>JAGYZC010000012.1:0-1200000 GCA_020091625.1 Termitomyces sp. 'cryptogamus' | reverse complement strand
ACATTGGATTTCAAAAGCCCTAGTGTTTCAAAATGCAATTTTTTAAGAGATTGTGGTCACAGTGCCCCTGATCCCAGTGAGACTACAAATATTGTATACTATTTAAACTTGAATCCTGAGGATCATTGAAATTCTGAAAGCACTGGTCTGTGATAAGGTTAATATGTACCCATACAATGCAAAAATCTATTTGAAGGTCTCTAGATTTAGACACAACTTAGGTTAACACAACCAAATTCTGTATAAGTCATCTATAAATAAAAGACAAGCTTTATGTCAAGTTTCATAACATTTTGAGCATTCAAAGGGAAGATATTGCAGTGAGAGAGTAGATGTGTGACATTTGATGATTGGCCTCAATCAGATTTGAAAGTCCACAGTGCAACAGAGCATGTCAATATTGTTGTTTTGTTGAATTTGCTTGGCTTCATTAATCAAGTACAACTAGTTGTGTTTGATGCAGTTCCTGCTTACATCACTCCTGAGGTCAAAAAGCTCAACATCTCTAAAGTCATTTGAGATATTAAGCAATGCACTGGCATGGCTCTTCCTTATCACACTCTACATAACTGTTATTATGGCAAACATGCTCCTGCCCAGCAAGCTCACACTAATCAACAACTTTTCCTGTGGCAGAGAAGGTTCTCATTGATTGGATCATTTTCTTATCTCACACCAGTCACCCACTCAGCAAGCAGACAATCTAGAAGAATGCTGAGGCCCTCTGTGGCAGCAGACCCTGCAAGAATTGGATTTTCATCTTTCTTTGACATTACTCTGAGATCAAGCTGAGCAAGCCATCAGGTTTGGATCCAAAACATGCTCAAGCCTTTAACAGACCCACAGTTATTAACCACTTTGATCTTCTCCCTGCAATTGTCTGGAAATTTGATTTCCCAATCAAAAACATCTACAATATGGATGAGAAAGGTTGTCAGAGGGGTGGTGGATGAAAAAATGCAAACCAAAAATACTTCATACACAGGATGCATTGACCTAAATATAGAGCATGTAGCAGAAAACTTGAGCTTGTTACTATCATCGAGTGTGTTTGTGTCAATGGTACTTATCTGCTGCCCAGATTCATATTTGCAGGAAAGGAATTTGAGCTGGAATGGTTTAAGGTTTATGATAAAATTGGGTGAGTTGAATCATTTTAAATTTAGAATTTTAGGAACCTGACTTGAGCTTCTAGGAGAATTTCCATGTCAGAAAATGGGTGGACAGATGACTTTCTGTGGAAAGAGTGGTTCAAGGAAAATTTTGTTCCCTAGGCAACTGCACAAAATATGTCTGGAAAGCCCATTCTCCTCATCTATGATGGCCATGGTTCACATGAGTTGCTGGAGCTTATCAACATTGCTTGCAAACATAACATCATCCTCTTCTGTCTCCCACCTCACACAACTCACAAACTCCAGCCTCTTGATGTTGGCATTTTTGGCCCATTTGCAAATGCCTGGGCAGAGTGGTGCAACAAAAGTATGGATGACACAGGTGCTGAGATGCCATGTGAAGACTTCATCAAGCAGTACATGGATGTCCATTCATAGACTTTTGATTGTGAAACAATCATCACCACATTTAGAAAGAGTGGCTGCTGGCCCATCAACCCTGATGTCTTTTCAGATGAAGACTTTGTTCCAAGCATTCTGACATCTACATCAGCACATCATGTACCTGACAGTTTTCCATTCACACATACAGCAGGCAAGAGTATTCAGGATTCCAATGATGAATCTCATGCAGTTTACTATGCAGAGGAACTTGACAGTGATGATGACAGGCAATCTGATGATGGGCAATCTGATCCTGTACCAAATCCAACCTCACTTCTTTTGGATCATGTCCCTCCTTCCATTCAAGGCCCCATTCCACCTTCCCAGTTTTACTCAACAAGTCATCTTGTATGGCAGACCTGGTGATGCACCAGTGGATGACCCACTTCCATTCAAGCTCAACTCATGGTCCTCTCAAAGGCATATGGTCAGCTTGAAAAGGAAAATCCTGTACTACATTCTGAGAACTCAATGCTTCGAGCACACTGTGCATTTGCAGGGTCTGAGATCCAGGAACTCAACCAGCACCTCAATGCTAAAGAGAATAGACCTCAAAAACAGCATAAACTCAATGTGAATGCAAGGTGGCTCAACTCTGATGAAGGTCTGAGGTTAGCAGAGGAGCAGGAAGCAGCTTGGGCAGCAGAGGAACAGAAGAAGCATGAGGCAAGGGAGCAGCAGGCAGCCAAGGAGACAGAAAGGGAACAACAACAGCAGCAGAGAGACTCCAACGCTGCATTTTCAGGCACATTAGGCTTGAAGACTAAGGCTGACCTTCAGAATGTTGCACAGGCATTGGGACTCACAACAGATGGGAAGAAAAAGGACCTGCTCACATGAATTAACAATCATTTCAATGCCAACCTAACTTCACCCAACAATCCCCACTTTGAAGGCCTTTTCACCCAAAACTGCCGAAGACCTGCAATATCAATTGAAGAAGCTTTGGACTTGGTACCTTCTGCTGGTCCCTCAATTCCTGCATCGTCGGCTCATATTCCTCCTTTGTATATACATCATCACCCTACTCCTTTACCCATAGGCCCCCACTCTCTGCACCCTCTTATCTTCTACCCTCCTTATCCCCTCCACCACCGTCAATGAACCATCCCATTGATGCTAAACTTGCGCATAATCCCTGCCTTGCACCGAGGTAATCGTTATTCTGTCTATAACACATCATAATTGGCCACATAGCTAATAACATAATGTCCATATATTTCTTGTCATAAATATCAAATGCCTGCGATGAGTTGAGTTCAAGGAAAGTCATTTCGAGCTTTGACGTGGTCGTGAGCCGTCGAAACAGTGCCGAGGCGGAGATATAATCGGCAGTGTAAGTCAGCGTGACAATTTGTGACAAAAGTTTTGAAACACCATGGTTTTGTGATCTGCACAACCGGCTTCCCTCCGAACCAACCACCAACACACCTTCACCCAAAGTGACACTTTTGTAGGCTAGAATAGATATTATCACACCTATTACAAAAGTACGATTGGTTCAAGGTATTGTCGATGTCATTTTATTCATGGTTTCAAAAAAGTTTTGAAACACTATGGACACGATAGTAAAAGGAAGCACCGGCGACGTACCCTCATCCACTCCAACTGGATATCTTCGAAATCGCTACTTTCTCAGGCGATGTCTCTCTCTCTTGAATTTTCTTCGGATGTCCTATCATCCAGCTTTTTGGAGGCTATAGCTTCGAGTCAGGTTACCTTTCATCAGAGCAGCTCCGTCCAAATCAAGCCAGCAGGGGTTGTTGCTGTCGTGGATGTGACTGAGTTGTTGTTAGACGACTTTCGAGTTGGTGAATTTCATTACAAAGGAAGGACCTTGTTGCCCAACGAACCTTCCCCTCGTGGAGTCATCGTCAAGATACTATTTGGTCACAAATCAACAATTTATTCCCAGAAGCTCCAGAGTTACATTCATGAAGCGAAAATCTACCAAGATCGTATTTCCAACAAGTCGCTCGATGGCAAGGGAATTCCACGAATTTATGGATTCTACGAAACCAAGCTTACTTGGAAAGTAGCGAAGCTCGAGATACCTGTTGATGCTGCCTGTATGATATGCCAATTTTACGGCTCAGACGAGAATCTGCAATGGTCAACGGGCTCAGGCATCTCAGATTTTGGGTGAGTGTCCTTGATTTAGGGGTCGAGATCCTGACCCAACTGCTTCTTTTTAGCTTGAAGGCTTTCAAGCTCCTCCTGGATATCCATAAGAGCGGCATCAGGCATAATCTTATAGACCTCGATACAAACATAACATGTCTCGATGGTAGACCATTTGTTACGAATTTCTCCGAAGCACGCGCACACGATTGTCCAGACAAGGAGTTTGAGATTCCTACTCGGCTCTTTGATTTAGATGCCTATACCTTCAAATGTGGGGAAATACGTGACTTTTACAGAAGCTTACGTTCCCTCGTGGCACCTGGTGAGTCTCGTTCAATGCTCCTGGTGAGCGAATGAGCTGACATATGAAAGCTCGCTTCCATTGGTATGGGTATGATGTCGATTACAATCAAATCAACTCTCTTGAAAACATTTTTCAACACGAACGAAGGACGGTTTTTGCCAAGAGGACTCCAGTAGAAGAACAGTGGAAGCATGCTGTCCAGGTGTGGCAATTCCTGTGTGCCAATTGGTCTTCGTACCATGAAGAAGGGGAGGCCCCGTCACTCGGTAACACCTCTTTCGAGGCCTACAAGGCAAAGTATGGCTTGAACATCACCTGTGACGATGATTAGTTACAACTTCATGATGTTGATGAGAGGTAGTTAAATACGAACATTTACTGTCTGCATGCTATTGTGGGTGTTAGATTTCGTAGTCAGATTGTCGATTAAAGTAAGATTGTCGATTAAAGTAAGATTGTCGATTAAAGTAAGATTGTCGATTAATCAAATCCCTCAAGATGTGGAGGTTGCCAAAGGAAAGCCCTCCCGTAGATCTATTTTATCTACCTTCATGTATCGAGCTCTGTATTTTTGCTGAAAGAAAGTCTCACAGCTAATGTGGCGAGAGATCTTTGACTGAAACATTTGTTATCTCAGTCTCTGTAATATCATTGAAAGAAATTGCTGAATTCAAGTTTGAATCGCTAAACAAACGCAAAGTCCTTTTCTTATTGATTCATAGATCGGGAAATGTGAAGACTGTGATTTCCCGCGGTTGATTTGTGCCTAGATATCCTTGTCAGCCAACACTTTTAGATCTCTGCGGACACCGTTGTGAAAGACACCGTCGTCTAACACTGCGCTCGCAGATACATACTTTTTCAACTACCTGCACTACATTCACTCGGCATCAGGGAAAAGTTACTCTGGTTATATAGCTAAATCATTGCACTTATATGATCCCATTCATGTAATGTATAAGTACAGAATACATGAAAAGGAACAGACAAAGCAACAAAGTCCCAGAGCAATGACAAAATCTGACAAAAACTAATCTTCCTCCTCAGCCAACTCATCATCCAACCTCCCACCTGACTCTTCATCTGACTCTTCATTGTCTGTTTGATGCATGCTCCAAAAATGAAGATCACCTTCACCATTGTCATCATCATTGCCACCATCATTGCCATTGTGTCAGTGTGATTGTGGTTGCCCTCAACATCAACATTGGATTGCAGGGTAGGGGCACTACAAGTGCATGTGTCAGACATTATAGTGGAATATGTTTTGTATTGTATGCTATGTGTCCAGTGGAGTCCTCTGCATTGTAGCAGAAATTAATAATGTTATGTCTGCAATGGTTCCATTGCAATGTGACAATGTGTTGTCAAAAACACTTTGAGCAGACATCTTGGACTGCCCTCTTGGTTTGTGGGAGTTGTTGCATCTATGGTCTGGTGAGCTACACCTCCGCGTCATGCTCCAAAGTGAGTACAACCTCTTGTAACGCAGGGCGGGATGTTGTCCATCAGGTGACTTGCGCTGCTTCATGTGGCTAACCAACGTGTGCTTGAACAGCTGATGAAGGATAGGCTGGTGATGCAGGAGGGCTGTGGATGTGGCAGTAAAAGCTGGCTCAGGGTACATCTGCAGAGCTTGTTGTTGCGCGTAGGGAACTGTATTATGTAGAACGGTCATTTGAGATCGAGATGGGGGCGCAGTTCGAGCGTGGTGATGTTGTTGGTGAGAGGGAGGGAGAGGGTTATACTTTGGAAGTTGTTTAGTGTGAGGAAGGGGGGGCTCGACGACTAAGTATTAGGGTGCCTGATATAGGTATGTTCTGATCCTATTTGAGGTCGAGGGATAACTTGGTGTTGATTGCTGGCCGAAGAACACTTCTCGTCCGTTTTGAACGATAAACTTTCCTAGAACATGAAGGACAGAACCTGGTCGCTCTACGTGTTCTTAAGCCTCTCGAGAAGAGACGACTAGGATGATACATGCTCTACTAGTGTCTGAAGCTGTGTCAGTTCTAGATAGATAGATGTAAGTATGTGGTCGCTGGTTTCTTAATCATTTTCATCTCGACTGTGCTTCCATTCGTCGCTGCGGAGCAGGTGCTAAACATGGTAGAGAATAAAAAAATAATAATCAACGTACCGTCAACAATTTCTCCGGTCCGTTCTAATGCTTATATATTTTCTTTTTATTTCCGAGTGGGTGCAAAACCACTTGATAATTGATGAAAAACGTCGGCCAATTGTCCCAGCTCTGTTAAACCGTAAGAGGTTTGCTCTCTGGTCCATGCACGAGTACAGAAGTAACGTGTGCCCTTTTTGTCGTGGTCTACATATTTTTGCAACTGAAAAACTCATTGTGAGCTCTATCTATTGTGGTCCAACGCTTAGGAGAGAAACGTATCAAAAAGATATCAACGTTTATTCTCCCGGTAGGGACAGCCACAACTCTTCACTGCGGTATCTTTCAGATTTTTGATGTACGACCACCCTACAATGATTCGGCTCATACTCGTGTACATAGGAAACGATCTATCTCCCTATTCCCACCGTGCGAGCAGAGAATTTCGCGTAAATCGGTTGAGTATTTACTCATGAGAATATTCCCCCTATGAGCCCAATCTAAATAGACGGATCTACCTGAGGTCGGCTTCTCCGCGGCATATTATGGGCCTGTGTACCCAGAATTGTCTTCAATCAGGTACGATTCCAATTGACCAATTTCTGTCACACAACTACTATGAGGCATGTCCGTAACAAGAGATGGGATGTCCATAGACTGTGCAGGGTCTAGCCTTGTTCATGAATATTCATTGCTTGCATCAACTGAGCTTGTTATTATTAAGCAGTACAATGATCATGGTCACTAAATTTAAGCGTTCAGCACACGTGCAACGCACTGTCCATCAAATTTTGATACAGCTGGAATTTCTCACAACCAATCTCTCACAACCAATCTCTCACAACCAAGCACGTAAGTGATACATACATATATACTTATAATATAGTCACGAGTACTTTAAAACATCCGACAGAAGCATCTACTCATCGGTGGAATTGTCAGAAGGTGCACGACAACTGGTCATCAGACCACGGTGGATGACCACCGCATATAATTATGCATATCTTCGTTTCCTTCCTAGAAAGAACGGTTGGGGTCTGATCCAATATCAGGCCCGGCCGTCTCTTTATGTTCTGCACCTTTATAAATGATAGTAAGACCGACACACTACGTGGTAGATTTCTAATTTGCAATCATCCATGAAGCTCATTGTGATCGTCGGAATCACTGGCACCCAGGTACCAAAGGTAGTTCTGCTCGATTTGTGAACCTACTAACATTGAGTTGTAGGGAGGTTCAGTTGCTAAAGTATTCCTCTCGGAGCCAGGGTGGCGCATTCGGGGTGTTACTCGCAACCTGTCACAAGAGGCTAGCAGGAATCTTGAGGCAAAGGGTATCGAAATGGTTGTAGGAGATCTCGACAATCCTTCTACTCTGATCCCTGCCTTCGAAGGTGCTCATGTCATCTTCGGGGTCACCGATTTCTGGCAACCCATCCTCCACCCTGAAAATACCGTCCCTCTTCCTTCTGGTCAGCCTCTGAATCAAGCATGTTATGATCTAGAGGTTCGGCGTGGAAAAAACATCGCCAACGCTGCCGCTAAAGTTTCGACCTTGGAACGCTTCGTGTTTTCCTCAGTGCCAGGCGCTAAAAAGTGGAGCAAGGGTAAATATTCGAGAGTGTACCACTGTGATTCCAAAGCAGCAGTAGTCGATTATATCCGGGAGAGCCTCCCTGACCTCTCAAAGAAGATGTCAACTGTGAACATCGGTCTCTACGCTACCAATTGGAAGATCTTCCCTTTTATCGGCCCACGAAAGGTGCGTGTGTCCTTTTAGTTCCCTGTAATATTGGATTCACCTGCCTCTACATAGCAATCCGACGGTACCTATGTACTTTCCTTACCTACCGACCCGAATACTCCTCTTCCAATGATTGACACGGGTAAGGATACAGGATATCTCGTACGCGCATTGATACAAGTGCCTGCCGGCAAGACATTGCTCGGCTTCGGCTCTATGATCAGCTGGAGCGATTACATGAAGTTATGGGGTGATATTCTGGGACTTCCAGGAAGCAGATATGAGCAAATTGATCTGGAGACGGCAGCCAAGCTCGTTCCCGGTGACAGGGATCTGGGATATGAGATCGCGGAAGGTTTTGCCTTCATGGGAGAATTTGGGCTCAATGGAGATCCTACTGTGCTTCATCCACAAGACGTGAGCTTGAGTGGTTGTCTTCCAAACTTATATATCTGACTCCACTCCAAGCTTGGCGTCGATTGCCCCACTACTAGCATGGAAACCTACATTCAAAATGAAGACTGGTCCTCAATTCTGTGAAGTATAATCATTGCCAGACATTATTTATGCCAACAAGTGCATTACGTTCAGATGGGGCCCCCGAATGAGAAATTATGGCCCAGATGATGCAAAATATAAAGTTTTGACTGCTGGAATCAGATGGACTCATTCACAAAGTTAGGGGTTTAATCACACTTAGGTTCACGAATGTAGTCAAATTGAGCAGGGGAAAGCAAAATTTCAGTTAACTGTCTATTGCATAGCTATAACACCAGTCTCAATTACACTTGATAATACCTGTTGTAGTAGACTAATATGACTTCAGTATCCATGAAAACCAAGTTCCTTTCAATGAGAGTGTGGATGCACTCAAGTAGTGAGTGAAACAAACAAATACAGATCTATCAACAATCAGATTAGCATTGGCTCTGAACCAGTCAAAGGAGTTATACCAGAAATTTGAGTTAGCAAGTGTGCAACACTTCTATCAAAGGAATAAGCAATATAGAGAGTAAAACAACTCAACCTGGCATACCTGATGGCTTTCAGGATCAAGGGACTCCCAATACTTGATAGATTCATGCTCTATGCCTGTTGAATTTGAATTCCTCTCAATCAACTCACATTTGCATATGCTCCTATAAATGATACTTGTAAACATTTACTAAGAATAAATCAAGGGTGATGTACTTGGCACTGTTTGCCCTACTAGCCAATACCTTCTTTAACTTCCTCACAATAGTCTCCTTCAGAGCATCAGTTCTTGACTGCAGTGTCCTTGAAGCTTGCATCATGCCAATGTTAGGAACTATTAGAGGTAGCTGCAGGCTGCAAGGATGGTAGCAGTTCTCACTGGCTAAATAGCCAGTGGAGGTGGTGCCAATACAATAGCAGAGGTTATGGACACACTGATGGGGCCATGTTGAGGTAGTGGGGTAGTAGAACATGTTTCAAACAGGTCATGAGATATTTTGGATAGTGTAGTGACTGAAGAAGCTGGAGTTGGTTTGGAGGAGCAGTTGGCAAGGGGTCTGTGAGATTGGTTTATCACAAAGAACAACAATTTGAAGTTGGAAAGACAAACTAGCAGAGCTCAGATGAGCAGTTGAAGATGATGTTGTAGCAGTATGTAACAGTATTGGAACTTGATGTTGTAGCAGTATTGAAACTTGGAGTCAGAGTGATAGCAGTGGATGGACTTGATGTTGTAGGTGTAGTAGTCAAAGAATTTGATGGAAGAACAATTGATGTTGTGTTGATCATGGCAATTGATGCAGTCAGAATAGTTGAGGGCAAGCAAAGGTCAAGAACTTGACTCAGGTGAAGCATGTTCAGATCTCCCTGCTATAGTTGAAGTCAAAACAAGAGCTGGGTCTGCAAAAACAGTGGAGCTGATTGGATGTATTAGCAGAGCACTGATCAAGCGAGATATGACTTACAGACTTACAGAGGGTTTTGGCTCTGATGAAAAATAAACCCTGATCAAGAACTCCAAGTTGCTTTGTTGCTCACTTCTCATGATTCCTTTCCTTTGACACCATCTTTGACCATGGCCTCAGACAAGGTGGGATTTCTCATCAGCAAAGGATTCATGCAAGATTTCTTCCAGGCCAGAAAGACTTATTGAATAATGATAATGACTGTTTCAGCAATTTGTTTTTTGTGGGCTCATTATACACAATAATATCAAATGAGACTTTTAGAGTCACAACAGAGTATTGAGATGACTAAATTCTGTACCTGTAGACAAAAATATCAAATAAGATCTACAGGGTTGAGCAAGTAATCTAGGAGATAACTGTATAAATAAGTGATGCACCCTCAGAATCATTACAGAGTGTTGAGACAACTGAGGGGTGTATGTTTTGTGTATCACATGTCTGCTTGAGGCAAAATAAGGTTTGGTCAAAGTATAGCAAATAAGAAAGTGATCAGGTAGGGGTCTGGTATGTGGTGGCATAACATAGTAAAGGAAAGGAAAGAGAAAGAGAATATGCATACAGTCTGGCATCATATTTAAACACTCCCCCTGATGTCCAGTACTGATTACTTGTTGAGACCCAGTTTTTTTACAATGTCCTTGTGTACTGATTGGCAAAGGGGTTTAGTGAAGAGGCTGGCAAGGATTTTGTTCAAAGGAATAGGGATGATCTGGATGTCTCTGTCATGAATGTGTTTGCAGATATAGTGGTGGCAGATATCTATGTGTTTGGTATGAGTGTCTCCCTTGGTGGATCATGCAAGTGCAATAGATGAGCAGTTGTCTGCATGAATGATGACAGGGAGTTGTTGGGGTATGTTGATCTCAGATAAGAAGTTATGCATCCATAAGGCTTGTTAGGACCCACATGTCAGTGCCATATACTCAGCTTTAGTAGTGTGTGGTCTGTAATTTGAGCTCCAGGAGACTGCTCCCTCTGTCACCATGGACACATAGCCTGAGGTATATCTATGCATGTCCAGGTCACCTCCATAGTCAGCATCCACATAACTGATAGGCTTTGAGCAGTTCCCAAGCTCCTTGGTGTAGGTGAGCTTGTAGTCCAATGGACCAAAGCATTCCAGTTGGGGCTGGGGTTGGACTAGAAACAGGCCAAAAGTCCTACACCAAACAAAAGGTTGGGGCAAGTGGCAGCTTGCACCCACATAAACAATCTGAGGGCTTTGCAATATGGCTTATCAGCCATGAAGTGGTGGTTGGCTTCAGTTTGTGGCACCATTGCTTTGGTGAGATGGATACCAGCAGGGAGAGGTGTGTTGTGAGGGTACTGTTAGCCATACCAAAGTGTTTGAGGACTCATTTCAAACATGCCTGTTGTGATAACAAAGCCTGTTGTAATAGCAAAATACTACCTATTTTTGAATCCTTTCCTATTGCCATGCCAAGAATAAAAGATGGGTTCCCCAGGTCCTTGACTTTGTAGATATCTGCTAGTTCACATTTAGCCTTGGTTGCCCCTTTTTGGGTAGTTAACAGTTCAAAAACCTCATTGTTGAATGTGTCTTCAATAGTGTGTTTGCCATCCACTGTTTTTGATTGTATGCAGGGGTCAGCTTGCAATGTAGTATAGCCTAGTTTTCTATATGCATTGTTTGACATCCAGAACCAATCCCTTTCTCCCTGCATCATGCCATAGAGGGTCTACAGGAGTTCCACCTTCATCTCCTCCCTTTCTGGAGACCCCTCAGGCAAATCCATGTAGACCTTGAACTTGGGGATACTGTTTAGGTATGCTGAGACAAAGTCAACCTGCTAGACTTTGAGGTTGAGCAGTACTGTGAGCATGATAAAAATTCAGAGGGATCTGAGCCTGATGACTACCATATATGTCTCATTGTTGTCCTCCCCCACAACCTGAGAGTAAGCCTTTGCCACTAGCCTAGCTTTCCTTTTTACAATCTGCCCCTCTGCATATACAAATCTGGTCAACACATTGCCTCTGCATATGAATTAGGCATGTATTTGGCTAGGTAGGTGTAGGCATCTTGGGCAAGGTATGAGGTTGGAAATTTCTGGGCTGGTACTCCTAACATCAGGCAGAAGCTCATCCCAGTTGTCCTGCCTTTTCATTAGAAAACAGGCAAAGATATGGCTCCAGTTCCTGATTGACATGTTCCATCTGCCCACCAGACTGAGGATGATCAGCTGTGGTTGTCTGGAGCTTCACTCTGAGCAGGTGATACAGTTCCCAAGTGAATTCTGCTACAAACTTGTTAGGCACATAGATGCATCCTAGGCACTAGGTTGCTAGTGCAAGGTTGGTAGATGGTAATAGTGATTAGGAAGGAGAAACTCTGTGGGTGAACCCAACTAGAAATAAACTGAGGCTGCTAGGAAATAGTTTGCTAGCAGAATGAGACTAAAGGCTGGTGCTAGGGATAGCAAAAGGAGTGTTAGCAACAGGGACAATAACAAAACAAAACTAGCTGTAGGTGCTAGTGCTAAATATAGACTTGGCAAAAAAGTATCCTAAGATAGTACTGGTGGAGCAAAACAACAAGGGTGCTAACTCAATAGAGAGGGTGCTAGAGTGAAAGAAGATGCTTTAGAGTCACTAGACTCAGATGTGAAGTTTGGGGCTAATAACAAAGTGCAATTCTTTGAAGGTAGTATAGAAAACATGATGGTATATAAAATAAGTAAAGATAATGAACCTAAAAGGGAGTCAATAACAGTGAACAGGGTCACTAGCAACATAGGTGAGTCAGGAGGAATGGCTCATGAAAGTCAAATACCCCAAGTGTGGCTAATTTGACACCTGGGATGACAGCCAGTATGATGGTCACTAGAGTTGCACATATTAAGAAAATAAGACCAGATCAAAAAATAATGAAAACTGCAGAAATAATACCAAGAAAGGAAGTATTGTTAGGGACTTTGCTAGGGGGGGCACCACAGGGCACTAGGAAAAAGTCAGCTGGTGGGCTGAGGGCCTAGGCCACACATGACAAAGTCCTGTGACCATCATATTGCATAGAAACCAGAAATTCTGGAAATTGCCAAAACATAGGAAAAGTTGGAAATCTGTACTCAGCAAGAATAGGATCTTATCACCAGCATCTTCTTGTCATGGATCTCATAGTTCCATTCTACTGCATCAAGGCTTTTTTAGAGTAGAAGGCTACTGGCTGGCACTTGCCATCCTCCTTGGACTGATGAGAGGACTGCTCCCATGGCAAAGTCAGAGCTATCCACTTTAACACAGAAGAAGGAGTCATTGTCACAAAATAGAAGGACTGGTATAGAAGTAAGAGCTTGCTTGAGGGCATCAAAGGCAAGTTGCTGTCAGGACTCCCATTTCCATGCTGTGTCCTTGGCAGTGAGGTCAAAGAGAGGACAAGCATGCTTAGAGAAATCCTGAGTAAATCTCAGATAGAAGTTGACCAAACCTAAAAAGGCCTCTATTCAGCTACACCAGCTACCTTAACTGGATCCATCTCAACCATTCCATGCAAGATAATTAGACCCAGGTATTTGACCCTATTCTGCTCAAACTCGCACTCCTCAGGCTTAAGGTAGGTAGAGTTGGTGTTGGAAAAGACTTTCCAAGACAATGCATATAATCCAACAATGCTCCTCCAAGGTCTGAGTGTAGATGAGGATACTGTCAAGATACACACAAACAACACCTTCTGCAATCAGATTATAGAAGATGTCATTCATCATTGTCTAGAGGGTGGCTGGGCTGTCAATGAGACCAAAGAACATCACCAGAGGTTCAAAGAGTCTGTAATTGGTTCTGAACACTGCTTTCCACTCATTCCTTCTTTGATGCACACATTATTGTAGCCCCAACAGACAGCCAACTTGGTGAAGTATTATGCACCTTAGAGGCTGTTGACCAGTTTGGACATGAGTACCAAGGGGTAGCAGTTCTTTACTGTCATTGCATTCAAGACTTGATGGTTGTGAGCCAGATGAAGAGACCCATCCTACTTCTTAATGAAAAAGACATCAGGGACTTAGAGGGCTGTATTTGGCTGAAGCTGAGATTCTCCTGCAGGAATGCATCCAGCTCATCCTGCTTGCAGAGTGCACAGGTTATGCAATGTTGGGGACAACAACTCATCTTCACCTTACCCTTGGTCTAGTCAATCATTCTCAGCCAACATTGCTGAGTGTAAAAGGGTTTAGAAATGGGATGGCATATTAATAGCAGATCAGTGTGGTTTCATGGTGCAAAAATAGTATGAACTCCAATGGGAACAAATCATAGCAAAGTGGCTACAAGGCATAACTGGCATACTTGAAAAGGTATCAGGCTGGAGTACCTACCAGATGTGTCTGTAACTGGCTGTACTGCAGGAGCTAGGACACAATATGCTCATGGAGTATTCCAAGTTCAAACTGAAGAAAATAAAATGGCACATTCATTCATTCATTCCTCCCCATGACTGACCACTGTTCTGCTGACAACTCTCCTGACATTTGATCTTTCCTGGTGTTTGCTGATGCAATCATCCAAACAGAAGATAATTATTGTGAGATCCAGTGCAAGAACAAGCTCAAGGAGGTGACCCTTATTTTCTCATTCCCTTTTCAACCTTCATTACCTCCTGCTTGTTAGCAAAAACACTGCACCAAGGATCAAGATGTCAAGAGGCTAGGCTGTCAGGTTCCGCTGACCTCGGGGGCTCAGCTGCACTGGGTGAGTCCTTACTAGGCGGGCGTGATCCCCTTGCACTGGTAACCAAACACTCGAAAATGTTCCGGGCACTGATGGCTTGTGCGGGTAGTTGGTGGGATGTGATCTGGACAGATCCGGGGAAGTCCGGAGAAGTCGGATTGTGGGAAACGGGACGGTCTTGGCGGGGTTCAGGCAGAAGACTGTATGGGAGACTCGCAGAAGCGAAGGAGTAGGCAGCTGTGTGATCAATGGGAGCGGAGCCGGGGGTTTGATGGGAGATCAATTGGAGTTGATGGAGTCCGGGACCGAGTGAAGAGCAAGGTCCAGACTTGGTGAAAGAGTGTCAGGGTTCGTGATTGTAATTGCAGAGTTCATGAGGTCATTTAGGTTGATGAGGACTTGGGCACAACGGCTGGACGGAGTCACCAAGACAGCATCAGACAAAATGGAATGGAGTCAATATGGAACAAGAGTAGATTCGAGTGGAGATATGAAACAATAATGAGAATGATAGCAAAATGGAGACGAGACAAGACCGGGAGACTGAGATGAGACTGGGAGGCTGAGATAAGACCGGGAGACTGAGAGTAAGGAGAACAAGACACGAAACACAAAACACAAAAAACACAAAAACACAAAAAGGAAACAATCAGACCATAGGTAACATTAAGCAATATCAAGACTAGAGTACGAAGAGCTACTCGATGGCTTATATACTGACTACTGGAGAACTTCGGGGTACATCAGCTGCAGCAGCGGGGTTTGGTGGAGCTTGACGGAGTGGGTGGGTGTTGGTTGCGATCGAGGATCGGGCCGTGCTGATATGTTGATGGGATCATTGGGGAATGCGGGTCGCCCCGAGGTTGTCGTGATACTCTGGAATAGGTCGGAGGAACCAGGGTGTTGAGTTGATGATGGGTGGCAAAGATCGGAAACAGGAGGGGTGGTTGTTGGGGTTTGGGAGATCCAGGGTAAGTGTCAGTGGCTGCGGGGAAGGCACTGAAGTTGGCCAGGGGGCCGTTGGAGTTAGCCAGGGAGGCATCGGAGTTAGCCAAAATAGGTGCGGGGCATGGGCGGAAGTTTGGCGGAGTGTCGAGGGTTTTTTTGGGGGTTCGGGGGGTTGATGGACAATGTGTGGGGTTTCAGGGGACGGGTCATGACATAGGCCAGGGCAAGCATAAAGCTAGTGTAAGTTGTAGCTTTTAAGCTTGACCTTCTTGTCCATTGTTTCAAAATGCTCACCCTTCATCTCAGCAAACTTCAGACTGACCTTGATGGCAAACCCAAACTCAAGAAAGTCAAGGTTCTCCTGACTTCTGGTATGTTTATCCTTCTTCTTCTTCTTCTAATTATACAAATAGATTCATGTTTAACCAATTACAAGCCTGGGAATGATACTGTGCTTGTACTCCTTGGCCAGGTTGACACCACTCTTGAGGCAATTTAGCTTCCTGATGAGGGGAACACCATTCTGCATGCTGATATTCAAAAAAACTGTGATGCCATTAATCTTGCTGTGCAACAACAGTTCTATATCCTTGATATTGCTCTACAAACATACAAGTTGATTTCCAGCCACCTCAACTGCCTCAATAAAACCCTTCATCAGACATTGATCAGACTGGTGAGTTACTCAATGGCCTCCAAGTTTCCCCTGAGGTAAACTCTTTGTTGATATTATTCACACTATCTCATTGACCAGGTCTCCTGGTGATATGCCTGTCTCATACTGTGAGACAGGCAAAAATCAGTATAACTACATATGTGCCTGAGTACACTGGGAAAGTGGCTGAAAACTGTAAGCTGAAAATGCCAAAAACTACAGGCATGGGATCCATACCTAGTAATACACCAATAAGCTCAAAAACACAGTGAAATCCCACCAGGAAAAGCTGCCACAATGAGAAGATAAGAAAGTAAACATGACCACATGACCACATACTGATTGCTGAGCCAGTGGTTATGATGAGCAGGCTCAGCTACCCATAACCAATGCTGAGAACAGCCACCTGGGCATGTACAGTGGCTTAAGAAACTGTCCCAATGTTTTATACTTTTTGAAAGATGACATTGGCATAAAAGATTGAAAGTATGTAAAATTTCAATTGAATCATGTAAAATACTATGGCATCATAGCTACAGATTGCATCTGGACTTATATAATATGAATCAAAACTGATGGAGTAATAGCCATTTTTAAACATTCACTCATGGGGACAGTTTTTTGAGCATCTCTAATTTTGCAGGTTTATCCCAAAATAAAGAGTAATTTTTGAAGATTCAGTAAGATGATGTGTTAAGCTGAGCAAAACTAAGTGTGCTCAGAATTGAATCATGTTGTGTGCTTAGTAAGCACTCCATTGAACCTTGTCACTTGCAAGCTCACAATGGGTTCAATTCCAAGTGGGAATATAGACAGAGTCATGTGATCATGCCTGGATATATTTGGGAGTAGTTTGAGTTGGTTGAGCCACATCTTGACCTTCCATCACCATCATAAAAGATACTCCTCCAGCACAATGCTCTACTGTTGCTTTTTCCTTTGCTCAAGGATATTCTCTGCATCAGATTGAGGCTAAAACTGGTCTAGAGAAGTCTACTATTAGGAGCATTGGTAGAGAGTTGGAAGTGGACAAGGAAAACCATCTTGGTGGCTGTCCTGCTAAGGTTACTCCACATGATAAACAGGCTATTGTTCAACAAATCTCAACTGGGAGACTTGATACAGCTCTCCAGGGCTACTTATTTTATCAACAACATCATTTCCAACCCTGTCTATCCTCAGACTGTCTGGAATGTGCTAAAGGGAGAGGGGTATCAGTCTGCTACAAAGAGGAAAGTTCCTATGCTCAAAGCTAGACATTAACAATTAAAACTTAAATAGGCTTGGGAGTATCAGAACTGGACTGTGGAGGACTGGAAAAGGGTGTTGTGGACAGATGAGACAAAGAGATTAACAGGATTGGATCAGGTAAGAAGCAGTATATGTAGAAGTTATGAGGGGAAGGCATTTCAAAGTGAATGACTTTGCCTGCTGTGTGAAGCATAGAGGAGGTAATAATCTCATAGTATGGGGCTGTATGGGTTGTAATGAGGTAGGAAAGCTGGTAGATGTGTTGGTGGTGTGATCATTGATGCAGAGCAGTACTGTGAAATTTTGGATGATAGAGTGAAGGAGAGCTTCAAGAAGTTGGAGACAGAGGGGGGTGTCTGCTACTTTCAATAGGACAATGACCTCAAACACAATTCCAAGACTGACAAGTGGTTTGAGGACAACAACTTTGATGTCCTCTGGTGGCCAACCCAATTCCCTGATCTCAACCCTGTCAAACACCTCTGGGTGTATCTCAAGGAGCAACTCAGGCAGTATAAAACACCTCCTTATGGTGTGCATGAATTGTGACAGAGGGTTGCAAAGAAGTGGGTTGAAATACCACCCAAGGTATGCCAAAGACTGATAGAAAGAATGCTTAGAAGGATTCATGGAGGACATACAAAGTACTAGATACCAAAATTAGAGATGCTCAAAAAATCTGTCTCAATGAGTGAATATTTGAAAATGGCAATTACTCTGTCAGTTTCAATCAAATCACATAAGTTTAAATGTGATCAGTAGCTACAATGCCATAGTATTTTACATGATTTAATTGAAATTTTAGGTACTTCTAATCTTTCATGCCAATGTCATCTTTCAAAAAGTATGAATCATTAGGACAGTTTTTGAGCCACTGTATTTCTGTATTCCTCCTTGACATCTCAAACTACATCATTCCCCAATGTTGGACAGCCTGGTATAAGGACTGCTTACTATGCCAAAGATACAACAACCAATTGTGAAGGTGTTTGGAGAAAAAGGAGTAAAAAAAGAGAGGGAATAATGGTGGACTGTGCCAAGCCCCAACCACATGATATAGCAATGCCCAAGCCAGCAACCAGCCCACCACACACAAAAACAGGGAGAGAAACATACAGGAATCTCATGGTCTGTGTACTGAGGGGGGATTATAAGAAGGGGGAATTTTGAGGATGTGGGGCAAGCAATTACTTGCCATGGCTCAGAGGTCCCTAGGGAGTGGATGTCTTAGACTTGGGAGTATCAGTGACTAGCCCAACGCACACCTGAGCAACAAGAAAACCATGTGGGAATCTCATGGTCTGTGCACAGAGGGAGAACTATAAAAAGGGGGGAATTTTGAGGATGTGGGGTAAGCAATTACTTGCCATGGCTCGAAGGTCCCTGGGGAGTAGATGTCTTAGGCTAGGAATATCTAATTGCTTCAGGCTCACAATTCATTTGATTCTATTTGTGCCTTGTTTCATTAGTTTGACCTGGTTGAACTCTGAAACTTCATCACTAGAAACCCCATTTTTACTACTAGATTCATAAAAGTGTCTTAAGTGTGATTAAGCCCCAAACTTTGTGAATCAAAAGTAAGATTCACGACCAAGTCCATCTTAGTCCAGCAGTCCAAACTTTATATTTTGCATCATCTGGACCGTATTCTCTCTTTTGGGTATTGTTCTGAACGTAATGCACTTGCTGGCATAAGTAATTTTTGGCAATGATTATACTTAGCACAGAATCAAGGACCAGTCTTCATTTCGAATGTAGTTTTCCATGCTAGTAGTGGGGCAATCGACGCCAAGCTTGGACTGGAGTCAGATATACAAACGTGGAATACAACCTCTCGAGCTCACGTCTCGTGGATGAAGCACAGTAGGATCTCCTCCATCGAACCCAAATTCTCCCATGAAGGCAAAACCTTCCGCTATCTCATATCCCAGATCCCTGTTCCCGGGAGCGAGCTTGGCTGCCGTCTCCAGATCAATTTGCTCATATCTGCTTCCTGGAAGCCCCAAAATATCACCCCATAACGTCATGTAATCGCTCCAGCTGATCATAGAGCCGAAGCCGAGCAATGTCTTCCCGGCAGGCACTTGTATCAATGCGCGTACGAGATATCCTGTATCCTTACCCGTGTCAATCATTGGAAGAGGAGTATTCGGGTCGGCAGCCGAGGAAAGTACATAAGTACCGTCGGATTGCTATGTAGAGGCAGGTGAATCCAATATTACAGGGGACTAAAAGGACGCACGCACCTTTCGTGGGCCGAGAAAGGGGAAGATCTTCCAATTGGTAGCGTAGAGACCGATGTTCACAGTTGACATCTTCTTTGAGAGGTCAGGGAGGCTCTCCCGGATATAATCGACTACTGCTGCTTTGGAATCAAAGTGGTAAACCCTCGAATATTTACCCTTGCTCCATTTTTTAGCCCTTGACACTGAGGAAAACACGAAGCGTTCCAAGGTCGAAACTTTAGCGGCAGCGTTGGCGATGTTTTTTCCACGCCGAACCTCTAGATCATAACATGCTTGATTCAGAGGCTGATCAGAAGGAAGAGGTACGGTATTTTCAGGGTGGAGGATGGGTTGCCAGAAATCGGTGACCCCGAAGATGGCATGAGCACCTTCGAAGGCGGGGATCAGGGTAGAAGGATTGTCGAGATCTCCTACAACCATTTCGATACCTTTTGCCTCAAGATTCCTGCTAGCCTCTTGTGACAGGTTGCGAGTAACACCCCGAATGCGCCACCCTGGCTCCGAGAGGAATACATTAGCAACTGAACCTCCCTACAACTCAATGTTAGTAGGTTCACAAATCGAGCAGAACTACCTTTGGTACCTGGGTGCCAGTGATTCCGACGATCACAATGAGCTTCATGGATGATTGCAAATTAGAAATCTACCGAGTAGTGTGTCGGTGCAGAACACTAAGAAGCGGCCGGGGACCATATTGGACCAGATCCCAACCGTTTTTCTAGGAAGGAAACGAAGATATGCATAATTATATGCGGTGGTCATCCACCGTGGCCTGATGACCAGTTGTCGTGCACCTTCTGACAATTCCACCGATGAGTAGATGCTTCTGTCGGATGTTTTAAAGTACTCGTGACTATATTATAAATATATATGTATGTATCACTTACGTGCTTGTTTGTGAGATATTTGTTGTGAGAAATTCAAGGTGTATCAAAATTTCATGGACAGTTGCGTTGCACGTGTGCTGAACGCTTAAATTTAGTGACATGATCATTGTACTGCTTAAGCAAAATCGTTAACGGTACATTGATTATATTTTTTTTGTTCTCTACCATGCTTAGCACCTGCTCCGCAGTGACGAATGGAAACACAGTCAAGTACAACAAGGATTAAGAAACTAGTAACCACATACTTACATCTATCTATCTAGAACTGACGCAGCTTCAGGAACCAGTAGAGCCTGTATCATCCTAGTTGTCATATCTCGAGAAGCTGGAGAAGATTCTGCGACGGCGGCGGAGAAGTGCTCTCCGGCTTCGGGCATGAAGGTTGGGACAGTCAGCTTGATGGGCTCCAGGGCTTTGAGGACGCGGAGGGCTACGGAGTCTATGCCGTGATGTTCGATTAGAGAGAATCGTTCGAATTGGACGAGGAGACGGCCTGTGGGGCCTCGTGGGGGTAGGGTAAGACTGTCAGAGGGAATCGACGTACAGAGGAGTTAACCTTGATACTTATATGATACGATACGGGGTTTTTGTCTGGCGATCCTCCAGATAGTGGATGAAAAGGTCCAAGAGCTCCATCGGTACTTCAGAAATCGTGACGAGGCGAAACGAGGCGCATTGCATGCTTAATGCATGAATGGCTGCTCCAAATAATACATCTCCCTCGGTGCTGGACATTTGGTCGAACACGCTTATATAAATCTGCATTACGATTGATTCTATATTCCATGCGATTGAGGGTATCCAAAGCGCGTACCACTGCCAACGTCCTACTTCGTCTTTTCCTTCTCACTCTTCACTCCCCTTACCCGCTCCCGCTCAAAGCGTGCCTTCCCCGCCCAATGCATCCAATACACCCTAACCCCAAAACAAACCGCCAACAAACCCGCCGCAACCGCCCTCGCCTCCAAATCCTCCATTCTCCACTCCTTCACATCCTTTGAACCCAGCGCCCCCAACGCCCCGCGCACCCCCTTAAACTCCTCCCTTCCACTCGCCACCCCATACACCGCCGCGACTAACGCCCCGCCCCACACATCCATCGACCCAAGGACGAACGCGAGGAGCGTGGGTGCACGGAGGATGGGAGGGGTCGTGAGGGACCAGGTTGCGGACCAGGTGGAGAGGGTGGATGCCGTGAGGGTGCCGCCGGATGAGGCGAGGGCGCCGATTAAGAGGTGGGTTAGGGCGGTGGGGGCGAGCGCGGGCGGGGTCGTCGGGGCGATAAGACCAACAGCACTGGTAACCGTGCCTGTGCGTACCATTGCATCAAGCGGGAACAACACAGTATCCAGGACCTTGATAATCTCGTTATCGAGCACGATCGGGAACAGCGCGGTCAGAAACGTGAGTATGATATGTGTTGATGTGTAGATTATCCATGGGGTGGTTGAGTATAGCATTGGAGGTGGGATTTGTAGGATGTGGTGTGTCCATAGTGTGCCGCCCCATGTCTGTGGGTGTGAGTATCAGTATATTCATATTCGTATTCGTATGAACATATGATTTTGTCCAAGTGGTAGTGACGCTGACATTGATAGCGATAGATACATAGAACGGAACGCTCCACGCACCATAACAAGATACCCAACGACATACGGGCCCCACTGAATCCCCACCCCCGTCGCCCTTGCGGCGCTCCGTGCATTAACCTGATACGCCAACGACACCCTCGCCGCATGTACAGTCGCAGCGATAGGGTATGGAAAGAACGTCTGGTGGACGGGCTGCGCGATGAGTCGCATGCCTTGGATGAGATGTGCTAGCGTCGCTTGGACTATGTGCGTGATCGTCGACATGGACATGGACATTGTCATCGACACCCTTGGACGGCGTCAAGAAAAGATACTGAATCCTGACTCGGAGTCTCTTGGCAGCGGAAGCCCTAAGCGAGCGCTGAGTATCTAGGAATGTAAATGACAGGACCAAGCCTCTCGCATAATGATGTGGAGCCGTCTCGTACCCATACGCGGCCCACGAACTCGGGCTCATCACGTGGTCGACGCGCCCCCATCGGCAGTTAGGTATGGGGAACGAGGGAGCGAGGGGTGTTGATAGTTGAGATGTGAGATGTAAGTACGTATATGTATGCAAATGACGAACAACTACAATCCAAATATACAATCAATATATATATCCCTTCAAACAAGAAAACCGACCACGACCGCGAACCGTGACAAACGCGAGCACAAAAAGAAAACACTCAGCCAAACACTCATCTCAACCCTTTGACCGACCTCAAAAGGATGGTGTGTGAGTTATATCCATATCATCGAACGGTATTCCAATTGACTAGCCATCACCTAATTCAGGGATCATCTTTTCCACAAGTTACTCACTATGTTGCGTGTGTAACAGTATCGTCCAGTCAGCACCTCATCATAGCAGCACATATCAAGCAAGACGTCTCGGTCCCATTCACGCCTGGTGATCGCTAAGACCATATCACAAAAAAACAGTACAGGACCAATCGTCATACCATATCAAATAATCAGTTCCGCACAGTCAAAAAAACATTTTTTTCAATATCAGACTTCCATGTTCATAACAGAAACGATCAACACTTCAAGTTGGTATTAGACATCTGAATCTACGGTTGAGTCATGCCTAAGGATCTTAAATAGAAAAATCCTGTGCATTGTATCATCAGGATCCACCTTTTAGAACCGTACCACACGCTATTGTATTATATCGTTATTGAAAAACAAACAGAGACTAGACTCAAAATCAAATATAGTAGATTCTGATGATGCCATAATGTACCTAGTGGGGGGGGGGGAGAAGAACGGAAGAAAACACAGTCATTCAAAACATAGCAATATACATACAGCATCTGCAGTCAAAACCACACACGATCCAACTCTGCACGTGCATACCGTCCCCTAACTGCTCAACAACCCACCACACAGGCGTCGCATATGCACCCCACACCTCCCCTCCCCATCCCCATCCCCACCCACCAAACCCAAACGCTGATGTGAATTATAAGTTTGATGTTGACAATTGATCTGATCAACTGATCAAAGTTTATTTTCACAGAGAGGGCTTAGTTACATGCCAAATCCACTTAGAATAGAATTATTATTGATAGTTTATGATTTTTATTCAAATGATTGAGATGGTCTCACACAGAAGAATGGGCACAATAATATAATTGACTGATACCAAAGCAAGTAATACTCATAAGCCTAAGAGAACTGCTCCCTGGGGTGTCTCCGAGCCATGGTAACTAGCTTGCTTATCTTTCCTCTCAAAATTCCTCCCCTTTGATAAACTGTTGTTTGTGCATGGACCATGGCCTATCCCTGTGTTTTTGTTGTCTGTTCAGGAATGCCAGTAGCCAGTGGTTGACCTTGCTCTTGTATCTGCCATATTGTTTATCCTGGCAGATTCCTCCCTCTTTTCCCCATCCTCTACTTCCTTCTGTATCCTTTGCCTCTTCCAATCTTCTCTTTCCTTATCTGCATGTGGCTGGCAAGTAGCTGAGCATGTTTTTGAGGTGAATTTGAGAACAGGCACATTGTTTTTTGTGGTTTTGATTGAGAGATCCATCTTAATGCTTATTTTTAGCATCAGCTGTTTGTATACTCAATCAAGCCATCTTTTCCACATGGTCTGTTCTTCCTTTGTTCCTCCTCAAACTTGTCCTGCTGGAGTTCCTTAGGTTGACTCTTTTGCAGGTCTTTGTGGGTTCTTGAGACACTGTCTCATTGGGTTTTTGAGGGAAGGGGAGGGTATCTGTCTAATAGTTAGACCTGGGATCTGCAATCCATGATCAACTTATCAGCTCAAGCATACTGCCACTCCCCTGTGCCCCACCATCAGTTTTGATAGCTGGCTACCATGTCATTGACACTGGTCTCTTTGTTGTTGCTGGTCTTTTTGTATGAGACTAATGCTGGCTTCAAGGTGTGTCTGACATCTACAGTTTTTTATGTTAGCCTTGAGCTTACAGTTTTCAGCTCTTTTATAGATAAATTGTATTGTTTTTACAAATATATTGGATTTGTGGACTGATTTCTTTGTCTCTCATTTGAGACTGCCATATCAATGCACAATCCCCACTATCCTCTCCTGTGCATCAAACACCAAAGACCCCAAGTTCCCCTTGGGGCCCTGTGCACAGAATGGCCCAGACTGCTTGTTGTTGTTGTTGTTGTTGTTGTTGTTGTTGTTGTTGTTGTTGTGTGTGTATTGCTAGCTCCCTTGACTCAGGATGTATGGGATACTACTAGTGGTGTTGCATGTCTTGGGAAGGCACCTATTGATGCAGAGCTGGTGGGTGATGGGGAACTCAAGGACAGCTTGGGTGTTAGTATTAGTGGTACTGTTGTTGTTACTGCTACAGTAGAACTTGAACTTATCCACAACTTGATGTGTGGTATATTTATCACCTGGAAATGGAGTCTGCCAAGACATACTGTCAGTGACCCAGCTATGAAACAAGATTTTGAATGACTTTGGCTTCCATCAATATCCTATGGATTCCTTAGAAAATAAGAAACTTACACATCTCTAGTATACAAGATATGAGTGTGCCAAGTTTTGTATTTTTTTTTCATTTGAGGAAGGATGCCAGAGACATTCCAATGGAAGGGTCATTTTGAATGTGAAATGAAATGTGATGGGTATGTGACCCTGCCAAGCTTGAGGGCTCCACATCATGGTCTGCAAAGAATCCACAGTGGGATGCTGAGTTGAGTTTGACTATTTGTCATGCCAATTCATCCTGTCATTCAAAGCTTGCCTCTCCCTCATATGTGCATTATATTTATGCAAAATCTAAGTTTAGCTATTGGCTCAAAGTTATATAATCTTGGCCAATTATGCTGTACTTAGTTTTGCAAATGTTCAGGGCTCTTTGTAAAACTAGTCCTCACTTTTTAGAGAAGTAGACTGAACAATAGATTTATTGATTTTACTTTGATAGCAAGAGACAATTCTCCACCTAATCAAAGTGGGCTCAAATAGTGTATTCAACTACTAGTTCCAAAGCAACTAATCACTTGTAAGCCTAAGTGCTCCACTCCCTGGGGATGGCTGAGCCATGGCAAGTAATTGCTTGTTTTTTCCCTCTGAAATACTTCTCTCTTTATACCTTGCCTCCCTCACATGGACCAGGGCTTTTCTGTGTGTTTTCATCATTGTCGTCTGGGAGTGTAGTTGGCTGATGGGAGGTCTGGGCATTGGGGTTCTGCATGGGTGGGCCTTGGCAATGCATGGTGAGGCTTGCCTTCCCCTTCCTCCCTCCACTAAGCCTTTCCTTCCCTTCCTTCCTGTGCCAAGGCTATTAGCAATGCATGTTCTGCAAGTGTTTGGTTTGGGTGGTGATGTGAGATGTAGAGTGAGGTGAACTAAGTTTTTGGGTTTAACACTGGCTTGTCAAGATGCCAAGGATAGCTGGAACTGCCACTTTGTTAAGCATGTTGGCTATCACTGATCAGGTTCTTTTGATCAAGGTGACAAGCTCAGTGCTCAACCCTCAACCCTCATCCTCTGGCTTCATCATTACTGCTGTAGGCCAATTTTTGACTTCTGGGATCATTGGAGTAGTATTTTTGTTAAGCTAAGTACTTTCTCTGCCTACTGTTTTGGCAAAATGCTTACAATTTTCAGCATTTTTAGGTATATTGAAAAAGTTCTTTCTTTTTATTTTAAGATACCAGTTGTTACAGGTAAGTACTGCCATACTGCCATATCAATGTATGTCCAACTTGTCACAACCCACTCCCTGGACCCCTGACATTGTTTCCAGCCCACTCACTTCCCTGGAGTCCCCCCCCAATGCCCTGTTAAACCCCCCAACCCTTGTATACCCTCTGCACCCACTCTGGATAACTCCAATGCTTCTCCAGCAAACCCCAACAGCCCCCTGGCCCACTCCAATACCTTCTCTGCAGCCATCAACACTTCCTCTGACTGTCCTGAGCCCTGAGAACCCTCTGTTCCTGACTCCATCATATGTCACCAGCTCATCACCCTGGTTCACCCAACCTACTCTGGAGTACCACAACAAACCTTGGGACGACCCACATTCTCAGCTGATCCCATCAGAATATCACCATGGCCTGCCCCCTAATCACAACCAACACCCATCAACTCCACATGGCTCCACCAAGCCCTGCCACCACACCCGCTGTCCTCCAGAGCTCTCCAGTAGTCAGTATATAAGTTGTAGAGTAGCTCCTTGTACTCTAGTCTTGATATTGCTTAATGTTACCTATGGTTTGATTGTCTCCATCTCATGTTCTTGTTCTGTGTTACATTCTCTCTTATCTCCATCTCCTGGTCTTATCTCAGTCTTCTGGTCTTGTCTTGTTTCTATCTCCATTATTGTTCTTGTTATCATTTTATATCTCTGCCTGAATCTATTTTTGTTCTTGTCTCAATCTCATCTCAACTCTGTTTTGCTCCATTCAACTCCATCTCATCTCATTTGACTCCATTTCCATTATTGTGTCCCAGTTCTCTTGACCTTAATGCCCTTACAAACCTCCACACTCATGATTACAACCCCTGAACATTTGTTAAACCAACTCTGGACCTTGCTACTCACTCGGTTCTGAAAGCTATCAACCTCTGTTGATCCCCCATCAAGCTCCAGCTCCACTCCCATCACCCGTGTAGCCTCTGCTTACTCCACACCTACAATATTTGCTTCCAGACTTGTACCTGATACCCTGTCAAGTCTGCCCCTTCCCCCACAACTCATCCTAGACTCCTCCAGACCACCCCAGACTTGTTCAGATCACTCCCCATTGCTTATCCTCCCAAGTCCCCTGCATTTAGGACCTCTCCAAGTGCCCAGTTATCAGTGCAAGGAATCACATCCACCTAGTAAGGATTCACCCAGTGTAGCTGAGCCCCCATGGTCAGCGGAACCTGACACAACTGAACCTAGATTAGCAGGTATTATCTACTTCTACCTACATAACAACTTTGGGAAACATTGGACTTTTATTCCCTAAAAAATACACAGATGAAATTAGATGAAATAGCCAAGTTCTGACCATCCTCACACAAGTTCAATTTTTACTACTTTTTTTTTTTTTTTTTTTTTTTTTTTTTAGCTTCATGTACATAAAAAAAACTGAGTCACTGGATCTATATAATCATACATATAGCATTGATGAAAATAATCTACAAAAGAATTGGAATTGGAGGAGAATTAGTGTTAGTGTTAAGTAGAAGAAGGCCTTTCGCTTTTCTTTACCTGTGCCGTTCCATATCTAGGGTCACGTTTCATATCTGGGTGGACTGCTGCGTCATGGACCTCAAGGGTCCCGGATAACGGCGTCGATTGATGCTTTATTTTATATGTAATAACCGAAACCAACCATATAGGGGGCTTGCAATTTCGATCCAGGAGCGTTCTCTGGCGTTAAGCGCGGTGTTGGGCATTGAAGACGTCGTGCGCGGTCTTGGTTGGGGGGGGGAGACCTGGAAGCGGAAGCGTCCCGAGGGACGTGGGTCGTGAGGAGCGAGGGTGGGTCGGCGAAGTGCCGTGGTAGTACGTCGTACGTCGTGCGTCGCCTCCTCCTATTCGGAGGGGGGTTGGACTGCAGCAGGACTCAAAAGTCCCGGATAACTATGTGTGTGTTGATTGATGTTTCATGTTATATGTAAGACCAAGTGGGGGCTTGCGAGATTTAACCACATTAGGCTGGGGAACAGAAGAGAAGAGGGGCGCTTTAGATTTGGAGCCTCCGCATCCATGAATCATGTATAGGGTGTGGTGTACATACGTATGTGATGTGATGTGATGTGATGATATAGCTATCGGGTGCGTTGCGTTGGCGTTTTTAGTTTTAGATTTAGGTACGTGCGTATTGATTGGTTCGTGAGGGGGGTGGTAAGTAAGTAAAAAAAAAATGCGTGAATGCGTAAATATAAACCAATATCCGATAGATCTAGATCCTTCAACATAGATCGATGATCGACAACATAGATCGACAACCACTCACGACGACCCAAAGAAAAAAAAAAAACCTCAACCCTCAGAAGAAAGAAGAGAAAAACAAGACCTCATGCCTATGCCTCAGCCCTTCCACCAATTTATCCAACCTCGCCGACGCATTGACGCCCTACACCGCGACGGATCCCAATCAGGTGAAAGGTGATAAGGTAAGAACGCAGCGCAAACGCAACGCACCATAGTAATATACCCAATCACGCCCTGCGCCAACACGCCGCCCAAGAGGTCGAGCCTGAACACGGGGTCGTATGCGCCCTCTGGGCCGCGCGAGTCTTCAAAGATGTTGAGCGAGTCGCGCCAGTTGCGTGTGCGTCCGCGGGTCGTGCGGATCGGGTTGAGGATGTACGGGTGCATCTGTGAGTGTGGGTGTGAGCGTGAGGGTGAGGGTGATCAGGGGAGGGTGAGGGGAGGAAGAGAGTGATTAGGGGAGAGGGGAGAGGGGGAGAGGAAGAGGGAGGGGACCCACGTTATCAATCCGCATATTAATATCGTCATCAAAGAAAAACTGGCCGACGTGTGCGAGGTGCGTGGATGTGAATGTGCCATTGGGGAGTGGAGACCAGGTTGGGAATACTTTGGCGTGGATGTGGGTTGCGCGGCCGGTGTAGTAGCCTGGGAATATTGCTTTGGGCGTAAGAGTGTGAGTGTGAGTGTGAGTGGGATGGAATGGAATGGAAGGAGAAGATGACGTACTCGTAAACTGCGCGACGCCGTTCCGGTCGGTGGGCCACGCGCCTCGCAAGAACGTTTCTTCAAACTTGGTGCGGGGGAACGCGCTGAGCAGCCCCGCGCGCTTACCGCCGACTTGGGGCTGCTCGTCTACGAGATGCGGTGCGGGGTCGGGGTGGCCTGGCCGTCCAAGTTGACATGTTGGCAAGACGGACGTGGGTGAATTGATGGGACGTACGTACCCGCGTAGTGACCCGTGGCGTTTGCCTGCCAGATGTCGACGAGGACGTTGGGCAGCGGCTGGCATGTTTCGACATCGATCACGCCGATATCAAGAAGCTGTGATCGAATCGCGTCAGACGGCCTCCGTCATGCATGCATGGATGGAATAACGCACCAGAAGAAGCCCGTCCTGGAGTTCTGCAATGTTCTGCCGTATAGGGTGACCCTGGACGTGATAGTACGGACCCTCTGTGACCACGGGCGTGAGGACACACGAGTTGTTCTGGAGGCGCGTGTCCTCGATCGGGGTGCACCCCATGACGAGCTGGTCATTCGCGGCGGGAATGCCAGGGGTCTCGTAGGTCCCGGACGCGAAGAGGTCGTCGAACCCCGGGAGCGCAGGCCGGCCAGCGAGGACCTTCTGGGCCCAGCTGCGTCTGCGGGCGGCGGTGTATCTCTCGATGGCGGGTGCGCACTGTGGGTAGGGTAGGGTCTTGGGATTCTGCGAAAAGGGTGGCACTAACGTGGTATGCGGCAGCTTGCAGGGCGCGCTGGACCTCGATCTCTTGGGGTGTCCTGGGCTCTTTGTGTGCGGATGCTGATGTGAGGAGGAGGAGGAAGAGGGGTGCGAGCATGGTGGTGGAGATGGACGAGCATGGACTGGGATTTATACAGGATAGAGAGCCTTGGCCGAGGGAAGCGGGCGCAGACACGGATCTCGGCGGGCCGGGTGGTGCTAAGTTTAGTAGAGGGGTGTCGATTGCCTGACGATGGAGCTCTTCTGTGACTCGCCGCTGCACATCCTCTCAGGATCGTTCCGCTCGCCGTCGCTGTTCCTGCTCGCGTTTGAGCCGGGGCCGCGCACGCTGGAGCTGGTGCAGACGGTCCCTGGGTTTGGGCCACACCAGTACCTCGCCACGAGCGCGCGCAAGGACCGCATATACACGACAAGCTGGGCACTGCCGCCGGTGCTCTCGAGCTGGTCGTTTGACAAGGCAAGGGTCGGCCATGTCAACAATGTGCCCATCAGTGCGTGCCGTCACGCTCCACAAACCGCGCTCATCGCTCCGCAGCTGCGACGTCATCGTACATCACCGTCCCCGCGCCGTTCACGCACGCCTACTCTGCAGGCGGCCCCGCCGGCGAAGTCCACGCCATCGACCCCGCTTCGGGCGCGCTCTCCCACGCTCTCCAGCAGCTCCTCTTTGTGCCCCCAGACGACCTCCCAGCCGCCGACAAGACGCGCGCAGCACTCCGCTACGGCGCCCACGCCCTCGAGGTCTCCCCAACAGGCCACGTGTTCGTCCCCGTCCTCGGCACCGACTCCATTGAGATGTACACGCGCAACGCATCCACCGGCCTCCTCGCCCACCTCACCAGCGTCCCCTCCCCACGTGCCACACACGACGGCCCGAGACACGTCAAGATCCACCCCAACGGCCGCGTGCTCTACTCCGTCACAGAACACAGTAAGCCCTCGCTCCTCCCACGCCCCATGTCCCAACCACCCCCACAGCCAACCTCATCGACGCATACGCAATCACCGCTACGGGCCTCACACACCTCTCCTCGCGCTCCCTCGTCCCGCCACCCCTCAGCGCCCCCTCCTTCCGCGGCGACACACTCATCCTCTCGCCCTCCACGCCCGAACACCCCGCGCCCCGCGCCCTCTTCGCCAGCACCCGCGGCGCATCCCCCGCAACCCCCGGCTGGCTCAGCACATTCCTGCTCGACGCCGACGGCATGTTTGTCGATCCCCACCTGCCAGAGTACTGGCAGACACCCACCTCGGGCGGCAAAGCGAATGCGCTCGACGTCATATCAAAGTCTCAGGGCGAGGGCGAGGGGGTCTGGATACTCCTCACGGACGACGATGAGATCACCGAGGGCCCGGGCGTGTGGGTGTTGGAGTGGGACGGCTGGGGTACCGGTGGTGTCAGGGCTGTCGTCGGGTGGCCTCCGCCTGGCCAGGCCGAGACGATGCAGGGCGGCAGTCATGCGGTGTGGTTGGATTAGCGTCCAGTGTCCATAGCGTCATTTGATCAATTCTCAGATATATTGCCAAGATCCCCCCCTTGACTCTGTACCTTGAAAACATGAATCACTCGGGCCTAGTTATGAATGTCTGTATACCTTTGTTGTACAGGTACTTGACAGGATAATGCATAGCATTTGGGCTGGAACCATGCTGGTTCCCACTATACAAGATCATTTATGCCAAAATACATATGCATTATGACGGGGATATTTACAGGGGTAGTCAGGGTTGAGTTGGGGCAATCCAACAACAAGCCACATTCCAAAATAAATTTAATGAGAACAAAGTGAAATGAGTGTTCAAAGCTGATTTCCCTGCCCAAATCTAACCTCACAAAAAGAAAAAGCCTCAACATAGGCTTCCATTCAAAGAAACATGCTCCCCCCCCCCCAAGCTAAAAAGCATCATTGCAACAATCTCACACTGCATGACTGGTTTTTGACTGTCTTTACCTATGTAGATCAATCCAAGTTTCGAGGATCTGCACTTTCATTTTATTTACTTAAATACCCATTTTACACATGAACAATTGTGTCCTAAATTACAGACACATCCAGTATGTACTCCAGCCAGATACTTTTTCAAGGTATGCCAGTTACACCTCATAGCTATTTTACTACAATTTGATCCCATCAGAGGTTCATACTACTACTACTTCCCACTTCAAATCCCAAACTTATCTGCTACTAATGTGCACTCCCATTCATAAACACAGCTACACTTGGCAAGGGATGACTAGTGGTTGGTTGGTGTGGGGCTGTGAAGCCTGATTGGCACAGCTCATGCCTTCCTCTAGTCTCATGACAGGCCTCTTCACATGCCCAGACCCTATTTTTGGGCATACAACTTCTGTTGGATGGCACTGTAAATGATGGGCCACATGGTACTTTGGCAGCTATATTGACACCCTATCATCATGTCTACCCATGCCATGACATGCTTGGTCAGTGAGTTCCCTTTCCCAGCACTTGGTCCAGATCCCTCTCCCCATTCCATCAAACCAGTGAAACCTCTCTATTTCCTGATTGGTCATGAGCATGGTGGGGTCACCATCACATGCTGATTAGTACATTCCAAAGTGGCCTGCACAACAAAGCTGTAAGAGCAACCTCTAGAGGCTGTGGCTCAATCACACAACTGGCAAAAGGAGATTTGAAGTCTATTCAGTATAGTGTGATGTCTTCAAGTATAACTACACACCTAGCAAAGGGAGATCCAAAGAGAACAAGTCTGAGGAACTCCCTAGGCCAAATGTTACACTCTCATCCTTTGGACTCATAGGACACAACTGTATAGTAGGGGCAGAAAAGTCACATGACTACTGTATATGTGAGTTGTCCTGATGATGCATATGTTGTCATGTGATCACTGTGCATGTGAGTTGACTTGTCAACAAGTCATGTGCTGACCCAATCACAGGAATCTGAAACTGATAACAGCAGACAGGGAATGCACAGAAGAATGAAGGGAATGGAGATTGGATAGAGGAGGAATGGGACATCCTGTGACATCACCCCTCCTCTAGCATGTGGTGTCTTGATGGGTAGAAAGGATTGTCTAGAAATGTCTTCAATCCCATATCCCTTCCATTTCACCTTGAACTGCAACTTCTCTCAGAATATCCTGCTATTCAGAATTTCTTCCACTTCATACTCTTCTTCATCATTAATCAGGACTGGTAGTGGGGGTTGGCTTAGGATGGAAGCCAGGGATTGGATCTTCTGGAGCTGGGAACAGCTTGACAATGTTGAAGACTGGGTGTAGTTGGCATAGGCCTGTTGGGAGCTTGAGTTGGTATGCTAAAGGCTCTACCTTCTTCTCCGCTTTGAAGGGGCCAAGATGACAATGTTACAGCTTTTGTGATGGCCTTGTTGTCTTAATGTCCAAGCTATCCAAGTACACATGGTCTCCTGGCTTGTAAACAGGTGCTGGTGTCTAATGGCAATCATAGTACTGTGCCATGTCATCTTTGGCCTTCACCAATGCAGCTTTTGCCTCTTCTTGTGCTCTCTTCATCCTGTCCATAAACTTGTTGACAGAGTCATTATCAGAAAGATATGCCCAAGGTTCAAATCCCATGCAGAGGTGTATGCCCATGTTTAGGAAGAACAGAGTCATTGTCAGGTTCTGCTGACCATGGGAGCTCAGCTTAACTAGGCAAGTCTTTACTAGGTGGACACAATGTCCTGCACTTATAATCTAGCACTCCAGGGTGGTCTGGACTTCAGATACTTGCAAGGAGAAGCTAGGGGGAGCAGTCCAAGTAAGTCTGGAGTGGTCTGAGGAAGTGTAAGACTAGGTATGTCAAGTGTTGGTATTAGGCACAAGTCTGGAGGCAAATATGTAGGCAGCAGAGAAAGTGGAGGCTTTGCAAGTGATGGGCAGGAAGCTGGGGTTTGATGAGGGATCAATCAAGAGTGTTGGATTCGATTCTGGGGCCAAGTGTAGAGCAAGGTCTGGAGTTAACCTATGAATGTTTGAGGAGTTGTAATGTAGGTGTGGAGTTTATAATAATGTCAGAGTTGAAAGGAACTTGGGAATGATAAAGGAAATAGAGACAAATGAGGCAAGATGGAGTTGAGGACAAGACAGAGACAAAAACAGAATAGAATTGAGAGAGATATGAGACTAGAGACAAAAACAAAGAGAAAACTGGGAGACATAACACAGAATGAAACACAAAATAGCTACTTTACAACTTATATACTAACTACTGGACCTCCTCCAGGGACTGAGGATGCAACAGCAGGGCTCATTAGAGCTATGCAGGGTGGATGAGTGTTGGCTCTGATCAGATAGTGGGCTGCAGTGATATTCTAATGGGAACTGATGGGAATGCAGTCCACCCCATAATTATTGGAGAGTTCTGGAGTGGTTATGTAGGCCATGGGAGCAAATCAGTGACATGGGCCTGGGTCAGGGAAGATGTTGGAGAGGCCCAGGGGTTTGGGAGGGAGAAGAGGAAGTGATGGGTCCCATAGGGGATGTGTCAGGTTTTGCTGAAGAATGTCAGGGTTTGCTGAAAAATGTCAGGGTTTGTTGGGGAACATTGGGGTTTGCTGAAGAATGTCAGGGTTTGCTGGGGTGGGTGCTGTAGGTGAACAAAGGTCAGGGTAATTCTGGGAGTGGACTCTGGAGAAGTGGAGTGGCTTGGGGGAGGGGGTTAGAGTTCTGGGAGTGGGTTGTAACATCACCCCCTCTTCAGCATTGAGACCTTCAAGGCATGGGGCAGGAGTTAGGGATTAACAGGGTGTGGAAATTGAAGTCAGAGCAATACTGATCAATCTGCAGCAAGCAGTGGTAGTGTGGGGAACAAAGTTAAAGCAGGATTGTCATCCATCAAGAAGCTTCTTCAACTCATTAAAAGGGTTAGGACATACTCCAGTGCTCCTCCACTTTCAATGTCTTTTTTGGCTCCCTCACCATTAGCATTCCAAACACCTCCCCTCCAACAATGACCATGTGGATGCTTGGGTGGAGTATAAAGGGTGTTATGGGGAGTTTGTCTAGTGGCAGAATCAAAAAAAGCTGGATGCTATGTATCATCATTGTGAGTGTATGTAGCCTGTGCACAGTGCCTTCTTAACCTTCATCAGAACTGTCCATGGCCATGGAAGGCACCTCTGGGAGTTCTTCATGTGTGAGGAGGTTGGGGCCCTCTGGCCATCCTGGTCCAGCACCTCCAACTTGCTCATCAAGGCTAAGCCTGGGTATGGGAGTTGTACAAGTCATCCTGGAGGTGCAGAGGGTCCCTCAAATGGAGGTGATGCTGGAGTTGTTTGCAGGGGCACTTGGGCAGGCACAGAGCCCCCCAATTCTAGAGTGGTGCCAGAAGAAGGCCCTGGTGAGTCATTGCTGTGTCCAGTTTGCATTTCTCATTTATCTGCTCTCCTAGTGTACTCTGAGTGCTCAATGAGGAGAATTGTGCTAGTTTGATGGGCAAACTGCAGAGTCCCATTGAGATTCATCAGTGTGCCTTCCCTGCCATTTGAGGCACAAGAAGTGCTTGGTTTTGCTAGAGTGGCATGTGGTTTGCATTGCTGTGGAGCAAGAATGGGAGGTGGGTTGGGTATGAAAGCAGCTGGGTGAGGTGCAGGAGGTGAGGGTGCCAGAGAGCAGCAGGGGTTTGGCAGGAAAGGTGGGGCTGCCACAGGGAGAGCACAGGGAGGAGGCTACCATTGTGTGGGACAAAGGGAAGTAGAGGGCATTCTTGCCTCCAAAGGCTGGGCTAAGTAAGAGACCATGAGAGGAGGCATCAATAGTGGGTCCCTCCTGATCCCATGTTTATTCTCCTGGCTCTGAGGCTCTGCTGGTAGGGGCAGCAGACATTGTTGACTCAACCTGACAATGTGGGAGGAGGAGGTTTGGAGAGTGGGGGAGGACCAAGACATTGCTTAGAGAAAGATGGATGCTGTGTGGCAGGATAGAGACACAGCATGGTAGGGCCAGGAAACTGCCATGCAGATGGCCATGGAGCAGGCCCTGGAGGTGCAAGGGCTGCAGCAGTGGCTAGTACAGTTGAAGGCATAGTTGGTAGAGAAAGCAGGGGAGCAGAGAAATGCTTTAAACATTGCAGCACTTTGGGTGGAGCTGGAGGTTGTGTAGAGGTGGGAGGAATGTTTGTTTAGTGAGGTGGCCACAGGGTGGGCAGGCATTTGGCATGAGTCTCCTTTCCTTTGTTTCTGATTGTGCTCACATTGTCTAGTCAGGCTGGGTCTAAGAGCACTGGCTTCTTCTAGACAGGGCTTCCACTGCATTTGCTTCAATTCAAGGTGGTTTGGTGCAGGTGCTTGGGGGCCATCCTCTAGAGGTGGGGCAAGGGGCAGTAAGGATGAAGCATCTATTAGTAGGGCACTGACAATGCAATACAGTGGCTCCAGAGTTGTGGTGGGAGATAGCAGGGGATGCAGGGGAGGCCTTGTTAGGGCTTGCAGAGGTCTTGGCAGTGGTGAGGTTGGCTTAGGGACTGAAGAGGTGGGGAGGGGAGTTCCAAAGGGAGAAAGAGAGTGGAATGAGAGTCAGACTCCATTTTTTTTGCCATTCCATGCCTTCTGCAATTCCATTCCTGTAGTATCTTGTATTTTGTAGACTGTACTTGTTGAATTTTGTTCTTTGGTCTGAGACTGGTGTGAAACAAATGGAATTTCAGATTTAAGTGAGAAAATAGGAAATAAAACATGCAGGGAGTTACTCATGGGAGTTGAATCCCTAATAGATTCAGAGGCAGGGGTTATGCCCACTAAGGGGCTTGATGGAATGACATTGGTAAAAGTCCCAGAGCTCAATAGGGGCTCTGGAGAGGTTTTTGTGGAGTTTCCAAGTGTTGTCCTCAGGTCCATAGCCCTTCCAATGGACCAGGTAGTGGGGTTGACCACAAATGAGGTGGGAGTCAAGAATATGGTCAATCTCATAGTGATACTTGTCCTCAACTTTGATGGGGGGTGGTTGGCTGGGGTGTTGTCTGAGAAAGGAGTCCAGAGCATGCTTCTTGAGAAAGCAGATGTGAAAGATAGAGTGGAGACCTTTCAGGCTCAGGGGTAGGTCAAGTTTGTAAGTGTGGGTTGAGACCTTCTGGAGGATCTTGAAGGGGCTAAGGCACTTGTGATTGAGCTTGATAGAGGGCCTCTAGGTCTTGAGGTTGTGCTGATCAAACCATACCAGAGTTCTAGGGGATCAGTCAGGGGTGGGGTCATGTTGGGTGTCAGCATGCTTGGAGTATGCTTGATTGGCAGTGTTGATCTCATCCCAGAAGAACTTGTAGAGGGATCAGAGGTCCTCAGCAACTTCATGGACAACATGGGAGGGTGTAAGGGTCACCTCTGGGAGCATGGCTCAATCACACGGCTAGCAGAGGGGAATCCAAAGTATATTTAGCAAGGTAACTGATAATACAACTAGTAACTAATCATCTAGGAGAGGTGAATGTCAGGTTCCACTGACTATGAGGGCTCATCTACACTGGATGAGTCCTTACTAGGCAGATGCAACATCCTGCACTGATAACCTAGCATTTGGGAAAGGTCTTGACTTCAGATACTTGTGAGGATAAGCAAGAGAAAGTGGTCCAAACAAGTCTAGAGTGGTCCAGGGAAGTCTAAGACAAGGTACAAAGAAGGGTTGGGCTTGGAGGGACATGAGGCACAAGTCCAGAAGTGAGTGTTGGAAGTGCAGGGCAAACAGAGGCTATGCAAATGATGGGAGCAGTGCCAGAGTTTGATGGGGGATCAGTTGATGTTGATGGGTTTTGGGGCCAAGCAAATAGCAAGGTCTGGAGTTGGTTTAGGAATGTTTGGGGTTTATAATTGTAAGTGTGGAGTTTGTAATGGTGTTAATGTTGAAAGAACTTGAACACAAGAAAGTAAATAGAGTGAACAAGATGAGACAGAGTTGAGCAAGATTGAGATGAGAATGAAAATAGATTCAGGCAGAGATACAAAATAATGACAAGACAATAACAGAGATAGAGACAAGACAAGACCAGAAAACTGAAATAAGACCAGGAGACTGAGAGAGGGGAAAACATAACATGAGACATGAAACACAAGAGAGAAACAATCAGAAACACATCAGGTAAGGCAGATAATATCAGGACTAGAGAATGGAATGCTACTCTACAACCTATATACTGAGCTCCAGGGGGCAGTGGGTCTGGTGGCAGGGCTTGTAGGAGCCACATGGAGTTGACAGGTGTCAATTGCAATCAGGGGACAGGCCATGGCAATATACTGATGGGATCAGTTGAGAATGCAGGCTGTCCCAGAGTAGTTGTGATGCTCTGGAGTTGGTTGGATAAACCAGAGTGTTGAACTGGTAATGTACATTGGCATCAGGAACAGCCAGGGAGGGTTCCAAGGGCTCAGAAGAGGCAGAAGAAGCATTGAAGGCTGCAGGAAAGGTGTTGGAGTTAGCCAGGGGGCTGTTGGGTTTTGCTGAAGAAGCATCAGAGTTATCCAGAGTGGGCATAGTGGGTGAACAAAGGCTGAGAGTGTTTGAGGGGGTGTTGGGAGGAACTATGGGGGAGTGAGGTGGCTGGGAATGAAGTTTGGGGGTTTAGGGAGTGGGTTGTGACATCACCCCCCCTTCAGCATTGAAACCCTTGAGATGCAGGGCACAGGTTGGGGATTAGTGGGGGCATGAGAATCAAAGCCAAGTAATATTGATCAAACTGTGGCAAGTAGTAGTGGCATGGGGAACAAAGTTGAAGCATGGCCACCATTTGTCAGGGGGTTTTCCCCAATCAATTAAAAAGGGTCACACATACCTCAGGGTTCCCCAGAATTTTCTCATGTCTTCTTCTGCCTCCTTCTAATTAGCATCTATGTCAGCATCCTCAACCCCTTTGCCTTCTGATGGGGACCATGTTGATATGTGGGTGGGGTACAAGGGTCAGCAGAGGGAGGCCAACTGTCAGCAGGATCATGAGTGAATAGACTCAATGTATCATAGTTATAGGTGCACTGATCCTTCATTTGGGCTGACTCAATCCACAGAGTTGTCAGCAGTGGTGGCAGGCCTCTTGGGAGTTTCATCTGGGAGTGGGGTTCCAGCACAGTCAGCAGTAGGATCAGCCCCAGTGTCATAGTCAAAGCCAAGCCTCAGGCCAGGGGTGGTGTGAGTGGTTCCAGAGACTCACAGAGTTTCACAAGTGGCAGTGACACCAGAGCAGTTTGTGGAGGCTGTTGAGCAGGCAAGAGGTCTTCTAATCTTGAATAGTGCCAGGCAGAAGCCCTGGTGAGTGGTCAGTAGGGTCTTTCCAAGTCTGAGCTAACTTATTCTTACAGTGTGCCCTTTGCACTCAATGGGGGGAGTAATGTAAGTTTGAGGCACCAGTGCTGGGATCATAGTGGGACATGTTGGTTAATCTCTCATGTCAGTCAAGGCATAAGAAGTGCTCCATCTTGTTGAGCTGGCATGCTGCCTGTATTGTTGCAGAGCAGGGTTGGGGCTGAGAGTGGGTGGTGTCAGGTTCCACTGACCACGGGGGCACAGCTACACTGGGCAAGTCCTTACTAGGCAGACGTGATTCCCTGCACTGACAACTGGGCATTTGGAGGTGTTCCAAACACTGGGGACTTGTGAGAATAGTTGGCAGGGGTTGATCTGGCAAGTCTGGGGAGGTCCAGAGGAGTAGGGGATGAGCTGAGGGGAAGGGGGACAGGCTTGGCGGGGTTCAGGCACAAGTCTGTATGCAGGTATTGCAGGTGCAGAGGAGGCAGAGGCTACACAAGTGATGGGAGCAGAGCCAGAGTTTGATGGGGGATCAGCAGAGATTGATAGAGTTCGAGCCAAGCATGTAGCGAGGTCTGGAGTTGGTTAAAGAGTGTCTGGGATTTGTAATTGTAATGGCAGGGTTTGCAAAGGTGGTAGGGTTTGGGAAAGATAGGAACACAATGGATGGGACAGATCAAACAAGACAAGATGGAGTCAAACAAAATGAGATGGAGTTGAGACAAGATTGAGATGAGAACGAGAATAGATTTGGGTGGAGATACAAAACAATAACGAAACAATAACGGAATAGAGACAGGACAAGACCAGGAGACTGAGAGTAAGAAAATGAGACATGGAATACAAAACATGAGAGAGAAACAATCAGACCATAGGTAATGTTAAGCAATCTCAAGACTAGAGTGCAAAGAGCTACTCTATATCTTATATACTGACTACTGGAGAGCTCTGGGGAATGTCAGCTGTGGTAGTGGGGCTTGGCAGAGCTCAACGGAGTTGACAGGTGTCGGTTACAATCAGAGGGCAGGCTGCGTTGATATGTTGATGGGATCAATTAGTGATGCAGGCTGTTCCAAGGTCATCATGATACTTCAAAGTTAAGTCGGAGGAACCAGGGTGTCGAGTTGATGATGTGTAATGGGGTCAGGCACGGTGGAGGAATGGTCCCAGGGGCTCAGGAGATCTAGGGGAAGTGTCGCCAACTGTGGGGAAGATGTTGGAGTTGGCTAGGGGGCCATCAGAGTTAGCCAAGGATGCGTCAGAGTTAGCTGAAGTAGGCATGGAGCACTGTGGAAGTTCAGCAAGGCATTGGAGGAGGTTCTGGGGGGGATGGGGGGTTGTTGGATGATGTGCAGGGGTCCAGGAAATGGGTCATGACATCACTCCCCCTCTCAATGTCAAGACCCTCAAGATGTGGGGCACAGGTCAGGGATTGGCAGGGGTGTGGGAGTTGAAGCCAAGTAATATTGATCAATCCACAGCAGATGATGGCAGCATTGGAGGCAAAGTCAAAGTATGGTTGCCACTTCGTCATCTTTCCAATCAATTAAAAAACTTGGACATACCCCAGAGTTTCCCCAAAAATGTCTTCCATGTCCTCCTCCAATCACTCAGCTCCATGGTTTTCCAATATGGACAAGGTGGTGGTGTATGACAGCAAGGGCGAGGAGTTTGAGTGCCAGCGTCAGATTGGTGCCATGTACTGGGGTTGTAAGTAGTGTTTACTTGTTTTTCGGAGTAATTGACAGAGCTTTGCAGAGTGGGTTGTGACAGTGTTGGGCTCTTCTGGGGGCTCTACTCAAGAAAGGGGCTTGGGATGGACTAGAGTTTGTCCCATGCAGTCAAGTTTGGCAGCAGGGGGCAGGGAGGGAGTCCTGCAGGTGCAGCAAGTTCCACAGGCAAAGGTGATGGTGGAGGAGTTTGTGAGGGCATTGGTGCAGGCTTGGGGCCCCCCAATGCTGGAGTGGTGTTTGAACCAAGCCCTAGTAGTTTTCAAGCCCTTTTGGTCACATTTACTGACCATTTGGTTATAGTGTACTCTTTGTGCTTGGCGGGGCAAGCTGTGCAAATTCGATGGGCCCTCCATGGGCTTGCGATGTGACACCTCTGTGTGCTTTCTATGCTGCACAAGGCACAAAAAGTGCTCAATTTTGTTGGAGTGGCAGGCAGCATGCATTGCTGCAGAGCAGGGGTGGAACAAGGGTTGGGTGCAGGGGCAACTGGGCGAGGCATGGAAGGCCAGGGTATTGGGGGAGGGGGGTGCGGGGCAACCTGTGGAAAAGGTGGGACCTCCACAGAGTGGGCAGAGGGAGGGGGCACTAGCAGCAGTAGATAAGGGGAAATGAAGGGCCTTTCCACTGTTGGAGGCAGGGCCCAGCAAGAGGCCACAGGGACACAAGTCGATGGTGGGGCCTCTGGGGCCTCACTTTCATTCTCTTACCTTGGGCGCACCATTGGAACAGGCTTCAAGTTCCCCAGAGCCCTTGCCTTCAATCATGGAGGTTTTCCTATGTCGGCAGGTGGAGGCTTTGATGATGGCATTGACGGCATAAGAGGGGGAGCTCTGATGGGTAAGGGGGGATCTGGACACAGCACAGAGGGAGAAGGAGGCACTGCAGTGGGAGTGGAACACCTCAGTGCAAGTGGTGACAGAGTGGGCATTGGAGGTGCAGAGTTTGCAGGAGCATCTGAAGCAGCAGGAGGTATGACCCATGGAGGTGGCAGAGGGGCAGTAGGTGGCATCAGAGGGTGGTTCGTTGCGGGTGGAGCTGGAGGCAGCAGGGCAGAGGGAGGATTGGTTGGCCAGAGAGGCTGCCTTGGGCCATGCAGGGGTCTGTCATAAGTATCTCCCCAGTTCTCTGTTCTGTTGCTAACAAATTGTTTTTGGTTAGGCTGAGTGTGGGAGCACCAAGTTCTCCTGGATAGTGCCTCTGTGGCACTGGCACCAATCCAAGATGGGTTGATGCAGATGTCCATGGATCACTCTCCAGAGCTTCAGCAGGGGATGGCAAGGATGGCGAGGTTGCTAGTAGGGCATCAGCAGTGCAATGCAGTGGCCCTGGGGTTGTGGTGGGAGGTGGTGGTGGATGTGGGGGAGGCCTTTCCAGAGTTGGCAGAGGTTCTAGGGGTGGTGTGGGCTCAAATGGAGATTGATTTGGGGATCAGGGAGGAAGGGAGGGGGTTTCCCGAGGGGGGGAGGGGTTGAGGGAGCAGTTGGACTCCATCCTCTTATTGCTCTGTGCCCTGTTGCCTACTCCTTTTGTTGTATTATATTGTTGTTAATGCAATTCTGGTTGATGCTCCTGGGCACATGTGGTGAGCTTTAGTTTGTGTGAGAGTAAGTAAAAACATGCAGGGGTGTGGGTGGGAGTTGAATCCCTAGTAAGTCCAGAGGCAGGGGTTAAGCCCATTGTTTGCTATTGGTGTTGGCTAGTCCCAGGGTTATTGCAGGACTTGGTGGAGTATTGTGGAAGGGAGTCCCAAAGCTTGATGGGGTGTTAGGAGTCTTCCTGTGGGGTTCTGTTGCATTTTGGGGCATTGATGGCAGTGTTGTTGGGCTTGGCCCTCAGGGTTTCAGACCAAAGTTGTAGGAGTTGTCCTCTGTCTGCAGTGGGGTTGGGCATTGTGCTAGTTAGGGGGGGGCAGACCTCCAAATCTTTGGAGTATGCTTGATGGTGGCTGGCAGTTTTGTTTTTTCTGTTGGTGTGGCTTACGGAGGGGTAGAGGCCTTCTGATAGTTTGACCCTTATGCTGACATGGGTGGCAGAGGTGGTGGAGGTTCTTCTTGATGACAGTGGGGGTGGCAGAGTGATGACTCTTATACCAATGCAGCTGGTGGAGATGGTGGAGGTCTCTTTGGATAGTGGCAGGGGTGGTGGGGTGAAGTTTGTCCTTGGAAGTGGGGCCAATCAGAGGCAGAAGTCCTTGGTGGCATAGAGGCATGGTCCCAGTGTGAGGTGGTCCTTGTAATAGTTCATTGGGGGACTGTTCCATAGGCCAGCTATGCTGTAAGTTGGATTAGTAGGGTGCGGAGGTACTCTCTTAGGGTAGGTGTTGCCATCCTTTGGTTGTTGGTGTCTGGGCTTTGTGTTTTAGTGGGTTTACACATGGTGGGAGTTTGTCAAGCTCCAGAGTATTGTATTTTGTAGGAGGTGTACTGGGTTTGGGCCTTGCTGTGCTCTGGAGTGTTGGCTCTGGTTGAGGTCATGCTCTGGAGTATTGTATTTTAGAACAGGTGTGCTCAGGTGGTGATTTGGTGTGCTCCAGAGTGTCATTGATGAGGGGGCAGAGTTTGGAGTGGCCAGTCTCAATGAGTTTCTTCTGGTCTGGAGTTGAGGTTTGTGAGTTCTAGGCTATTCATGTGACCTTGCTCTCCATTCCTGGCCAAGGGTGAGTCCAGAGACAGTTAGAGAAGTCTTACATAGTTCTGTCATTCTCTAGAACTTGAGGTGCTGCCTGGGTTGAATTAGTGGAGGCCTCTTTTTGGTGGAGGCAGTGCAGGGTTTGGTGGGTGACTGTCTTGTCCTAGCAGAAGTGCTCCAGGGCAAAGGGGAGTTTGGGAGCTGTTGTCCTAGGAGTTATTCCTCTTGGGGTAGGTGGTTCTTTTTGTGGAGCTGTGTCAGGGGACTGTATTGAGGGCCTAAGGGTTACTGATTTGTTGGCAGAGTGTGCGGGGCCAGTGCTATGAAGGCAGTGTGGGAGTTGGTAGTCTTTTGTCCCTTCCCAGGGCAGAGCCAGTAACGGGGTGGTGTGAGGGTTGGTGGAGTGTTGGCCTTGCTGGCAGAGCTCTTTTATGCTTGGTGGATCAGGGCAGAATTAGTTCAGGGTGAGCTTGGGGCTTCAGGTGGTGGTTTTTGTCTTTTTCCAGGGCAGAGCTGGTAGCAGAGGTGGTGGGGGGTTGGCAAAGGGTTGACTTCACTGGTGGAGCTCTCTTGGTTTTGGTGGGATGAGGCAGGATCGGTCTGCATGGGTTCAGGGTGTTGTTTCTTTCTCCTGGAGTGGGAGTTAGCAGTGCAGGGTTGCAGAATGAGGGTAGCCTGGTGGGTAGTTTGTTGATAGAGTTGATTCCAGAGGTGATGCAGGAAAAAGGGGGTCCAAGGAGCATTTGGTCAGTCTGTTGTTTCCATTGTATGAACCAGGGGTCCAGAGTCAAATGTGGGGATTGGGATTGGTTCTTAACTTGTTAGCAGGGCTGTGTTGGAGGGGCTGCCTCTTCATTCTGAGCATCTGGATCGATCTCCATCAGCGTGATTAGATTTTGCTGGAGGTGTTGTGGAATTCAGGAGGAAACTACTTGGGGGGTCCCAGAGTTTATTCTCTTGTTGGGGAAGCATTTTGTCAGGGGAGGGGAGTGGTACAGTGGTGGGTCTGGGGCTCCATGGGCAGGTTGCAGTGTGTGATGCCCTTGCTAGTGGGGCAGCACTTTCTTCAATGTCAAGTTGTTATTGGAGGGTTACAGCATCCTTCCAATGTCAATTTGGGATGGGTAGCAATGGGGAAAAACTAATTGCTTCTTATGGGAGGCATCAGCAATTTTAGGGCACTCCGGAGAAACTACTTTGTATGGGGTTTGTTTCTGGGTACTCCAGTGGTGTGGTCTCAGTTTGATAGACATCTCCCAGTGTACAGGCAGGGTTTTGTGGAGTTGTTATCTGGCAATTTGTGATTGCAGGGTGGGTGCTGCAGGGCATCATCATTTTGGTTGGCATTGTAGGTCTCCTGGGTTGGATGTTGGAGTCAGGGTGGAGCCCCTGGAGTTGCATTGCCAGGATCCAGAGTTGCGTGGGGGGCTTTGGAGTGGCTTAGAGGGGTTGGTCAGTATGGCCTTGACCTGGCACAGCATTATTTGAGCCATTGAGCTCACTCAAGTTGCTTAGCAGGCAAGCCCTCCAGGGATGTCGGAGCGTATGTTCTTTATTGTTGGAGTTTTTGGAGCTTGAAAGGGTTGATCAACAGTTTCAGGGATGATGGTGGGGCTTCCCCCTCCCTCACATGGGATCCTCTTTTCCCTATAGTTCATTCTGACAGGGCAATTCCAATGCTGGGGTTGGGTGTAGCATTGGTCTTGAGATCTTGCTTTGTTGTTGGTGGGGTTACTGGCTTGAGCTTGATTCCGATGACAGTGGAGCTAGTGTGGGAGGGCGGAATTTCTTGGGGGTGGGTATGGGTGAGAGTTGGATGGTCTGCTGGCATGGTAGCCAGGTTCTGCTATTGAGTTCTGATGCTGTTGGAGACTCGCTGGATTTGTCCTGATGGCTTGTGGAGTTGCTTGTGGGTTGGTGGATCCAAAGGTGGGCCTTGGGGAAGTGTGTTCTCCATGATCTTGTTGTTGTTCTGGTGGGGTTGGCAATCTTCTTCACACAATGGGTGATTTTTGCAGTGGGTTTGTGTTATTATTGTTGGAGGGATGGGGGTGTAGTGTCAGAGAAGTTTGTTGATCATTGGGTTGAATTATTGCTGGGATTTAGCATGCTGCTTTTGGTGACATTGGGGTCAACCTTTGCGGGGAAGTGGAGCTGGCGGAGAGGGTGGAGGAAGGGTGGGAGGTGGTCTGCGGGAGTAGAGGTAGTGTTGGGCATGGGTGGGAAGGGTGTCCATGAAGAGGGCCATATATGGGTGTAACCAGAGCAAAAGAGATGTTTGGTGTCAGGTCTGCAACTCAATGTGCCTTGGCAAATTGGGCAGGGCCGTATGGATCATAAGGGTTTTCAGGCATGGGTCAACTATAGACATTGGAAGTGTTTGGCAAACATGTGTGTGGAGCTAGCATGGACATTATGAACAGGGTAAGGTAGAGTCTTGAGATTATGTCAGGTTCTGCTGACCATGGGGGCACAGCTACACTGGGTGAGTTCTTACTAGGTGGATGTGATTTCCTGCACTGACAACTGGGCATTTGGAGGTGTTCCAAACACTGGGGACTTGTGAAGATAGTTGGCGGGGGTTAATCTGGCAAGTCCAGGGAGGTCTGGAGGAGTAGGGGATGAGCTGAGGGGAAGGGGGACAGGCTTGGCAGGGTTCAGGCACAAGTCCATATGCAGGTATTGTAGGTGTGGAGGAGGTGGAGGCTACATGAGTGATGGGATTGATTGATGCATTTTTTATTTGTTTCAAGACTTATTTTTACATGAACATTGTGTCCTAAGTCCCTCAGTACATAATGGGGGTAGTTTCCCACAAATCCCACACCATCTGCCATTAATATGCCATCCCAATTTCTAAACCCAGCTATACTCAGCAGGGCTTACTGTGTGCGCACTGGTATTGTCCCATGATGAGGCACTCGGCCAGCTCTGGCCTCCCACTCCTATGCACCAGTAAGGGTGTCACGACTCACCCTTCCCCACACCCAGACAATACTTTCAGAAGAATGATCCCAAGATTTGGAACCCATGATAGAATAGCCCAGTGGGTCACTTATAGCCCATTTGTGCCACCAAGTGACAGACATGCCGCACTTTTTGGCTAGGCACCCAATCAAACTGGCGACAGTGGCCGCAACCTCACCAGACCATCCGATGGACCACATGATGCATTGGCAGCCTGATTGAACTATTGACTCCTATCCTCTCGCCTACCTGTGCCTCTGTCACGACCCGCTCCCTAGCTCCCTAGACACTGCTCCCAACCCCTCCTGATTTCCTGTCTAACTCCCCTGAACCCCGCCCACACTGGACAACTCCAACGCTTCTCTAGCAAACCCCGATGGCAACTCCCTCTCCGTAGCCATCAACACCCCCCTGAAACCTTCCCCCACCATTCCTGGCCACGTCATATGTCCCCAACCCCCTACCCTAGTTCACCCGACCCATCTCGGAGTGTCACGACATCCCCAGAGCAGCCGCGCCCCCAACTGATCCCATCAGAATACCACCGCGGCCCGACCTTGGATTGTACCTGACACCCATCGACTCCGCACAGCTCCATCGACCCCCGCCATCATATCCACTGCCCTCGGAGGCACCCAGTAGTCGGTATATAAGTCATAGAATAACTCCTCGAACTTTAGTCTTGATATTACATTTACCAGTTTCCTATGTTTTGTCTCTCGTCTCATCTCTATTTCCATTTTTAGGTTTCGAATCTATCTTTTCTCAGTCTTGTCTTGTCTCTGTCCGTCTCGACTGTACATATTTCCTTTGTTCCTCTGAAGTTCCCTTGCTCCCTACATCAGTACAAACTCCACGCACATGCCATGACCTGAACATTCTTAACAACAACTCTGGACCTCACTACCCACTCGGCCCTGGAACCCACCAAGCCCCGGTAATCCCCTGTCCAGCTCTGACCCCGCCCCCATCAACCGAGAAGCCTCTGCCTACCCTGCAATCTATTTGTGCGCCCACTAACAAACCCTGACACCCACCCTGGGTCAACAACCAGTACCTTTGGTCTTAGACCCCTCCAAATCACTCAGGACTTGCTCAGGCCACTCTCCCCAGGAACCCCCCTTGCAAGCTTTCCCCACCTCCGCTCCAACTCCGGATGCCTGGTTATAAGCACAGGACATCGTGCCCACCTAGTAAGGACTCGCCAGTGTACTGAGCCCCCGTCGTCAGTGGAACCTGACATAATATCAAGACTCCCCCTTACCCCGTTCTCGATATCTGCGTTTAACCCTGCATACAACCCCGTCGGTTATCCAACCGACACCTACGGCCGGCCCATACTGGAAAATTCCTATGCCCCATTCTACCCGGGTCCCTTCGTGGACCAATACATGCCCTGTCATTGGACCCCTGACCCCAACCAGGCATTCTATGCCCCCTCCATCAGCCAGGGAATACCCCCGGGTTGGCGCTGCCCTCCCGCATTCCACGCCAATGGCAACAACCCCCATATCAACCCCGGAGGATACTCCGCAGCACCCCCCAACCCCGCCTACCTCCCCCCTGCCCATTACTATGCATACCCAATCCCCGCTGCAGCCCCAGTCCCTCTGGAGGCCACAGATAACTATTCCCCCCCCCACCCACTGTTCGCCGCTCAAACCCCTCCTTCTCCTAGGCAGCAAAGGATCGAAGCCTACGCCCAGCAATGCAACGAAGTCCTCCGCTTCCTCTGCCTATCCCCTGCGGAATTCGCAAGGCGTACCTGCACCCTCCTCACCAACCTAGGCTACCCTGACGCCTCCGCAACTCCGGAGGTCTGGGCAGATCGACTCCTCAACTTCCATGAACGCTACCTACAAGGGAACCTCCCAGAGAATATGCAAGGCACCCTGGGCATCGATGACAACTTACAGAATGAGCTCCGCACCTTGGTCAAAGAAATCCACACTAACCCGAACCCCCGCCCCTTTGAAGACCCTCTGGATCCCGCCCGCTCCTTCCATGTGCAATGCGTGGAACCTGTCGGGACACAAAATGAAGCCCCATCTTCTGTTCCCCGTCAGCAGGAAGAACTCAACGTGGCCTCCAGCATCTTGAGGAACCTCAACCCCGTGGGGGGGTTGTTCGACCAACCCGCCGCCCACACCCTGGCTCTCTCCACCCGGCCCCAGGCCAGCTCGGTGCCCAGCGCCTTCCGAACCTGGGACCAACCCGCCGCTCCTGAACTCTGCTCCCAACGACTGCCCTTATGCGTTGACAACAACAACAGGACCTCCTCCTATATTGACGAGCCAGGCAACCCCACCGATGAACACCCCCCGCGCAACGGGCCCCAACGAGACCGACCCCCCCACTTTGATCTCCACGCCCCTCGTAGCAATGCCCCTCCGCCCCGTCCCAATGCCCCAGTTCCCCCGCAACAGCCCATGGGCCCCAGGGCGCCCTGACCCCCTCTCTCCATCAACCCCTCTCGTCCCCCGCCTGCCCCAATGCCTAATCCCCCCACCGACGTCAACTATTTTGGTCCCCCGAACCCCAGAGGACCCCCTCCCCCTTGATGGGCCCCAGGACCCGCCCCGGGTAGTGTAGGTCAAAACCCCGGCGGGGGACCACCCAATGGCGGACCCCCGGGAGGATGGGGCCCGGTGATGGACAGCTTTCCCCCCCAGCATGGAAACGGAAATCACTACTACTACTACTACAACGCCGGACCCCCACCTCAAACTCAAAATTCACAGGACAACACCCGCGACGCACTGGCCCGGGAGGGAAAACTCGACATCCAGAAGCCTGAACCCTTCATCGGCCGCAACCCTCGGAAGTGGCGAATCTTCCTGACCCAGTGTTTAACTATGTTTCAAGCTAAGCCCATCACCTTTCAGCTTGAGAGCTCACGAGTGGCCTTCGCCGCATCATACTTACAGGGCATCGCCTTCGACCACTACACCACGCTACTCTGGTTTGACCCAAACAATCCCGTACTCTCCAATTGGCTCGCTTTCACCCAAGAGTTCTTGAGTAAGTTTGGTGTCTTTGACACCGTAGCGGAGGCGGAGGAAAATCTCTTCAACCTCCGAATGCACGACAACGAACGCTTCACGACCTTCATCGTATGATTCAAACGAGAGGCCTATGAGACCGGCTGGAACTACAATGCCCTCTGGTTCGCCCTCCATCATGCCCTACCCCAATGGATCAAGGATGTCCTTCGCCTCGCGCCCAAACAAACCACCTACGACGGGTACAAGGTGCTCATTACCCAGGTCAACCAACGTTATTGGGAAGACTGCAGCAAAAACACGGCGCCCTGGACCTCGTGGAACACCTCCGGTAACACCAACTGGCAGGCCGGAGCAACCAATGGCATCCGACCCTCAATCCCCGCTAACCCTGCTAACCCTGCACCCCGCTTCCTCCCAGGCCAAGGAGTCCCCAACACTAACCGACCCCTGGGGCAGCGCCCACCTGCCCAGCTCAATGCCGCCGACCTCCATGACACCCCAGTACCCCTGGATACCAACCCCAACGATCGTGACGACATCCTGGACCCCGCTGACAATCAGGAAGCCCTATGCACAAACAGAATCCAGGACAGCCAGTGGATCGATGTGCCGGAGGAAACGCAGGAGAAACGACAGAAGGAGGGCGCGTGCATCCTATGTGGTGAGCAGGGACACTTTATTCGCAGTTGCCCTAAATGACAGGTGATGGGACACGCCATGTGGATGATCGACGGAGAAGACTGTAACTACCAGTTCACGGAAAATGAGTCGGCGGTTTAGGTCTGGAAGACGCACTAGACTGCGGACCACATCCCGACGTCTTCTCCACCCCAGCCACACTCCTCTGCGCAATGATGCTCGCCCCGGACAACCCCCCAGCACACCTCCCCTCCCACTCCTCCACAAACCTCCTCCTCCACACCACTCTCCCCTTCACTGACAAACCCGTCCCCACACTAGTCAACAGCGGCGCCACCAATAACTTTGTTGACGAATCCCTGGCGGCGCTCGCCCCACAACCCCTCCGCCGCCTCCCCACCCCGATCCCCCTCAAACTCTTTGACGGAGACTCTACCCCAGTGGGAGACATCACTCATTGCCTAGAAACAACCCTGACCTTTGCTGACAGACAACAGCAAGAACTCTGACTACTCGTCACAAAATTACACCCCTCCACCCCCGTCATCTTAGGGTTCTCATGGCTCTGCTCCACCAATTCCCGCATTGATTGGCCCAGTCTCACCCTACGCCTCGACCGGGACAACCCCACTGACTCTGGACTGGTACCCTTCCATGTCACACCCCCCTCCGAGAGCTCTGAGACCACAATCAACCAACCCGGGACCCCGCCACAACTTTGCTCTAGGTCTGCACGATTGTTCGTCATCTATGTCCAACTTGGTGGCTCGCTCAAGGTACTTCCCGCCCTCATAGACAGTGGCGCCTCCGGTGTCTTCGTCAGCAACCAACTCAACCTCTGACGCAACGACCTCGACAAACCCCTCAAGCTCCAACTCTTCGACAGGAGCCCCGCCACGACAAGAATCACGTAGTACCACGACAACACCCTCACCCTCGATAATGACCTGCAGTTCCAGGCCCAACTCCTTGTTACCCAACTACCCCCGTCAACCCCGATCGTGCTCGGACTCCTGTGGCTGCGAGACGTCAATCCCAACATCAACTGGAAAAACCTCACCATGCAATTCCCTGGCCCCAAAGCAAGCTTAGCGGCCACTATCCACCTCCGCTTCCAGTCTATCCCTGACCCCGACGCCACCCCGGACCCGACTGCCACACCTACGGTACCCAACCCCATCAACTCCGGAAACCTTGACATTAAAATCATCAGCGCTGTCCCCTTCGCGCACCTCCTATGAGAAGGCACCCCTGCCTTCCAGTTGCAAGTCACACCAGCCCTACCAGAGGAATACCTCCGCGCAGGGACTACCACGCCAGAAAAGAAGACGGAGGAACAGATCCTATCCGAAGTAGTTCCCCCGGAGTATCATAAGTTCGCTGATGTGTTCTCTGAAGGAAGTGCCAAGGAACTCCCTCTGCACTGCTCCTACGACCACCAGATCGACCTCGAAGAAGGCACCTCACCCCCGTTTGACAAGATCTACAACATGTCCGAAATCGAGCTCCAGGCCCTGAAGGAATACCTCGACAACATGCTCAGCAAAGGTTTCATACATCCCTCGATCTCCGCGGCTGGTGCTCCAGTTCTGTTTGCCAAGAAAAAAGACGGATCCCTCCGACTCTGTGTGGATTATCGGGGACTCAACAAAGTCACCAAGAACCGGTACCCCCTCCCCTTAATCGGAGACCTTGTTGATCGCCTTTGCAGCACCAAAATTTACACGAAAATCGACCTTCGTTCCAGCTACAACAACGTCCGGATCACCCCAGGACATGAATGGAAGACTGCCTTTTGCACCCGCTATGGCCTCTTTGAGTATCTCATAATGCCCTTTGGAATGACTAACTCTCCTGCCACCTTCCAGTACTTCATGAACAACATCTTCCAAGACATGAATGACGTCTTTGTCATTGTATATTTGGACAATATCCTGATCTACTCGAATTCGCTGGCGGAGCATTTGGAGCACATCCGCCATGTCCTGGAATGACTCCGAGAGTATCACCTTCATGCTAAACCCAAAAAGTGCTCATTCCACACAGCGGAAGTCGAATATCTCGGGGTCATTGTCACCCCCGATGGTGTGCGCATGGACCCCGCCAAGGTCGACGCGATACTCAACTGGCCCTCCCCGCGGAACGTCAAGGAGGTACAGTCATTCTTGGGTTTTGCTAACTTCTATCGCCACTTCATCGACAACTACTCTGGAATCACCAAACCCCTCAACTGACTCACACAGAAGGACACCCCTTGGGATTGGGACAGCAAGTGCCAGAGCGTATTCCTCCTCCTGAAGAAGGCCTTCACCTCCGCTCTGGTCCTCCGCCATTTCGACCCCTCCCTACCGATTGTGCTCGAATGTGATGCCTCCAACTACGCCATTGCTGGGATACTCTCCCAGTTGAACTCGGGGGGCAAGGATCTCCGCCCCGTCACCTTCTACACCTGATCAATGATCCCAGCGGAACTCAACTACGACATTTACGACAAGGAACTCCTCGCAATTGTCGAAGCCTTTCATCAGTGGCAGGCCTACCTCGAAGGGTCCCCACACTGCATCCAAGTCTACTCCAATCACAATAACCTGCAATATTTCATGACCATGAAACAGCTCAGCCGCCACCAGGCTCAATGGTCCGAAACCCTTTCGGAGTACGATTTTACCATTCACTACCGCCCCGGGCAACTCGGCGCAAAGCCCAATGCCCTCACTCAGAGACCTGACGTGTATCCGAAGAAATCATTCAAAACCAAACAAAATGCATTCAATCATCGAGTGGTAATCCCACCCGAACATCTACATGCCGTGCTGATTTTAAACGAAGAAGGAATCCTCCAGCAAATCAGGAATTCACCCCTGGACCCCTTCTTCAACCAGCATGACTCCTGCAACAACCCCGACGAGTTGAGCATAGACAACCCCTTTTTGCTATTCCCGGACCACCGCCTGCTGCTCCGGAGTGGACGAATCTATGCCCCGGACCACAAGTCCATTCACCTCAACATACTCTGGCAGCACCACAATCACAAACTCTGGGGGCACCCAGGAATTCATAAGACCCTTCAACTCATCTCCCGGACTTATTTTTGGCCAGGAATGAAGAAGGACATCACACGATACGTAAGAGCCTGCAAACCCTGCCTATGGGCCAAAGTACCCCGCCATCGCCCCCACGGGTTACTGAGACCCCTCCCCATTGGTTGCCGCCCCTGGTCTTTGATATCAATGGATCATATTGTCAAACTCCCCGACTCCAAAGGTTTTGATGCAATCCTTGTCGTCGTCTGCTGCCTTACCAAACAAGCCCTCTTTATTCCCTGCCACACCACTGACACCACCCCGGATTTTGCCAAACTATTTCTAGAACACGTATTCTCCAAACATGGACTTCCCAATGACATTGTCTCCGACTGTGGACCCCTATTCGTATCTCATTTCTGGCAATCGCTGTGCAAGGCACTCGAGATCAAAACCAGCCTCTCTACCGCCTACCACCCAGAAACTGACTGGCAGACCAAGCATGTAAACCAGACGTTAGAACAGTATCTTCACCTCTACGTTAACTATTTACAGAATGACTGGTGCGCGGAGCTTCCCCTCGCCAAATTCACCTACAACAACACGCCTCACTCCGCCACTGGAGTTTCCCCCTTTTATGCCAACAAGGGCTACAATCCTCGACTCACGCTGTCCCTCAAAGACATCCCCTCCCACGTTGCCCACAAAGTTGCCGAGGACCTCTGATCCCTCCACCAATTCCTCCAGGACGAGATCGACACCGCCAACCAAGCCTACTCCAAGCACGCCGACGCCCGTCGCAAGCCAACCCCCAACTGGCCCCCCAGCACCTTGGTCTGGCTTGACCGACAAAATCTTAAGACCCGGAGGCCTTCCATCAAACTCGACCACAAACGCCTCGGCCCATTCAAGATCCTCTGGAAGGTCTCCACCCATGCTTACAAGCTTGACCTGTCTCCAGGCCTGAAGGGCCTCCACCCTGTGTTCCATGTTTGACTCCTTGAAAGGCATGCTCCAGACCCCTTCCCCAGCCAACGCCCCAGCCGACCGCCCCCCGTCGAAGTCGAGGACAAGTATCACTACAAGGTCGATGAGATCCTCAACTCCCAGGTAGTTCGCGGCTGACTCCAGTACTTGGTCCACTGGAAGGGCTACAGACCTGAGGACAACATGTGGGAACCCCGAAAGAACCTCAACAGAGCCCCCGACAAACTCCGGGACTTCCACCAACGGAATCCCGCCAAGCCCCGGAACCCCCAGGACTGACCCAACACAGATGGCAATAGTGGGCATAACCCCCACCTCTGGGTTCACCAGGGATTCAACTCCCACCAATACTCTCCTATGTGTTTCCACTTACTCCTCTCCTCGCTCTATCTGAAACTTCCCACACTCAGCAGAAGGACCAAAGATTGTATAGGAACAAGCAGTGTACAAGTATATACTCGAACAAGAAGGGGCAGGGAACAAGTCAATGACAGGGTCCGAATTCCCCTCACTCTCCCTCCTCCTCCGACCCTAACCCCACTGCCCTTCCCACCATGAACACCTCCAACTGTGCCACTACCGCTGCCAGAACCTCGGGTTGCCCGGGGAGTGGTTCCCCCATGTCCATTGCTATCTCCCACCATGCCCTGGGATCTGCCATCACCCTCTGCCGATGCCCTGCCAACAGACGCCCCATCTGCGTAACCCCTTGACCCAACTCTGGCGGAAGGTCTCTGGGCATCCTCGCCAACCCATCATGGATGGACCCCAGCACTGCCGATGCTCCGTCGAGAAGGATGCGATGCTCCCTGGCCCAGTCTGTGGAACCTGAATCAGCACTTAGGAGAAGAAAGTGGGGAAACCACTCACGAAGCACTCCTTGCTGGCCCGAGGCCGCCTCATTGGCGAGCCATTCCTCCCGCTGCCATGCCCTCTCCGCCGCCGCCTGGACTTCCCCCGTGCTGGAACCCAGCTGGGTCTCCTGCACCCCTGAGCCTCCTGCCTGCTGCGTCACCACCTCCACTGCCTCCGCCCATGCCTGCAAATGCACCGTCCGCACCTCCAACTCCTGCAGACAAGATAATTGCTCCACGGCAGTCCCGACGGCAATGTCCTTGTCCTTCCGTGCCAGGTCCCATTCCCTCCGAACCCCGTCCAACTCCTGTCGAGCCCCGTCCCTCTCCTCCCGTACCCCCTGAATCTCCTCCTCGTGTACAACCAACAACCGTTCCAAGCTCTCTACCCAATGCCGCAGATAGGCCTCCGCAACTGACCATGACCTATCTGCGGACTGCTCAACGGGGGCTCCAGATGTAGGGGAGTACACTGCGGAACCAGGGGGGCCCCCCATTACCTGCTTGCCCTGCGCCCACTTACTGGGACCCGCCTCAGGTGAAGGGGACGCTCTCTGTTTCCCTTTCTCCTGCATGAAAGGGGCCCCCTCCCTCCATCCACCCCGCGGGGGGCCCACCTTCATGACAGGCACGCTAACCCGTTCCCCTTCCCCAGCCCCGGAGCCCCTCCCCCACACCCTGCCCTTCCACCCTTCCTCCAGCTGCGCTGCAACCCAACCTTGATCCCACCCTTGCTCCGCCGCAACACAAATCGCCCACCAACTCAGGGTGACGGAGCACTTCTCATGCCACGAATGGCATGGAAGACACACCAACATGTCCCACTGTACCCCTGATGCAGGCTCCTCAAACTCACACTGCTCCCCTTGTCGGGTACAAGATGCACACTGCAGGGGCATGTTGGTCCAGGAAATATGAAGCTAAGTGGCCACTCACCGGGGCCGCTGCCTGACACCACTCGAGGGTGGGGGGACCCCTCGCCCGACCCACCGCTTCAGCAAACTGCTCTGGCGTCACCTCCGCCTGTACCACCCTCAAACCCTCTGGGACAAGCCAGACCACCCCTGGGCAAATGCCAGATTTGGAACGCATAGAAGTGACCACGCCCGCCGGGGGCTGCGTCGCATCCATGCCAGACAGTGGCCCTGAGGGACCAGCCACGGCCACGGACAACTCTGCATAGGGACAATCAGTGTTCTGGGGTACATGGAACGGACCACACTCACGACTATGGTACATCGCCTCGACCCGACAGCGATCTCAGTGACCCTCTGAATCTTCATAGGACGATGGCTGGGAAGGCGGGGACAGTGACCTAGATGCTGTGGGAGAATAAGCTGAAGAAGACATTGCAACAAGCTGGTGGACTCCCGGGTGTGTCCACCCCTTTTAATAACTTAAGAAGGGGCCCCTGACAAATGGCGGCCGCACCTCGACTTCCTTCCCCACGCCGCCACCGCTCGCTGCGGTTTGATCAATATTGATCAACTTCGATTCTCATGCCCTACCAATCCCCGACCCGCTCCCCACGTCTTGAGGGTCTCGATGCTGAAGGGGGGGTGATGTCACGACCCACTCCCTAGCTCCCTAGACACTGCTCCCAACCCCTCCCAATTTCCCGTCTAACTCCCCTGAACTCCGCCCACACTGGACAACTCCGACACTTCTCTGGCAAACTCCGATGGCAACTCCCTCTCTGTAGCCATCAACACCCCCCTGAAACCTTCCCCCACCATTCCTGGCCACGTCATATGTCCCCGGCCCCCTACCCTAGTTCACCCGACCCGTCCCGGAGTGTCACGACATCCCCGGAGTGGCCGCTCCCCCAACTGATCCCATCAGAATACCACCGCGGCCCGACCTTGGATTGTACCTGACACCCATCGACTCCGCACAGCTCCATCGACCCCCGCCATCATATCCACTGCCCTCGGAGGCACCCAGTAGTCAGTATATAAGTCATAGAATAACTCCTTGAACTTTAGTCTTGATATTACATTTACCGGTTTCCTATGTTTCATCTCTCGTCTCATCTCTATTTCCGTTTTTAGGTTTCGAATCTATCTTTTCTCAGTCTTGTCTTGTCTCTGTCCGTCTCGACTGTACATATTTCCTTTGTTCCTCTGAAGTTCCCTTGCTCCCTACATCAGTACGAACTCCGCGCACGTGCCACAACCTGAACATTCTTAACGACAACTCTGGACCTCGCTACCCACTCGGCCCCAGAACCCACCAAGCCCCAGTAATCCCCTGTCCAGCTCCGACCCCGCCCCCATCAACCGAGAAGCCTCCGCCTACCCTGCAATCTATTTGTGCGCCCACTAATGAACCCTGACACCCGCCCTGGGTCAACAACCAGTACCTTTGGTCTTAGACCCCTCCGAATCACTCAGGACTTGCTTGGGCCACTCTCCCCAGGGACCCCCCTTGCAAGCTTTCCCCACCTCCGCTCCAACTCCGGATGCCTGGTTATAAGCGCAGGACATCGCGCCTGCCTAGTAAGGACTCGCCAGTGTACTGAGCCCCCGTTGTCAGTGGAACCTGACAGCCTTGACCTGCTTGATCAGTGAGGACCTAGACCCTCTCCTAATTCCTTTGAGCCAGGGAAACCATCTGTTTTTCCCATCTGGTCACGAGTGTGGTGGTCACCATGCCTCATTGTATCACATGTTGATTGGTAGTTTGGGGGTGGCCTGACCAACAAAGCCTTCCTAGTCAATCACATGCGGGCAGTGGCTTTCTGGTGGCATTGAAATAACCCATGTAGTGTCTAAGGTGTTTTCCACACAGGCACACTTAGCCAGGAGTTGAACCCCCAATCTTGCACTCGCAAGTCAGGTGACCTGCTTTGGGACACGATGGTGCCAGCTGAGCCACCATGCCCCCTCATGAGTGATGGGAGCAGAGCCAGAGTTTGATGGGGGATTAGCAGAGATTAATAGAGTTCAGAGCTGAGCATGTAGTGAGGTCTGGAGTTGGTTAAAGAGTGTCTGGGATTTGTAATTGTAATGGCAGGGTTTGCAAAGGTGTTAGGGTTTGGGAAAGGTAGGAACACAATGGATGGGACAGATCAAATGAGACAAGATGGAGTTGAATGAAATGAGATGGAGTTGAGACAAGATTGAGACAAGAACAAGAATAGATTTGGGTGGAGATACAAAACAATAATGAAACAATAATGGAATAGAGATGGGACAAGACTGGGAGACTGAGAGTAAGAAAACAAGACATGGAACACAAAACATGAGAGAGAAACAATCAGACCATAGGTAATGTTAAGCAATCTCAAGACTAGAGTATGAAGAGCTACTCTATGTCTTATATACTGACTACTGGAGAGCTCTGGGGAACATTGGCTGTGGTGGCAGGGCTTGGCAGAGCTTGACAGAGTTGACAGGTGTTGGTTACGATTGGAGGGTGGGCTGCATTGATATGTTGATGGGATCAATTGGTGATGTGGGCCATTCTGAGGTCGTTGTGATACTTCAAAGTAAGTCAGAGGAACTAGGGTGTTGAGTTGATGATGTGTAACGGGGTCAGGCACAGTGGGGGAATGGTCCCAGGGGTTCAGGAGATCCAGGGGAAGCATTGCCAACTGCAGGGAAGATGTTGGAGTTGGCCAGGGGGCTGTCAGAGTTAGCTGAGGATGCATTGGAGTTAGCTGGAGTAGGCGTGGAGCACTGTGGAAGTTCAGCAAGGCATCAGGGGAGGTTCTAGGGGGGGGGTGGGGGGTTGTTGGATGATGTGCGGAGGTCCAGGGAATGGGTCATGACAGGTGGTGGCACAGTTGGAGGAAGGGCAGAGGGGCGGGATGTTGGAGCAGAGTTCTGGAGTAGAGGGCAGGGGTAGCATGGGATGATTGGCAATGAAGGTCAGACTCCTGTGGGGTGGGCAGAGGGAGGGTGCCCCCACAGCATGCAACAAGGCTAAGTGGCACATGGGGCAAGGAGTGAAGGGATGACAGGACAATGCTGAGGCTGGAGTAACTTCACAGCATTGGAGGCTGCATGGATGCAAGAGGAGTGGCTTGTCAACAAGGTGGCCTTGGGACAAAGAGGGATCATGCATGAGTTTCACTTTTTCTTTGCCTCAATCCAACTTGTAGACTGGATTAAGGAGCATAGGATTCTTCTTGACAGGGCAATGGCTACCTTTGCATTGATTCAGGACAGGCTGGCATGGATGCCTGGCAATCATCCTGCAGAGTTGGGGCAGGAGATGGGTTCAATGGGTAGGCTGTTGGCAGAGCACAAGCAGAGCAATGTAGTGGAGCCAAGGTCATGGTAGGAGCTGGCCACAGATGTAAGAGAGCCTCTCCTAAGTTACCAAGAGACACTGGCCATGGTTGTGGCCTGGATGGAGGTGGACCTGACGGAAGGAGTAGTGGTGGTGGTTCTGGAGGAGAAGGAAGAGTGATGGGGTGGTTGGGCCTCATTACTTATCATCTTGCATTTCCTGTGGCTCTTCTATGTATGATTTTGTAACTTTTAGTCTTGCCTATATCAGTTTTTTGGAGTTCTAGTGAGCATGCAAAGTTTTTTAGATTGCATAAGAAAAAGAGTAAGCAGAAATATGCAGGGGTTACTTGTAGGAGTTGAATCCCTAATAAATCCAGAGGTGGGAGTTATGCTCACTAATGCTGTCTATATTGGCTACTTTGCTGGAGAGTCTCAGAGCTTGGTGGGGTGTTGTCAATGGAGATTTCAGAGTTTTGTGGGGGTGCTGGGGAATTTCTTTGTGAGGCCCCTAAGTGCTTCAGTGGCTGTAGATGGGTGGGGGCTGTTCTGGGGCATGCACTTGGGGTGGTTGATTGAAGTTTTTTTAGGCCCAGAGGCAGGTCAAGCATTTGCAGATGAGCTTGAAAAGAGGTCTCCAGATCCTGGAGTTATGTTGATTGAGCCAGGTGGAGTTGCTGGAGGTCCTATTGGAGGGTGGGTGTGCTTTGAGTTTGCTTAGTGGTGGTGTTAATTTTGTTCCAACATGGCTGGTGGAGAAGGCAGAGGTTTTCTTTGGCAACAATGGGGGTGGCAGAGTAGAGGTTGTCCTTGATGGTGGGGCAAGCTGGAGGCAGTAGTCCTTAGTGTAGCCAAGGGGTGAGCTCTGGAGGTGGATTGGAGGTTGTCATTGTATTGGACTTTGGCAGGGAATAATTTAATGCACTAGCCATTCTGTAAATAGTTGACACAGAGGCAGAGATATCTTCTCTGGGTTTGGTTGGCTCATTCTTGCAGTCTGTTGACCTCCAAGTGTGAGAGGGTTGATGGATTTATTTTGAGAGCAGATGGTGTCTAGAGATTTGTGTCTTGGCAGAGACATGTTTGGGTAGGGGTTTGCTGAGCTGTTGTATTGCATTTTGTTGGAGATGTACTTAGTTAAGGGTTTGCTGTGCTCCAGAGTATTGGTGATGGAGCAGCAGAGCTCCAAGGTGACCAGTCTTAGTGGGCTTCCTTGGCCTAGAGTTGGGGTTTGCAGGTTTGGACATGCTACATGACATTTCTTCTTGTTTCTGGCCAAAGATAAGTCCAGAGACAAGTAGAGGAGTCTTCTGCATTTCTGGCATCCTTGGGGCTTGGACAGACCAGTATGTTTGGGGTCTGGAGTATGGGTTCACCCTTCTTGGAGTAGGGGTTGGTGGTCCAGACACAATGTAGAGATTGATTGGTGAACAATTCTTAGTAGGGTTGCTCCTGGGTGAAGTGCTGAGTGGGGAGGGGTTTGGAGTTGCCATTCCTGGGTTGTCCTTCCTGAGATAAGAGCCAGTGGTCCAGGGGTGACATGAGTGTGGGTTGGTTGTTGGATTCTTAGCAGAGTTGTTTCTGGCTGCTGCATTTGAGCAAGGGAGGAGTTTGGAGTTGCTGTTTCCTAGTTTTGTCTTTTCTAGAGGTAGGAGCCAGTAGTCCAGAGGTGATGCAAGGAGTGGGTTGGCTGTTGGCTCATTGGTGGAGTTGCATCAAGAGTTGTATTGGGAGGGATCCAGCAGTTGATTTGTCTCTTTCTAGAGTGGAACTAGCAGACTAGAGGCAGTGTGGGGGTTGGTGGGGTGCTGGCTTGTTGGCAGAGCTGCCTCTTGGGGGTTGTGGCATGTGGGTGGAGTTAGTCCAGAGGTGAGCTTTGTGGGTTATGTCTTCTTCAGAGTAGGAGTTATTAGTCCAGGGTTAGTGTGAGGAGCTGGCTGGCTCATTGATGGAGTTATCTTCAGGGGTTCTGCTGGGTGGAGGGAAGGGGTTTGGAGGTGTATTTTATGGGTTTGCTCTTCTTAGGGTAGGAGTCAGAAGTTTGGAGGTAGCACAGAGGGTGGGTTAATTTCTGGCTCATTGAGGGGATTGTTTTTGGAAATGGTGCTGAGTGGGAAAGGGGTCCAGAGGTGTGTTTTGTCAGTCTGTTCTTCCCAGAGCAAGAATCAGGAGTCTAGAGGCAGTGTAAAGGGTGGGGCTGGAGTTGTTGGATAGGGGCATTGGTCTCCAGAATAGTTCTAGAATGCAGTGGGCATGTTTCAGTTGTCTCTTAAGAGTTTGAGTGGGTCAGACCATTGTCCAGACATGCAAAAACATTGTTCATGTTGAGGAGATGGTTGTCCACAAATGCTGGAGGGTGGCAGAGAAGTTGGTTGCTCAAGAACTCACTTGATACTCAAAGGGGGCCAGGGCAGGTGTAGGTGTGGTCTTCCATTCATGTTCCAGAGCAGTTCAGAGGTCATTTTAGCTGGAGCAGAAACATGTCTTGGCACTATGGGGGCAGTCAACACAATCTCTGATCAGGGGAAGTGGGTACTGCTTCTTTTGGTGGGCTTTGTTGATTCCTTGATAGTTGGGGCAGAGTCAGAGGAGCAATTTGTTTTTCTTGGCAGCTGGATTGAAGCTCCAGCAGATGGGGTTGGGTCGCATGACATATTACCAAGCTTGTGGGGGACTGTTTTGAGTGTCTGGAGTTCATTTTTCACTGGGTAATTAAGTTTGTCAAAGGAGTGGGGGATGATGGGTAGCTGAGTTGTAACTCTAGTGGGAGAGATTGGAGTGCATGACATCTTGCTTGTCACAGTGTGGGGATGGCATTCTTTAAGTCTGACTTGACAATGGGTATGGGAGAGATTGCTTAGACATCTTTTCTGGCAAGGGTGGAGGGGTCTGAGGTTGGTAGTTGGAGATTTGGGCTTGCAGAGTGCATGCAATAGGGACAGCACTAATGGATTAGTGTTGGAAGCTCTTCCAAGGGGTGTTGGAGTCAAGGTGATGGGATCTGGAGCTGTGTTGCCAGGGTCTGGATTTGTGTAGAGGAGTCTGGGGTTGCCTGGAGTTGTGGGTTGAGGTGCCTTGGGCCTTTATACTGATTGCTTGGAATGTTGAAGAAGGCTTTGGAAGGTGTCCAAGGAGCATAGGTGTATTTTCAATACTCAGGGCCTCTGGATTGATGGAGGAGGGTGGTAGATTTGGAGTCATGATGGCTGGGTCCAGAGCTATCTAGTGTTGTTGGTTATTTCCAAATTGATTTGGTAGGGGGAAGCCTTCAAGGAGTGCTTGGAAGTGTGTTCTCCATTGTTATGACTTTGAGGTTTGAGATGGTTGGGTATTGAGGTTGTGGCCAGAGGGTTCAGAGAAGTGATGGCAGAGTTCTTTGCTTCCTTTGGAGAGCACATTAGTGAGTTCATAATACTTTAGAGGAACTACTTTGTATGTAATTCTCTTTTTCCTATAGTCTGTTCCAGTGGGGTAGCTCCTGCACTTGGGTGTTCTTCTGGTAGAGATGGCATGATTGGTGATCAAAAGACAGAAGTCCCATCTTGTGAAGTGTGTGCAGAGGGGGTGGCATTGAGTATTTGAATGCCAGGGGTTCCAGGTTGATTGGGAAGGGATGTTGAAGTAATGGCAGAGGAGTCTGGAGTTGTTTTAACATCATGGATTGGGGTACTGTGGTCCTCACATTGACTTCTGGAGTTTGTTGGGGAGTGCCTTTGAGGTGTGTTCAAGAAGGCTGAGGCAGAGTTTGGCCATCTTGAGGTTTGGGAATTCTTTTGGCTTGCTCTGGAGTTGCTGGAGTTGGGTTGGAGGCATTGGAGCCCTAGGGAACTGGAGGGAGGGGGAGAGGGAGTTGGCAGGAGTTGCATCCATGTTTGGAGTTCTGTTGCAGAACTTGTCTGGTCAAATGTTGGGTGGGGTTGATGGCCAGGTAACCAGAGTAGTCCTAGCTGATTCTGGAGATTGGATTTGAGGTTGGGGGTGGATGGTTGGTCTTGGAATCTTGATTTATTTTTGGAGGAGGGGAGTTGTCAGAGTTGGGGGTTGATTCCAATGACAGTGGGGCTTGCTTCAGAGGGTTGATATCTTTGGGGTTGGATAAGGATATTGCATGGAGGTCAGTTTGTTTACTGGCAAAGCATTGGAGGCTTGTGCTATTGATGTGGGCAGAAGGGGCACTGTCAGAGAATTGATGGGTCAGATATTAGTAATGTGCTGGCATTGACAACCCAGTAGTCCTGGACCAGGTGGAGCAAGCTATCCTCCATCTTGATGAAGAAGACTAAAGAAGCTTTGGGGATTTGGAGGGGCAGATGCAACCAGAGTTCAAGTTCTCTTGTAGGAAGGCATTAAGCTTGTCCTGCTCCTTGGGCACCAGTGGGTAGACCTTACAGCTCAAGGGCTTAGAATGCAGCATTAGTTCAATGGCATGGTCCCACTGTTTGCACTCTGGGAGTGAGTCAAATAAGGCCTTAGAGAATATGTTCTAAAATGCATGAAGATATGGAGGCACAATGTCCTGAAATGCCTGGAGCACAGAGTTAGCACCAAAAGCCTGGGCCAGCTGCTGGGATGTGGTCTGGCTAGCCCAAATCTCCATGGAGGATGGTGGGGGAGCATAAAGTGGTGGTGTAGATCCAGTTTCCAATTTCCACTACTTTATCTGGGAGCTCTGGGTCTTGTATGCCTCCAGACTCCCCTCTTAGTTCCTCCTCCTAGGCCCCACCACTGCTCTGTTCATCCTTGTAGAGGGCCTCAATACAGGGGAATGCCACAAGCAGGGGGTCCAGGAGGTCTAGATCTGCAAAGGGGAGATAGCCATCATAGCATGTCCAAATGGCTATGTGCTCTTGAACTTTAGCTCAGTGCTCTTCTCTAACCTCAGTGGTATAAGCAGAGCACCTTTGAGTGCACCAGCTCATAATTACCTTGCTCCAGGCCCAGTCTACTTTGGAGTTGTGCATGTAAAACCAAGGATCATGTCCTGCTTGTCTAAACTGATGATGGCAAAGATTGTGCACTTGGCATGGTTCTGATAGCTGAGGACAAGGTCTATCATGTAGCTGATAGCACCAGCTTTGTTGAGTGTCCCATCAATGTTGAATACCAGAATGAGTTGGGGGAGTGGCTGCATGGTCAGGTTGTGGCACTTCACAAACTCTAAGTCTAGGAACAGTCCCATTGCCCCACTGTCCAGGAGGGCAGTGACTCTGCAAGTTTGCTAGGTGTCAGTTGTCTTAATTTCTACATCAAAGCACACTGAGTTGGCAGACAGGCTTGAGGCCACTACATACTGCCAAGGTAGTTGGTGCTCCCAGGCAGGGCAGTGCTAGCTGAGCCTAGCTGGCATTGGAGGGCTGGGCTTGGACTCTGGAGTTAGTATTTGTATGTCTGGAGGGGAGAACTGAGGTTCTTCTGTTTTAGAATGATTGATATTGGGAAGGGCAATTTCATTTTCTAGCAACAGACATGAGAACCTGTTAGTACCCAGTGACAGAGGATTTTTTGCATCTCTAGCACAGAAGCAGTACAGGCCAGTGCTATCAGGCTGTGTTTATGTCCATGGCAATGCCCAGCAGCAAGGGATGTTGTGTAGGGATGGAAGTCTTTTTCAAAGGTGCCCCAATCCACAAAACTTCCAACACCTCCAGGGCGGCATAACATCCATAATGGATAGGTGGAGGCCCATCCAGTACTCATCTATGACAGCACCCAAGCTATCTTCAATGCATTGGAGTCAAAGGTGTCTGTGCTAAGGTGGATGTAGGTGAGACAGGATTGGAGGAAATGCTCCCCACCAGAGCAAGCACTGTCATACATATCTGGGAGCATGAGGTGTGGAATCTGCAGTGAGAGGAACAGCAGAGCTACAGGAGCAACTATTGGAGCTGCTGGGGGTGGTGCAGAGATAGGGGGCAGGCATTCTAGCTGGAGGGATTGGGAAATATGATTGGTGGTCTGGCAGAGGGTAGAGAGTTTGGTTGTGTGATGGGTGAGGAATGATTGAGTCAGTTGCATCTGGTTCTCTAGGTGTAGCAGGTGGGTCCAGGCTTTGTCCTGAGAGGCTGGAGCCTCTAGGGGAGTGTCTGGTTTGGCAAGCTGAGACATAGAATTCTGGAGGTGCTTAAGTCTGGTGGGGAAGTGATGGATAGAGGCTTGGGGGTTCTCTGTGGGCTATGAGGTGCTTCCAGACCTGAGTCAGAGACTTGTTCTGCTGTAAGGGCAGCCTCCAGGAGTGGTGGCTCAATTACACAGCTAGCAGAGGAGAATCCAAAGCATATTTAGCAAGGTAACTGACAATACAAATAGTAATTGATCACCTAGCAGAGAGAAATACAAAGAGAACAAGTCTAAGGATCCCCATGTTTGGTGCAGCACATCAATGGGCAGCAGAGTCATGAGAACAACTGTACAGAAGGCCAGAGCTAGCCCTAACTCTAGGGAAGTGCTTAACAGGGAACTGTGGGAAGTTCTGAGGGTCTCTAGAAATCTCTGGGGGTCTGGAACAAGGTGTGGAGACTGCCACAGAGGTCAGAATTGACAGTCCCCTGCCACTGGGCTTGTATGGTTGCAGCAGTGATACATGGATCTTAGCATGAATCCTTTGTTCCTGGAGTCCCATAGGCAACTCCAACACATAATTGGCCTCCAAAATTTTATATGGCTCAACTCACTTTAGACAGAGCTTCCTAGCTCTGCCCTTTGGTAGGTTGAGGTTTTTCATCAAAAGGTACACTAGCACACCCTTCTCCAGCTCTGGATCAGGCCTGCAACACAAATTGGCAAGGCTTGTTTGAAAGACACATGCTTCAATTATTGCATTGTGGGCTGCTGCCAAGTTCTCTAGAGCTTGGCAGGCAAGCTGCTAAATTCTCTTAGGAATTGCAGTATCAGACCTGATCTCACAAATCATCAATGGCATGTAGCCACCATTCAATTCAAATGGTGCAGATCATGTTGTCTCTAAACTGCTCACATTTATAGCAAACTCAGTTAAGTCTATCCAACTTACCCAGTCTTTTTGGTCTGGGCACACTACAGTGTGCAATATCTGACCAATGTTCCTATTGGCATGTTTGGTCTGTCCATCCATCTGCAGATGGAAGGCTGCTGACATTAGGAGCTTTGCTCCTAATAACTTATGTAGTTCACGTCACCATTTACATGAACTTAGGGTCTCAATCAGTGAAAATTGAGCTTGGGAGGGAGGCCATGAAGCCTCACAAACTTGTGCATGTAAATCCAGGACAGCTGTAATGCTGTCATGATAGTGTGCACTGGAATCAAGTGCACCATGCTTGTCATCTGACATATAACTACTCAAAGGTAGTCATACTCCTTAGATTTTGGGAATGGGCCTATAAAGTCCATTCATATGGAATCCCAGGAGTGCAATTTCCCTGAAGGGAGATGATTGCTCTCCTTCTCCCACTGGCATAGTTGGCATGTAGCACAGAATGCACATGCATCTGTGGCCACTGTTGGCCACCAGTACCAACCACAGATATATTTTGTGATTATCTGGGCACCAAAGTGTCCAACTACACAGTCTGCCTAGTCCAGCAGCTTGGTTATTATCTCCTGCTCACAAAGTACACACACCACCTTATGGCCTAGGAGATTAGTAGTCCAAATCAGTTTGTTATGAGTCAGAAGGACTTATAGTCCTTTGCCTGAGTTAGAATCTCAGCAAAGAGCTTATCTTTTGCTGTACAATGACTGCATCTGATGGAAGAATTCTCTGTCAGAGCTATTCTGAGGTTGTGGAGACTGGGCCATCTCCAGGATGGCCTCACCAAGTGTCATATCTCCATTGATGTCACCACTATCAGACCCTTGTAGAGCCTGATATGATTGTCCTTTGCCACTATCACTGTTAGCAGGCCTTTGTGCTCCTCATCACAATGTTCATGACAATCCTGCACCTGCCAGTTTCTGCAGCTAGGTTCATTGTGGAGCGCACATATCTGATCTAGTTGTGTCTGCATTTTCTGTAGTCACATTGGGGGCAAATCATCCCCCTCTGGATCAATATGTGCATTTGCTCATACATAGTCATAGACATGACATATGTCTCAAGAAGAGTTGCTCTCAAAGTAGCAGGATAGACAGTCTGCTACCTTATTGAGCTCTCCCTTAACATATGTAATGTCAAAATTGAATCTTAACATAGAGCTCATCCACTGTTGTTGATGGGGTGATAGATTCTATTGAGTTTTGAAAAACTCAAGGGCTTTATCATCTGTTATTACACAGATCTTATGTACCAGAAGCTTATCCTCTCATTTGAAGAGAGCCTGTAGGATGGCCAATCTCTCTAATTCATGCACAGCATAATTTTGCTGTGCATTAGTAAATGTTTTAGACATGAACCCATCTGGCCAACATTTCTGCCAGCTTGGGCCTTGTCCATACATAGCTCCAACACCTGTTTTTGAGGCATTGCAGATCAGCCAAATAGGATGTTTGTGTCAAGGATCAATTGGCTGAATAATGGGGATTTTGGCACAGATCTGTTTGATCATGTTGAAACACCATTGATGAATAGATTGCCAGGGAAGTGGTGATCTGTTCTGTATCATGGCCATTAATGGTCCAGTGTAGGCAGAAATATTGGGCAGAAAATTCCCAATCTAGTTCACTAACTCCACAAAGTGTTGGATATTGTTGTAGGTTCTAGGAGTGTGCCACTCCTGGATCCTGTTCAACTTATCCATATCAGGGTGTATACCCTGCAAATCAATAACATGGCCAAGGCACTCCACATGCTTAGCATATAGCTTGCACTTCTTTCATTTGAGGTAGAGCTTGTTCTTGCATAGTCTTTCAAAGACAACTTTGAGATGCTGCTCATGCTCCTCAATGGAGTCTGAAAAGACAAAAATGTTGTCTAGATACACATGCATCCAATTTCCAATGATGTCCCTAAATATGGACATCATCAGACATTGAAATGCTGCTGGCACATTACAGTTGCCCATTTGCATGATATTGCTGTGATATGTACCAGTGATGGTCATGAATGCAGTCTTTGGTACATCTGATGTACATATCCTCACTTGCTCATATGCATCCATGAGGTCAATTTTTTACCTCACTAGTGCACAAAGTACATCTTCCCTAATGACCTCTTGATCTAGTAAGGGTGTTACATCCTTAATGGTATTGTCATTGTGTTGGCATGCATCTAACACCATTTGCAACAATCCATCCTTCTTGAAAATACACAGTAATGGTGCACCTGGTCAGCTGCCTAAGGTTCCCACCACTTAGCATGTACATAGCAACTGATTTTATCTTGCAACTGCTGCTGAAGTGACTTAGAGCACCTCAGCATGAAGTATGAGTACTGTTTGGTCTCATCTATGAGATTTATCTCATGGTTCACTTCATGCCATGGAGGAAGTTCTTTCTTAGTTCCATTGACTATGTTCTGGAGCTCATTGTGCCACTGCTGTTAAAGGTGAGGAATATTGCTGTTAGCTTGGAAGGCCACACCTTCCCATTGTCTACTCTAGGCAAAGGACAACATTCATCCTTGGCCAACTTTGATTGTGGCACTCCCTTTGTGTACTTGTTCTGCAAAGCCACCAAACAAATCTCTGATTTGTCTGGTATGTTTAGTTGGGCATTTGTCCTGCCTTTTGCATTATTCCATGAGTATTCAAACTTGCTAGGCTCAGATATCTCATCCTACATAGCCAGTCTGTATATTTCATCCACAGGGGTCAACCTTCTTACCCCTTCCTGCCATGTCAGGTCAGCTATGACCTGATTCCACTCCTGTTGCATTTGTGGATCATATGCCCATTCAAGGGTAGACTTTGGAATTGGTCTATCCCAAATCCTTTGCCCTTTTGTTGTCAAAGGATTGATTCAATCCTTCTGGCATACTCAACCCCCCCCCTCTTGAAGAGTACTCTTCCAATACTCTTCCTCTGAAATCAGTAGCAATGGATGGTCCTCAGATAAACTGTTCCTCACCTGATAAACTCTTCCTCACCTGCACCCCATTATTATCCACCACCTCTTCCACCAGTCATGGCCACCTGTTGCACCACTTCTCCACAGTATAGAAGTGTTGCACATGCCCATCAGCATCTTCCAACTCCAACTTGTGAGCTGTAGTTGCTATCCCATCAATGATCACCTGGTCATTCTCAAAGTCCAGGAGGACCTTATGGGCCCTCATAAATGGTGTCCCTAGAATCATGTCATAGTGATAAAAATTTGCAATGTCCACATAGACATTGTGGAACTGGCCAGGGACCTTCATGGTCACCCTGGCTCCATAATTCACAATGGAATGACTTCCAATCATTCCCAGCTGCAGGGTGATGGGTGTGGCCAGTGGTGCCACACATATCCCAGCCACATGAGCAAACAATGGTGTGATTCTGGAGGTTGTACTCCCAGAATCCCACAACATCCACACTTGGTGGCCATTAACCTCTACCCAGATGATGAGACACTCTTTATCTTGTGCTGGCAGCACTGGTTGGTCCATGGCTTGTTGAGCCACCATAATCCATACCTTATGCATGCAAACCTTATTACCAGGTTCCTCCTTACCATGCTTCTCAAGTATAGTACTCATTCTTGTACATCTCCAATTTGACATATTCCTCCTCATTCTCCTGAGTCCCTTTGGACTCAGCTGCATTTTCCTTGTTGGCCTCAGCAGGCTCTTCTTCCCTCTTCTTGTCAGCATCTCCACATTTGAGGAAGCAGCAGTATGTGCTGCTCATACAAATACTCAAGGAGCTGGCTTCATTGGCTCTCTGCATTCACAGGCAAAATGCCTGAGCTTTCTGCACTTGTAACAGTTAGCAGATCCCCCAGCATCCTTGCCTGGTTGGCCAGATGCAATGGCCACCAAACTTTTTCCTGCAGCAAGATGTTTTCTTGCTGCCTGTACTGCACCCCCAGGTCAGGAAGGCCCTGGGCCCAGATCAACTCATGCTTGTATAGGTCTAGGTCATGCATACAGCAGGTAGATAGTTGTGGGCAGACATGATGTCCAACCACTTCTGTATGCTTAGCCAAGGCAGTCCCAAGGCTTTTGGGAGTGTGCTGCTGCTAACAACAGCTGCCATCCTAACTGACTCTTTGTGCTGTGCTCCAAGTAGTGCACAGCAGTTTCAATGCTATTCTCATAGACCTTTGCCTCCAAGACAAACTCCTCAACAGTATTCACTTCAGGAGTGAGCCTGCCATTGCACATTAATGCCATATGCATGTCAGAGGGTATCCTCTCCAAAAATTGCTCACAAATGGTGTATTTGTCATGGAACACAGCCATGTTTTGAGCATGTGTCACATGCATTCTGCATTGTTTAAGGCTGTACAAATCAATCATACAATCTGAGAATCACATCCTCAAATCTCCAGTGGGACTAGGCTCTGTTGATGTGTATTACATGTTGCAGCTACCATTTCAGGGCACCCACAGCAAGGATGTCCATTACAATCAGGACTTTCTTGTGCTTGCATCCATCCTCACCATATTGGGCTACTGCATAAAACATGCAGACACTCATTAGCCAGTCTTCAAGTTCACTGAACTTGGCAGATCCAGCATATGGAGTGATTGTCTTTGACTGATCACTCCACCTAGCCTTGAGTCTGTCTGGAATTGCCAGTTGGACTGCAAGCATTTGCTCCATCACCATCCATAGACAATCATGCATCCTCTGGCAGTGATATTTGTGGGCCTCCTCCACTCCAGGAGTGGTGAATTGTCCATGGTGTTGTGGTGGCATTGAAAACCACCATGGCTGTCTCTCTTGGAGGACTGTAGTCCTCCTCCCACCAGCTCTACAACCCCTGTTGTCCTCTTTATCCACTGGACTATTACCTGGTCTATTAGGATCTGGTGGACCTCCTCCTAGGGGCAGTCAAGGTCCTTTACCAGGAAAAGGTGTTCCTCTTCTGGGTCCTTCTTTTTTATAAGTTCAGCTTCTTGCTTTGCAAACAAGTACATGCTTGTTTGATTTAAAAAAATGTAATGTTTCCATTATGGGTTGCACAACTTACTGTTCACACCTCATAAATCAAAACCAGTTGATTGGTCTAGTTTCAAAGTATGAAGTAAGGTGCTGCCTTATGTAATTACAATATGGATATTGAAGAGGAGCATCATGTGATGATGCCTAGTAATATATATATATATATATATAATTAAATAGTATTACTGGGTATGATACTAAGGAGTAACAGGTGTTCCATTATATTGCCCCCATCTGCCATCTGCTGTCTGCTGTCCAGCATTAACCTCCACTCCAGCTGTCCTATGGGTCCATTGCTAGAAAGCTCCTTGTGAAAACACATCCAAGGCCATCAAAAAGGCACTTCTACTGAACAAATCATACATCACAACAGCATCACCAACTTAACCCATGGTGAAGGTCAAGTGTATACAGACTTTTCCATCACACATGCACTGAAGACAACCAACATGGAATCTATTAAGCATCTCTTGCTAGTATATGACATAGCATGCCAGTGGTGTGTTAAGTTTTTTGAACAATTAGCAGAAGTGGGGGAAGTTTCACTGGATAATCTACTGGTTGACTATGCAATTGGCCTCCTTCCTGTCCATGGCCACAAAGAAAATTTCTTTTTCCACTTTTCCATATTATTTATTCCAGAAGTTGGCCACATTGCTGGGGAGATAATTGAAAGCCTTTGGTCTACTCTCAATGAAGTTTCACAGATGACATGAACTGCTACTCTTACACATTAGGCAGAAATCCTTGACAATCATATGTGTGACTCCAACTGGAAGAAGTTACTTGATATGGTTCCTTTCCTATGTCAAAAATACTTGACAGCCATTGAGATGAGTGAGGCTGCTGTTCATTATTTTGCTGAATGGTCCATGGGAATCTCAGCAGAAGTGATATCAAGCTGGGAGGCTGAGATCATCACTGCTGAAAGTCTGAGGGACCAAGACAAAATGGCAATGAACATTCTCAAGGACCAGACCATAGGCCACCAAGCAAGACATGATGGTAATCTGCAAGACACCAAATCAAAAGATGGGGGCTGGATGCCAGATACTGATATATTCTGGATCCAACTTGCACTTGACATTGAAGAATGGTAATGAGTCAAACCCAGATGCACCACCATTAACAACTAAGTGCTATATTAGGATTGCATTACAAGACCAAGTCTGTTGGATGAGTCAGCAGGCATGGGAGGATGAGCAACAAAAGGTTGAAGCAGACAGAGAATTATTAAGGGTTCAACTGAATGTCCTGGCTACTTCCCAAGCCAAGCATGGTTATTCTTCCAATTCACAAAGAACTACATCACCTAAGGTGGATGAGATTCCTAGTGCATTCAATGAAGAAACATTAAAAGACAATGAAATCTCACCAGTCAATTGGGTGCACTACCTCCACACAAGAGCACAACAAAACAGATGAATAGAAGAATGTCAGCTTGTTACCAGTAAAATGGAATGGACTGTTTGCTATTTCCTTAAGCAGGCAGAAATCTGGTCCCAGAAGACCATGTCAGCCAGGAAAAGAGGCCTCCAAGCCTATGCTAACAAAAAGGTGGCCATGTGACATGAACTGAGTTCTTTGGCAACTCATAAGTTCAGAAAGGTATACAATGATTTTACACCACCTCAAAGGACAACAACACTTTTATCATGGGGAGTGCATTGGGATAAACAAATGGCTGATATGCCACATATGCCAGATTTGTGATATACCAGATTTGCCATGAAGATCATATCTGCCATGCCTACTGGACCCACTATCTGCCATTTCCATAGCCATTTTGCAACCTTACTATTCTGAGACAATGTCATGTGTAGTCTACATTGTTGATTCTGCTGCTATAAAGACCTACTTTCCACCTTACTACTTTGAAGCAATGTCACATGTAGTCTACATTGTTTATTCTGCTCTGTAAAGACCTACTTTCCACAACTACCAACTCATAACTGTGCCAAATCCTTATAGATTTGCACTCTTACATGGCCTCTACTGCTGCTCTACCAACCCAAGCCTCAGTTGACCAATGGTTACTGAGTCTGCAAAAAACTTATTTTTTATGTTGAATCACAGGTGCATGCAGCACTTGCTATTTATAGCAACCTTGAGGAACACAAGGATCATAAGTGGATGTTACAACACCTCAATAACAAATTGGTAAGGTGTCTTGGACTGCAATGGAGTTTATCTGATATTTGGGCCAGGACTATATTCTCCTATATTTGAGTATAGCAGCATTAAACAACATTAAATACAATGTTTTGGACCTCATTATGTGTCTGAGCCATTGGTACCCTCTGGCAGACAAAGATGACATCCCTCAAGAAGTCTGGGAGTCCTTTCAGACATGGACAGTTCCCACTGATCCATGTCAAATTGTACATAGTTTGGCCACATGTCATGCTGTGTAATTAGTTTGACTAGGCACTATATGTACCATAGCTGTTAGCAAGTCAATAATGACAGTAATTGAATCATATGAGCTGTTTCTATCCTTCATTTCTGGCAGTGGACCCACAAAGTCAATATCAATCACCTCCCATGGCTGTGTTGGAACTTGTAGAAACTGTAGTAGCCCATAGGGCTTCTGGTTTGAGTACTTGTTCCATCAACAAGTTGTACAGGTTTTGCAGTATAGCTGGACATCATGTGACATAGTTTTCTATCATACTTGGTTGTGTAAGTAATGTTTTCTGTGGCTCCAAGTGGGCTCAAAGTGAATGAGCTTCTGAGATTATGATTTCCCTGATGCTTTGGCCATATACTATGATAGCAGGTATGCATAATAACTTTCTTCCATCATTTTTAGGTAGATAATGTTGTCTTTTGTGACTTCAAAGTTCCAGAACACCTTTGGGTTGTCCAGGACACTGGCAAACAGTTTATCCTCCTGATACCATCCCTTGAGTGATTCTCATAGATCAATAGGGTTCTTACCAGCATTCAAGAATTCCTCCAGTGTCAATGGGGTCAAGTTTTCTGATCGATTTTCCAGCTGTTGGGATCTCCTTGCTAAGGCTTCATTGTTGCTACATTCAGTGATGGTCATGGGTGCAGCTTCTATTCCTGGCTGTGGTGTTGGTCCAACATTAGGTAACTGCTGCTTCATTTTTGCTGGCAGCTTAATAACCATCTTTTTTCTACCTGTATCTTTATTTGGAAGTTTTTGTGAGTGGTTGGGGGTAGCTGGATTACCTTTCCCTCCTCATTTTGTTCCTGAGGTCCTCTCAGGACAAAATGTGGCACTGTGCAGGCCGCAAATTCTTTCAATGTTTCTGGCTGTCTAGTTTTGGTGAGCTCAACTAATTAAGTTCTCTTCTTCTTGATGGGCTCCTAATCCTTGGTTATATTTCCTTCAGATTTCTCCAGTTCATCTGGCATAGAGGCACTCTCACCCTCCATCCTGACTGAAACTGGCATAGAGACTAATTGTTTTCCCAACCCATCATTATCTAACACATCAAAGTACATATACTCACTTCTTGCACAAACAGTTCCTGGTGATTCATTTGAATACAGCCTCAATAACACATCTGATAGGATATTTTTGGTGCCAAGTACATAGATTATATCAAAGTTGAATTCAAATCTCTTTTCAAGCCAACATGCTTGCCTGCCCAACAAATTTTTCTGTTCCACCAAATGGATTAGACTCTTATAGTCCATGAACCAATGAAACTTGACTCCTTGCAGTATGTTGCAACATTGCAGCATAGTCTCTACTCCTGCTAACATTTCCATTTTGTGCACAGGATAATTCTGCTGAGCCAAATTCAGCTTAGCAGAGAAAAATGCTGCTACTGCCACTGTCTTCCAATCTTCACCTTGGCTCACAACTCCTGCAATTCCAGTAATGCATCCATCCATTATGATATTTACTGGGGGCACATTCTCATTATAGCTTAAAGGTTGTCTATGGTTCTCTGGGCATATTGATGCCAACCTTTTTACATCTTCAAATGCTTGTTGGTGAGTGAACTCCCAACAAAATGGAACTGTGTCTCCTGTTAACACATGTAAAACTCCCATAGGTACTCTTATGTAGTTGATGTCATCAGCAAGGTACCCCACAGCCCCAAGGAATCCCCAAAGTAAGTCCCTGTTAGTGGGAACTTTCCACCTCACCAGAGCATCCAATTTATCTGGGTCCATCCAGATCCCATCATCATCTACCATGTGGCCCAGGATTTTTATTTCTTGACACAAAAAATGCAGCTTTCATTCACTAAGGTATAGCTTTTCCCCTTTCAGGATGTCAAGCACTAATTTTACCTGTGTGACATGATCTTCTAGTGCATCTGAGTATATTATTATATTGTCTAAGTATACATCCATGAATTGACCTAGATATGCAGCAAACAGGTAATTCATCAATGCTTGATACATAGTTGGTGTGTTGCAGTCACCTTGTTGTATGACATGACTGACTATGTTTCCATCAGGCATTGTCAGGTAGTACATTTGACATATTTGGGCTTAATTCCGATTTGTTTGTGTCCTGTCCATCCATGATGGATTGGTACTTTGAGCATGCTGCTTGCCTCAAAATTCCTTCCATATCTGGTAAAGGCAAGGACTTTTTGTAAGTTTTAATGTTCTGTGCCCTCAAGTTGCTCACAATCTGCAGGCACAGTGGTTCTCCATCTTTCCCTGGTTTCTTCAAGAACATCATGGGTGCAGCATTCTCTGCTGCTGTGATTTCCCAGTGGCCTGACTTGATGTAAGCAGTTCTTTTCTCATTCCACTGTGGCTTCAAAGCTTCAGGACAGTGTGACAGCTGCCAAGGGTATATCTTTTTCCCATCAATTAATGGAATTTTGTGGTTGCTGGCTCTCAACAGAGGTAAAGGTGTATTTCCTGCAGCTTGGCATAGTGGTGCTGCATACTTACAGAGTTCATTTCCAATTTGCTCTAGGTTATTTTCATATTTTTCCATTGCTCTCAATGATAGTCTAGCTACACTGGTCCCCTCCACCATAGGGGCTGCTGTGTTATTGCCTACTACTACCCATGAAGGGTTTAGTCCAAAGGTGATCATATAGCAATATATCCAGGGCTGTCAGGGGACTTCTATTTCCAACCTCTGTGACTGGTTCCAGCACCCCCACAGCTTGTTTGACATCTCTGGGGTTCTGGAAAGAGCCCCAGAGAACTCCAGAGAACTCCAGAGTTCTCTGTATTACCTCAGCAACCATTGCCCTAGGGTTAAAAGTAGCTCCAGTCACCTGTACAGTAGTACTCATGCCTCTGCCACCTGCTGATGCACCACACCAAGCAGTGGGGATCCTTAGACTTGGTCTCTTTGCATTCCCCTCTGCTAGGTGATTAGTTACTGATTTGTATTGTTGTCTACTCCACTAATATACTTTGGATTCTCCTCTGCTAGCTGTGTGACTCTGATCTATCACTCTGGAGGTTGCCCTTACAGCAGAACAAGTCTCCTAAAACTGGCCCAGAAGCCCCGCATAGCTGCAAGGAACCTCCAAGCTGCTATCCATCACTTCTCCACCAGGATTAAGCATTGTGGAGTTCTATGTCTCAGCTTGCCAACCCAGACACACCCTTGGAGGCTCCAGCCCCACAGGACAAAGCCTGGACTCACCTGCTCCACCTAGAAACCCAGGTGCAATTAACACAATCATCTCTCACCCACCATATAACCAAACTCTCTACTCTCTATCAGACAGTGGATCTTATCTTCCAGTCCCTCCAGGCATTGCTAGAATGCCTAAGCCCTAACTCTGCCCCTCCCATGGCTAAGGAACTAGCTCCACCTGCCATGGCACCTGCTCCAGCAACTCCAGTGACCCTGCAGCTGCAGATCCCTCACCCAGTGCTGCCAGATGCATATGACAGTGCTTGCTCTAGTGGGGAGTGATTCCTACAGTCCTGCCTCACCTACATCCACCTCAGTAGAGATGCTTTTGACTCTGATGCATTGAAAATAGCCTGGGTGCTGTTATATATGAAGACTGGACATGCCTCCACCTATGTGCTGCAAGTTTTCTGCTGTGCCAGAGGTGTGGGGAGCTTCCTGGACTGGGCCACCTTTGAGAAGGACTTTCATGCAGAATTTTTTTCATTGGACCCCACCAAGATGGTGGCACTGATGCTGCATAACAGGGAGCAGTACAGACAAGGGAAGTGTATGTTGGATGAGTACATCAACTTGTTCTGAGCCCTGGTCAAACAGACTGCCTACCCCAATGGCCTTCAGCTGTGCCTCACCTTCCAGGATGGCTTGCACCCTGCCTTGGTGAAATGCATTGACAACCTGGTGGAGGGTTGCCCCAACAATGAAAAGATTGTGTTGTGGTACAAGGTGGTCCAGGACCAATAGCAGCTCATGGAGATATAGAGGAAGCTCTGCTGCCCCCATTCCATGATGTGCCCCATTCTGGTCAGCAACTTCCACCACCCCACAATTACTCACCCAGTGCTGGCCCTTGCTCCAGCTGCCTCTACCACTTGTCCCCTACCCCTGAGGATTTCCATGGATGTGGACATGGCCTGACAACTCCACATGGCCCTGCTGTTATGTGCAAGAAGCCTAGGCACTTTGCACAGCACTGTCCCCTGGGCCTGGAGGTCTGCTACCTTTCTGCAGTGGAGCAGGAGGAACTTTTCCTGCAGCTCCTGGCTGCAAAGGATGCTGCTGGAGCTCTGTCACTGGACAAGCCCTCATTGGAGTTGACTCCAGAGGAAGCCAACATGAGCACCTCACCTCTGGAACTAGAGGGGGATTTTTAATCAAGCAATGGATGAGGTGTATGCCTCTGTCACTAGGTGCTAACAGGTTCTCTTGTTTGTCAATAGAAAATGAAACTGCCTTTTCCAATACCCTTCATTCTGAGATAGAAGAACCTCAAAGCCCCCTTTCAGACATATAAACACTAACTCCAGAGCCCCCACTAAGCTCTCCCACACCTCCAAAGGTCTGACAGCACAGCCCCACTTGGGCATGCTGAATGCCCCAACAGTATGTGATGGCCTCTAGCTCATCCACCCATTCCTTGCACCTTGATGTGGAGATCAAGACAATGGACACCTAGCAAAACTACAGAGTCGCAGCTCTCCTGGACCGTGGAGCAATGGGACTTTTTCTGGACTCAGAGTTCATCAAACACCATGGCCTGACCATGCAGCCCCTTCCCAAGCCCATTCCTATCTACAACATTGATGGAACACTTAACAAAGCTGGTGCAATTAGCTCTGTGGTCAACCTGGTTCTCTGCTATTAGAACCACATGGAGCATGCCATATTTGCTGTTATAAGCTTAGGAAGGTAAGACATGATCCTTGGGTTCACATGGCTCTGAGAGCATAATCCCAAGGTTGATTGGACCAAAGGAGAGGTGACCATGAGTAGATGCCCCAGGAAGTGCTCTACCTGTGCTGCAGAGGCCAGAGCAGAGCATTGGACTCAAGTCCAAGAGCATGCAGCCATTCAAGCATGTCATGCTGGGCCTCTCCCCTTCGCTGATCTAGACCTCCTGGACCCCCTGCCTCTGGCATTCCCTCATAGGGAGGCCCTCTATGAGGATGATCAGAGCAATGGTAGAGCCCCAGAGGAGGAGCATGGAGGGGAGTTTGGTGGTATATGCAAACCAGAGCTCCCAGGGGATCAAATTTATGTTACCACTGTCCACCCATTGCCCTCTGCTGCAGAGATCAGGGCTAGCCAGAATACATTCCAGCAGCTGGCCCAGGCCTTTGCTGCCAACACTGTGCCTTGAGAGTTCTGGGATGTAGTACTCCCCTACCTGCATGCATTTGAGGACATGTTCTCCAAGGCCTCCTTTGACTTGCTTCCAGAGTGCAAGAGGTGGGACCATGCCATTGAACTGCTGCCTAACTCAGCACCCTCCAGCTGTAAGGTCTACCCCCTTGCACCCAGAGAGCAGGATGAGCTCAATGCCTTTCTCCAGGAGAACTTGGACTTCAGTTATATTCATCTATTCAAATCCCCAATGGCCTCTCCAGTCTTCTTCATCAAAAAGAAGGATAGCTCCCTCCAACTGGTACAGGACTATCAGGTACTCAACATCATGATGGTGAAGAATTGCTACCCTCTCCCCCTCATCTCTGAGCTCATCAACAACCTCCAGGGTGTGCAATACTTCACTAAACTGGACATCCAGTGGGGTTACAACAATGTGCACATTCAGGAGTGAGATGAGTGGAAGGTGGCCTTCCAGACCAACCAGGGATTGTTTAAGCCACTTGTTATGTTCTTTGGTCTCACCAACAGCCCAGCCACCTTCCAGACCATGATGAACAAGATCTTCCAGGACCTCATTGTAGAGAGTGTAGTGTGCATGTACCTCAATAACATCCTCATCTACACCAAAATGCTAGAGGAACACCATCAGATCACTTGTCTCATTCTGGAATGCCTCTGCCAGCACCAGCTCTACTTCAAGCTGGAGAAGTGTAAGTTTAAACAAACCCAGATCAAGTACCTTGGCCTGATCATCTCCCATGGAACTGCAGAGATGGACCTGGTGAAGGTAGCAGGTCTGGTGGAGTGGCCAGAGCCCCAGAACAAGAGGCAGTCTGCACTGATGAATGGGCCCTCCAAGATGGAATCCTGACCTTCTGAGACCATATCTACATCCCCAACATCCCAGAGCTCCATTGGAGGATTGTGGAGCAACACCATGACTCCCACATTGCAGGGCACCCCAGGCAGTGGAAGACACTGGAGTTAGTATCATGGAACTACTAGTGGTCCCAGATGTCCCAGTACATTGGGTCCTACACTAGTACCTACAATCTCTGCCTCTGGACCAAGCCCCAATGCTGACTCCCCTATGGACAGTTACACCCACTACTGGTGCCTGTGGAATGATGGAGTATAGCATCTGTGGATGTCATTGTAGAGCTCCTTAACACCCATGGTTATGATGCAATCATGGTGGTGGTGGACCTGTATGGCAAGAGAGTGCACTTCATTCCAACCCACACCACCTGCTCTGCCATGGGTGCCATGAACCTGGACTGGAGGAACATCTAGAAGCTCCATGGCCTCTCTAACACCTATGTCTCAGATCAGGGACCACAATTTGTGGCAGAGTTCACCTGTGAGCTCTACCGACTCCTTGGAGTAAAGCTCCACACCACCACTGCCTACCATCCACAGTCCAACAGCCAGACAGAGCATGTAAACTAGGAGTTGGAAGAGTATCTCCACCTCTTCTGCAATGAGCACCAAGATGACTGGGACAAACTCCTCCCCAATGCCAAATTCCAGTACAACAACCATGTTCATGCATCCACCCAATTTTCCCCATTCTTCCTCAACACTAGACAGCACCTGTGCATGGGTTTTGAAACCTGGGCCCAACCCTTGGAGAATGAGGCAGTAAATAAATTTGTGGACTGGATGAAGAGGTCACAAGAAGAGGCCCAGGCTATACTGGCAAAGGCAAAAGATGACATGGTGCAATACTATGACTGTGGGAGAACCCCAGAGCACAAATATTAGCCTGGGGATCAAGTCTACCTAGATGCCTCTGACATTATGACTATAAGTAGGACCCTTGGCCTATTGACTCCAACTCCCTGCAGGGATGTGCCAGCTTTATCCAGTGTTCAATGTGGTCAAACTTACCCTGGCCCCTAAAGATCCTATCCCAGAGTGACATCCACCACCTCCACTGCCCCCAGTGGTGGTCAACAACAACAAAGAGAATGAAGTGGAAGAAATCCTGGACAGCCATTTATTCTGGAGATGACTACAGTACAAGGTGAAGTGGAAAGGCTATGGAATTGAGGATATTTCCTAGGAGCTACAGGAGAATGTACATGCCCCTGGACTTGTTAAGGAGTTCCACCAGAGACATCCAGATGCACCACATGCTATATAAGGAATCTACCCTATCTCACCAGCAGAACAAGCAATCAGGGCCTTCTTCTACCCTGCATGTCAAGACACCACATGCTAGAGGGGGGGTGATGTCAGGGGACTTCCATTTCCAACCTCTGTGATTGGTTCCAGCACCCCTGCAGCTTGTTTGACATTTCTGAGGCTCTTTCCAGAACCCTAGAGATCTCTGAAGAACTCTGGAGTTCTCTGTATTACCTCAGCAACCACTGCCCTAGGGTTAGGAGTAGCTCTGGTCACCTGTACAGTAGTTCCCATGCCTCTGCCACCCACTGATGCACTGTGCTAAGCAGCAGGGATCCTTAGACTTGTTCTCTTTGGATTCTCCTCTACTAGGTGATTAATTACTGATTTGTATTGTCATCTACTCTGCTAATATACTTCAGATTTCCCTCTGCTAGCTGCATGACTCTGATCCATCACTCCAGAGGTTGCCCTTACAAGGGCATGCCTAGAATGATATCATAGCCTTGTAGATTCATAATGTTGAGATACTGTTGTTCAGAGATTCATTGGTACTGGACCAAGGGAATGGTCCCATAGTTTATCTTAGACCAGGATCCCTGTACTGCCAGTTGTACTGGTACTGGCTTGTCCAGTCCTATCCTTTTCAGCTTTAATTGCTCAACAGCAGTTGTTGAAACAAAGTCCCCCAATGACCCTGAATCCACCAGAGCACATACTGGATGTCTGTTTAGCTCAATATCAATCACTAATGGTTTTGGCACAGTACAGCTAGCATTCCTTTTTCCAGTGTTGTTTCTCTGAATCATGGAGTAAGTTCCCCATTCTACCTGCTGTCCATTTACTTCTAATTCACTTATTACGCCTGTCTCATCAGGATCTTGATTACTCTGGCATCAGCAGTATCTGGCTGATGGTGGTTCCAATAACTTCCTTATTTCCCTTTCCAAGGTGTGCAGGCCCCTCAGAGGCAGAGTTAGTGTTTCCAGGTAAGGTTTTCCATCATTGTTTTCAGTTCCTGATCCTTCATCCTTGGGTGAGTCATAGGCTCAATGAACCTATATCAAATACTAGTGACACAGATCAAACAGGGGGTTCCTAATGTGTCTTTCCTTGATTCTTGTTATGAACCTGAGTAGGCAATTGATAATTACCCATTCCCCAGGTTTGCATTGGATCAGGTCAAATCTTTTCCTATTGTTAGTATAGAGATCATGCTCATTATCTAAATAGGGTGCTCCCAACTCTAGAACCTTGGCAGCATTCTAAGCCCACATGTTCTTGGCCAGTGTAGTCTCATACCACAACAGTCTTGTAACTGGTAGCCCACTCTGATTGCTACATTTGAGCATGTACCACATTCCCACCATGAACTCTTCTCAAGCTATGAAATCTGTTGGGAGGATCAAATCTCAATCCCAAACATGATCCTAGAGACACAAGTTTCCTCTGGCAATCTCATACAAGTAAAATCATCAACCCTTTAGTTGTAGCATGTTTGAGGGGTCCCCAGGATAGGGCTGGAGGCATTCTAGAAGGAAATCCAATTTTCAGGCTGCAGCACACCCTACTTGGTCAGGGCATCCAAATGTCATCTCTTCCTTCCAGACTAACTCCATTAATTTGTAGGATTCTCAACCAAAGTCTTGCTCAGTAGTTAATAAAACTTTGTCATAATAATCTTCTATGGGGTCAAGGTTTACTGGGTCCTCAACACCAAGGTTCAGTTCCATGTCTAGGTGGGCATCACATAGTGAGTTCATATAACTCCCTTCATCTTCTAAATAATGGTCTGATGTGGAAGGGCTAGGTCTTTCTGCAATATCATCATTATCTTCTGGCCAAGCATCTTCCACTCCAAACACCTTCATCCAATCAGGTAGAGTATCATATCCTCCTCCTGCAATGTCTGCTGCAACTGATCTAGAATCTGCCAGGCTCTCCTCAAGTTGCTTTATCAAAGAAGGCAAGTTTCCCAAGTTTCCTTCCTCAATATTAACTGTGCCATTCTGATCTATTAGCAAAGTTACCATACCAACTGTGATACTGGCAGTAGTCTGCCCAAGGGCTTCTTCCCTTAGGTGGTCAGTTTCCTGCAAGTCCACTCTTACACTATACAATTTCAACCCTGGAGCTTTGCCAGGGTTTGAGGATGACACTGACCTTCCATTGGGGCAATTGCAAGACATGTGCCCCTGTTGTCCACAATAAAAGCACTTGTTCTGGGTGTGGTACTCTGCTCCTCCTCTTTGGTAAGTTGTTTGCATTCATTTTGCTTCTTATACTTGGGGTTTTCTTCCTTGGATTTCCAGTTGCCATTTTGGCTGCATGACATCCTGTCATGACCTGTTCCCTGAAGCCCCAAACACTGCCTGACAAACCCCCACTCCCCCAGAACCCCCCGACACTTCATCAAACTTCCCCAGCACTCTGTGCCTACTCCGGCTAACTCCGGCACCTTCTCAGTTAACTCCGATGGCCCCCTGGCCAACTCTGATATCTTCCTCGCAGCCGCTGGTGCTTCCCCTGGACTTCCTGAGCCCCTGGGACCACTCCCCCGCTATGCCTGACCCCATTACACATCATCAACCTGACACCCTGGCTTCCCCGACTTATCCTGGAGTATCATGACAGCCTCAGAACAGACCGTGTTGCAATTGATCCCATCAACATATCAACACGGCCTGCCCTCTGATTGTAACCGACACCTGTCGACTCTGTTGAGCTCCACCAAGCCCTGCCACCACAGCCAATGTCCCTGGAGCTCTTCAGTAGTCAGTATATAAGACATAGAGTAGCTCTTCATACTCTAGTCTTGATATTGCTTAATGTTACCTATGGTCTGATTGGTTCCTTCTTGTGTTTCATGTTTTGTGTCTCATGTTTCATTTTCCTTATTCTCAGTCTCCCAGTCTTATCTCATCTCCATTCCATTATCTTTTCGTTATCATTCCATGTCTCCGCCTGAATCTATTCTTGTTTTCATCTCGTCTTCATCCTATTTCATTCAACTCTGCCTCACCCCATTTGATTCTGTCTATTGTGCTCAAGTTCTTGACCGTAATGTCCTCATGAACTCTGCAATTACAATTATGAACCACTGACACTCATTACCACCCCTGGACCCTGCTATACACTTGGCCCCAAATCCCATCAATCTCTGTTGATCCCCCATCAGAACTCCAGCTCCACTCCTGTCATCCATGTAGCCTCTGCCTCCTCTGCACCCGCAGTACTCACACACAGACTCATGCCTGAACCCTGCCAAGTCCGTCCCCCTCCCCTGCAACCTGTCCTCTACTCCTCCGGACCTCCCTGGACTTGCTCGGATCAATCTCCCCTGGCTATCCTCACAAGTCCCCAGTGCTTGGACTACCTCCGAATGCTTGGTTGTCAGTGCAGGGAATCATGTTTGCCTAGTAAGGACTTGCCCAGTGTAGCTGAGCCCCCAGGGTCAGTGGAACCTGACATAATATCAAGACTCTACCTTACCCCATTCATGATGCCTGCATTATCTCCACACACACGATCAAATAACTCCGATGTCTATGGTCTACCCATGCCTGGAAACCCTTATGATTCATATGGCCCTGCCTAATTTGCCAAGGCACATTGAGTTGCAGATCCAACACCAAATGTCCCCTCTGCTCCAGTTACATCCATACAATGGCTCCCCCCATGGACACCCTCCCCAACCCACACCCAACCTCAAACCCCTCACACAGACCATCAAATCATCTCCCACCCCACCCTTACCCTCTCCACCAACTCCGTTCCCTCACACAAAGTTGACCCCGACGTCACCCAAAGAACAGCATTCTAAAACCTGGCGACCATCCAACCAAATGAGCGACAATGTCCCCGGCACTGCACCAACCCTCTGACAAACAATAATGCCAACCCGCCACAAAACAGTCACCCATTGTGCAAAGGATTGCCAGCCATGATGAGACCACTGAGAATGCGCTTCCCCGAAGCCTGCCTGTGGATCCACCGACCCACTAGCAACCCCACAGACTGACAAATGCGACTAATCACCAACAACATTACCGAACCCTACTATTGACCCCCCAACCCTCACCATGATCACTCCTGAGGAACTACGCCCTCTGACAACTAGCCCCAAAATCACCGAAATCAAGCTCAACCCAACAACAGAGCAAGGACCCCAGACCTAGGCTATGCTCCAACCCCAGAACCTGCTTCTGGTCAGTTGGGGACCTCGGTCGACTCGGCCATCACCTTTGCCCAACAAATGAAGGGGCCCCGACACCTCCGACCTGACCCCAACAACCCTGGAATGAGACCAAGACATCCTCAAGCTTCTAGATGGTCAGGAAAAGAATGGCTACACACCTCCACCCCGCCACCCAAAGCACAGCCCCCAAAGTTAACAAGGAGAGCCACGGCACCCCAACTCTCAACAAGGGACAACTCCAGACCACGCCACTATTTCAACACCTTCTCCCACACAATCTAGAACCCCCAACATTGAGGACTCTTGATGCCGACCCTCCCTGCATGCCACTCCCAAACCTAAACTCCACCACCAGACTCCACCACCTCCCACGAAGGAACCCCCAGCATAGGAGCCACCCTGAACTAACTATAGGAAAAAGGACCCTATATGAAGTAGTTCCCCTAAGTACTCTAAATTCACTGACATGTTTATATAAGGGAGGGAGAAGCCCCACCAGCATCCAGAGAATGTCAATCAGCCACTCAAGTGACCTGACAACCCAAAGGGCACACGCTCCAATATCCTTAGAGGACCTCCTCCACCTGGCTTGATGACCCAAACAACCCCATGCCAGCCCAAAACGGCCCGACCCACTCCTTTGATCCACTACAAACCCCTTGATGCAGCTCTGGACCCTGGCAACACAACTCCTGGGCCTCTGCTCTGACTCTGACATTTGATCAAGGGGACCTATGGCACCAACCCAACAACAATGCCCTGGTAGCCCCAACTCCACAACATAAATCACCACCAGCTCTGAATCCCGCCCCTATGCCAGAATATGCCCGTCGAACAGGGACCACATCATCGGAGTACCCAGAAGCAAGCCACATGCGAAGTACCCTCTTTGGAGTACCCAGAAGCAGGCCACATGCAAAGTACCCTCTCCAGAGAACCCTAAGGTTGCTAATGCCCTCCTCAAAAAAGATGCTGCATGCCCTGACAATAATTTGACACTGAAGGAAGTGCCACCCACCCACAACCAGCAAAGGACATCACATGCTGCAACCCCGTCCTCAGAGTCCCAGCCCACTACCATCCCACTCCTCTCGCCCAACACAGATCGCCCCCAATGAGAAAACAAAAAAAAACTCTGGGACCCTCAAAGTAACTCCCCCAAAAGTTTCACACACCCCCAGAGAACCCAACCACAACTGATGGAGATCAACCCCAGAGCCCAAGAAATGATGAAGTGGCCCCTCCAACTCCGCCCTGAACCCTTGAGGGACAAGAGACAACCCCCAAGAAAGCATACCAAAACCTACCCTGCCCCCTCCATTTGTAGTAACTCCTGGACCACTCCAGATCACAAGTGGAAGAATGCCCTAACCCCATCAACAGACTAAACCCACCCCCCAAACCCATACTGACCCCGAACCCCTGGTCCTTGCGCTGGGAACAATGGACCAACATAATATGTTTCGGGCCATTTCCCCGCTCTGCAACTCACAAAGTCTTTCTGCTGGGACAATCTGTTGCCAACTGGACCCCACACTACTCCTACCAAAAGAAGCACCCCAAGCCCTAGAAGACGAAAGCAATGTCACGTAGGTGGCCTAAGACCCACAGACCCTAACTCCGGACCAGGAGAAACTTATGGGGACTGGTCACCCCAAATCCCACCCCCTTGTCACCAGCACTCCGAAGCACACCAAACACCCCCAAGCACACCTGCCCATAAACACGACCCTCTGGAGTGCGATGTCAATCAGAACCAATATTTCGGAACACAAAAATGCCCCAACCCCGCGTGCCTTTTGTCAAATACAATACTCCAGAGCTTAACAGAACCCCACTGTATGCAGCCCCACCAGAACATAGATTCCAGGGAAACCCAAGTCAAGGAATCGGATCCTCACCCCAAGGGAGTATCTCCACCCCCATGCTGACCAAACCCACAGCCCAGGACAACCAGAGAACCAGCTCCCACCAACTTATTACAAGGACCCCCCTCCGGACCAACTATGCCATGAGGACAAACCTCGCCCCACCAGCCCCACCAATGAAGAGGGCCCCACCGCCTTTGCCACCAGCGTCGGCATAAGGGCCAGATCATGGGAAGACCTCCATCCCTCCCACCAACCACACTGACAAGAAAACCAAAGCCCCAAACCCCACTGGACATACATGAAAGATTCAAAGGTCTGCCCTCCTGTACCAACACGGCGCACGTCCCCGCCACAGACTGAAGAAAACCCCTACACCCCTGGCTGGAAATTCTGAGAATCAAACCCAATAACACCATCCCAAAATGCCACAGAACTCCACAGGAGAACCCCCACCACCCCCACTGAACCTTGGGAGCCCTCCCTGTGATGCTCCGCCCTGTCCCGACAAACCCCAGGACTAGCCAGCACAGATGGCACTAGCAGGCGTAACCCCCGCCTCTGGATTCACTAGGGATTCAACTCCCACTCACACCCCTGTGTGTTTTGCTTACTAAAAACCCACTTCACACACCCAGGGACCAAGAAAAGAACATGTTCATGTACAAAAAATTACATATATATACAGGGCAAGGAAGGCGGCAAGTCTGAAAGCAAGAAGAAATGGGGCCCACACCCACCCCCTCACTCCCTCCCCGGATCCCCCGGCAACCCTATCCCCAGATCGACTTCCATCTGGGCCCACACCACCACCAAGACCTCCGCCAACCCTGGCAACGCCTCCCCTGTGTCAACCGCCACCTCCCACCACGACTCCAAGGCCACCACATTGCATTGCCGATGCCCCACCAGCAACCTCTCCAATCATGCCATCCCCTGCTGCAACTCCAGGGGCTGAACCATGGACCCCTGCATCAACCCATCCTGAATTGACGTGAACGCCGTGGAGGCACCATCTAGGAGGACCCAATGCTCCCACACCCAGCCTAACCCCAGAAAATGAACCATCAGTAATGAACGGAGGAGTGGAAGACCACTCATGAAGGATCCCCACACACCCCGAAGCGGCCTCATTGGCCAACCAATCCTCCCTCCACCTCGCCGCCTCCAGCTCTGCCCACAGCACATCCCCCCCCGGAACTTGTCCCCATCCCTCTGCTTTCCCCGTGGGCTGCCCCTCCATCTGCATCAGATGCTCCTGCAAGCCCCGCACCTCTAATGCTTGCTCCATTGCCATGCGCACCAATGTGTTCCTTTCCCGCTCCATTGCCTCTTTCTCCATCTGCGCAACGTCATGGTCCTCCCTCGCCCATCGGAGCTCACCCTCCCATGCTGCCAACAACGTCGTCAAAGCCTCCACCTGCTTGCAAAGGAAGACCTCCGTGATTGAAGGAATAGGCGTGGGGGGAGTCAACGACCATTCCAAGGGAATGCCCAGGGTAGGAGAAAACAGGAGAGACTCCGGAGGCCCCACTGATGGCTCGCGCCCATGTGGCCTCTTGCCGGGTCCCACCCCCGAGGACAGGGAGGCTCAGTGCTTCCCACGAATCACTGCCGAGGACACCCCCTTTCCCTGACCACCCCGCAAAAACCCCACCTTCCCTGCAGACTGCCCCATGCTCCCCTCCTTTGGCAACGTGGGACAAAACTTGGTCCACTTTGGGACCCCCAGGAAATCCACCACCACCACCACAGATGACTCTACAAAAACCCCATCAGTCATCCTGAGAAGACAAGTCAACACCACTTACGACTCCAGTCCCTGGCACTAGTGTGGCGCCAATGCTCAAACTCCTCCCCCCCACTGTCATACACCACCACCTTGTCCAAATCAGAGAGCAACAGAGCGGGGGAGACTACTGGAATGCTAGGGGAAGACATGATGAAATTTGGGAAATCCCGGGGTATGTCCAAGGCCTTTAATTGATTGAAGAGAACCCTGACAAAGTGGTGGCCACACTTTGACTTCATCTCCCATGCCGCTATCACTCACTGCAGACTGATCAATATTGCTTGGCTTCAACTCCCACGCCCCTGCCAATCCCCGTCCTGCTCCCCATGTCTCAAAGGGTCTCGACGCTGAAGGGGGGGTGATGTCGTGACCCGTTCCCTGAAGCCCTGAACACTGCCCGACAAACCCCCACTCCCCCAGAACCCCCCGACACTTTGTCGAACTTCCCCAGCACTCCGCACCTACTCTGGCTAACTCCGGCATCTTCTTGGTTAACTCCAACGGCCCCCTGGCCAACTCCAACGGCCCCCTGGCCAACTCCAACATCTTCCCCACAGCCGCTGGCACTTCCCCTGGACTTCCTGAGCCCCTGGGACCACTCCCCCGCTGTGCCTGACCCCATTACACATCATCAACCCAACACCCTGGCTTCCCCAACTTATCCTGGAGTATCATGACAGCCTCGGAATGGACCACGTTGCAATTGATCCCATCAACATATCAATGCGGCCTGCCCTCTGATTGTAACCGACACCTGTCAACTCCATCAAGCTCCGCCAAGCCCTGCCACCACAGCCAATGTCTCTGGAGCTCTTCAGTAGTCAGTATATAAGACATAGAGTAGCTCTTTGTACTCTAGTCTTGATATTGCTTAACATTACCTATGGTCTGATTGGTTCCTTCTTGTGTTTCATGTTTTGTGTCTTGTGTTTTGTTTTCCTTATTCTCAGTCTCCCAGTCTTATCTCATCTCCATTCCATTATCTTTTCGTTATCATTCCATGTCTCCGCCTGAATCTATTCTTGTTTTCATCTCGTCTTCATCCTATTTCATTCAACTCTGCCTCACCCCATTTGATTCTGTCTATTGTGCTCAAGTTCTTGACCGTAATGTCCTCATGAACTCTGCAATTACAATTATGAACCACTGACACTCATTACCACCCCTGGACCCTGCTATACACTCCGCCCCAAATCCCATCAATCCCTGTTGATCCCCCATCAGAACTCCAGCTCCGCCCCTGTCATCCACATAGCCTCTGCCTCCTCCACACCCGCAGTACTCACACACGGACTCATGCCTGAACCCTGCCAAGTCCGTCCCCCTCCCCTGCAACCTGTCCTCTACTCCTCCGGACCTCCCTGGACTTGCTCGGATCAATCTCCCCTGGCTATCCTCACAAGTCCCCAGTGCTTGGACCACCTCCAAATGCTTGGTTGTCAGTGCAGGGAATCATGTTTGCCTAGTAAGGACTCGCCCAGTGTAGCTGAGCCCCTGGGGTCAGCAGAACCTGACACATCCCCTGTTTTGCAGAGTATGCAGGCATCTGGTTAGTTCCCTTCCCATATTTGGAAGGGGACTTACTTCTCTTCCTGTCAGATTCCTGTTGGGTGTGCTCTCTTTCCTTATGAAATCTATTTCACTTGGACCCATTGTAGCAATGGTCATTTTCTTTCTGCCTCAAACCTGATCCAGAATACTGGCTGTCACCATATTCAAGGTCAACAGACTCAGCCATTTCAACAAACTCAGCCTTGCACACCACTTTCTTCCACTTAGAAGTTTCAGGGTTTACCCCTAAGCAATACAATTCTCTCTGAATCAAGGTACAAAACCCATTAAATAGCTTCACAACTTTTTCCTTATGATTTGTGTAGCCCACAATGGTAAAGAGTTCTTGTAACTCTCCCACATAGTTGTGGACAGTCATTTTGTCCTGATGTAAGTGTTGTAACTTGTTTATTGTGATAATTAATGGGAAAGCAATCATTAAATAGTTCTTTAAAAAATCACTCTAGAGTCCATTCCTCCAGCACATGGGAGGCCTCTTGAAAGTAGAAGATCCAAGTGTGGCCTGTCAAGAATTCCAATACTACCAGCACCTGTCATTCCCTTTGCACAAGGCCATACTTTACATAGGATGTGCAGTAGATCATGAACTGCAAGAATGCTTGCAAGTCAGGGACCACTGAGTACTTTGTTGGCAGGGTGGGCTTAATTAGTAATCTAGAGATTTTCTTATTTTTTTTCTTTGAAGATCTCTTCTTATGCTTCTCCCAGTTTCTCCTTGTTACCTGGCCAAATGAGTCCATTGACCAATCTGACTTATCACTCCCCAATGATGGGTAAGTGCTGTCTGAGCTCAAGCTGTCTGATGATTCTGATGAACTTGAGGACCCTGAGTCTGATGGGTCTGATCCTTCTTCCTTTCAGATTTGGCCAAACACCCTACCCAGCATGCTATTCCTTGCAACCCAATTAACTATCCTTAGTTTCTTTGAAGAAGTTTCTTTCACACCCATCCTGCCCAAGCTGTGAGCCTGGTGTGTTACCTTGTTAATCATATCCTGTAACTAATTGAATATAGGCTCAGATCCTGCATGCTTACTTTGCTTAGATCTTTTCAACTTTAATTCCCTTTTCATCTGATGAATTTCCTTTTCCAACTTCTGTTTCAGTTGTAATCTTTCATGGAGTTCTTCATGAGTTGGATGATTCAAAGCTTCTTCTTCTTCTTCTTCTTGATCATTTTCTTCTGAAAATCCAGGTCCTCAGCTCTGGCTGCTACATCATCCTTGGTGATTCACTCTCCCCAGTGAGCATTACATTCATCCAAAATGTGACACTGCACTTCTGGTTCCAAGTCTTCCCTCAATAGATCTGCATTCTCCCAATTACTTGGATCTGGTCCTTTGCCTTTCTCTGTTGATGTGCCATTGTTAGCTACACCTCATTGCTGTTGCCATGCTTAGATTCCAATTGCATGTGTCTATGAGTTCTTGTTGGGAGGGAGTCATGTTGTTACAAGCCAGGTTTATAGTATCTGCCTGTTCCCTGGTCAGGTCAGCCATATTTATCTCATTCTGGTTTGTGGGTTCAATTCTCACCTGTCGACAAGGCTCATCAAACCTTATATTGTTGTTTTCCTGCAGGTTTTTGTTATCAATATGGGGAGTAGCAAATATATTAGCTACTGAAGTTTCTTCAGTATCAGTACTGGTGCTAGGATTATCTTCTGTCTCTTCTAACACTTTTTCTGAAGTCAGTCTTGTTTCTTCATCTGAAAGTAATTCCGTCAGCAGGGATTCCGCCGGGGCAGAATCTATGACATCTGCCAAAGCTGCCAACAAAGAGTCCATTGCCAGAGCAGTGGATGTAAGATGAGGGAGAGCAGCTCGATACACACTGCTCACCACCTCTCCCGCCTTAGAGACCCGCCCCGTGTGGCGCACAGCAGTAGGTTTCAGGTGGAAATTGTGTCTAGATTCTGTATTAGTAGACATTGTAAAACTTTGGGACTCACGACTAGGACAAGCATGGTTGATCAGACCGCGGGGTAGCCCACTGTATGGGAGTCAAGGTAGTTAAGGACTTGTGAAGTTCAAAATATGTAATGGTAGACCACCGATCGGGTAGCGTACGGTCACACTAGCTTAGAGTCTCGTTGAAGGAACTGGTTTGAGTCCCCTTTTGTTAAGACTCATCCCCTTAGCTTCTTAAATATCTAGAGAATATCGGGGAAAGTCGGGAGTGAACTGAATAGGATGACGACAGTATAGTAAGTTTTCTGGGTAGAGCTTTCTGGCTATCATCAAGCCCGGAAAATGACGTAGATGTCACGCGAACGCTACAGTGGCGTCACGCCATTGTTGTACAATTGCCAGTAAGTACTTACGAATCGACGAATGATGTATCTGGTCTCAAGACACTGTTCTACCAACTTCTATCAGTCGACATCTGTCATCGGGTAAGTCGTGAGGACCTTTCACCCATCGTTTTACTGGCCCTGGACATCCTTCAAACACAGCACTCTCTGGAATCCGGCTCCAATTGTCCACAACAACCAGTGATTCTATCCAGCCATCGGATTGACGGCGGCCAGTGCCCGAGAGGTCCCGGATCGTGTGATCTTGAACATCTTCTTCCCAATTCGGTAGCGCCTATTTCCTGCCAAGAGGCTGGTCTTTGTTTTCGCATTTATATGCAATTGGCCTTCGTAAATTTTGACTAGTATCTTCCTAACTTCTGAGCCACCTTTTCTTATCATGCAGTCAAACTCGGAATCTGATGGGCGGGACGCACCTGTCGCGTCTCACGTTCTCGATGAAACGTTGCCTCCAGTGTCATCTTCTAAACCCGTCACACCTCCCCCGCGACCGGAAGATGGTGTGCTGAAATCTGGGTCTACGCCAATCAAAAATCACAGAGCAGTGTCTAACGATTTCAACGCTATACCTGAGGATTTGGACGCTCAGCTGGTCGGTTTACACGCTTACATATCGGGACGAGTCGTTGGACCTGTCAAAGTGGAAGCCTTCAATCGATTCTTCCCAGATGTTCCGGATAGAGATGCACAACCCAATGGGAAAGCTGCGTCCGACCTTGTGTCGAATTTGAACAAGGCAAAATGTGAAGAGGACATGTATGAACACCTTGTATGCCGTTCTATATCTCGAAATTTCGTGCCGCTAACATTGCCTAGGTCAGCTATTTCAATGCATTGTGTCCGTCAGGACTCGACTTTCGCGACAAGCATGCCAAACCAATCACAGTTTTTGAGGGTCAAGACATCAAACCCGATATCATCGTCTACGCCAAAGATGAAGATGAAACCATCGAGGCCATGTTCGAAGTCAAATATAATGAGGCAGACGACCCTTTCGATGACGCTCGCGAAGGATTTGTGACGACAACTATTCGAGCGTCCAAAACGCTTGGCCAAATCACGGGCTATGCGACTTGTCATCAAGCAATCGAGTTTCGAACTCATGCTTTCTCTGCTCTCATTTTCTGCACGTACATGCGACTCCTTCGCTGGGACAGAAGTGGTGTCGTTGTCACCGATAAGCTTTCATTTGATAATCCACTTCTGTTCGACTTCCTTCACCGATTCTCCACCGCAACGGCGGCAGTTCGCGGGCGCGATTCTACCGTGACCACCGCTAGATTCGATTCTCCTGATCTGGAACGAAAAGCTCGGGACTGCCTCGAATGCGGTCAGAAGAGTCTACTCAATATCTCTGTTGGGAACAATAACTACATCGTCTTGAAAGACCAGGAAATCGGCTCGAGATCTCCGATCGGTCGCTCGACGCGGTGTTTAAAGGCATATTGGCTTAAGACGAATGGCCTCGTCTTGCTTAAAGACACCTGGCGTGTTGTCTCACCTACTCTTAAGCCAGAACACGAGATCTACGAAAAGCTTCATAAGAAACAAGTCCCGAATATCCCTCAAGCCCACCTTGGCGCTGATATCGGGAAAGAAAATGATGGTCTCCACACTACGCAAACGAAACGATGCCTCAAGGATGTGGAGAAGACCCTCGATATTAGTTTGCGTACATTTCGCCACTACCGCATCGTCCTCGAGTATCTGCCATACTCTCTGGAGGATTTTAAAAATACACGGGAGATGACCATTGTCTTCCGAGACGCTTCGATAGGTACGTGATTGGTTGAAATAACATAATCCTCTTCGGACTGATCATTTGTAACTGCTTGTAGGTCATGGCACGGCAGCTACAGAAGCTGAAGTTCTTCACCGCGATATCAGCAACGGGAATATTATGTTCAAGCGGCACGCAGACGGAGCGGTCCAAGGCTATCTCATCGATTGGGATCTTTCCCTAGATCTGAATCTGGCTTCTAATCAGTCCGCAGAGGCACAACCTGAACGTACGGTATGGGCAAATCATTTCTCTCTTGTACTGAACTCATTTTGTTGTCAAAGGGTACCTGGCAGTTCCTTGCGATCCGATTGGTGCAGCCGAAAGAAATCGAAAAGCCGCTAATCCAAGATCGCATTGATGACGTCGAATCGTTTTATCATGTCTTTCTCTGGTTCGCGCTGCGATATACAGCTCATGAACTCGATTCTGAGATGTTAACTGCTCGGTTACACGAAAACTTTGATGCCATGTATAAGAATCCCAAAACAGGCAAGCCTTACATCGGCACTGCGAGACGCGCGAATCTGAAATCGGGTGACTTGAATGATGAAGCATGCTTTGCTAACGGCGGAATTCAAGAAGTTCTACTACGAATGCGGCACGTCTTGCATCAGCGGTACATCGATCCCAAATATACCTTTGGAAACTCTAAGGACCTTGAGGCGGACCGCAAAGCAGCAGAGGTGAAGAAGGTGGCGGGGCTGAAGGCTTTGGAGGATTCGAATTGGCTCCCAAACCTCCTAAACCGGATCCTTGACGATGAAACGGTTGACTGGGTGACCAATGAAGCCCGCGTGGATCACGTACTTGGAAAACTACCCAACTACGTCTCGAGGATGCCTAAACGCAAAACGGAAAGCAGCTTGCACTCTGAAGGGTCTCGGAAGGCGGCTCGCAAAAGCGGCAATGCAACTCCTCATAATCGGTCCATTCCCAACTGATGTTTATGTATGTTAAACTATCGTGTCCGATTTCCACGATGACTTTCTTTCAATTCATCTTTCCAAGAACATTATATAGCTTGATTATACATAGCCAGTTCCGTGAAAGATAAATTAGGTTTATAAGACTTGGAAACACCGTGCATGAAGTCAAACGGTCGACTTGCGCAAATATTGGCAACTTGAATTATACACGTACATTTGTATCTTCTCTTGGGGCGAAACTATCATTGCTTGCTGAAATTCTGCCAGCGAATACGATCCTGGAAGACTTTTTACCTACGTCATCTTGGACAAACAGCCCCTGGACCTGCATCTCTAACCGGACCTTCGACGTGCGGTGCTTCAAAGCATACTGCCTGAAGACCATATGGTTGTTCTGCTGAAAGACATTTGGCGCATTTTCTCTCCTACCATTGAGCCTAGACACCAGATTTATGCGAGGCTTCACAAAAAGCGAGTCCCAGATGATTCAGGAGCCTATCATGGCGCTAACATTGGCGAGGAAAAAGATCTTCCGCGACGAATCAGACAAACAAAGCAACTCGACAAGGCGATAAATCCTCTTAAGCTCACTTTGCGCACACTTCGCCACTACCGTATCATCCTTGAGTACTTTCGGTTTACACTTCAGGAGTTTGGTATTACGAGGGAGTTGACCGTTGTCTTGCGAGACGCTTCGATAGGTATGTGATTGGCTGAAATCGAGAGATGCTCTTCCTACTAATGCATATGATGATTGTCTTTTTTGAGGTATGTCTTCACATCTACTGTTTTTGACATTTTTGGCTTACAGTTTTCAGCCTGGTTCTGTGCACTGAAGACTTTATTTTACTACTGATGCGAAATCGGCGAAATTGGCTTAGTTTTCAAACTCAGCTCAAAACTCCGACTCACAAAGGTGTTCGGGACTTTGTTTCACGTAGCTCACTCTAAAAGTGTCGTACAAAGTAGATTTTTAATTGATTTAGATTACAAACTCAACCGGGTCAAGTCTGATCACAAGGCTCAAGCAAAATATAATAAATTTTAAGCCTGAAGAAAATAATAGTTTATTGGCCTAAGAAACCTGCTCCCTGGGGATTTCCGAGCTGTAGCTAGTACTTTGCTTGTCCAATAGGCTCAAAAATCCTCTCCTTTTATACTCCTTAGTCTGTGCATGGACCATGGCTTTTCCACATGTTTTCATTGTCATCCGGGAGTGTGGTCAACCGGTTGGTGGGCTGGGCTGCTTGGTCAGGCCTTGGCATGCACTGATTTTTGGCATTGGCAATTTGGATTTGATCATGCCAAGGCCTAGGCTGCTTTTTTGTCTGTCTCTTTTCCTCCCCCTTTGTCTTCTCCTCCTGCCTGCTGATCCTTATCAATGTGGATTTGAGGGCTGTTTAGTTTAAGTTGGTTGGTCAGAGAAGGGAGGGGCTAGCCCTGGATTGAGGGGAAACTCAGATTGTTAGCTGAGATCAATTCTTAGCCCCTGCCATCAAAATTCGATGGCCAGCTTCCCAGCTGTTGTTGACTGACTTTTAGGTTCATCCTTGGTTTTACATGGGAGGTTTTACTTTGAGGTATGCCTTACATTTACAGTTTTCAACATTTTTCACTAGCTTACAGTTTTCAGCTGTTTTTATTTGTAAAGTATATTGTTTTATAATATACTTTGACTAGGCTTTTTCCTCTGCCAATCTCATTGTTGAGACCAGTGTATCACCTCCCCCACACCAACTACTGACTTCCCTCAGTCAGCCACCCAGTTTGGGTAAGCCACCTAGATTCTGATCTCTGACTTTTCTCCTACAAAAATTGTTCTTCTTCAAAAGAAAAACATTTTTCTCCCTAGAATCCCTTTTTCCTCTGACTACCACTTTCCATATGCAAACCCTTGCCACATGACTTGGCCATAAAAGCATTTGATGCCCTCTTGCTACTATAACACCTGAGAATGAGTGCCTTTTTAAGTTTCACTTATTTTTTTAAGTTACTTCTCCTAAGCATCAATTTTCAAGGTTATTATCCTGGACACTCAGTTCTTGATCTGATGGCTCATGGAGCTTTATAGATCCAAATGAAATGTCAGGTATAGCTTTCTCTGTAAGTCTTTGGATTTCTTCCCTCAGCTCTTTTAACTTTTCTGGAGTGATATCCACCCACTGCTCTAGGCTTTGGGATAGCTCCAATTGTCTTCAAGCTCTGTAAGGGACCACCCTAAATGCTGCCACCCTGGTCTGCCAGACTGAACCATCCAGTTCTGCCACAATGTAATTACCCCCTCTGGTCTTAGCAATTACTACCATTGGACCATGAAAATGGGAAAGCATTTTAGCACTGTGTGAACTTTCTGTAATCATATTTTTAACCAAGTCCAAGTCCAAGGGTTTGAAGTTGAAGTCTTTAATAGAGTTTTTATGCTCTTCTGACTTCAAGGCCCATTGGAGTTTGTCCTTCCCAACTCTTTCTCTCATCTCTTCTACATGTTGGTGGTGCTTGGCTAAGGCCCTAGCACAATAACCAATCAACTCTTCTATAGATAATGGGCCTTCTGGTAATTCTATTAACCAGGTAGCCTCTACCAAGTCCAAAGGTAGAGTTGGATGAGCTCCAGTGACCATGAAGTATGGTGAACATCCAAATCTCTGCCAGATAGTAATGCGATCACTCCACATTACATGCAAGAAGAACCAAAACCATTTAGTGCGATCCTCACAAGCTTTGAATAAAGCTTGCCTGACATCCCAATGTGGTCTTTCAATTTTGCTATTAGCTTGAGAGTTGTATGGAGAGATGGCAATGCCTCTGATTCCATATTTACTCTCTATCCAAGCTGTGAGCTTTTTGAATTGTCCAGCATTATCAGTGATGATTTCTGCAATGCAACTCCAGTGACACATTACATCCTCAAACAACCATTGACCAATTGTTTTGTGGTTCTCCTTGTGCAGAGGCCTCCCCTCCATCCATGAGGACAGTGCACACCTACCATGGACAATATACTTGCAGCCATTTGAAGCTGGAGTCATGTACATGGTATGAATGTGGATTGTTTGGAAGATAGAGGGTGTATAGGTCACTGTGGGAGCTCTGTTTACAACTGTCTTCTGACATATCTGACAGTTGTGACAAGTCCCAACATACCACTGTACATCTCCATCAATCCCTGGCCACCAAAATCATTCTTGTATTAACATTTTGGTTGCATAAGTCCCTCTATGCCCTAAGGCATCATGGGCTGATTTAAGCATGAGCATTTGCCTATCAATATTGACTACTAGCTTATGCCTAGCCTCATGATTGCACTTGTACAATCTCCCCTTTTGATCAAAGAAGAACTGTCTTGCAAACCTCTTGAACTTGTCTGGGTCCCAACCCTTCAAACCTTCAGGTTCTTTGCTTGGATCTTGTAGCCAGCTTTGTACAATTGGTAGCAAGTCATCCCACTGTTCACTCTCACCACCTTTCCTATGCTCCAAGTATGCCTGTAAGTCCACTTCCTTCTCTTCTTCAGTCCCTTCTGTAGGTAATAGAGGCTGAGAGAGAGATAGTACTGCAACAGGATCCATTCTAGATGTCTGCTGCTGACTTAGAACTGCCTTCCTAAGTTCCACTTCTTGGGACCTTGTTCTATCAAGTTCTTGTTCAAAATCTGATACTTCAGTAGCCACTGTTGTAGTACTGGGTTAGAGTAATACTGATAGTTCTGGGGCTTTCTTGAAGACTTAGGCAGTCTACTCCAATTCCACACTGATGTCTTGATAAATGCTTGAAGTTGAAGGGGTTTACTTCCAAAATATTTCTATTCTGAATGCAGAGGGGTCTCAACAAACTCCAGCCTAAGTGATTCACTCCCTGGGAACCACCGAGCCTTTGCCTATTAATTGCCTGTCTATTTGCTACTCTACTTGGGCTATTTGTACCTCTTTCTACAGTGCACAGACCACCCCCTACATGTGACTTTTGGTTCCATACTTTCCAGCTCCTTATTCATAACTGTTATTCTAATTCCCCCTTTTGGCATGCCTGTTTCAGTGCCACAGGCCAGTTCCTGGTTCCATCATTCCTCCTTTGCATTCTTAGCTTCCATTTGCCCCATTTATCTCTCCCTCCTTTGTATTTCTTCCATTCATATTCTTCTCCATTCAGTTTCTTCCCTTCTTCTTCCTTTATTTATTTCATATTCTTCCCCATTCAGGTTCTTTCCCATTCAGGTTTTTCCATTCTTTCTCATTCATTCCCCCTTTACCTCCTTTCAGTCAACATTCCAATCTGGTTATTCTTAGATGAGATCTAGATCTTGCCCAAATTGATGCCACTCAGGTGCTTTTGCCAGTCCCATGCTTCCCCTCCCATTATAGTGATTGGACTATTCTTGAGTGTATAGTCTAGTCTAGTCCTTGTCCTATCCTGTTCTGTATTTCTTCTGGTGTATTTAAAGGGATAATGTTGCTGGGACTTGTTTTACCAGGAGGCTTACAGTTTTCAGCCTTAATAAATGTTTGTTTTGACTTCTGGTGTTTATTATGTTCCCAATGGTGTGACAACATCATATCACTGTATGTAGATAGCCACCTCTAGTGTCAATTTGATCTGCAAACTCCTCAAGTGCTAAGGGTTCTCAATCCTTCCATTCTGGTTCATTGTTGGTTTCAGCTGGATAATCAAAGTGCATAGCCTTTGGGTTGTCCACCAACTCTAGATTAACAGGTGGGTACTTCCCATCTCCTGGCTGCTTGAGCCTCCCAGACAGGCCATCAACACTAAAGGTTTTTTCTGGCACATGCCTCAGAGTAAAATGATAGAGTAGTACATCCTCAATCCATCTCATAATGGTGGCATTAGGTCCTACTCCAGGATTGATTAGCATCCCCTTTAAATACTTGGCATCTGTCTCCACTACAAGCTTCCTACAACCAACTAGCCAAACTTATTAGCCTGGAAGGCTCTCATCAAACCATAGAGTTCTCTTTTAGGTTGTGAGAATCTTGCCTCCCTCTCATTCAAGGTGATGGATCCTAGCTTAGCACAAGTGCATTGCTTAGGATTGTCTGGAGCTTCCTGGAATATTCCAAAGCCCACTGCCATCCAGGAAGTGTCAACTGATAGGACCATGGCCCCTCCTGACTCATAGTCAAGTGGTTTTAGAGGTGCACTTGCAGCTAGCAACTTCTTCAACTGAGCCATTGCTGACTGCTGTTCCTCATCCCAAACAAATGGTGTGTGGTTTTGAGTCAAATTGTTGATAGGTGCAGCCACTTTAGCATAGTCTTTAATGAACATCCTAAAGGTACCACAAGTACCCAGGAGAGCTCTGACATCTGACTTGTCCTGGCAATCACCCCACCCCATAACAATGGCCAACTGCTTAGTCTCAGGTTTCTGTCCCTCATAGGAATGCCTGTGTCCAACCACTACATTTTTCTCTGCACAGACTACTGACTTCTTCCCAGAGAAAGTTTCTCCAGCATATTTGATTCTTTGTAACACTCTGTTTACATTCTGCAGATGTTCCCATACAAATCTCCTAATGCCTGGATTTTCTGGTATAACCTCATAGCCTCTATCTGGCAATTCATACCTATGAGGTGGACCTCTGATTGGCACATCATCAATATATGGCCAAGTTACATGAGGTATCTCATCTTTCAAGATGAAGGTAATGTCATCATGAAAGATTGGTATTGAATTTGTCCAGCCCACTTTGCTGGCAGAGCTTGTGGAGGGATCTTTGACTTGTATGTGGGATATGATGAGAGAGTGTTGGATGTGAGGTCTAGGGACTATACTACCTTTCAGACACCCTTTAGAGCTCTAAGGTTACTAGCTAACTCTTCAGTTGCTGGTGGCAGCTCATAATGTGCTATGGTTACTTTGTTTAAAGGTTTCAAGCTGTGAACTATCCTCAAACTCTCACCATCCTTCTTCAATACCATGAACCTCTGGGATCAATTGGATGGCTCATACACCCCTGCCTCCATTTTCTGCTTTATCATCTGGCAGATTTTATCTCTGAGTCAAGGAGCAATGGCAATGTTCTTCAATACCCAGGGGGTATAAGGAATTACTGGCATTACTACAGGAGGGAAGAATTCCTCCTTGAGCCTACCTCTTTGAGAATCATCCCATGCAAAATCATCCTGTGTCCCATCTGCAATGAAATAGGTTGCCATTGGTAGGTCATTGACATCTACTTTGTCAAGTGGTTTCTTCTCCCTTACAGTCTGCTGTTGAACTGCTACCCTTGGAATATTAGGATCCCTAGACTGAGTCCCCAATTTGAGAGTCAATTTTTGTATCATTGCTTCTCTTAATCCAGGAGCCACATCTAACAGTTCTCCAGTACTGAAAGGTACAGTAGCCTCCCAGAGCCTATCAATGGTCCTATCCCACTCTCTCCTCTTTGTTCCTGTTAAGGAACCTCAACAGTGTCCTGCACTAGCAAATCTGGTCCCTCATTGAGGGCTGGAACCTTCTCAAAAGGTAGGTCCAGTCTTGGTGCAACTCTGGGTGGAATCACCAGAGTTAGCTTTTCTTTCCAGGGTTTTTCATGGGTTCTCTCTGGCAATGAGGATACTCCTAGTTGAGATGTCTCTTTCCTAATTGCCTTCATTGAGTTATTCAAAAATCCTTAGAGGAAGATTTCTGTCCTTCAGGACTAGCTGTGTTCCTTGTGTTGACCAACACACTGAGCATCTCAGCCATTTTATTGAAACCTTTCTCCAAGTCTTCCAAGCAGTCTGACTCCTTATACTGAATGCATTCTAGCATGTCATCCCTTGTATCTCTAGCAGAGTTTACATAGGTAGAGTAAGTGACTGTCTCTGGAGGGTCATCTTCTGGCCATCCAAAGTACATGTTCACTTGCTTATCATGTACCTGCACTAGTCTAGCATGAGGAGATATACCAGCAGAATCCCTAGGTAAAGGAGCACCATGAGGTAGCCTGGCTCTCCCTTCCAGTAGGATGATCCATCCTTTTTGTACATCTCCCTTGATAACTTCACACTCTGAGATTCTATGTCCAGTTTGCCAACAATAGAAGCAAGTAACACCACTTCTCCCAGAAGTTGGAAGTGTAGGAGGCCCTTCTGCCCTTATACCCTGGCTTTCTTTAGTATTCAAGAAGGTATTGTGTATGTCCAACTGACCAGCTTGCAAGGCTTGCATGGTGCTCTGAATGCTCCCCATTTGTTTCCCAATGGTAACCACAGCATCTTGTAGATGAGCCATTTTCTCCTCCACTTCCTCCTCCTTAATGTTCCTCTGACTAGTTTCCATTTTCTCCACCTTCTCCTCTCTAGGGCTCCTTACAGTAGCACCATCTATTAAGGTCCCCACTACTGTCAGCACTTCTGATAGGTCATACTTGTTGTCCTTGTGCCTATTTCTAGCAGGGTCTTTGTAGTGGCCATATCTACTGATCAACCTTTCGTCAATCACATCTCCAAAAGCTGGTGTAAAGCATCCCTAAAATTTGTCTACCAGAGACCCATTCCCAGTGACATTAGCCAACTTCTTAGCCTCAGCTCTAAATTTCTTTATCAGAGAATGGATCTCTGTGGTGTCATTCCTACTAAGTCTGGCATGTTCTCTGCAGATTCTGTCCAGGTTTGCAACACTACATGTGTGATCCACTGCTTCTGGATAAGACTTCTTGATTTCTTCCTCAAAAGCAGACCAAGTATAGTCATCTCCAAAGGAATCAAAGCCCAGCCATTCCTGTTTAGTCTGAGCATCCACATACTCCAAGATTCTCTTTTTTCTTTCCTTATCTCCTTGGATCTCAGCATGCTCAAACAGAGAGATCATCCTTTGTAAAAAGTGACAAACCTTAGAGGGCTCAGTGTGCTTAAACTTAGGTGCATCACTGCTGTTAGGCAGTAGTAGTTTATATCTGATATTTTGCTCCATAATTGAGGTAGTAGAAACTGGCTGAGTAGTAGGGCACAGTTCTTTTAGTGAACTTGAAAATACTTCTTCAGTCAAAAGCTTTCTTCTTCTGAGTAAGATTTTAGGGTCAGGCAAAAAGGACTTTGAACCACTGCTATTGGTCCTAGTTTCTCTTTTTCTTAATATAACAGAGTTTTTCACCTTAGTTGTAATAACTTCAGGTGTTTTGGGCCAAGACCCAGGTGGTGCAGAACTAATGTTTCACAAGGGTTGAACTTCCTCATGGAAATCCAAAAAGTGAGTTTTGTGCAACAAAAGCCTCTTGCAATGGGCTCCAGATGATGCAAAATGGTAAGTTTGACTTTGCTGATTGATCAGATCAACTAATCAAACCTTCTACTTCACAGATTTCAGAGGCTTAGTTACACTCAAGCTCATATAGAATTCCAATAGAAAGCTGATTTATATTTTATTCATTTTATTCAAAAGCTTGAGATGGTCTTGTGCTAACAAATGTGCTCAATAGTATATTCACTAATCCCAAAGCAACTAGTATACTTGTAAGCCTAAGAACTCCATTCCCTTGGAAATTCCAAGCCATGGTACATAGACTGCCTGGCTTTCCACTCAAAAATCCCCCTGCTTTTATATCATTTCCATTTGTGCATGGACCATCATATTTCTGCATGATAGTCAGGGTCTTGCATGTTTTTAGTAAGAAGTTGTAACTGGTCAGCCAATGAGTTTATTTTGTATTATCCCTTCTTTTCTCCTTGCTCTTGAGTGCATACAGTTTTGCAGGTTTTTAACAATGGTTTCTTATGAGTTTTTCAGCCATCAGGAAACAAGGGAATCATATCATTATTGTACAGGTATTTGTAAGTTTTCTGGAGTACTTAGGATGTGTAGTTCTTGATGACTGTTCCATGCCAAGGCATGGAATATGCCATCTTGGCCTAGCACAGCCACCTACTCAGCAATTGCCACCATCTAATATATTTGATAGTGGCTTGTTAGACATGTAGCATTTCTTTGGCCAGTTCCCTCAGAGTGGGCTTCTTCTGGGTGATCTCTGTCTCTTTTGAGGTATGTCTTCACATCTACTATTTTTGATATTTTTGGCTTACAGTTTTCAGCCTGGTTTGGTGCACTGAAGACTTTATTTTACTACCTCCACCAGTCTCTGTGTTGAAACCAGCATATCAATGTAATGCTTGTAGCTCATGGTGCAGCAGCTATGTCAGCCAAATTTCTTCACACTGATATCAGCAACAGGAATATCATGTTCAAGCAGAATGCAGATGGGACAGTTAAAGGTTATTTGATGACTGGGACCTTTTTATGGATCTGACTCTGGCCTATGATCAGTTTGCAGAGGTACAGCCTGAGTAAATGGTATGGGTAGAACATTCTTTTTCTGTTGTAGTGTACTCATTTTGCTGGCAGGGTACCTCACACTTCCTTGCAATCCAATTGGTGCAGCCAAATAAAACTGGAAAGCCACTAATGCAAGACCAAATTGACAGCATTGAATTGTTTTACCATGTCATGTGCTGGATAGCACTGCAATATGCAGCTCATAAACTCAATTTTGTGATGTTAACTCATCTGCTGTGCAATGACTTGTGTGAGTCATTTTTTTGTTCATAGTCCTCAAGAATATTCACCTGGGTCATGCCACCATGGCAATTGTGAATTTCATGGTGGGGAACATAGAAATAGCCACCTGCACAGCTTAGTCCAGAGGAGGAAAACCACTTATGGAGGACAGCTGCTCAGTGGAGCAAGAAAGGAAATCCACCAGATATCCAGTGCAAGTGAGTAGTCTTTTTTTTGTTCCAAAGTCATCATATTGCTCCTCAACCCACTAGCTGTCTGCTATCTGGTGCCTGCTGTCTGATCCTCACTTCTGTGCAATGTAGAGCTGTTGGTCTTCCATCCACTCTGGCATCAGGTATCCATTATCTGTCCCATGATCTGTTCTGATGTTTTTTTTTAAAAAGGCAGACAAATATGGTTTGAAACAGGTTGATGATGCAGACATCCTTCATTCTAAGGAGATGGGCATGTTGAGCTGGACTGTTGTAGGATGGATTGCCAAAGAAGGCATGACTCTTAGAGTGTAGGTGCATGTTATGCCAGATTTGAATTTTTATCAACCACATTGTACTTGTAGACATAACAATATGTCTCACTTGACATGGACCAACTGGTTTTCATTTGAAAATATGTTTCCTGAACTTGTAGGTGACTTCAAACAGAAGATGGTGGACTACATGTCTGTTCTCCTGGGCACACATAGAGCAACAAATAACACCTTGCAACAGAACACTACTCCTTCTGTTTTGACCCATTCTGATCTTGCTCTTGAGCAAGACAGTGATGGTTTCCCAATACTACCACCTCCACCAAGTAATATGGTCCAAACCTAGCCAGAATTGGAAATGCTTGTCCAAGACTACTTGAACAGTCATTATAGTAAATTGGTTGTCCTGGTTCTTTGAATCTTTCTCACTGAAAAATTCTCAGAAATTGCCTCAGGCTTCTATTACAAATCTGCTCCATACAATGCTGTGTAGTTGAATTGTATGGAATTCATCAATTCAAGATATCTTCCTGAATCACTGGAATTCAAGGATCCCCACAATCTTGGTCCATCAGAGCTGTTGCACCTTCTGAAGTTCTGAAGAGATTGTCAGGAAGAACATGGATCCAGTGATACCTTCTGGTGGAAGGTTTATGTGAACAAGAATAAGAATAGGGTTCCTGCTGAGTATGGCACTTGTGCTGACTATGAAAAGAGAGCTGCTGCTACAGCATCACATAAGGCAGCTCAAAAGGAAGGAGAACATCAGAGGAAATGAAAGCATGTTGGGTCATCCAGTGATGATATGGCAGGAAATTCTCTGGCTGGAAAATCCAGCATGGTAGGCCCCCCAGATCCAGCTGGCAAACCTGCTGGCACTCTTGGCATTGCAGGCCAATCCAATCCATCTAGCAAACCTGGCATTGTAAGCTAACAAAATCCATTAGGCAATCTAGCCAGCAATGCCAGCACTGTAGAGCCAGATCCATCTGGCAAACCCAGCACTGCACCCATGTCCAATCTCTAAATAAGTCTTGAGATCATCAACAATCTCACTATACAACAGCTAGAATAACTTATTAACTCCAATCAATAGCCCAGCAGATGGGTCTCCTTGTTACACAGTTGCTAGATTTGTTCTTGACATTCACAAACAGGAAGAGGATACACATGAAACAGAAACAGAGGAAACATCATCTCATCAACTGGCACATCAGAAGTGCAAGGCATCACCTGACCTGCTACCAATCATCTCAAAGAGACAAAGAAGATCTCAAGCAGAGAGATTGAAAGAGGATGCAGCTCACTACATTCAGGAATCTACAACTCCAACAAGAAGTAGTACTCACAACAAATCTGCTCAAACAGCCCAGCATTGTTAATGGACTGCATATTCCAGTGGATTTCATTTTCCATTGCTCCCAACAGATATATCTGGTGCTACTTCCAGTAGGAGTATCTAATGGTGCAAAATGCTCAGTAGCTCCAATAGCAACAAATCCACTCAAACAGCCCAGCATCGCTAATGGACTGCATATTCTGGCAGATTTCATTTTCCACTACTCCCAATGGATATATCCAGCACTACTTCTGGTAGGACTTTACAATGGTGCAGCCTGTCTGCTTGTAGCATATTGTTATTCCAGAAATGCTCAGTAGCTCCAATAAGGTTCAAAAAAAAGACTTTGCCAGTGTCAAATAAAAATAAAAAAAATTGGCATGGAACATGATAGACAATGCAAGGACAGGGGGTCAATCCCAAAACCTGCTGGTATGGAAAGCTTCAAAGCTTCAATGGGAATTCCACCACACCAGAGGAGGTGTTACACACATGCAATTGAAAATGATTGTTTGTTAAAAAATTTACACCATATCTGCATGGACATTGCCAGCTATAGGAGTCAAACCTGCAAGCAACACAATACATTGATCAGACTGATGGAAGACTTCAAAGTTTGAAAGCCATTTCCACTAGACCATAGACATGTGATGAAAAAAAACTTTTGAAGAAGCTCAAGATTGCCAGTTACAGGAGTTGAACCTGCAGCTGCCACATAACATTGATACAAGGTGAGAACACAGTACCAATACACCATGTTGCTGCTGTAATCCTGTCATATCTATTACATGACAAACAAAAATGCCATGTACTTTCTTTATTGAGAATGAAAAAACCATATTCTATAATGATTATTGCCAACTGCAGGAGTTGAACCTGCAGCTGCCACATAGGAGTGAGACAAAGCATCAACACACTACCAGTAGACCACATTGCCATTGGGCTAGCATCATATTTTAGACATCCTATTCAATGAGACAACTTGCATGTGTTCAACAAAAGATTAAAAAACAAACAAGGTTGTGACCAATTGCCAGTTACAGGAGTCAAACCTGCAGCTACCACATGAAAGGGATACCAAGTAACAACACAGTACCAATAGACCACATTGCCATTGTTACTCTCTTGGATGAAGAGTCACAAGGCTAATGAAGATTCTGATTGCTAACCAAAAACATTAATCTAACCACAAATCTGTTGTGTTGGGCACTTGAATCTGAGTCAAGACATTGTATATACATTTTCATTCAGTATTACAAAATCTAATAATGTAATGACAAGGCCAGAATGTATCAAAAAAGTCTAAAAAATATCAAGAAAGTCCAGTGGCCCTCATCCTCTTCATGCTTCCTTCATTTTCTTGGCTACTGCTTCCTCAGCATGTCTATTGGCCTTTTTCTTACCTGCTAGATGACTGGAGGACCAGGTACATTTGGTGGGGAGTCATGTGGCTCAGAGGGCACTGTGGCCACATTGTGGCACAATCTCATCTGGAGGATGAGGTGGTGCTGGGCCTGTCATATCCACATCCATTGAATGCCCAGTTGCAGCAATGGGACTGGCCAAAACAGTTTCAACACTAGTGAGCACAGTAGATTCATTACTGGCTACCAGTCTGGTGGCAATGGCAGAGTTGGTGATAATGGCAGCAGGCCCAGTGGAAGTGATGGAGTTGGTGGCAATGGCCAAGTTGGTGACACTGGCAGTGGGCCTGGTGCAGTCAACAGATTTGGTGGCAGACTCACTGGAATTGCCAGATTTGGTCATAATAGCAATGGGGTTGCTGATGAGAGCAGAGTTGTCAGCAATGACAGACTGATCAACAGCAATTGCTACAGTAGTGGTGCAGTCCATCTTGCTCTCATCCTCCCTGGGCTGGGCAGCCTTGTCATTGTTGGACTCTTCTGCCTCAGCAATGGGTGCCAGAGTAGAAGCCAGTGCAGGTGGAAGGCTGCTGGTGCTGGGGGCTGGTTGAATGGGGGGGAGGAAGGAGATTTGAAGCTGGTTACTAAAGGTTGTCAACTATGCCCTGGAGCACAACAATGTCAACTTTGTTCTGTGTGAAATGCCCAGCATGTCAGGGGACTTCCACTTCCAACCTCCACAACCTATTCCAACATCTTCACAGCTTGTTCAACAGCTCCAGGGCTCATTCCAGAACTCTGGAGATCTCTAAAGAATGCAGAGTTCCCCATATTACCTCACCAATTATTGCCCTAGGGTTAGGACTAGCTCTGGCCTTTTTTACAGTAGTTCCCACACCTCCACTGCCTGCTAATGCACTGCGCCAGGCAGTGGGGATCCTTATATTTGTTATCTTTGGATTCCCCTCTGTGAGGTGATTAGTTACTGATTGTATCATTGTATACTTGCTAAATACTTCAGATTCTCCTTTACTAGCTGCATGACTCTGATCCACCACCCCAGAGGTTGCCCTTATAGCAGAACAATTATCTTAAAACTAGTCTGGAAGCCCCTCATAGCTACCAGGAATCTCCAAGCTGCTATTTGTTGCTTTCCCACTAGGATTAAGCACCATGGAGTTCTATGTCTCAGCTCACCAACCCAGACACACTCTTGGAGGCCCCAGCCCCATAGGACAAAGCCTAGACCTGCCTGCTACACTTAGAAAATCAGGTGCAATTAATGCAATTGTCTCTTACTCACCACACCACCAAACTCTCCACCCTCCATCAAACTACAGATCTTATCTCCCAATTGCTCCAGGTGCTGCTTAAACACCTAACTCCTACTCTTGCACCTCCCCCAGCTTAGAACCAGCCCCAACTATGTCTGCACCTGTCTCTGTGGCTTCAGTGACTCTACAGCTGTGGATCCTGTGCCCCACACTACCAGATGCATATGCTGGTGCCCCCTATAGTGTAGAACATTTCCTCTAATCCTGCCTCACCTATATCCACCTCAGTAGGAATGCCTTTGACTCCAATGCATTGAAGATAGCCTGGGTACTGTCATACATGAAGACCAGACAAGCCTCCACATATGTGTTGTGAGTCTTCTATTGCCTCAGAGGTGTTGGAAGTTTCCTGGACTAGGCTGCCTTTAAGAAGGACTTCCATATGAAGTTTCTCCCACTAGACCCCACCAAGACTGTGGCCTTGACACTACATGACAGGGAGCAATATGGGCAAGGGAATTATATATTGGATGAGTACATTGACTTGTTTTGGGCTCTGGTTGAGCAAGCTGCCTACCCCAATGGCCTTCAGTTATGCCTCACTTTCTGGGATGGCCTGCACCCCATGCTGATGGAATGCATTGACAATTTTGTAGAGGGTCACCCAGACAATGAAAAGATTGTATCATAGTACAAGGTGGCCCAAGACCAGTGGAAACTCATAGAGATCCAAAGGGAGCTCTAACACCCACATTCCATGCTGCATCCAGCTCCAATCACCAATTTTCACCACTCTGTACCTGCTCACCCAATGCTAGCTCATACTCCAGCCACCCCTGCAATATGCTCTCTGCCACTGAGTATCCCCATGGATGTGGACATGGCCAGACAGCTCCACACCATGCCACTACTGTGCCAGAGATGCCAGAAGCCTAGGCACTTTGCACAATACTGTTCCTTAGGTCTGGAGGTATGTTACCTTTCTATGGCAGAGCAGGAGGAACTCCTCCTGCAGCTGCTGGCTGCAAAGAATGCTGCCAGAGCTCTGTTGCCAGATGAGCCTACACCAGAGTTGATCCTAGAGGAGACAGCATGTGTGCATCATCCTCAGAGCTAGAGGAGGATTTTTAGTTGAGTGATGGATGAGGTGTATGCCTCCATCACTGGGTGCTAACAGGTTCTTATGTCTGTCAATAGAAAATGACATTGCCTTTTCTGACATCCTTCATTCTAAAATAGAAGAACCTCAACATTCCCCTCCAGACATACAAATACCAACTCTGGAGCTCCTGCTGAGCTCCCTGACACCTCCTAGGGTCCACCAGCACTGCTCTGCCTAGGCATGCCAAATGCCCTGACAGTACATAATGGCTTCCAGCCTATCTGCCAACTCCCTGCACCTTGATGTGAAGATAAAGACTATAGACACCCAGCAAACCTGCAGAGTCACTGTGTCACGACCCGTCCCCTGAACCCCTGCACATCGTCCAGCAACCCCCTGATCCCCCAAAAAAACCCCTGACGCTCTGCCAAACTTCCACCCATGCCCCGCGCCTATTTCGGCTAACTCCAATGCCTCCCTGGCTAACTCTGACGGCCCCCTGGCCAACTTCAATGCCTTCTCTGCAGCCAATGACACTTACTCTGGATCTCCCGAACCCCAAGAACCACCCCCGCTGTTCCCGATCTTCGCCACCCATCATCAACTCAACACCCTGGTTCCTCTGACCCATTCCAGAGTATCACAACAACCTTGGGGCGACCCGCATTCCCAAATGATCCCATCAATGTATCAGCGCGGCCCGACTCTTGATCACAACCAACACCCGCCCACTCCATCGAGCTCCACCAAGCTCTGCTGCCGCAACCGACGTACTCCGAAGTTTTCCAGTAGTCAGTATATAAGATGTCGAGTAGCTCTTTGTACTCTAGTCTTGATATTGCTTAACGTTACCTATGATCTGATTGTTTCCTTTTCATGTTTTGTGTCTTGTTTCCCTTACTCTCAATCTCCCAGTCTTATCTCAGTCTCTCGGTCTTATCTCAGTCTCCCAGTCTTATCTCCATCTCCCGTTCTTGTCTTGTCCCCATTTCATTATCATTCTCATTATCATTTTGTACCTCCACTCGAATCTACTCTTGTTCCATATCATTCCATCTGACACTGTCTTGGTGACTCCGTCCGACTGTTGTGCCCAAGTCCTCATCAACCCTAACAACCTCACAAACTCTGCGATTACAATTACAAACCCCAACACTCTTTCACAAGGTCTGAACCTTGCTCTTCACTCGGTCCCGGACTCCATCAACTCCAATTGATCCTCCATCAAACCCCGGCTCCGCTCCCATTGATCACCTAGCCGCCTACTCCTTTGCTTCCGCAAAACTCCCACACGGACTTCTGCCTGAACCCCGCCAAGCCCGTCCCATTTCCTTGCAATCCAACTCCTCCGGACCTCCCCAGATCTGTCCGGATCACACCCCACCAACTATCTGCACAAGTCATCAGTGCCCAGAACATTTTTGAGTGTTTGGTTACCAGTGCAAGGGGATCATGCCTGCCTAGTAAGGACTCGCCCAGTGCAGCTGAGCCTCCAAGATCAGCGGATCCTGACACACTGCTCTTTTAGATAGCAGAGCAACAGGACTGTTTTTGGACTTGGAGTTTGTCAAATGCCATGGCCTGACCATGCAGCCCCTCCCCAAGCCAATTCCAGTCTATAACATCAACAGAACACCCAACAAAGTGGGCACCATCAGCTCTGTAGTTGACCTTGTCCTCTATTATCAGAATCACACAGAGTGTGCCATCTTTGCTATCACCAGCTTGGGTAGGCAGGATATGATTCTTAGTTTCACATAGCTCCACAAGCACAACTCCAAAGTAGATTGGACTAAGGGAGAGGTAACCATGAGCAGGTGCCCTTGGAAGTTCTCTGCTTATGCTACTAATGACAGGGAAGAATGCTGGGCTTGAGTTTGAGAGCATGCAACCATCTGTACATGTTATGCCAGGTCTCTCCCCTTTGCTGATCTAGACCTCCTGGATCCCCTGCCTCTAGCATTCTCTTGTAGAGAGGCCCTCTATGAGGGGACCAGACCAGTGGTGGGTCCCTAGAGAGGGAGTGTAGAGAGGAGTTTGGTGGGGTACACAAGCTGGAGCTCCTGGACAAAGCAGTAGAAGTGGGGGATCAGATCTATGCTACCACTGTATACTTGCCACCTCCAGTTGCAGAGATCCAGGCTAGCCAGACCACATCCCAGTGGCTGGCCCAGGCATTTGCTGCTAATGCCATGCCCTGAGAGTTCTGAGATGTCATACCCCTCTATCTCCATGTGTTTGAGAATGTTTTCTCCAAAGCCTTGTTTGACTCACTCCCAAAGCACAAGAGGTGGGACCATGCCATTGAGCTGCTCCCTGATTTCACACCCTCCAGCTGTAAGGTCTACCTGCTAGTGCCCAGGGAGCAGGATGAGCCTGATGTCTTTCTGCAAGAGAATCTGGACCCTGGTTGCATCTGCCCCACCAAGTCTCTGATGGCTTCTTCTGTCTTCTTATCAAGAAGAAGGATGGCTTGCTCCAACTGGTCCAGAATTATTGGGTTCTCAATGCCATGACAGTGAAGAACCACTACCCCCTCCCCCTCATCTCTGAGCTTATCAACAACTTCCAGAATGCATGGTACTTCACTAAACTGGATGTCCAGTGGGGCTACAATAATGTGCACATCCAGAAAGGAGATGAATGGAAGGCTGCCTTCCAGACCAACTGGGGATTGTTTGAACTGCTCATTATGTTCTTGAGACTCACCAACAGCCCCATCACTTTCCAGACAATGATAAATGACATCTTCTAGGACCTCATTATAGAGGGCATAGTATGTGTATACCTTAACAACATTATCATCTACACTAAAACATTGCAAGAACACTGTAGGATCACTCACCTCATCTTGGAATGTCTCCACCAGTACCAGCTCTACCTCAAGCTAGAGAAGTGTGAGTTCAAACAGACCTGGATTGAGTATCTCAGCCTGATCATCTCATATGGGGCTGTGAAGATAGACCCAGTGAAGGTAGCAGGTGTGGTGAAGTGGCTGGAGCCCAAGAACAAGGAGGTGCAGGTGTTCCTTGATTTCATAAATTTCTACCAGAGATTCATCCAGGACTTCTTGTACCATGCCTGTCTGCTATTTGACCTCACTGAGAAGGATGTTGTATGGAGTTGGGGGCCTCCAGAGCAGACAGCCTTTGACACCCTCAAGCACACTGTGACCTTGTGGCCTGTCCTCCTGTTTCTGGATGATAACTCCCCCTTTTGGATAGAAGCCAACAGCTCCAACTTCACCTCTGAGGCCATTCTTTCACAGCAGTCCCCAGAGGATGGGAAGTGGCACCCAGTGGCCTTCTACTCCAAGAGCCTAGATGCAGTAGAGTGGAACTATGAGATCTATGACAAGGAGATGCTGGCCATCATCTGGTCATTTAAGGAATGGTGGCACTTTCTGAAAGGTGCACAGCACAAGTTTGAGGTCTGGACAGACCATAAGAACCTTGAATACTTCTAGACAGCCAAGAAGCTTAATTGCCAATAGGCCTGGTAGTTCACTTACCTTGCCAACTTTGACTTCTCATTACATCACAAGGCTGGCTAGAGTATGGGGAAACCAGATGCCCTGTCCCAGAGCAGACCACAGCATGGAGGGGAGAATAACAGCAACATTGTGCTCCTCCACTCCAAACTGTTCATGATCCAAGCCATGGAGAGTCTAGCTGCTGAGGGAGCAGAGATAGACATCCTCTGGGACATCTGGCAGAGTAATTGGGATGGTCAGCAGGACAAACCTATTGCACAGGCAGCCCAGACACTGAAGTCAGGACATACCACTGGTGCCAAATCTGTCTATATGGACAAATGGGCCTTCTAACATGGGATCTTGACCTTCAGGGATTGTATTTATGTGCTCAATATTCTGGAGCTCTGCCAGAGGATTGTAGAGCAATACCATAACTCCTACATTGCAGGGCACCCTGAACAATGAAAAACATTGGAGCTAGTATTGTGGAACTACTGGTGGCTCCAGATATCATGGTATATTAGGTCCTACACTAGTACATGCAATCTCTGTCTCCAGACCAAGCCCCAACATTACCTCCTCTCTGGATAGCTACACTTGCTGTCCATGCCCATAGAAAGATGGAGCATTGCCTCCATAGATTTCATTGTAAAGCTCCCCAATGCCCACAGTTACAATGTGATCATAGTGGTGGTGGACCTGTATGGCAAGTGAGCACACTTCATTCTGATCCACACCACTTGCTCTGCCATGGGTGATGCAAACCTGTACTAGAGGAATGTCTAGAAGCTCCACAGCTTCTCCAATGCCTATGTCTCTGACCAGGGGCTGCAATTTGTGGTGGACTTCACCAGGGAACTCTACCAACTACTCAGTGTGAAGCTTCACACATCCACTGCCTATCACTCACAGTCCAATAGCCAGACCAAATGTGTAAACTAGGAGTGTGAGCAGTACCTCCACCTCTTTTGCAATGAGTGCCAGGATGACTGGGACAAACTCCTTCCCAATGCCAAGTTTCAATACAACAACTATGTTCATGCTTCCACCCAATTCTCCCATTCTTCCTTGGCACTGGATGACACCCATGCATGGGTTTTGAACTCTGGGCTTGACTCTCAGAAAATGAAGCAGTGAACAAATTTGTGGACTGGATGAAGAGGTCACAGGAGAAGGTACAAGCAGTGTTGGCAAAGGCAAAGGATAACATAATGCAATACTATGACTGTGGAAGGACTCCAGGGCACAGATACCAGCCTGGAGATCAAGTCTACCTGGATACCTCTAACATTATGACTACCTGACCCTCAAAAAAGCTGTCACACTACTAGTTGGGACCTTTCATGGTGGAGTGGCAAGTGGGGCCCCTAGCCTACTGGCTCCAGCTCCTCACAGAGATGCACCAGCTTATTCCAGTGTTTAACATGGTCAAACTAACTCCAGCCCCAAATAATCCTATTCCAGGGCAACATCCACCACTCCCACCACCCCTGGTGGTGGTCAACAACAATGAGAAGTATGAGGTGGAGGAAATTCTGGATAGTTGTTTATTCTGGCAACAACTACAATACAAGATGAAGTGGAAGGGCTATGGGATCAAGGATATCTCCTTGAAACTGTGGAAGAACATACATGCCCCTGGACTCATCAAGGAGTCATACAGGAGACACTCTGATGCTCTGCATGCCATATGAGAAATCTACCCTATTTCACTGGCAGACCAAGCAATTAGGGACTTTTTCTACTCCACACATCAAAATGCCACATGCTAGAGGAGGAGTATTGTCAGGGGACTTCCATTTCCAACCTTTGTGACCTATTCCAATATCTCTGCAGCTTGTTTAATATTTCTGGGGCTCATTCTAGAACTCCAGAGATTGATAGAAAAGTGCAGAGTTCCCTGTGTTACCTCACTGATCATCGTCCTAGGGTTAGGACTAGCCTCAGCCTTCTGTACAGTAGTTCCCATGCCTCCACCACCTGCTGATGTGCCACACCAAGCAGTGGGGATCCTTAGACTTGTTATCTTTGCATTCTCCTCTGCTAAGTGATTAGTTACTAATTGTATCATTGTCTACTTGCTAATATACTTTGGATTCCCCTCTGCTAGCTGCATGACTCTGATTCACTGCTCTGGAGGTTGCTCTTACACAGCATGAGCCTCAACAGTTTGCTTTGTCCTGTTGAGGTCAGATGTCATGCCCACAACACTCATGTCAATGATGTCCTTATGCTTGTTGAGCACTCACAGTGTCATATTGTACCACTGGAGCATCTTCTCCATCTTTGTAAACCTCATCTCCTCAGCTAGCACAAACCCTGACCTCATCTCTTCTGATACAACCTCAATTCCTTCATTGATGAAATCAAGCCATTGGTTCAACCCCACTATAGCTTGTGAAAGGATGGCTTTGATGAGTTTGGTGGAGATGGGCAGATCTGCCCACTGCTTGCCCTTTTCCTTTCTGCTTGTTATTAATGGGTCCACTTGCTCCTTTCCCTTTCTGCTAGCTGCTGGTGGATCCATCCATTTCTTTCCTCTTTCCTTTCTACTGGCTGCTGGTATATCTGCCAGCCAGATTGTTGATGGCCCAGCAACTGGCATTGTTGGTTCTGTCTGTTGTTAGTAAATGATTTCAGTTGGAGAAATCAACACTTACCCTTGACATACTCAGCATACTTGGGTTTTCTCTGCCTTTTCTCCTTCTTTCCCTTCTTGCCCTCGTTTCTCTGGACCTCTTCCTTGTGATCTCTCATGAGACTGCATGTTTTCTTGAGATCAAGCCAGCAGGCATCACAGGAGGTTCCTCTCTTTGTCTTGACACATTGGAGCCCCTTCTTTTGACAGTATTGGCAAGGAGGGTCAGGCCATGCCCCTGTGCAAGGAGGTGCTATCATGAGGTACTTCTCTAACCTCAATGACAGTGTGATCTCTCCCCACCAACATTCCTTGTCATCAGAATGATCATTGTTATCATTCAAGTCATTCTCATTGTCTTTGTCCAAGGCAACAGATTGATATTTGGACTGGCTAGGAGGGAAAGAACTATGAGGCAATGTTCAGGCAGTGTATTTCCTCCATTCTCATTGGGCAATCTGTGCTTCACTAGCCTTTCTGATCAGCTGGGGTCAGGCTGGGACTGGCTCCACTGGTAACAACAGACTTGACACCAATACTCTACCAAGTTTTGATGAGGGACCCACTGGAGATGGTGGAGCTGCTGTGGACACCAGACCCACTAGTATTACCAGATCTGCTGCAACCATTGGCAGATCAATTGCTAAAATCCATTTAAAAATTTTCAAAAATGAGGGATCTGATGTTGAATATGGACTTGCCACTCCTCCTGCTGCCTGGCCCTTGTTGACCTCCTGGGCTTCCTTCCTTGCCTGTGACTCCTTGAAATATGCCCCTGTTTCCTCTTTCAACTCCTCAATTGCCTTTGCATCTGACAACTTGCCTAATAAAATTTGGAGGGCCTCATTGAGAAAGCTTTTCCTTGCCTCCAGGATAAGTTGTTTGTCCTTGGCCTGGGAAATTTGCTTCCACAAAGATTTCTTCAACACCATCTGTGAGTGTGGCATATTATCCTACAAATAAGGTTGCTCACCAACTGTTCAACCCTATCCTGGAGATCTGACAAGTCTCCTCTTAGAGCAGAGACCAACACAGAGTTCTCAGTGTTGTAGAGCTGTTGGAAAAGGAGCTCAGTGGATGGAGACATAACATAGCAGACAGCAATCAGTGGATGAGCAGCAGCTGGTGAGCAAAAGAGGACTTGAAAGTCAAGAATTTGAAGATTAGGGTCATGTGCATCTGTTGATTTACATGTACTGTCCAAAAGCAGTATGGCTGCCAAAGAAGGTTGAATTTGATGCTTTGATGAGATTTTGATGGCTGCCAAAGAAGATTGATGCATTCCAAAGAATTCTGATCCTCTATAAAGAATTCTGATGCATTTCCAAGCATCTAAAAAAACCATGACCAATATGATATGTTCTCCATTGATTTTGTTCAACTAGCATAATGCTGTGTTTCTGCTGTTTCTTGATTGTTGTTTCTGCAGTTAAAATAGATCTTCATATCACTTTTCATTTAAGTGGCTTGTTGCCAGTGGTGGTACCAGCTTTGGCCACCCCCTGTCTTCTCAGCAGCTTTCTGATGGTGCTAGGCAGATATGTTTCTGAGGGCAGATTTTGACACAAGCAGCAGCAGCTGGTTATGAGAAATGGCTGGTGGCCAGATCCACTGCCAGTTTGCTGACACTAGCAGATTTTAGTGTTGAGTGGGGCTGGTCACTGTTAAATGTAATTGCAATGGACCCAGTAGTAATTAGTAGCTCCAGATCCTAGTCAAAGAACTCCACTAGATATGTATAGTATGGCACAATGTGTGGCCTCCACAGCACCCATATAACATGCTATATTGTGGGGATTCCACTATGGTGTAGCAGACTCCACCAGTGATATAGGATACAATCCAAAGTGTGCTCTGCTGTAATGGAGGACACACTACATGTGTATGTCTCTATGTGAAGACCCTTCTTAGCAATGATTGCTGGCAACTTTATTGGCAACAACACAGCCTATTCCCCAAGCTGTCTCAAACCAGTGCAACTAGGTCTTAAACATAGCAGTCACTGCCAAACAAGAATCCTTCACTAAGGATGCATGGGTTACTGAGAGCAAATGGTCAAGCCAATTGAGGAAAGCATGGCCATGCTGATCTTCTCAATTTTTAAGGAGAGATTAGAGAACATAGCAATGAGATTAAGATTGCAGGGGTTAAGGAGAGATGGAAGGGAGTGTTGATGAAGTTCAGCAAAATCACTAGCCACTTTTATTCTGAGCACTCTAGGCACATGGACCAAGCAGGTGATCATGAGTCTCTGAGTTGACTGAGGACAGTCAAGATTTCAGCATAGGGGAGGATGATAAGACCCACTTGTTGCTGAGCACTATTTTCAGCATTTCTGATTGGACAGCAGCTGATTATATTGACATAACACAAGTCACAATGCAAGTCACAATACTCAGCACATGAGGCCTAGCCACAAGGTCTGGAACAATATAGCCTTTGCATGGGATTTTAGCAACTACAAGACTTATTGATCACAAGCTGTATCACATGAAGTCTGGACTTTGGGTCTAGAACAACAAGGCCAAGACTCTTCTTAGCAACAATTGCTAGCAACTTTACTGGTGACAACACAGCCTATTCCTCAAAAATGAACATATTGATAGTCATGTGATTTCTTACTTATCATTTTTCTTGTCAAGCTTACAAACATACTTGAATGGCATCTACACTTCAGGTATTGACATCAGACATGCTTTTTTCTTGCAATTTATTACCTTTACATATCACATTGATCTTGCTCACTTTTTACTTGGTTACCAGATTGACACCTTGTATGTATCATAAACACTTTAGCAGATGCTGTTGCTGGTGGCAAGTACTATCTCCTTTCTTACACTATACTTATGAACAGTATAAATACTGCCTGTAGATAGAGACTAAACACAATGAGCAGGGTACTGTTTCCCCTCCTCTCTAAGCTTACCAGCTTAAGGTTTCATTTTGCTCTTTCATTTGTCATCAACAACAACTTAGTAACAGTTTTGCCAACTCAACTTCAACTTTATGTGGTGCCAACTATGAGTGCTCTTATTGTTATTTTCAACTATGGCTAGTGACTAGTTTGTGTTTGTTCCCTTTCAATCTCCTTATCAGGTTTTGGCTCCTGTAAGAGTCCTCCTCCAGGTCTATGGTCCTGACAGTTTGGTCCAGAAGAGAACCTTTCTACAGCTGCTGGGGGTTCACAGGAAGTAGCAAGATGCTGAGGGGGGAGAGACCATTCGAAGAACCAAACAGGAAACTCAGGCAATTGATTGAAAAGGGGGCTCCCAGACCAAATCTAGAGACTTGTTCTGCTGTAACAGCAACCTCTGGAGGCTGTGGCAATTGGTAGAGGGATATCCAAAGTCTATTCAGCATCTACAAGAGGTTCTAGAGTTCTAGCTACTCACCTGGCAGAGGGAGATTTAAAGAGAACAAGTCTAAGACTTCCCAATGACAGTGTCCAGAAAATCTACTCTAGGGCTTCTGGAAGAAACTACTCAACAAAAAGTGGAAATCTATCATAAATGGCCTTGATCTTGAAACTAGAAGCATGTCAAAACACATAGAAATATAACCAAAAGATAGTCCTTGGTCAAAAGTACTTGTGACCCAAAGATGGGAGGTCTAAGATGAGCAGCAGGCTCAGAATAAAGGGAACAAACAATCTAGGGGTCCAGCACAGTGGTCCCCTAACAGTCACACTGCTAGCCTCTTTGCTACTCTGGAAAGCTGTGAACAGGAGCCATGCCCCATCAAATCAGTTTGTTTGGCTCAAGCAGCCCCAAGCTTGAGAGACTGCAGAGCAGCCAATGACAGGGTTTGTCCAGATTGGCTTTTCACACTGTGCTCTAAGGTGGTGCACAGCAGCTTTCATACTATTCACAGAGCCTTTTACCTTTGAGACAAATCCCTTGATGGTATTCACCTTGGAAGTAAGCCTGCCATTGTGTATCAGCCCAACAAGCCATATCAGAGGATATTTCCTATAAAAATCACTTACAAATTGTGAATTTGTCATGAAATGGGAGCAGGGTCAAGCAGGGCATCATATAATTCCTGCACTACCTCCTCAATTGCATAAACTTCATTACAGAACACATTACAAGTGTCTTGCATAGTCAATGGCCATACAAAACAATTGTACAAACCAAGGATCATGTCCTTGAACTGCTGTGGGACTGGGTCCTGTTGACATGAATGACATGTTGCAAGTACTATTTTAGTGCTTCTACAGCTAGAACATCAATAAGAATCAGACATTCTCATGGTTGAGCCACAGTGTAAAAGATGCAAATGCTCATCAGCCAGTCTTCAGGTTCACTGAACTAGGATGATCCAGTGTAAGGAGTGATCATCTTATAGGGTTCACTCCTCCTGGATTTAAGTCCATCTGGTACTGCCAGTTGGACTGAGAGCAATTGTTCCATCACTGCCTTCAAATGTCACTACCAGTGTGCCATTGTGGCCTGTCTCTGATGGTCTACTGCAGCTTGCCATGTCATATAGTCATGCAGCATGAATGGTGATGAGTTGCTCTCGACTGCAAAATCAGTCTAAGCTCCAGCCTCAAGTTGATCTACTAGGGTAACACAGCCTAAAACAGTCCTGTGATGGGCTGGCTTACTCTTTCTTTGCATATGCAAGGTGTCACAACCTGCTTATAGAAACCCCAGACCCCTTTTCAAGCTGCCTTGCTCCCCTAGAGTTGCCCTCCAACACTCCTTGACTTCTCTGACCTTTGTTCACCCACAGTGCCCACCCCAGCTAACTTCAATGCTTCTCTAGCAAACCTAACAGCTCCCTGGCTAACTCTGATGTGTTCCCTGCAGGCCTCGGTGGCTCCCCTTTCCCTCCTGAGCCCCTGGAACCCTCCCACACTATTCCTAACACTGACATATGTTACTGATTTGTCATCCAACTTAGCCAACCAGCTCCAGAGCATCATGATGACTCTGGGGTGGCTTGTGTTCCCATCTGATCCCATCAGTATATCACTGCAGCCCACCCACTGATCATAACTGACACCTGTTGACTCTGCATGGCCCCAACAAGTCTTGCCACCAGACCTGCTATCCCTAGAGCTGTCCCAGTAGTTAGTATATAAGTTGTAGAGTAGTATCCTTTACTCTAGTCTTGATATTGCCTATCTACCTATGTGCTGTTGATTGTTTCTTTGTATTTTGTGTTTCCTGTTACATTTCATCTCCTGGTCTTATCTCAGTCTCTCAGTCTTGTCTCATCTCTATTTACCATATTGTCTTGTCATCATTTTGTATCTCCACTTCAAGCTATTTCCATTCTTGCCACAGCCTCACCTCAACTCTGTCTTGTCTCATCTAATTCTATTTTCTTTATTGTGCCCAATTCCCTTTTAACTCTAATGCCATTACAAACTCTGTGCTTACAATTATGACCCCCAAACATTCTTAACCAACCCCTGACCTTGCTCTTTGCTTGGCCCCAGAACTCATCAACAACAATTGATCCCTCATCAAATTCTGGTCTGCTCCCATTGCTTGCATTGCCTCTGTTTGCCCTGCACCTCCAATACTTGCCTCCAGACTTGTGCCTGACACTTCTCCAAGCCCAACCCTTCTTTGTACCTTGTCTTAGACTTTCTTAGAACATCCTGGACTTGTTTGGACTGCTTTTTCTTGCTTATCCTCACAAGTATCTGAAGTACAGACCTCTCCAGAATGCTAGGTCATCAGTGCAGGATGTTGCATCTGCTAATAAGGACTCACCCAGTTAAGCTGAGCCCCCATGGTCAGTGGAACCTGACACAGGGGGTGTAGCATCTTGTGGCTCCTGTAGCTGTAGTAGATCCTGCTGTACCATGTAGCATAGGCATGTAGTACCTCAGTCATGATAATGAATTTAAAAAAAATCACTAGGGTTGATAGATCTCTTAAACCATTGGCTCAGGTATCTGATCACACCAGAGGCCATCTGAGACAAAATTGGACAACAGTCAATGTTGGAGGGGCAGCTATATAGATCCAAGTATATAGAGAGATTTACAATGCCAAATTGAATGTTGTTTGGAGAAAATAGCAAGGATATTGTGATACATGCTCAATTGAAGACAAAAGGAACTATCTCCTGCAGCTCAAATTGGTGTTGCAATTACCCAAGCAGAGGAAAGGATGACTGACAACAACCATATCTATCCAGGACATAGCTTTAAACCTCAAATGTATCAGCTTTACAGATTAATCTAACAAATGACCAGACTGCAAAAAGACCCATGCCAATCCAAAACTTATGGACAGCATATTTAAGCAGATGTACATATTTATTGAGCCTTACATGCAAGTGTGATGATGCCACAAAGAAGGAAGGTGTGGAAGGAACACTCTGCATAGCCACAAAGAAGGCAGTGCTATAGCATGGACTATGTCAACTTGGAAAGCTTTGCTAGTACTTGAGAGTGAATAGTATAAATCACAAATATCTTATAAACAAGTCACATTGTACAATTGGCAACCCCAGACTACAAAGAAGGCAGGACAACAACTTGACTGCCTCCTTCAGCCAAAACTCATACCAACTCCAGTTTACAGAGCCTAAGTACATATGAGCCTCAAAACTGGGATTTAAATAAAGGTAGCACATCTATGTTGTAGCTATTGGGGAGAAAGCAGAGATTAGCCAAATAGAAGCTCACAAAAAAAAGTGGTGAGGGTGTAAAGCAAGGACTTGCAAAAGCACAATGCTGGATTTCTCAAAGGCAGGTTGTGGTGTACAGGATTGAGTTGAGACTGGGAAGAGAGAAGCCCAAAAAAAAAACAAATGTGAAAATCCTGAGCCTCAAATGAGCATTGGAGACGGTGTTTGCTTTCAAAGCTCCATCAATAGTCCAGCACCTTCCAAATTTTTGAAAGTTGAACAAGACCCATGTCAAGTTGAGAAGCAAGGTACCTGTCAAATTATATAATTCTCCATTGATCCTAAAGCTGTATGGTCCAGGTGCATTGGTAATAGCATGATCAATACTAAGTCTCAGAGATGTGAATGCAAAGGCTGTATTGTATTGACAAATAGATGTTTTAAAATTGTCAGAGAGAAGGTGGTGGCCATGGAGTAGGTTGAGTAAATCTGCTGGAGCATCTCAAAGCCTGGGCAAATTCACTTGGCCTTGTAAGCAGCACATGCCAAATTTTGGATTGTTCCTAGTAGACTTGGTGAGCTTTTCAGCATCAAAATGTAGAGCTTGGCAGTGTGGACATATGACAGCCATAGGATCAAGATGGTGAGGAAGACATTCAATCAAGTAAGGTTGCCTTCCTTTTGGAATAGGCTGAACAGGGCCAAGCTGTGGTGGAATAGGAAGTTCAAGGGGAGGCTGCTCAGCAGGATTTTGTAGTCCTGCTGGATGATTGGGTAGGGCAGGGTCCAAGTCTTCTGCAGGTCTCTGTTGAACAGGATCAACATATTCCAAGTCTTCATCAGAAGGTATATCATCCTGAGGATCTAATGGATCATCAAGGAGAGGATCCATTTGCTCTTCTGGTTGATGTCTATCAGGATCAACATATTCTAATTCATCATCAGAAGGTATGTCATCCTGGGGACCCAATGGATCATCAAGGAGAGGATCCAATTGCTCTGTCAGCTGATGTTCTGCAGGATCAACATATTCCAATTCATCATCAGAAGGTATGTCATTCTGAAGACCTAGACCATTGAAGGTCCTCTTCCAAATCAGCTACATGTTGCTCTCCCCAGCCTTGAGAGATCCTTTGAGCCATAGTTGCATTCAAAGGCCTATTTTCAGGATTCTAATCAATATGCTATTGAACTTTGTTAATTCAAGTAGCATTTTGAAGTAGATTTGAACTGACCTCTGCTCTGAATAGCTCTTCTTCCTGTCTTGCTCTTTTCTGTCTTTTCTGGCTTAGAATAGCTAATGCCTGCTGCCTGTCCTGCTCTTGTCTCAGCCTTTGTTGCTCTTCTAATACAGCCAATGCTTGTTCATGTCCGATCTGGTAGTTTGCCATCTCCTGAGCAACATCAGGAGCAGGGGGAGGTGGAACAGGTCTGATTCTTCTAAGTGCAGGAGCAGGTAGAAGAGGCACCATTCTGGGTATAGGATGCTGTAAAGGAGCATCCCATCCTTCAGGCAAAATAGTTTGAGGAATGATCACTGTAGGTTGAACAATAGTGGGCTGATTGAGCCTATTGTCCCTTCCATGTACAGCAGATAGAGATGGCATTATGATGGGCATAGAATTTCACATAGAAACTTTTCTCACTCTTTTCAGTGGAGGAGCAGGTGGAGGAGGCACCATTCTAGGAATGGGATCCTGTAAAGGAGCATCCTATCCTTCAGGAAAAACAGTTCAGGGATCACTATGGAAAATGAATCAGCAGCAGCAGCTGGCTGCCTAATAGGTCTTCCTGAAGAGCTAGAAGTGGTGGCTATAGCTTGGTGATTAAGCCTCAAACCCTCAGATCCCATACTCCCAGATCCTGTCAGGTTCCACTGATGATGGGGGCTCAGTACACTGGCAAGTCCTTACTAGGTGGATGCGATGTCCTGCGCTTATAACCAGGCATCCGGAGTTGGAGCAGAGGTGGGGAGACTTGTGAGGGGGTTCTAGGAAAAACAGCCCAAGCAAGTCCTGAATGGCCTGGAGAAGTCTAAGACTGAAGGTATTGGTCGTTGACCCAGGGTGGGTGTCAGGGCTAGTTCGTGGGCGTGCAAACAGGTTGCGGGGTGAGTGGAGGCTTCTCGAGTGATGGGGGCGGGGCCAGAGTTGGATAGGGGATTACCCAGGCTTGATGGGTCCCGGGGCCGAGTGGGGAGCGAGGGTTGGAGTTGTCGTAAGAATGTTTGGGTCGTGGCATGTGCACGGAGTTTGTACTGACGTAGGGAGCAAGAGGAACTTAGAAGAACAAAGGAAATATATACAGTCAAGACGAGACGGAGACGAGATGAGACTGAGGAAAAAGATAGATTCAAAACTTAACAACAGAAACAGAGATGAGATGAGAGACAAAACATAGGAAACCAGTAATTGTAATATCAAGACTAAAGTTCGAGGAGTTATTCTACGACTTATATACTGACTACTGAGTACCCCGGAGGGCAGTGGATATGGCGGTGGGAGTTGACAGAGCTGTGCGGAGTTGACGGGTGTTGGGTACGATCCAAGGGCAGGCCGCAGCAGTATTCTGATGGGATCAGTTGGGGGTGCAGGCTGCTCCAAGGATGTCGTGATACTCCGGGACGGGTCAGGTAAACTAGGGTAGGGGGTCAGGAATGTATGATGTGGCCAGGAACAGTGGGGGAAGGTTTCAGGGGGGTGTTGATGGCTACAGAGAGGGTGTTGGAGTTGTCATCAGGATTTGCCAGAGAAGTGTTGGAGTTATCCAGTGTGGGCGCAAAAGTGTGGGTGGGGTTCAGAGGAGTTAGACGGGAACTCGGGAGGGGTTGGGAACAGTGTCTAGGGAGCAGGTCATGACATTACCCCCCCTTCAGCATCGAGACCCTCAAGACACAGGGAGCGAGTCGGGGATCGGTAGGGCATGGAAATCGAAGTTGATCAATATTGATCGTACCACAGTGAGCGGTGGCGGCATGGGGAAGGAAGTCAAGGTGCAGCCGCCATTTGCCAGGGGCTCCTTCCTAAGTTATTAAAAGGGGTGGACGCACCTGGGAGTCCTCCAGCTTGTTGTAATGTCTTCTTCAGCTTATTCTCCCACAGCATCTAGGTCACCGTCCCCACCATCCCAGCCATCATCTTCCGAGGATTCAGAGGGTCATCAAGATTGCCATCAGATTGAGGCAATGTACCATAGCCGTGAGGGCGGTCTGTCTCATGTACCCCAGAATACTGATCAGTCCTTTGCAGAGTTGTCTGCGGCCATGGCAGGTCCCTCAGGGCTATTGTCTGGTGCGGACGTGATGCAGCCACCGGCGGGCATGGCCCCTTCTACACGCTTCAAGTCTGGCATTTGTCTGGGGGTGGTCCAGCTTGTCCCAGAGGGTTCAAGGGTGGTACAGGCGGAAGTGATGCTGGAGCAGTTTGCCAAGGCGGTGGGTCAGGCGAGGGGTCCCCCCACCTTTGAGTGGTGTCAGGTGGCGGCCCTGGTGAGTGGTTACTTAGCTTTATGTTTCCCAGACCAACATGCCCCTGCAGTGTGCGTCTTGCACCTGATGAGGAGAGCAGTGTGAATTTGAAGTGCCTGCATCGGGGGTACAGTGGAATATGTTGGTGTGCCTTCCATGCTGTTCACGGCATGAGAAGTGCTCCATCACCCTGAGTTGGCATGCCACCTGCATTGCGGCAGAGCAAGGGTGGGATCAAGATTGGGTCGCAGTGCAACTGGAGGAAGAGTGGAAGGGCAGGGTGTCAGGGGAACGGGTTAGTACGCCTGCTATGAAGGTGGGGCTCCCGTGGGGTGGACGGAGGGAGGGGGCCCCTTCCACGCAGGAGAAAGGGAAACAGAGAGTGTTCCCTTTGCCCAAGGCAGGTCCCAGTAAGCAGGCGCAGGGCGAGCAGGTAATGGGGGGCCCCCCTGGTTCCACGGTATACTTTCCTACATCCAGAGCCCCCGTTGAGCAGTCTGCAGATAGGTTGTGGTCAGTTGCGGAGGCCTTTCTGCGGCGTCAGGTAGAGAGCTTGGAACAGTTGTTGGTCACACGTGAGGAGGAGGTTCAGGGGGTATGGGAGGAGAGGGACGGGGCTCAATGGGAGCTGGATGGGGTTCGGAGGGAATGGGACTTGGCATGGAAGGACAAGGACATTGCCGTGGGGACTGCCGCGGAGTGATTGTCTTGTCTGCAGAAGTTGGAGGTGTGGACAGTGCATTTGCAGATGCAGGTGGAGGTGGCAGAGGTGGCGATGCAGCAGGCGGGAGGCTCAGGGGTGCGGGAGGATCAGCAGGGTTCCAGCACTAGGGGAGTTTGGGCAGCGGCAGAGAGGGCACAGCAGCAGGAGGAATGGCTTGCCAATGAGGCAGCCTTGGGCTGGCAAGGAGTGCTTTGTGAGTGGTTTCCTCACTTCCCATCTCCCAAGCACTGATTCCGTTTCCATAGACTGGGTCAGGGAGCATCACATCCTTCTCAATGGAGCATCGGCAGCACTGGGGTCCATCCATGATGGGTTGGCGAGGATGCCCGGGGACCTTCTGCTGGAGTTGGGTCAAGGGGTTATGCAGATGGGGCGTCTGCTGGCAGGGCATTGGCAGAGGGCAATGGCAGACCCCAGAGCATGGTGGGAGATGGCGACGGACATAGGGGAACTGCTTCCCGGGCAACCCAAGGTTCTGGTGACGGTAGTGGCACAGTTGGAAGTGTTCATGGTGGGAAGGGTAGCAGGGTTAGGGTTGGAGGAGGAATGAGGGGAACTCAGACCCCATGGTTGAATTGTTTTCTGTCTATTTTTGTTCAATATGTATATTCACCACTTGTCGCTATACATTCTCTGGTCCTTCTGCTGAGTGTGGGAAGTTTCAGATAGAGCAAGGAGAGGAGTAAGTGAAAACACATAGGAGAGTACTGTTGGGAGTTGAATCCCTGGTGAACCCAGAGGCGGGGGTTATGCCCACTACTGCCATCTGTGTTGGGTCAGTCCCGGGGGTTCCAGGGCTTGGCAGGATTTCATCGGTGGAAGTCCCGGAGTTTGTCAGGGGCTCTGTCAAGGTTCTTTCAAGATTCCCATGTGTCGTCCTCAGGTCTGTAGCCCTTCCAGCGGACCAAGTACTGGAGTCGGCCATGGACTATCTGGGAGTCGAGGATCTCGTCGACCTCATAGTGATACTCATCCTCGACTTTGACGGGGGGCGGTCAGCTGGGGCATTGGCCAGGGAAGGGGACTGGAGCATGCTTTTCAAGGAGTCAAACGTGGAACACAGGGTGGAGGCCCTTCAGGCCTGGAGGGAGGTTGAGCTTGTAAGTGTGGGTGGAGACCTTCTGGAGGACCTTGAATGGGCCGAGGCGTTTGTGGTCGAGTTTGATGAAAGGCCTCTGGGTCTTGAGATTTCGCCGGTCGAGCCAGACCAAGGTGCCGGGAGGCCAGTCGGGGGTCGGCTTGCGATGGGCATCAGCATGCTTGGAGTAGGCTTGGTTGGCGGTGTTGATCTCGTCCTGGAGGAATTGGTGGAGGGATCAGAGGTCCTCAGCGACCTCATGGGCAACGTGGGAAGGGATGTCTTTGAGGAACAGCGTGAGTTGGGGATTGTAGCCCTTGTTGGCGTAAAAGGGGGAAACTCCGGTGGTGGAGTGAGGTGTGTTGTTGTAGGTGAATTCGGCGAGGGGAAGCTCTGCGCGCCAGTCATTCTGTAAATAGTTAACATAGAGGCAAAGATACTGTTCTAACGTCTGATTTATGCATTCAGTTTGTCCATCAGTTTCCGGGTGATAGGCAGTAGAGAGGCTGGTTTTGATTTCAAGCGCCTTGCACAGCGATTGCCAAAAATGGGATACGAATAGGGGTCCGCAGTTGGAGACGATGTCGTCAGAAAGTCTGTGTTTGGAGAATACATGCTCGAGAAATAGTTTGGCAAAGTCCAGAGCAGTGTCGGTAGTGTGGCAGGGGATGAAGAGGGCTTGTTTAGTAAGGCGGCAGATGACGACGAGAATTCTGTCGAAACCTTTAGAGTCGGGGAGTTTGACAATATGATCCATCAATATTGAGGACCAGGGGCGGCGGCCGATGGGGAGGGGTTTCAGTAATCCGTGGGGGTGGTGGCAGGGTACTTTGGCCCATAGGCAGGGTTTGCAGGCCCTTACGTATCGCGTGACGTCCTTCTTCATTCCTGGCCAAAAATAAGTCTGGGAGATGAGTTGAAGGGTCTTACGAATTCCTGGGTGCCCCCAGAGTTTGTGATCATGGTGCTGTCAGAGTATGTTGAGGCAAATGGACTTGTGGTCCAGGGCATAGATTTGTCCACTCCAGAGCAGGAGGCGGTGGTCTGGGAATAGCGAAAAGGGGTTGTCTATGCTCGACTCATCAGGGTTGTTGTGGGGGCCGTGCTGGTTGAAGAAGGGGTCCGGGGGTGAATTCCTGATTTGCTGGAGGATTCCTTCTTCGTTTAAAATCAGCACAGCATGTAGATGTTCAGGTGGGATTACCACTCAATGGTTGAATGCATTTTGTTTGGTTTCAAATGATTTCTTTGGATACATGTCGGGTCTTCGAGTGAGGGCATCAGGCTTTGTGCCGAGTCGCCCGGGGCAGTAGTGAATAGTAAAATTGTACTCTGAAAGGGTTTTGGACCATCGAGCTTGGTGGCGGCTGAGCTGTTTCGTGGTCATAAAATATTGCAGGTTATTGTGGTCAGAGTAGACTTGGATGCAGTGTGGGGACCTCTCGAGGTAGGCCCACCACTGATGAAAGGCTTCAATGATCACAAGGAGTTCCTTGTCATAAATATCGTAGTTGAGTTCCACTGGGATCATTGATTGGGTGTAGAAGGTGATGGGGTGGAGATCCTTGCCCCCCAAGTCTGACTGGGAGAGTATCCTGGCGATAGCATAGTCGGAGGCATCACATTCAAGCACAATTGGTAGGGAGGGGTCAAAGTGGCAGAGGACCGGAGCAGAGGTGAAGGCCTTCTTCAGGAGGAGGAATATGCTCTGGCACTTGCTGTCCCAGTCCCAAGGGGTGTCCTTCCATGTGAGTCGGTTGAGGGGTTTGGTGATCCCAGAGTAGTTGTCGATGAAGCAGCAATAGAAGTTAGCAAACCCCAAGAATGACTGTACTTCCTTGATGTTCCATGGGGAGGGCCAGTTGAGTATCGTGTCGACCTTGGCAGGGTCCATGCGCACACCATCAGGGGTGACGATGACTCTGAGATATTTGACTTCCATTGTGTGGAAGGAGCACTTCTCGGGTTTAGCATGAAGGTGGTATTCTCAGAGTTGTTCCAAGACACGGCGGACGTGCTCCAAATGCTCCGCCAGCGAATTCGAGTAGATCAGGATATCGTCCAAATATACAATGACAAAAACGTTGTTCATGTTGTGGAAGATATCATTCATGAAGTACTGGAAGGTGGCGGGGGAGTTAGTCATTCCAAAGGGCATTATGAGATACTCAAAGAGGCCATAGCGGGTGCAAAAGGCAGTCTTCCATTCATGTCCCGGGGCAATCCGGATGTTGTTGTAGCCAGAATGGAGGTCGATTTTTGTGTAAATCTTGGCACTGCGAAGATGATCAACAAGGTCTCTGATTAAGGGGAGGGGGTACTGGTTCTTTTTGGTGACTTTGTTGAGTCCCCAATAGTCCACACAGAGTCGGAGGGATCCATCTTTTTTCTTGGCAAACAGAACCGAGGCGCCAGCTGTGGAGATTGATGGGTGTATGAAACCTTTGCCAAGCATGTTGTTGAGGTATTCCTTCAGGGCCTGGAGCTTGATTTCGGACATGTTGTAGATCTTGCCAAACGGGGGTGATGTACCTTCTTCAAGGTCAATCTTGTGGTCATAGGAGCAGTGCGGAGGGAGTTCCTTGGCACTTCCTTCAGAGAACACGTCAGTGAACTCATGATATTCTGGAGGAACTACTTCAGATAGGATCTGTTCCTCCATCTTGCTTTCTGGTGCAGTAGTCCCTGCATGGAGGTATTCCTTGGGTAGGGCTGGCATGACTTGCAACTGGAAGGCGGGGGTGCCTTCTCATAGGAGGCACACGAAGAGGACGGTGCCGATGATTTTAATGTTGAGGTCTCTGGGGTCAACGGAGTTGGGTACCATAGGTGTAACAGTCGGGTCTGGGGTGATGTCGGGGTCGGTCAGGGGCTTCAGGCATTGCTGGTCGGGGTAGCGCAGGCCCTTATACTGATTTCGGGGTATGTTGGGGGGCAGCCGTCATAATTTGTCCAAGGGTGCTCAAGATGGAGTTGTGCTTCTTTCTCCATCAGGGTTGGCATCGGGGGTTGGGGAATCCTGAGTCATTCCGGAGGTGATGGTGTCAGGGCAGGGAACATCAAGATCAGAGATAGACTGGAGGTGGAGGTGGATGGCGGCTGCTAAGCTTGCTTCGGAGCTGGGGAATTGCATGGTGAGGTTCTTCCAGTTGATGTTGGGATTGACATTTCACAGCCACGGGAGTCCAAGCATGATTGGGGTCAACAGGGGTAGTTGGGTAACAAGGAGTCGGGCCTGGAATTGCAGGTCATTATCGAGGGTGAGGGTGTTGTCATGGTACTGCATGATTCTTGTCATGGTGGGGCTCCCATCGAAGAGTTGGAGCTTGAGGGGTTTGTCAAGGTCATTGTGTCAGAGATTGAGTTGGTTGCTGACAAAGACACCAGAGGCGCCACTGTCTACGAGTGTGGGGAGGACCTTGAGTGAGTCACCAAGTCAGACATGGATGACGAATGACTGTGCAGACCTAGAGCAAAGTTGCAGAGGGGTCCGGGGTTGGTTGATCATGGTCTCAGAGTTCTCGGAGGGGGGTGAGACATCAAAGAGTACCAGCCCGGAGTCGGTGGGGTTGTCCCGGTCAAGGTGGAGGGTGAGACTGGGCCAATCAACACAGGGATTGGTGGAGCAGAGCCATGAGAACCCTAAGATGACGGGGGTGGAGGGGTGTAATTTTGTGACGAGTAGTCAGAGTTCTTGCTGTTGTCCGTCAGCAAAGGTCAGGGTTGTTTCTAGGCAATGAGTGATGTCTCCTGCTGGGGTAGAGTCTCTGTCAAAGAGTTTGAGGGGGATCGGGGCAGGGAGGCAATGGAGAGGTTGTAGGGCAAGCGCCACCAGGGATTCATCAACAAAGTTATTGGTGGTGCTGCTGTTGACTAGTGTGGGGACGGGTTTGTTGGTGAAGGGGAGAGTGGTGCAGAGGAGGAGGTTTGTGGACGAGTGGGAGGGGAGGTGTGCTGGGGGATTATTCGGGGTGAGTACCATTGCGCGGAGGAGTGTGGCTGGGGCAGAGAAGACGTCGGGGTATGGTTCGCAGTCTAGTGTGTCTCCCAGACCTAAACTACTGACTCGTTTTCTGTGAACTGGTAGTTACAGTCCTCTCTGTCGATTATCCACACGGCGTGTCCCATCACCTGTTGTTTAGGACAACTGTGAATAAAGTGTCCCTGCTCACCACATAGGATGCACATGCCCTCCTTCCATTGTTTCTCCTGCATTTCCTCTGGCATGTCGATCCATGGGCTGTCCTGGATTCTGTTTGCACATAGGGCTTCTTGATCATCGGCGGGGTCCTGGATGTTATCATGGTCATCAGGGTTGGTATCCAGGAGTACTGGGGTGTCATGGAGGTCAGCGGCATTGAGCTGGGTGGGTGGGCACTGCCCCAGGGGTGGGTGGGTGTTGGGGACTCCTTGGCCCGGAGGGAAGCAGGGTTTGGGGTTGACAGGGTTAGTGGGGATTGAGGATTGAATGCCATTGGTTGCTCCAGCCTGCCAGTTGGTGTTACCAGAGGTGTTCCAAGAGGTCCGGGGTGCCGTGTTTTTGCTGTGGTCTTCCCAGTAACATTGGTCGACCTGGGTAATGAGCACCTTGTACCCATTATAGGTGGTTTGCTTGGGCACGAGGTGAAGGACGTATTTGATCCATTGGGGTAGGGCACGATGGAGGGTGAACCAGAGGGCGTTGTAATTCCAGCCGGTCTCATAGGCCTCTCGTTTGAATCATACGATAAAGGTCATGAAGCATTCATTGTCATGCATTCAGAGGTTGAAGAGATTTTCCTCCACCTCCACTATGGTGTCAAAGACGCCAAACTTACTCAAGAACTCTTGGGTGAAAGCAAGCCAATTGGAGAGTATGGGATTGTTTGGGTCAAACCGGAGTAGCGCGGTGTAGTGGTCGAAGGTGATGCCCTGTAAGTATGATGTGGCAAAGGCTACTCATGAGCTCTCAAGCTGAAAGGTGATGGGCTTAGCTTGGAACATAGTTAAACACTGAGTCAGGAAGATTTGCCACTTCCAAGGGTCACGGCTGGTGAAGGGTTCGGGCTTCTGGATGTTGAGTTTGCCCTCCCAGGCCAGTGCATTGTGGGTATTGTCCTGTGAATTTTGAGTTTGAGGTGGGGGTCTGGCATTGTAGTAGTAGTAGTAGTGATTTCCGTTTCCGCGCTGGGGGGGAAGGTTGTCCATTGCTGGGCCCCATCCTCCAGGGGGTCCGCTATTGGGTGGTCCTCCACCGGGGTTTTGACCCACACTACCCGGGGCAGGTCCTGGGGCCCATTAAGGGGAGGGGGTCCTCTGGGGGTTGGGGGTCCAAAATAGTTGGCGTCAGTGGGGGGATTAGGCATCAGGGCAGGTGGAGGATGGGAGGGGTTGGTGGAAAAAGGGGGTCGGGATGCCCCAGAGCCCATGGGCTGTTGTGGGGGAACTGGGGCGTTGGGACGGGGTGGAGGGGCATTGATATGAGGAGCATGGAGATCAAAGTGGGGGGGTTGGTCTTGTTGAGGTCCGTTGCGTGGGGCGTGTTCATTGGTGGGGTTGCCTGGCTCATCAATATAGGAGAGGGTCTGGTTGTCATTGTCAACGTGTAGGGGTGGTCATTGGGAACAGAGTTCCGGAGCGGCAGGTTAGTCCCAGGTTTGGAAGGTGCTGGGCACAGAGCTGGCCCAGGGCCAGGCGGAGAGAGCCAAGGTGTGGGTGGCGGGTTGGTTGAACAACCCCCCCGTGGGGTTGAGGTTCCTCAAGATGCTGGAGGCCATGTTGAGTTCTTCCTGCTGATGGGGAATGGAAGATGGGGCTTCATTTTGTGTTTTGATGGGTTCCTTGCATTGCACGTGGAAGGAGCGGGCGGGATCCAGAGGGTCTTCAAAGGGGCAGGGGTTTGGGCTAGTGTGGATTTCTTTGACCAAGGCACGGAGCTCATTCCATAAGTTATCATCGATGCCCAGGGTGCCTTGCGTATTCTCCAGGAGGTTTCCTTGCAGGTAGCATTTGTGGAAGTTGAGGAGTCGATCTGCCCAGACCTCCAGAGTTGCGGAGGTGTCGGGGTAGCCTAGGTTGGTGAGGAGGGTGTGGATACACCTTGCAAATTCCATGGGGGACAGGCAGAGGAAGCAGAGGACTTTGTCACATTGCTGGGCATAGGCTTTGACCCTTTGCTGCCTAGGAGAAGGAGGAGTTTGAGCGGCAAATGGTGGGCAGGGGGGGGAATAGTTATCCATGGGCTCCAGAGGGACTGGGGCTGCAGCAGGGATTGGATATGCATAGTAATGGGTGGGGGGAAAGTAGGCGGGGTTGGGGGGTGCTGCGGAGTATCCTCCGGGGTTGATACGGGGATTATTGCCACCGGCGTGGAATGCGGGAGGGCAGCGCCAGCCCAGGGGTATTCCCTGGCTGATGGAGGGGGTGTGGAATGCCTGGTTGGGGTCAGGGCTCCAGTGATGGGGCATGTACTGATCTGCGAAGGGACCTGGGTAGAAGGGGGCATAGGGATTTTCCAGTAGGGGTCAGCCATAGGCATTGGTTGGGTAACCGATGGGGTTGTATGTGGGGTTAAACGCAGACATTGAGAATGGGGTAAGGGGGAGTCTTGATATTATGTCAGGTTCTGCTGACAATGGGGGCTCAGTACACTGGCGAGTCCTTACTAGGCAGATGCGATGTCCTGCACTTATAACCAGGCATCCAGAGTTGGAGCAGAGGTGGGGAGACTTGTGAGGGGGTTCTAGGAAAAACAGCCCAAGCAAGTCCTGAATGGCCTGGAGAAGTCTAAGACTGAAGGTATTGGTTGTTGACCCAGGGTGGGTGTCAGGGCTAGTTTGTGGGTGTGCAAACAGGTTGCGGGGTGAGCGGAGGCTTCTCGAGTGATGGGGGCGGAGCTGGAGTTGGATAGGGGATTACCCGGGCTTGATGGGTCCCGGGGCCGAGCGGGGAGCAAGGGTCGGAGTTGTCGTAAGAATGTTTGGGTCATGGCGTGTGCACGGAGTTTGTACTGACATAGGGAGCAAGAGAAACTTAGAAGAACAAAGGAAATATGTACAGTCAAGACAAGACAGAGACAAGATGAGACTGAGGAAAAAGATAGATTTGAAACTTAAAAACAGAAACAGAGATGAGACAAGAGACAAAACATAGGAAACCAGTAATTGTAATATCAAGACTAAAGTTCGAGGAGTTATTCTACGACTTATATACTGACTACTGGGTACCCTGGAGGGCGGTGGATATGGTGGCGGGAGTCGACGGAGCTGTGCAGAGTCGATGGGTGTCGGGTACAATCCAAGGGCAGGCTGCAGTGGTATTCTGATGGGATCAGTTGGGGGCGCAGGCTGCTCTGAGGACGTCGTGATACTTCAGGATGGGTCGGGTAAACTAGAGTAGGGGGTCGGGAACATATGACATGGCCAGGAATGGTGGGGGAAGGTTTCAGGGGGGTGTTGATGGCTACGGAGAGGGTGTTGGAGTTGTCGTCGGGGTTTGCCAGAGAAGCGTCAGAGTTATCCAGTGTGGGCGCAAAAGTGTGGGCGGGGTTCAGGGGAGTTAGACGGGAACTTGGGAGGGGTTGGGAACAGTGTCTAGGGAGCGGGTCGTGACAGATCCCATAGATTGATTAATACCCCCAGTTCCCATACCCCCAGGCCCAAATTGAAGTGGTGGAACAACCACAGTATTGATCTGTTCCAGAGATCTATTGTTTCTATTTGCTTGACAATTGTCAGGATCTGTCATTTGTAACTGTTCAAGTCTCCTTTGATTCCTAGCTTGTTGCCTTTGGCTTTCAGCAGTAGTAGGTGGCTGCCTATAACATCCATTGTTAAGCAATTTAACAGTCAAAAACCATTAAAATTGACTTGCATGATGAGATATTTGATGTATCAATAGCTCAATGTGGTTAAGGAGTTACTAATAAGCTTGTTAGTCAACATCAATCAATCAATAGATGTGAACAAACACACTTTGTCATGTGGCCTCCTTTCCACAACTTTAGAAATGCCCATTGTTTGGTCATGTTGTGTCAAAAAACATGTGAGGCATGAAAAACAGTGTCCACTAAATTGTGTTTGGCCTGTTTCACATGTGCAGGCTATTTGGCATGTTTCACACATAGTCAAAAGATAGTATATATTCAGTAAAGTTGTCTACTACATTTTTTTTTGGAAAAAACCTGTTCCAAGTGCAAAAAACAGCCATGCTACCCAAAAAGGAAGGTTCTTGGTCAGCAGCTGACAAATTTTAGTCAGCACAATCCAAAGTTGTTATATATATTGAGCACACAGCCACTTTCCCAGGAGTCATTGCATATATTATAGATGAGCTACGCCCCGTGCCTTCGGCACGGGCCTGTAGCTCTTGCTTCATCCCAGACCCAACCTCACTTCGTTTGGTTAGGTCCTCAATATTCTACTCAATGCTTCATCCCAGACCCAACCTCACTTTGTTCGGTTAGGTCCTCAATATTCTACTCAATGCTTCATCCCAGACCCAACCTCACTTCGTTCGGTTAGGTCCTTGTATTTCAAACTTAATGCTAATTCCCAGACCCAACCTCACTTCGTTCGGTTAGGTCCTTGTATTTCAAACTCAATGCCAAGTCCCAGACCCAACCTCACTTCGTTCGGTTAGGTCCTTGTATTTCAAACTCAATGCCAAGTCCCAGACCCAACCTCACTTCGTTCGGTTAGGTCCTTGTATTTCAAACTCAATGCCAAGTCCCAGACCCAACCTCACTTCGTTCGGTTAGGTCTTTGTATTTCAAACTCAATGCTAAGTCCCAGAACTATTGAGAATATCTATACTACACTGTCAACTCATATACATTAGGTGCTGAAATTCACAGAGATTAGCAATTTGGTGTTTGAAAGAGATCTACCTTAAAAGCAGAAAGCCAATAACTGTTTAGAAAAGAAAATGGATAATACTTGAATTAGTTCTCAGACAAATATAGAAAAAGCATACCTGCAAAGCTACTGAACACTCAGAAAGGAAGCCTAATGAAGAATGTAGTGAAGTCTGATTTCAGCCATGATTTGTCCCTAAAAGTTACACTCAAAAAAAGAGTACACCTAGCCCAATTCAGCTTCAATATAGAAACAACCACCAAAATCAGCTATTGGACAATTAAGCAAAGAAAAGAAAGCCCACCTGAAAGAAGAGAAAGCTACTCAATGCTCAGAAAAAGCCTGAAGAAGGATGCAATAGTTTCTGCAAAGGAGCATCCCACCCTTCAGGCAAAACAGTTTCTGGAATGACCATAAAAAATGGATCAGCAGCAGCAGCTGCCTGCCTAATAGGTCTTCCCAAAGAGCCAGAAGCAGTGGCTATAGGTCTCAAACCCCCAGTTCCCATAGATTGATTGATATCCCCAGGCCCAAATTGAAGTGGTGGAACAACCACAGTATTGATCTGTTCCAAAGATCTATTGTTTCTATTTGCTCGATGATTGTCAGGATCTGTCATTTGTAACTGTTCAAGTCTCCTTTGATTCCTAGCTTGTTGCCTTTGGCTTTCAGGAGTAGTAGGTGGTTGCCTATAACATCCAGGGTTAAGCAATTTAACAGTCAAAAACCATTAAAATTGACTTGCATGATGAGATATTTGATGTATCAATAGCTCAATGTGGTTAAGGAGTTACTAATAAGCTTGTTAGTCAACATCAATCAATCAATAGATGTGACGAAACATACTTTGTCGTGTGGCCTCCTTTCCACAACTTCGGAAATGCCCATTGTTTGGTCATGTTGTGTCAAAAAACACGCGAGGCGTGAAAAACAGTGTCCACTAAATCGCGTTTGGCCTTTTTCACAGGTGTAGACTAATTGACACCTTTTACACATAGTCAAAAGATAGTATTTATTCATTAAAGCTGTCTACTGTAATTTTTCTTCAAGAAAACATGTTCAAACGGCCAAAAACAGCCAACTTGTATCATGTTCACCTTTAAAAGGCAATTCTTATGTAAGAATTGGTCAGCATTAGTCAGGCTTACTTGAGCAGAGACCCAAAAAGGCATCCACACAGCCACTTTCCCATGTCCGTCGTCGCATAATATATAGATATTGAGCACACAGCCACTTTCCCAGGAGTCATTGCATATATTATAGATGAGCTATGGTCCATGCCTTTGGCATAGGCCTGTAGCTCTTGCTTCATCCCAGATCCAACCTCACTTCATTTGGTTAGGTCCTCAATATTCTACTCAATGCTAAATCCCAGACCTAACCTCACTTCATTTGGTTAGAACCTTGTATCTCAAACTCAATGCTAAGTTCCAGACCCAACCTCACTTTGTTCAGTTGGGTCCTTGTATTTCAAACTCAATGCTAAGTCCCAGACCCAACCTCACTTTGTTCAGTTAGGTCCTTGTATTTCAAACTCAATGCTAAGTTCCAGACCTAACCTCACTTTGTTCAGTTAGGTTCTTGTATTTCAAACTCAATGCTAAATCCCAGACCTGTTTGGTTAGGTCTTTGCATTTCTAACTCAATACAAGTCTCAGACCTGTTTGGTTAAATCTTTGCATTTTCTTAACTCATGCTGACATCTAGACTTAATCTTACTTCATTCAATTTGCTCAGTATTTCTTTTCTATCACAATTTAATGCTGAGATATTATATACAAACTAATCATATATCTATATTACGTTATTAAGAAAGCACTATAGTCCACTGGTCTATATTTAAAAGTTAAAGATTATAAAAGTTAGTACTAACAAAGTGAATTTATAAACTGTCACACTTACATTTGTAAACTATTGAGAATATCTATACTATACTGTTAACTCATATACATTATATGCTGAAATTCACAGAGGTTAGCAATTTGGTGTTTTAACCTATCAAAAGTTACACCTACATTTGTAAACCATTTAGGATTTCTTGATAGACAATATTAACAGTCTTTCTTGATGTATTTTCTGAATCCAAAATGACTTTGATACAATCTCCTGATGCCAAGAAAGTGCAACATGAAGTTGGCTGGCCATGTGCAAAAACTCCTGATCAAAGGTCCAATCCAACATGCTTGACTGACTCTAAGACTTGTTGATTATCATAGCAAAGGCCAATTGAACCAGAATTGTCTCCTGTGCAATAGAATTGGCAAATTCTTGTCATTTACACTGCCTTCTTAAGCTTTTTTCATCTCAAAGCAATCTTCAATGCTCTCTAGACCAATAGTAGCATAATAAATTAAACCCACCACCCTTTTTCAGAGGCTGTCATAATGTAGTCAAATAACTATTGAGAGCAGGAAAAGCTGGAGATGATTATGAATAAGTTGAACCTAGGGTATAAGAATTGATTACTGTAAAACTTTAAGAATACACACTTTCAAGTCTGAACACACATCTTGAAATCAGAAAGTCAGCATATAGCTATCAGCACTCCAGTCCAAGTATAGCTTCATCTTGTTTGGTTAGGGATTTTACAATTCCACATTCCAAGTTAGAGGCTATCAGCAATCAAATTCAAGTCAGATTTATAGTCAAAACATACCATATGTCATAAACCTCTAAAAGTCCAATAGGGCAACTATTCTCCTGCCTCAAGAATAAGTAGAAGCTTCTAAGAGTCTTATGCCACTTTTTTAGCCATTTTGTATTATGAAATTTCATTTTTCTGGACTTTCTTTGATAAGAAATACATGCATGGGATATGCTTCTTCCTCAAAGAACAGCCAGAAGTGTTGCTTGAAGAGGCACATTAAAAGACAGTACATCCACATAAGTAATGCCTGAAAAAGGCTGAAAAATGCCTAAAATATCAATGTTTTGTAGCTCAAAAAAACAATAGATTCATTGTACACATGCTATCAACAAAAGCTGTCTGTTATACCATTTTTTTCCCTAACAAAGTGTGAAAAACAACAACAACAACAACAACAACAACAACAACCACCACCACCCCACCCCACCTAGCTCAAAATTCGCTTTAGCCGCGTTATCTGCACCTTACACCTTGTGTAGAATACAGATACTTGCCCCACCCACACTCATATTCATTGTCCCAGTACTCTTGTCATACTTTTCCGACTTCTGTGTTTGAACCCCTTGAACGACTCGACCCCGCATCGGCTCTTTATTTTGATCTCATCACCTAGCTTAACCTTATTTCCTTCTCCTCTCATTACTTTCCATCTTTAGGGAGCTGCTATTAACCCAGAAACATGGCGTCTGACCAGGTCGCACGTCCAGTCCCTGCCACACCAGTGCCACGTGTACTTACGCCCACCGCTCCCTCTACCCCTACCACCCCCACCTCCCGTTCTAGAATCCCTGCCTTCACTCCACGTACCCCAAAAATTGGCCTGCGCTCCCCTACCCCCGAGGGGGACTTTGATTCAGACGACGACTCTTCCTTCTCACCAGCCCAAATTCCGAAGGGCAACCAGTTGATCGTGCGCGGATGCACCACTGACGTTCCTGCTGAAACACCCTCTGTCCTTGTCAAGGATCTTCTACTCAACCTAGGCTTGGATCCTCAATACGACTATTTCCAAGACCTTCCCCTTGTCGTCTCCCCATTCAGTGACAGACCCTCTAACGTGTCTTCTGCGTGCTACGTCGAACTCAAATTTGGCGGAGTGGACTCGTCCATGGAACCAAGAGTCGATCTGTTGGAAAACGTAATGAGAGCTATCTCAGAGGCGAGACCGAATTGGGAAGTAAGGTGGAGCGCTAGTAGGAAAGGACGTAGTGATAAGCACCTATCATGCCGCCTGCTGGACCTTTACCCAGGAGTTACTGCGCGGAACGACATTCCAGTGGTGGATCTACCAGTAATTCGGGATCACATTGAGAAGCTTGGGTATCATGTTGCATCAATATTTGCTTCCTACGGAGGCCCTCAGGTCACCTTCCTCTTACCGTCAGACACTGATAAATTCATGGCTTTAGGCACATTTGCAGTTCCCACTAAGGTCTCTAAACATATGGCCAGGATCGAACCACTCAAGGAAATTCCCATTGAGCGTCCATTTGAACTAGTTGTATCTGGGATGAGAGATTGGGAACTGATGGAGTTGAGGATAGAAAAGTGGGTAAGGAAAACTGCTCCAGGCTCCTGGATTGGGGGTCGAACTACGGACCTCAACTCCGACCTGTTCATCTTTTCCTTGGCAACATGGGCAGATGCCCTAAGGGTCCTACGTGCAGAGGAGTCTTTTAAGAAGGTTTTTCCAGAGTCTATTGCCTCTCTGCGTCAGCTCTGGGATTACAACAACAACCCTACTCGCAGAACTTTGGGCGACCAGGTATCAAAGGGTGCCGACTTGATTAGCGGAACAGTAAAGTCCATGGTGGCTGAAATTCGTGAGATGAAGAGCGAATTACAGTCAGTGCAGATCAAGCTCGACAACACTGTTTCCTCACACTCCAAACTCATCGATCATGTCATGTCCCTCGATCAAAGGCTTTGCACCACTCAACAGGCTCTCTTGGTCCAGGGTCGTGAGGAAAAGATCAGATCACGTATTGTGGAGCTCGAATCCCAAATTGGGAGTCTTCGCATGTCATTGCTATTCCCAGCAGATCAACAGCGAAAAGAGGAAATTCAGGGTTTGCTTGAAGGATTGATGGTGGAGATTGAACAAAAAAGGCAAGACTTGACTGTAGCTTCTAATCAATTAGCCAGCGTTATTGGGATTGGTCCAGAGGTGCCAGACCTGCCTTCACCTCCAGGCCTACCAGGCTTTTCACCTCTGGATGCAGCTACTTCGTCCACCCCATCAGCTATGGCCTCTGCCCCCTTAGCTATCAGACCTGGCAAAAAGAGGAAGACCATTAATGGCCTTGTCCGAGGCTCGGCAAAGAACTCCACTGCTGCGGCAACAGATGCGGAGATGGTATGTTTCCACCCCTCTTGCTCAAATACTCTTGGCTCCATTAACGCGGACTCTCGACCCATCAGACTTCAGACCAGTGAAGTCAACCCCACTCATACCAACACTGCAACCTTAAGGGTCAAATGCAATGTTTGGCGGGACATACGGAGGGGGAGTCATTTTGATGGTTGTCATAGTTTTGCCCGTTACATCGCACCTTCTTTTCCTGCATTCTCAAACTTCAAAGCTCTTGATCATCATTCCTCTTGTTTTTTTGTTACATTGTCATCACCGTCTATCACGTGTCCGACAATGCCTGATATCCGACCAGATACAACTGACCCATCTTTATCTCGCATTGTGCCTGTTACCTTGGCCCGCACGTCCACTTTCAATGTTAGCTCCCCATGTCTCAAGGACAACCCCATCACCTATATACCCATACTTCATACCGTGCCGTGCTCTAGAAGATCACTCGCATTCACACCTTCTTTCCTTTCCTGTACTATCCTTTTTATATTGATGTTCTCCCTTCTGTTTTCTTGTGCAATGGCCCAACCCGTGTTCGCTCAATCTCAGATCTCAGTTTGTGCCCTCAATGCAAATGGACTCATGAACCCAGTCAAACTGGCCTATGTTGGCCAGATGATTGCAAAGTTGGCTCCCCTCTTCTTTGCTATTTCTGAGACTAAAACGAGATCAAATGCTGGTACTAAACTTCCGATCTCAAATTATGAGATTTTCGAGGAGAACGGGGTCCCATGTTCTATGCATCGGGGAAAATGGGGAATAGTATTGGGTGTCCGTAAGGATGTACAGATTGTATCCCAGATACAATTACTTCATCCAACCTTCCGAGGCCGTGTTGTAGCTGCGGATGTTGTTATTCCATGCTCCCTTTCCTCTTCATTTGTTCATCGAGTATTTGCCGTTTACGCGCCCTGTGACCCAGGACTTGATGATCTCTCTCGGGAATTCTGGCCCCATCTTACAGAGGCAGTATGCCAGACTAAAACATCTTGGACTCTTTTTGGAGATCTGAATGCCACGGTCTCATCAATGGAGCGTGCCATGGACAATCCATTAGCTAGACAGAACCTGAGGGACTTCTTATTGAATACTAATGGCACGGACCTCTGGCAGCTGGTTCCAGATCGCAGCCGCTTCACTGATTGGACTAGTCGGGCATGGCATTCTAATGAAGGCGGTAGCATCATTGATCGAGTTGTTAGCTCCTCCTCAACACTAGTGGACTTTGAGATCAATACGGATCAAACTTGGATCCCTGGCACTGACCATAGGGCTGTGGTGGCCAAGGTCATTGTAAAATCAAATCGTGTCAATCATGGTCAAAGTTCTCGCACTCCCATGCAAGCCTCGCTCAGCCCAGTTCCCCCTCCGAGGATCAAATACCCATCCAAAGCAGACAAACACAAGTTTGTTATCTTTGCTGATGCCGTGGATCACCTTGTCGATGCCGATAAAGCAAGTTTTGAGGCTGAAATAAATAGCGATGATGCTTACACTGCTCGTTATGTGAAACTCACCGAGATCATCACGCAGGTAGCTGTCAACACCTTTGGTCGGGGCAAGCCGTTCTGCTGTCGAGAGAAAAAGATCACATCTCCAGCCATTCGTGGAATTGTGGCTAAGATCCGGCATATAGGGGGTTCCATCGCAATGTCCAGGGGAGTTGACAAAACCTACTCTTATGGGTCACATAGGGCATTTGAATCGTTGCGGTCCAAATACAATTCAACAGTTCCTCAGCTGCCTTGCTCCTTCACGGAGTTCCTGATCAACATTCGGAGAGCATACTATCGTGACTTGTATGCCGCTAAGAAAGCTGAGATCTGGGATCGGGCCAAACGTCGTGACCTCGGGAGGATCTCAGGAGTACTATCCGGGGGCTCAGTAAAGAAATTCATGGGTGGATCGTCAGCATTCATATCGCTCCCAACAGCCCTCAAATCCCCCACAGCATCAGGCTCAATCGAAACTGACCCTCAGAGGGTAGCCGAAATGACCAGGAAGTATTTCCTTGATCTTTATAAGAGAACACCACCCCCCGACAAACCAAAGCCGTGGATGTCAACGCCGTCTGTTATTGAGGTCCGAGATCGTGTACGCCAGGACCCTTTTGTGTGGCCAATTGCAGCTACTTTGGCGGACTTCCATGCCATGCTCAGAAAGGGAAACCCTCGCCCATCTCCTGGACCTGACGGATGGGAGAAATGGTGCGTCAAAAACTTGTCTGATCGGGTCTTACAGTTGGTGTTAGATTTGCATAACTACTCAGTTATGCATGCACACTTTCCTGGAGACCTAAAAGACACCCACCTCACTTATTTCCATAAGACAGGGATACGCACTGAGCTCACCAACTGGAGAGGACTCCTCATCTCCAACTTCTTGGCTAACTCACCCATGACGTGGTTGAATTACAGACTCATGCCTTATGCAGCCCGCTTAGGCATCATCCCTGAAACTCAGGTTGCCACCCAACCGGGCGTCCAGACTCGCGATCTTATGAGCTTCCTTAGTGGACTCAAGACATGGAGCCGTCGTAACAAAAAGACGATATACCTCTTGAAACGGGATCAGATGAAAGGTTTTGACTACTTATCACCCCATGGGTTTTATGACGTGTGTGAGGCCTACGGTCTCCCTTCCACCATCTGTGACCTTGATCAGGCAGCTCAGTCAATGACTAAATGTTTCCCTAGGACGGCATTTGGCATCGCATCACCAATTGTTGTTGACGGCGTAACTAAACAGGGTGGTCCCATGTCTCCATTCAAGGCCACGGTCACTACAAGTCTAGGTCATAGGTATCTTGACGATATCTCGAGACTGGATCCAGATTCAGTAGTAATTCGGAGTTTGTCCAACGTGGCAGGTGACCCTCACCTACCTAATGACTCCTTAACCTTGTCGCTATCGATGACTGAGGCTACGGACGATAGCTTTATCATTGCTCTCTCCCATCTGGCTCTACGTCGCTTCACCTTGGAGATGGAACGCTTCCAGTTTATGTACGGATGGCTGACATCATGGGAGAAGACTTCGGCCCATGTTCTCAACAGTGCAGACATGTCTGGAATCGATCCTTGGATCATAACAGAGAGACAAGTCCCTGTGTCAGCGAACGAATTCAGTTTCCTCCGAACCCAGGTGGACGATCCGAAGTCTAGGTACGTTGAGTTGCTCAACATTATAGACTCATTTGTCTTCCCTAGCTTCACTATGCGCACTCCATTTACTCTTGTCTGGAAGATCATTTCCTACAATGTGATCTCACGCTGTCGGGCCCTGCTGTCCCTGCAGCCGATCCTGCATGCTGACGCTGTTAGACTTGATCAACATCTCACGCAGCGAGTTCATGAGACTATGGGTTTCCCATTTTGCCCATCCTCCTCATTACTTACCATGCCGTTTGACTTGGGCGGGTTTGACTTCCCCTCGATTGCAAGAATCAACACAGGAATAGCCATAGACAGGCTCGCTCGGGATTTAAATCATCATATCCCTGTGTATTGCCTCATGGCTAACATCACTCTAGCAGATTGGTCCTGCCATATTAATAGCTGTTGCTACCCTCTAGATGGTCGGGGTCTTGAGCGCACCTTTTCTCGATACTCAGGCTCCATACTGGCAGCATGGATAGTTGCCCATGAACATCTGGCTAAGCTTGGTCTATCCTTGAGACAGACCGATGCAAGCTATCTTCTGGAGGGAAGATGTTCTATATCTCATGCACTCACCTCCACCATGGACGTCCTACGGCCCAATTACCCAGTGAACGGACACACTTTACGGTCCATACGCTCTATGGGTTTCTACCAGCTCCAGGACATTGGTAAGTGGGCAGTTAACAATAGTGGGAGCTCATCCTTTGTCGTCTCCGAGATGCCCGCTGGCAAATGGTCCTCCGCCCAGAGGAGAAATTGGGAACTGATTAGGTGCGCATGTTCAAGGATCCAAATTGGTATGCTCTACGCGGGTCAACCGGAACTCTTGCTACCAGTGGATCAGAGGCGCTTGTGTGCGGAGACATACATTGAAGCACTCATATCCAATAGTAGGCTTCCCCCGACCGATGAAGCGATTCACACAGGCCAGTGGGGAACCGATGGGTCTATGGTCCCCTCCTCAGCAGGCATGTTGGATGATAAGTCGGTCACGGCGGCAGTCACGGGCTCAAAGACTACTGTAATAAAGCTAAGTGGCCGAAACATCTCCATTCTGCATGGAGAGCTGATGGGCCTAATCTCAGGTGTTATCAGCTCCCGTTTGAGCAATACAGAAGGAGTGATTTATACAGACCACCTGAATTCTGTGAGACTGATTGATGATAGTCTTACGACCCCAAACCTGGAACACAAACTTCATCACATGAACGCGCGATCTTATTATTGATGGCTACTCGACCTTCTCAAACACCGTACCATCACCATTCATTACACCAAGGGGCACGCTAGCGGGAGTACACTGCCATCCATCCTCAATAACTCTGCGGACCGTCACACTGTCACCGCTCAGTCCAATCCTTATACCCCGTTTGCACCGATACCTACTTTCTTCATGGATGACTTCACTCTCTACTCCACCCGAGACGGATGGATTGAATGCAACTCTCGAAACTTTGTCGACCGGTTGTACTCGACACGTGTGGCGAACGATCTTGAATACTCTTCTGGCCTACGCCTTCGACGCCTAGTGTACGACCTTGGGTCACCCCCTGAATTTCCCTACTTACGGGCAACTTCCTGCTATTCGGCTGTAGTGCAGCTGTATGCCCATGCGGGGCAACTTCCCACTGCACTCCGCTTACACACGAGAGGGAAATTGGACGACGGATCTTGCCGCTTCGGCTGTAGACTGGTGTCTGAGGACGAGCACCATATCTTCGTGGATTGCCCGCGCTTTGCCGACATGAGGCGGGAATCCTATCTGGAGGTGGTTCACTTGACGAGCAACAAGTGCTCAGAACTAATTGAGAAGGGCTTGATAACGGCTGACACGACACGGAGGCTGTCTCACGCTGCTAAGTCTCTTTTCCGTGATGACAGCTCAGTCTGGCCCCTACATAACTCTGCTTATTATTTAGGACGTGTACCGGACGTATTGCGCCTACTGTGGTCTGAGATTGACTCGGTACACGGTCCATCCCTCGAACACAGGCGACAAGCTCATTACTTCGCGTCAGCCTGGCATCTGTCCGCGATCCGTCTTGCCGGCCGGATATGGGGCCAAGTCCAACGCATGATGGCCCGCGACCGCGGCCTATAAGCACTCCTGCGTTCTTCTTTTCTCACTATTACTTCTTATCTAGTCCTATGCGCAGCCATGTGTATTTCGCCCGCAGTGGTGGCAAGCTTTCCCCACTGGGGTTTTGATGCTACCCCACTTGCCCCTTAATTAGTACCTGTTTTGGTCCGTAGTTTCTTATTCACACCCTTTACTAGGTCTACCGAGGCTTATCATCACTGATTCGTCCTTAGCTATTAGTTAGCGGAGGTAGATATCTAAAATTGTAACATTGTAACAGCTAAGTTACCCAAAAAGGAAGGTTCTTGGTCAGCCTTACTAAGCAGAAAAGTCGTCGCATAGGCATAGCCACTTTCCCACGTCCGTCGTCGCATTATATATAGAGAAGATAGAGATAGAAGCGCTGGCAGAAGCGGCATTTTCACCTCAACAGCCAGCTGAGAACGAATCTTTTCAAAACCGCTACTTTCTCGGCCGATGTCCCTCTCCCTTGAATTTTCTTCCAATGTCCTGTCTCGCTTCTTGGAAGCAATAGCTTCAAATCAGGTTATCTTTCATCAGAGCAGCTCCGTTCAAATCGAACCAGCAGGGACTGTCGCTGTCGTGCATGTAACTGAATTGCTGTATGAAGACTTCCGAGGTGGTGAATTCCATTACAAAGGAAGGACCTTGTTGCCCAACGAACCTTCCCCTCGTGAAGTCATCGTCAAGATACTGTTTGGCCACAAACCAACAATTTATGCCCAGAAGCTCCAGAGGTACATTCATGAAGCGAAAATCTATCAAGATCGTCTTTGCAACAAGTCCCTCGAAATCCCGAGAATTTATGGATTCTACGAAACCAAGCTTACTTGGAAAGTAGCAAAGCTCGAGAAACCTGTTGATGCTGCCTGTATCGTTTATCAGTATTATGGCTCAGGCGAGAATCTGCAATGGTCAACGGGTGCGGGTATCTCAGATTTCAGGTGGGTGTATTTCCCTGGAGTTGAGATCCTTACACAATCGTTTCTTTTAAGCTTGAAGGCCTTCAAGCTCCTCCTTGATATTCATAAGAGCGGTGTCAGGCATAATCTCATCGGCCTCGATAGAAATATAACATGTCTTGATGGTAGACCGTTCGTTAAGGATTTCTCCGAAGCACACGAACACGATTGTCCAGAAAAGGAGTTTGAGCTTCCTACTCGGCTCTTTGATTTGGATGCCGATACTTTGAAGTGCGGGGAACTACGCGACTTTTACAGAAGTTTACGTCGCCGCGTGGCACCTCGTAAGTCTCGTACAACATTTACGATGAGCGAACTAGCTGATGTATGAAAGTTCGGTTCCACTGGTATGGGTATGATGTAGATTACGATCAAGTCGACTCTCTTGAAAGCATTTTTCAACATAAACGAAGGACTTTTGGCATGGATACTCCGGTGGAAGAACAGTGGAATCATGCAGTGAAGATGTGGGAATTCATCTGTGCCAATTGGTCTTCATATCATAAAGAAGGGGAGGCCCCGTTACTTGGTAATACCTCTTTTGAGGCCTACAAGGCAAAACATGGCTTGGACATCATCTATGATGATGAATAATTTCGATTTTATGATATTGACGACGAAAGGTAGTTAGAAATATGAACATTTTCTACCTCTATACTGTCAGCCGCTGCTTACGGAGGTTAGGTTTCATAGTGAGATTTTTGGTCAGTCAAAGTCTTCAAGACGTGGATGAGTCGTCCGAGGATTTTTTTCTCCTATTTGCAGGACATTCGTCTCGAAAATTTCTTCGCCCAGAGCTTCGCTGATCAGTCGCCAGAAGTCACATGAAGCTCACGTAGACCTATTTATCTCATCCATATGCTCGCTCCCCATCTATTCTCTGCATTTGTTCCTGAAAGAAAGTCCCACAGGTAATGTTGTTTCAGATCTTAACATACAGTGAATTCAAACATCGTAAATATCCCGAAAGAAATTGCAACTAAAGTTTGGAACGCTTGGGTGTGTTCCGGTTCTGTTCAATAGCTCAAAGTTCAAATGTACTAAAACTCATGGACAAAAACGTTTCATCCAATTTTGAAAGCTGACAAGAATTGTGTGTTTGAGTCTGAGAGCTCTTGCATTGACTTTTCGTTAGTAGTAGCGTCATGACGGTACTAGTGTTCCTTCCCAACGACGGCAAAAACAATGGAATAGCTGAATGATCAATACAGAACATAGATGAATAACATATAGACACAAAGACGTTATTTAAGCAAGATATATTCCACGAGACTCTTCAGATAAAATCATTGATGCTCCCTGTAAGAGTAGAAAGCATCGCGGTTGACGCGAGCACCATATAGGAGAGTATACATCCCGTTCCTGCGTTTCTTGTCTTTGTTGACCTACACATACAAAAGCCGGATATAAGATTCGAACGAAGCCAGATCACAGAGCAGAATGCAAAACGAGCCTTGGTTGTGTCTGCTGGCTGCCTCCTGTTTCTGATGCTCAATACCTTCTTCAAGTTCTTGAACCACCGTGCGATAATGCCTCTACGCCTGGAAGGTTCCGATCGATGAGCAAGCATGAACGAGAGAAGAGCGCCCATGGAAAACCATACTTCGTGTCCGCAACAAGCTGAGAAGCACCTTGATTCATCACGGGTTCGAAGTCCGCAATTGCATGTTCCGAAGTACCATTGTACCCGTTTGAGGCTAGCAAAGAGGTTATGCGGTAAGTATGACCCAGGAATGCTACAAGCAAATATCGAAAACAGTAATACGCACATGATACCGCCCTTTTTGGCTTGACAATCGTCGGAGAGCTAGAACGGCCAGCGGGGAAAGCCATTACTACAGCGTGTGGAAACTTTCGTGACGATTATCTGTCTAGTAACTGTCGGCGTCGTATCCAACAGTGAGGGCACGAAGGTGAGAGCGCATCTGTCGGCGGCAATTTACACGTGATGATTTCCGTAGTACTCGGCGAGGCGAGAGGTCGAGGGAAACGTTGAAGACAGTAACGAGAAACGAGTACAATTTGCCAACTTTGCAAACATTACAGAAAAGGGTAGAAAAAGACATCTTCGAGCTCTACAAAAATAAAGATTTAGCCACCAGAACCCAGGATGTAAATAGATAATTCGAATAACAACGAACCACACATGTCATTTGAGAGGGTTTGAGACAGTGAGTAAAAGTCGCGCGTAATTCCAAGTGCGTCGCAACTTGACAATTTCAGGAGGTAATTTCAGATAGTGACCAAGCGTGAGGGAGACAAGACCAGGGAGAGAATAGATACGAAAATGGCCTTTGTAGGCCTTATGGTCAGCACTATGGCAGGCAACAAAGTAGAAGAAAGTAGTCGAAGGTAAAATACGCCTGACATTAAGAACCCATCGGAATCTACCGACAGGGCTGTGTAGGGACGACTGTATGCTAGTGCCAAAAGGGGATAACACACCTGTTCATAATACTCAAATGGAGTCAATGTCGATTGGATCAACTCGATCCCATCAATGATCAGATCAACCAACATTTTGACACTTACTGTCAGCGTAGGACGGCTTGTTTATCTTTCTGTCGTCCAATAAAAATCAGACTGAAACTTAACAGGCGGTCCACCTTCGTTGCCTTTGATTGAACTGAAGCGTGGAATCCTAAGCATTGCAACACACAAACCTCTAGGCTAACACTAACCGAACCCCAAACCGAACCTTGACGTTAAACCAGCACGCAATGTTGCCCATGTTGGTGTATTTGTTGTTATTATTCCCAGTGGTTGTTTACACTTCGTGTTTGACAGGAACCAGGACACCTGTCAAGACCCTTCAAAAGTAAGGTTCATTGATGGGTTCGAGTAGGACAAATCGACCCTCCCCCCTACGCAAGTGCGCGTCTAGATATCTTGATGTGGCGGCCACTGACTAGTTTCGCTTTGTTCAGCGCCCGACATTCTTGAACCATTGAACCCAACATGTCTATGTGTTCTGCTCAGGTTTTCTTAATCAGAAAGGGTACTTATGTATCTCCCCGTATCACTCTGATGTCGGAATCACCCGCAGGACACCTTCTCGTGAGATTTCAAATTACTGAGTTCTTCCAAGCCATCGACCGCAAGTTTGCCTGTCATTTGATGGTAAGGTTTCTACTGTACGCTCCGTATTTGCCCGCGACTACATATGGACAATGGAACATCGTGTGGATGTAGCCCGTTCATCCGTCGCATGGCAGTCCCACGAGTAGTGAGAGACCGACCTACCATCGGCGGTTTCACGGTCAGCTGTGTCCGCGAATGAGTTCAATTAGCCTGGAAGAGCATGGTTCGACAAGGCTGGTATGTTGAATCGTTGTCAACACCACTCCCGGCATGGGACTTCATGCCAATATTTTCAATTATGCTTGTACTTTGTGACTGCCTTGCAAAAACCCTCCTGTGAATTACTGGCATTGCTTTCGGATTTCAAAGGTCATTTTGTCACAAAGTCCTCTGCCTCTGACACAGCGCGTCCCTTCGGAGTAATGCTCAGGATTCAGAGTAGACCATCCTTCTCACATGTGCTGGTGTTTCAGATATCGGTCACACTGGTAGGGAGATGCGTGGAGTTGGGATATAGTAAACTAACCGGGCAAGATGACTGCTTTTAGGTCTTCTAAGATATGAAAAGACGAAAACAACCTCATGGTATCCTAGTACAAGTTAACCGGCAGATTCTGATGATATATATATATATATATTGGGGGTCTCTGTCACTGGCAGGGTGCCTTTAATCAAAATCGAGTCATTACAATCTCTGCCAAGTCGCCATCTCCGCATCTTTCGAACGTAGTATCACATCCATCTGACATCGCATTGGTAGCTGACTTGAAGAAACTCGAATGACCTTGAGCCTTGACGTCACTGTAAAATTGTCAAGGGTAGGAAGAACGTATCGATGGACTCAGAGCAAGTAGACATTGAGATAGGTCATTTTTATTGTGGAAGTTGACCCAACAGAACTCCTGCCGACAGTCTCACATTTTTCTCTGCTGTTGAGATCTCCTATACTTCGCTTCCCTCCTCTTCTAGTAAGGGAGATTTGTGACCAAGGTTTCAATTCATCAGAGAACCCAAGTTTGTTGCACCTGTAGACATATGATAAACGCCCCATCTCGAGTTGCCTGCAAAGATGGAGCAGATAGCAGATGTTGGAATTTTGGATGATCAGGGAAAGACGGGACATAACACCGATTAGTTAGTTTGACGATTCGTTCTGCTATGGTGGAAGCTCATGTATAATCATACAGCTGTGATAGGAAGATACGAGTCAAGCATGTAACTCACTAGCGAAGGAACTCCCGTTTGATACACATCCGCTCACCCAACGTCAGCCAAGATGCCTGACCACGAATCAACCAGCCGCGACGTGCATGGAAAGTAGGCCAACCACTACAGGTAGACGCGAATCAAAGAGGTCAACGGAGTCTGCGGATGACAACTCGCCGCACTCGTAAGCTCGAACACTCACCCTTGAGATCCCCTTCCTAGGTACCCTTTATAGACCATCCATAAGTAGTGAATAGAGCGTTAGACGTGATCCACGTGTATATATATGCGTTTGAATAAGGCACGTGAAAGATGAGAAGGGAAGGCGTAGGATGCAGGTGTGTCATCAAAAACGTTTGAATGCGACATGCTGCGGTGAAAATTCGAGTAAAAAGACGGGAGAGGGAAACGAAAAGGCATACAATGCCAAATTGTGCTGGCCATGTGTTGACAGGTGTGTGCATGGAGGGACCTGGAGTACTGAAGACATTTTCGGTGAGTGGTGATGGAGACCTTTTACAAAGAGACATGGCTAGAGACTAGCGGACAACTGATGGTGAAGAAAGGTACACGTGACAATAGGATCCGTTCAACAAGTTGTGCCTGCGGGCCGGTCAGTCCTGGGAAGAGGCCGGAGAAGGTGTAAGGCCGGATCATTCCGAAGCTTATTCTTTGTCCTTTGGATCATAGGACTCCGAAGCCCTCGGTTTCTCCTGACCGGTCCTCAACAGCCTGTCTCCGTATGTAGAGAAAACAGTCACCGGTATACCCACAATTGCTCGATCATGTTGATATATATGCCGTATTCTCTCGTTGCGCGCCTCTCTCTCCCACACTTCTATCTTGACGTCTTCGATGACCTATGAGTCCGAGTCCGATAATTCGAAGTATGTTAATGTTTTCCAAAATTCTCAAGGTATTCACCCAATGAAATATAAACGACTTGAGAGTGAGTATATCGTTATTATTAATCAACCCAATGTGTTTACCTGACGCTCAAGCGATATCTGCCGTGGACAATAAGAAGACCGGCAATTTGAAAAGACCTCTCCCTGCTCCGCCTTCGAGATTGAACAGAGCGAGTTCGCCTGTAAACAATTTATTGTTGCCTACTCTTGAGGTGGTTGAGGAATACCAATTCAGGCGGCCGTTACCTATGCCACCTGCGACCAGTCTTCCGAAAACACCTATCGCTCCCCTTAGGATTACTACCTCCCCGCGCTCTCTCACATCCTCTGTGGCTGTCTCCACACCCCAGCATTTGGTGCATGGGATTGAAACGCCGCTCTCCCCAACGCCACTACCGCCCCAATCACTGAAGCGTCGCGTCTTGGCGCCAGTCATATCAGCCTCGCCACGCAGGACCCAGTCACCCGCCAATATCGACCCCCCGCCATGGTATCTGTCAGCTGGGTATGAACCATCAAAATCACTCATCCCGCCTCTCGAAATGAGCAGGTCACGGAGCTTTCACTCTCAGGATTTGCACAGCAACTCTGTGTCTTCCTTGCGAAGCTCCCACCACGAGGGCCCCGTGAACCACGAGCAAACCACATCCACTAATACGTTGGGCTGTCAGTTTCTATCTTCTCCAGACTCCGATTGGATAGTAGTTCCTCCGATCAATCGAAACGATCAGCCTATTGCTCGCCGTGATACAGCGATTTATCCACTATCGACTCCATTGGGTAGGGGAATTTTTTCCCTGGCTTGATCGACTTTGCTGACCAAGGATTAGATGATCTGCGAATGAAGGCTCTGCTAGACATTGCATCATCTAGCACAGCTTTTGATTCAAGAGAGCGCTATCCACCGCCAAAATGTGGCCCCAGGACATGCCAAGCTATACTCAAGCAGATCAAGGAGTGGATCAATCGGGAATACACTAAACCAGTTCTTTGGGTATATGGACCTGCGGGTGTGGGTAAATCTGCTATTGCACAGACCATTGCAGAAGATTGTGCCCGCGAAAAACTCCTTGCTGCCAGCTTCTTTTTCTCTTGTGACCGTCCCGAGGGGAACTCTATCGACAAGCTTTTTATCACTGTTGCATACCAATTAGCTGTCTCTATTCCACGAATGCGTGCTCCTATCTTGACGGCTTTCAGCAACGATCCATCCCTTGTCAATCGGGCAGTTTCTACTCAGGTGGAGGCATTGCTTATCACCCCATTCCAATCTATTGAAGTGACGGAACGATCATTTCCTTCATTGGTGATAGTCGATGGCATAGATGAATGTGCAGACCCAAACACCAACAAGTCTGAAATATTGTATCAAGTTCAGCGACTTGTTAGCAACCGCAATGTTCCTCTTCGGTTCCTCATTCTAAGTCGACCTGACCATTTGATTCGAGCTAGCTTTGAAAAGTCATTCTTGTCTCGCTTCTCTGCCAAGTCGATTGAACTATCCGGAGGCGATTCGCAGTCCATCGAGGATGTGCGCTGCTATCTTGAGCATGAATTTGATCGTATCAGATCTTCTCCAGAACATGAGGTATGGATGTCAAATATATATACACCATGGCCTACACAACCCGATTTGGAAACTCTGGTCGAAAGATCGGCCGGATATTTTATCTATGCCACTACATTGGTCAATTTTATTGACCAACCAGATTTCTCACCCGTTGAGCGACTCAATATCTTTCTACATGAACGTTCGTCCCGATACAATCCATTTGAGGCCCTCGACAAGCTTTACTACCACATCCTTTCACGAATACGTGACATACCAGCCAACCCTCTCCGAATAAAGGTATTTCCTCTGAATCACTGGTGTCGTCGATTCTGGCAACAGTGTAAAAACATTGATTCTGAGTCTTCTGCCGTTTCAAGTTCTGGCAGGCCGCGGTCAACCGTTCTTAAAGAGATTTTACGAGCTGTATCAGCTGGGATACCTGATGATGCAATTACGGACGTTTTTGGTATTGACCCCGGTCAAGTCTCGTTGACGTTTCGCGGACTACAATCCCTAATGATATCTCAATACCTTGGTCGTGGCTATGGACACCGTCCTACTCACCCTTTTTTTTACGATTTTCTGTATGATCCATCTCGATCTGGAAAATACCACATCCGCCCACCAATCAAATCTGAACACCGGCAGGCATCACAACCAAGTATTTCTACGCAGTATACAACTCCTGACATAGCTTTCCTATATGCCATTCACCAAAGCAACACCTTACATGAAACGCTCGCAGATGCAGGGTATACAGGAAGTTATTCTCTACATTCTGGATTCAACCCCGAGACAATTGAATCTCAAGAACCAGAACAAGAGATCTATATTGTCCTCGATTCTGAAATTTCTGATCAGTTACGTGCCTCGTTAGAAGACATAGCACGCCCCTTCACAGGAATTGTCATAACCCCTTCGGATAACTTGGCACAAGAGGCAGGGATCGATGCTTTTGATCCAGGTCTCCACTCCGGTTTGGCCGGAATCAATCATCGTCATCTCTTGCAACATGGTCCTCGAAACGGGGGTTATAGCTGGAAGGGCGACGGAGTGTATCATATGGACTACCCTGGGGGATCACATCAGAGTAATGATGGTAGCGGTGGCAGAGACGGAAATGGTGGAGACAGGAACAGGAATGAAGATCATATCTCGAACAGGAAAAGGAGAACTGATGGCAGTAGCGATAAGGATGAAGGCGGTGATCACGATGATGGCGACGAACGGCGTGAAAACATGGATGGTGATAGTAGTTACGGATCGATACGGATTCCGTTTTCTTCTATCATTTCCAGCATAGATGGCGGAGAAAGATTTGACATCACTTGCCGTATTAGAGCAGTGGTGAGCTACAACTCCGAATCTCTACCCATGATTTGTTCAATCTGGTCATCAGGCTCACAAGTGTGATCCAAAAGTTTGGCCTGGTCCATCACTGGCAGTTGACGTGCAAAGACTTCATATAAATTCTAAACCGAATCGTTATACCCTGAGCCAGTGTCAGGTCAACATCTCCACATCTTCATGTCGTACCAACATCATCGATTGGTCACCCGGAATCATACATGCAGAAGATGACAGTACATATCGGAAAGAGACAGGATCCACTCTACTGTCACGTTCTGTGAACCGTACCCTACCTTTCGACGATGAAATTGGTTTGATAAAGGGCACAAAAAGAACACAACAACCATGGGTAATTAGCTCTCGGAGACCAGACCGAGTCTATGGCATGACAAAAGACAGTGAAAGCATGCTATGGAAATACACACGCAATCTAAGCGGAGGATTCCGACCAGTCACAACCGAGGATTTTGAGACACGACCGATGTTGATACTCGGGCTTGATGATGCGTCGCCCTTGACCCTTCCAAAGATTGAGGTCGAAGTACTCTCCTTCTGGTCATTCGAAAAACGATTCCTGACAAAGTTCCGCGCAAATAACTTACCACTTCCGGCGAACCTGAATTTCTTGCATCGGGCGTCAATGACAGTGGATTTGGAGACATTTGAAGGGTCCACTTCTGCAGTAATGGAAGGAGACGTCCTTGACAGAATACCTGTGCTATCTATCGAGGGGACTTCTGAAGAGTTTGATGCACATCAACCCGGCCTTTCAAAGAATTCGCAGACTTCGAACATTGAAATAATGATTAAACAAGCAGTCGAAGGACGTGTGAACAGGCTGAGACCAGAAGGTATGTTGTCAAGCAGCACTCACACGAGCGGCGTTAATTTACGACAATTTTTTCGTTTATAGGTTCAAACATGCTTTCCCCAACATTCAGGCCCAGTACTACCCTTGCAACGGAGTACCCTACTCTATTTCCAAGTTCTTCAGGTTCGGCATTCAGTACAGAATCGGAGGTTGTTGCTCCTCCAAAACGCGAGGGTAAATTGAAACATGTCATGTCCAGATACCTAAGTAAGATTGGAGTTAGATAGAGAAAATTAGTGATGATATCAATACAGGAAGTATGAGAGAACACTAGCTCCTCAGCCTTAACGCCAACGACAGGTGCACGTACAGTTCTTTTCGAAGTTGCGCCCTATACTAGTATAACCGTGAAGAGGGCGGATGACAAGACTTATGTCAGATCGAAATTTGCGCCTTGTTAGGACTCGAGAAAGTCCGGCACCAGAATTCGTGTTGCAATTTTTGAAGGAGACGATAAAGCAAGGAGCCATGTCAAAGTAGAAATCACGTCTTCGGTCATCACACGCGTCCAAGTAGAATCGTTTAATAAATATAAAAATTCGTGGTGATCGATAATTCGTTATCTTCCATCGCCATTCGGTCGAAGTCAGTGAGAAGCAACAGCAGGTTGGGGTGGGGCCCAGGGGCAGGGTCATGACCCGCTGCCCCATCATGATGTACTCTAAAGCTCAAGTGACAAAGGCGGCGCTGGCGATAGCATCCACTGTTGTCACCACCGATTATCGCCGCATCTTGATGATGATGAATCTGTCTGACTCCCTCTGATTCCATCACTGTATCTTGTTACTATTGTGATATTTACCTACACAAGATGACTGATGATCACTTATCAGGTCGCATTCATACTTACGGTTCTCATTGTGAAATGAGTAACGGGTCTCAGACTTTTATAGGCATGATGGGCGCCATGTTGCCAAGTACATTGATAACTATACCTTCGATGAGCAAGACAGGTTAGCCTTCTGTCATCGTAACTTAACTCTAATGTCTTTCAATTCTGATGTTCTTGGCAGAGGCGCAGCTCACTGATGACATTAACAAAGCTATTGGCAATGTCGATCTCGAACGCACAACTATCCTCGTTGACGAGTGGTCCAGTCTCTCTTCAACTCCGCTCAACATAGGCTTCCTTGACCTCGCGAGCCAAACCGGCTCTGGACCCATCGTCTCTCTCCTTCTTTCGCGAGGCCTTAATTCGAGAGTTTACACCGACGCTCTCATTTCTGCCTGCGAACCCGATTATAACGTGGACGTCCTCCAAGCTTTCCTTGACTCCGGCTGGGACATTAACACTGGCTTAGGATACATGGGCGATCTTCTCGCCCTATGCCTCAACTCGCCCTCCATGATTAAATGGGTTCTTGCACAGGGTGCAGACCCAAATCTGAACTACAACAACGGGTCGCACTCCGCTCTTGAGACCGCTGTCATCAATGAGTCTCCCGAAAGCGTCGAGGTGCTCATCGATATAGGCGGCGCACAGATAAGTAACACCAATGCTCTCAAGTTTGCTGCGCGCTTTGGGCGTACGGAGATGATTGAACTGTTACTCGCGAGGGGAGTCGAGATTAATGAGATTCCGCGCCCGGAGTATGCTAACAACCTCATGGATTATGACACGGGGATGGGAACAGCGCTTCATCAGGCAGCAATAGCTGGCCAGCTTGATGCTGTGCAGCTTCTTTTGGAGAAAGGTGCAGATCCAAGGTTGAAAAATATCGTGGGAAAGACAGCACTCGAACTTGCGCGGGAAAGAAATCACGCGACTGTCGTGGATGTATTGGAAGGGTGGTGATGCTGTTTTAATTCGTCGTAATGGGTATAGCCGAGAACGAGAGTGATACTTCACAATCTTCTTCATAATCTTCTAACCCTAAACAGCGCATTGTCTTCTCAAGTTGCGGCACATAGAGCTCACGACATGTTGCCATTGCAAGCCGCTACGTCAGAACTCGAGGTGTGAGTTGCTACGACACCCGTTTTGTCTCAGTACTTCTAAGTCGTAGACGACGATACAATGACAAGCCTGTTCACATGGGGAGTTGTTCGTTCATTGTTTTATCTTCTGTTGCCTCAACCCATGGATTTGAAAGGAATACTGCCCTGCAGCCGCTAGAGGACTACAGCAACATACTACTAGCAAGAGCCATATCATGTTCAGGCAAATTGAGTGGGTTTGGAAAACTTGCGACACTGGATTTCCTGTTGCCTGAGTAAAACTTGAACTGACTACTACTACAAGTAAGTATATGACTCCAGACCCAACTCACTTCATTCAATTAGGTCCTTGTATTTTATTAATTCAATGCTGAGATCCAGACTTAATCTCACTTTGTTTGGTTAGGTCCTTGTATTGTTGTTAACTCAATGCTGAGATCCAGACCCACTTTCCCAGGAGTTGTTGCATATATTATAGAAACAAGCTACAGTCTGTGCCTTCAGCACAGGCCTGTGGCTCTTGCTAAGTTCCAGACCCAACCTCACTTTGTTTGGTTAGGGCCTTGATATTCTAACTCAATGTTGAGATCCAGACCCAACCTCACTTTGTTTGGTTAAGTCTTTGTATTTGTTAATTCAATGCTAAGCTTCAGACCCAATTTCATGTCATTTGGTTAGGTCTTTGTATCTGTTAATTCAATGCTAAGATCCAGACCCAACTTCACTTGGTTTGGTTAGGTCTTTGAATTTATTGATTCAATGATCCAGACTCAACCTCACTTCATTTGGTTAAGTCTTTGTGTTTTGTTGACTAAGTGGTGCTTCCCTCTTACAATTTGATATACTGAGATTTCATATATAAACCAATCATGTATCTATATACATTATCAACAAAATACTACAATGTCCACCAGTATATATCAGAGATGCTGAAAATTATAAAAGTTAGTACTAACCAAGGAATTATTTAAACTGTCACACTTACATTTGTAAACCATTAAGAATACCTATACTACATTGTCAGGCCATATACATTAGGTCCTGAAGCTCATAGAGGTTAGCAATATCTTGCTTGAATCCATTAAAAGTCACCTTACATTTGTAAACCATTTAGGATTTTTTGATAGACAATATTTGCGGTCTTTCTTGATGTGTTTTCTGGGTCCAAAATGACTTTGATATGATCTCCTGATGTGTACTGAGAAAGTGCAACATAAAGTTGGCCATGTGCAAAAACTCCTGATTGAATGTCCAATTCAACATGCTTGGCTGATTGACCCTGAGACTTGTTGATTGTCATAGCAAAGGCCAATTGAACTGGGAATTGTCTTCTGTGCAATGGAATTGGTAAATCCTCTTCAGAGACATTCATGTTGATTCTTAGAATGAAAACAATTTATCCTGCAAACTTGGCATCCCTACTGATGATCTGACATCTGAGAACTCTAGTGCTGATGTGGGTGACAATCATTCTTGTCCAATTGCAAAGTCCTTTGGTAGTATCATAATTCCTGAGCAGCATGACAGGAACACCAATCTTCAGAGCCAATTTAGCCAAAGGCAAACTGCTGGCTCTGAGAGAGTCAAGGTATTCCATTGTATACAATCCAAGGCCATTAGGATTCCCTTCATCAAATATAATAGAGTCTGCACTCTGCAAGATTTTCTCTTCTCCTGGACATCTCTGCAGAACTCCTGAGTTGATATCCTCTATGTCAGAGTTCTTGCCAGAGTCCAGGTAAAATTGATTATTCTGATGGCAATCAATATGAGGATGTGGAAGAGATCAATCCACAGATCATAATTTCTAGAAGTTGTACTGTTTCTACAGGCCCAAGATTTTTTGCAGCACCAACCACCAATAACCAAGCTGCATGAGCAATGCTATCAGGAGTCTGATCCAGTCTCATATTTGAATGAAGTAGTGGACTTGAATCTGATACCAAAGTCTTCCTCTTTTGAGTGAAGCAGCAATGATCTGCTGCCTCAGTCCTTGTTGGATAACTGGGAGAGTTTGCTGAAAATTTCCTTCAAACACCACAGTGACACCACTAAAAAGGACATCCTTTTTCAGGATGTCTCTGAACCCTTGATCCACAGAGTCAATGGCATTGTTGTATTGCATTAGAACTTCATCCCAGATGACATCTTTGGTCTGGAGTAAGAGTTGAGACAATTGAGTCCCTTGCTTGTTATTGGCAATGGATGTATCCAGAGCAGGAATGGGGATTTTGAAATTTTGAATGTGCAGTTTTACCACCCTCCAGCAATAAGCAGCAATTCCAGATGATGCTACACATAATGCCACATCTCCATTGGACTGAATGGCAGAGGCCAAAGTGTTGCAAACAAATGTTTTGCCACATCCACCTGCACTGTGAATGAATATCATCTTGCCCAAATTGTTCTCCACAGAGTCCATAACTTTGTTGAAGGCCCCTAGTTGTTCATCATTAAACCTGGACTTGTTTTCATCCACTCTTCTTTTCAACTCCTCAACATGATAATCAATTTCTTCTTGCAAAAGTCTATTCCCTAATACTGGATCAGTATTGATGTCAACTCTTTATACAATAATCAACTCACTTGGAATCATATTTTGTGGTCTGAATCATAGAGATTGCAAACCAACAGACATGGACATTAGTGTACATTCATGAGGATGGAGAGATTTCAGACAAGGAGCTTATATTCACTGTATATGGTGTAATTATGGACAAATATTTACTCCCTCTTGAAAAGGACATGTGTATGAGGTCAGTTAGGACAGTTAAATGTCAGATACAAAGAGCTAACTTACAAGGTCAGCAATTACAAATGCATAAAATACATAAAACAATCAGTCAAGCTCAATGGACCAAGGACTCAACATTTTGAAGATGCAATAAAGAGTGCTGGGTTGATATGGAACTATTTTGAATGCAAGTTTGCCAAAGGCCAACTCAGCACAGTATTCCAGAGCAAAATTACATAAAGATGGCAAGCAAACATAGGTAAATCTCATATAACTGAAAAAAAAAACACAAGATTAAATAAATGTATGTTCCAGGTATGAATTATGCAAACTAGAAAGATTTAGAATAGGAAATGTAGTAGCCATGCAACTATTGTTCCAGGTCATCAATCAGAGCAGAGGAAAACTGAAAATGCTGCTAGTATTTGTCATGACCCACTCCCAGACCTCTGGACCCCTTCCCAAGCAACCCCACTGCCTCAGAGTCCCCACTAACACCCCCTCAACTCACCCTAACCTTTGTTCACCCATGGCACCTGTCCTGGCTAACTCTGACACTTCCCCAGCAAACTCTGATGGCCCCCTAGCAAATTCTGTCATGTTCCCATTCCCTTACAAGCCCCCAGCTATCTCCAATGCTTCCTAGGAACTCTGGCACATGCTGCAGACCCCCACTAATGTGTCACCACAGCCTTCCCAACCACTTCAAAACATCCCATTGACTCCAGTGCAGCCCATGCTTCCTCCAGTTTCCTCAGTTCCAATCAGTATATTACTGCAGTCTGCCAACTGATCAGAACCAACACCTGTTGACCTTGCATGGCTCTGGCAAGCCCCACTGCCAGACCCACTACCCCTGGAGGAGCTCCAGTAGTCAGTATATAAGCCATATAGTAATATCTGCTACAGTAGTCTTGATATTGCTGATATTTCTCTGTTATGTTTGTATTTGTTACATTTCCTGGCTTTGTCTCTATTTCTGTCTCTAGTCTTGCATCTCATTCAATCCCTTTTGTTCTCATTTCTGTCTCATCTTGACTCTGTCTTGCCTTGTCTGCTTCAGTTTCTTTTATTGTTGCCTGAATTCCTTTCAACTCCAACTCCATTACAAACTCCATGCATATCTCTGTTCATATAATTATAACCCCATATATTCATAACTAACTCTGGACCTTGCCCTACACTTGGCCTCAGAATCCATCAATACTGATTGATCCCCCATTAATCCCTGGTTCTGCTCTCATCACTCATGTGACCCCTGCTTGCCCCACACTCTCATTACTTGCCTCTAAATTTGTACCTGGGCATCCTCCAAGCTCAACCCTTATTTGTACCTTGTCTTAGACTTCCCTGGACCACTCCAGACTTGCTTGGACTGGTCCCTCTAGCTTACCCTCACAAGTATCTGAAGTCTGGACATCTCCAGAATGCTGGGTTATAAGTGCAGGACATCACATCTGCCTAGTAAGGGCTCAACTAGTTAAGCTGAGCCCCCATGGCCAGCAGGACCTGACAGTATTCAGGTCCATTACACTCATTGACAGAGCTTCAGATCAGTAAGCACATGTCAACAGAAAGAAAATGTATGGAATGACATATATATATTGAGCCAACCCCACTATCCAACAATTCAATACAGAGTGGAGGTAAGCTAAAAAGGAAGCTCAGAGAGATAGCAAGTGATGTCTTGAACAAAATAAAAGTTGACTTGGCTTGACATACCAAAGAAGCATAAGGCCACCCCAAGTTCAATAATAATACTTTAAAGGCTGTATATAAATACACATTGTCAGGTATGAACATACCTCAACAACAATGAAATTGACTGGCCAAAGGAATGCAGGTTACTATGTAATTCAGCTGACTCAGATTACACAATCCACTGCTGTAGCAATGGCTGACCAATTAACCCACCTTTTGTTAAGCAGATTACACAATCCATCACTGTGGCAGCAGCTGAGTAAGCAACCAACCCAGTGTTTTCCATTAAGTATTTGACCTCAAATAATGGAAAGTTAACACAATATAAAATTAGCTGACCTGGTTTACACAATCCATTGCAGCAGCTGACTAATCAACTGACCAAGTGTCATCTCAGTGTTTTATGTTAAGCATTTGATCTCAAATAATGGAGAGTTAACACATTATAAAATTAGCTGACCCAGATTACACAATCCATTGCTGTAGCAACAGCTGACTAATCAACTGACCAAGTGTTTTTGTTAAGCAGATTACACAATCCATCACTGTAGTAGTAGCTGACTAAGCAACCAACCCAGTGTTTTTGTTAAGTATTCAATCTCAAATAATGGAAAGTTAACATGTTCTAAAATTACCTTCATAAATTTAACTTGTTGTAATGAACATGGACACATTACAAAGCTGTACTGAGAGAAATACAAAATAGATATTGTCTGTACTCTAGTCCAAATAGAACCACCACAATCAAGAATGGAAAGAAAACAAAAATAAAAGAATATTATAGAATAACATACCAAATAATAAGGAAAAAAGGTAAAAAAAAGGAGCTCACATGTTGTTTCCATTAATTAGCTGGTAGTCATAGCTGGAATGAGCAAGAATTGAGGACAAGGAATAGCTGGCAGTAATAGTCAGAAGGAGTAAAAATTGAGGACAAGGGATAGTTGATGGTAATAGCCAGAAGGGAGCAGAAATTGAGGACAAGAAGGAATAGTTAGGAATAGCCAGTAGTAATAGCCAGAAGGAGTAAGAATTGAGGACAAGAATTGAGGACAAGGAATAGCCAGAAGGGGCAAAAATGGAGGGACAAGGAATAACTGGCAGTAATAGTCAGAAGGAGTAAAAATTGAGGACAAGAAGAATAGCCATGAATAGCCAGTGGTAATAGCCAGAAGGAGTCAAATTTGAGGACAAGAAATAGCCAGTGGTAATAGCCACAAGGGAGTGAAAATTGAGGACAAGGAATAGCTGGTGGTAACAGCCAGAAGGGAGCAAAAATTGAGGACAAGGATAGCTAGGAATAGCTGGTGTAATAGCTGGAAGGGAGCAAAAATTGAGAACAAGAAAAGGATATACTTGGTCAGACCAGATCATGTGCCTAAGGGAGCAAAATTCAAGGACAAGGATACCCAGCAAGAGTAGTCAAAGTCATGTGGCATTTATTTTTATAATTATAATAGCCAGTGTAATAGCTAGGAGGAAGCAAGAATTCAGGACAAGGAAAGGACACCTGGTCAGATCTGGAGACTTCTGAGGTGGTGAATTTCATTACAAAGGAAGGACCTTGTTGCCCAATGAACTTTCTCCTTGTAAAGTCATTATCAAGATACTGTTTGGCCACAAACCAGAAATTTATGCCCAAAAGCATAAGGGTTACATTCATGAAGTGAAAATCTATCAACTATCTTTGCAACAAGTCCCTCAATGGCAATGGGGTTCTAAGAATCCTCTGAAAGGTTAAGAAATGGAAGGTCCATGGGCTGTAGTACAGTGATGATGGTGATGTTGTAGAAGTCACAGTCAAACAAGAAAAGTTTTTCTTATTGATAACATAAGTTATTAATTAACTTGACAAATATCTATAATATATGGGACAACTCCTGGGAAGGTGGCTGTGCACCTACAGTGGCTCAAAAAACTGTCCCAATATTTTATACTTTTTGGAAGATGACATTGGCATGAAGGATTGGAAGTATTTAAGTTTCTGGTTATATCAGCTAAAATACTATGGCATCATAGCTACAAATTGTATTTCAGTTTATGTAATTCAAATCAAAACTGATGGAGTAATGGCCATTTTAAAATATTCACTCATTGGAACAGTTTTTTGAGCATCTCTAATTTTGCAGATTTATCCCTATTTTAGTCAGAAATAAAGAGTAAGTTGCATGTGGGAATATCAGAAGAGTCATGTGACCATGTTTGGCTATATTTGGGAGTGATTTAAGTTGGTTGAACCATGTCTTGACCTTCAACCACCATCATGAAAGCTACTTCTCCTACACAATGCTCTACTGTTGCTTCTCTCCTTGCTCAAGGGTATTCTCTGCATCAGATTGAGGCTGAAACTGGTCTAGGGAAGTCTACTATTGGAAGGATTGGTAGAGAGTTGGAGGTGGACAAGGAAAACCATCCTGGAGAACATCCAGCTGAGCTTACTCCATGTGATAAACAGGCTATTGTTTGACAAATCTCAACTGGGAGACTTGATACAGCTGTCCAGGCCACCAATTTTATCAACAACATCATTTCCAATCCTGTCTCTCCTCAGACTGTCCAGAATGTGTTCAACCTACCCCCAGGCCTAAAGGGCCTCCATCCCGTGTTCCACATACAACTCCTCAAGAAACATGCTCCAGACCCTTTCTCTAGGCAATGCCCTAGTCAACTGCCCCCCATTGAAGTCAAGAATGAATATCACTACAAGGTCAACCAAATCCTTGACTCCTGCATGGTCCATGGCTGACCCCAGTACTTGGTCTGCTGCAAAGGCTATAGATCTGAGGATGATACTTGGGAACTCTAAAAAAACCTTGATAGAGCCCCCAACAAACTCCAGAATTTCCATTGATGGCACTCCACCAGGCCCTAGGACTGCTGGGACTAGCAAACACAGATGGCATTGATGGGTGTAACTCCCACCTCTGGATTTATCAGGAATTCAACTCTCACAAGTACTCCCTACATGCTTTATTCACTTCCCCTCACTTAATACTAAAAAGAATTCAATTCTCCAGGCTGGAAGTCCAAAAAAGAATAGTATGGACATGCTATGGTATTACATAATGGTGCAAGGTGAGGGCCAATGCAGAACACAAGACAACAAGTCCAAGAAAACCCCTACTCCCCCTCCCCCTCTGGCTCTACCTCTGCTACCATCCTCACCATATCCATCTCTAGTTGGGCCACCACTGTTACCAGGACCTCTAGGTGTCCTGGAAGTGGCTCCCCCACATCCATTGCCACCTCTTACCATGCCCCAGGATCCACCATGGCCCTTCATTGGTGCCCTGCTAGCAAACAACCCATCTGCCCAACTTCCTGACCCAACTCCAGCAAGAGATCCCTGGGCATCCTCAAGAGCCCATTGTGGATCAACACAAGTGCCACCAACACTCCATCAAGGAGAATCCAGTGCTTCTGGGCCCAATCTACCATGTGCTATCAGCATAAGAGGACTAGGGAGAAAATGGAGCTAACTTATGAAGAATCCCCCTTTGCCCAGAGGCTACCTTGTTGGCAAGCCACTCCTTCTGCCTCCTTGCCATCTCTGCCAACATCCTGGGGACCCCTACACAAGACACCCCCTCTATCCACCACACTGCCACCTCTGCCCATGCCTCCAATAGCACCATCCATGCCTGCAGCTCCTGAAGCTGTGACAATCATTCTGTGGCTGTCTCTATGGCTATGTCCCTATCTCTCCATACTGCATCCCTCTCTCTCCAAACCTTGTCCCTATCCTCCCCAACCCTCCAAGCCTCCTCCTTGCAGGTAGCCAACAACCATTCCAACTCCTCCATCCAACATTGCAGGAAGGTCTTGGCAACTGGCTATGACTCTTCTGCAGAATATTCAACTAGGACCCCAGAGGTCAGGGAATACACTGTGGGGCCTAGGAGGCCTGCCATCACCTCCTCCCCCACACCCACTTGCTTGGCCCTGCTTCCGGCAAGGGGGTTGCCCTCCATTTGCCCTTGTTATGCACTGTGGAGGCCCCTTCTCTCTGTCCACCCCATAGGGGCCTGATCTTCATTGGTGGGTGCCCCACTCTGCCCCCACCCTCTGCCCCCTTGCCCCTCCCCAACACCTTACCCCACTGCCCCTCCTCCATCTATGCCATGACCCATGCCCAATCCCAGCCCTGCTCTGTAACAATGCAGGCAGCATGCCAACTCAATATAACAGAGCACCTTTTGTGCCACAAACAACATGGAAGACACACTGACATGTTCCACCATAACCCTAGCATAGGCTCCTCAAAATTGCACTGTTCTCCTCATCAAACACAAGACAAACACTGCAAGAATAGGTTAACTGGGGAAAGAGGTAAAATCATGACTGCTCACCAGGACTGCTGCTTGGCACTACTTGAGGGTCAGAGGACCCCTCACCTGCCCTACCACTGCTGCAAACTGCTCCAGTGTCACTTCTACCTGTGCAACTCTAGAGGTGGAGAGAATGGGCTAGACCACTCCAGGACCCAGGATGGCTCTGGAATGTGAGGTGGGGGCTGCCTCTACTGCTGACCACACTAGGACCCTGCCTAACAAAAGCCCTGAGGGGTCTGCCACAGCTTCAGGCACCTCTGTTGAGATTCTATCAGCATTTCAGAGCATAAAGATAAAAACACACTTATGACTATGATACATCACCTGTACTCACCTATGATTCTGATAACCTTCAGAATCCTCGGAGGAAGAGGAGAGAGATTAGGCAGAAGAAGAAGAAGACACTACTGGAGAGTACACAGAGGAAGACATTGCAAAGAGTTTAGAAACTCTAGGGTATGTCTGACCCTTTTAATGAATTGGGAAGAACCCCTTAACAAATGGTGGCCACACTTTGACTTTGTTTTCCATGCCACCACCACTTGCTGTGGTCTGATCAATATTACTTGACTTCAATTCCCATGCCCTGCCAATCTCTGAATTGTGCTCTGTGCCTCAAGGAACTCAATGCTAAAGGGGGAGCAATGTCACAACCTGCTCCCTGGACCCCTGACATGGTTCCCAGCCTGCTCACATCCCTGGAGTCCCTCCTCTAATGCCTCATCAAAACTCCCAACTATCAAACACCCTCTGCAGCCACCCTGAGTAACTCTGACACTTCTCTGGCAAACCCTGATAGCCCCCTGGCTAATTCCAATGCCTTCTCTGCAGCTGTCAATGCTTCCCTTAACCCTCCTGAGCCCCTAGAACCCTTCCCCACCATTCCTGACCCCATCATCTCTGGCTCACCATTCTAACTCACCCAACCTACTCTGAAGCATCACAATGACCCCAGAGCAACCCATGCCCCCAACCAATCCTATCAGAATATCACCATGGCCTGCTCCTCAATGGCAACTGACACTTGTTGACTCTGCACAGCTCCATCAAGCCCCACTGCCACACCCACTGCCCCTCAGAGCTCTCCAGTAGTCAGTATATAATCTATAGAGTAGCACCTCATACTCTAGTCTTGATATTACATTAACTGGTCACTTGGTCTCATGTTTCTTTCCATCTCTATTTCTGTTTTCATCTCAAATCTATATCTCTTCTCTTAGTCTCATCTTGTCTCACCTCTGTCTTGTCTTGATTGTCTCCATTTCCTTTGTCTCTCTAAGTTCTTTTCATCTCTGATGTCAGTACAAACTCTGTGCACATGCTATAACCCCCAAACATTCTTACGACAACTCTGGACCTCACTCTTTGCTTAGTCCTAGAACCCATCAAGTCTTGATTGATCCTCTGTCAAACTCTGGCTCCACCCCCATTATTTGTGAAGCCTCTGCTTACCCTGCAATCTATTTGCACACCTACAAACTTGTTTCTGATGCCTGCCCAAGCCCAATGCCTAATATACTTGGTCTTAGACTTTCCCAGACCACTCCAGACTTGCTTGGACCACTTCCCCTAGCTTCCCCTCACAAGTTCCTCTACTCCATGCCAATTCCAGAGTGCTAAGTTATAAGTGCAGAACATTGTGTCTGCCTAGTAAGGACTCACCCAGTGTAGCTAAGCCCCCATGTCAGCAGAACCTGACAGGCATGGTCCTAGGGGTCAGTTGGTGCTGGAAGGCCCTCAGCCTTGAGTGAAATGGAGCACAGGGTTGGCAGGGTTGGTAGGGATTGAGGATCAGTTGCCATTGGTTGCTCTGGTCTGCCAGTGGTGTTGCTGGAGGTGTTCCACATAGTTTGCAGTGCTGTGTTTTCACTCCAGTCTTCCTAGTAGCATTGGTCAATCTGTGTAATGAGCACCTTATACCCATCATACATAGTTTGCTTAAGTGCAAGGCAGAGAATGTCCTTGATATGTTGAGGTAGGGCATGGTGGAGGGCAAATTGAAAGGCATTGTAGTTCCATCCTGTCTTGTAGGCCTCCCATTTGAATTGTACAATGAAGGTTATTGAATGTTCATTGTCATGCATCTAGAGGTTGAAGAGGTTCTCCTCTACTTTCAATATAGTGTCAAAGATGCCAAACTTATTAGAGAACTCCTGGGCAAAAGTGAGCCAATTGGAAAGCATAGGATTGTTGGGATCAAACTGCCCCTCAGTGTGGCAACAGGAACAATTACTACTACTACTACTACTACTACTACTACTACTACTACTACAATGCCAGACCCCTGCCTTAAACTCAAAATACTCAGGATGACACTTGCAATGCACTGGCTCAGGAAGGCAAGCTCAACATTCAGAAACCCAAATCTTTCACTGGTCATAACCCCTGGAAATGGAGAATCTTCCTAATACAGTGCCTGACCATGTTCCTGTCACAACCCGTCCCCTGAAACCCCGCACATCATCCATCAACCCCCTGAACCCCCAAAAAACCCCTGACGCTCCACTGAACTTCCGCCCATGCCCCGCGCCTATTTTGGCTAACTCCGACGCCTCCCCAGCTAACTCCGACGGCCCCCTGGCCAACTTTGGTGCCTTCCCTGCAGCCACTGACACTTACCCTGGATCTCCCAAACTCCGAGAACCACCCCTGCTGTTTCCGATCTTTGCCACCCATCATCAACTCAACACCCTGGTTCCTCCGACCTATTCTGGAGTATCATGACAACCTCGGGGCGACCCACATTCCCCAATGATCCCATCAACATATCAGCATGGCCTGATCCTCGATCACAACTGACACCTGCCCACTCCATCGAGCTCTGCCAAACCCCGCCGCTGCAGCCGACGTACCCTGAAGTTCTCTGGTAGCCAGTATATAAGCCGTCGAGTAGCTCTTTGTACTCTAGTCTTGATATTGCTTAATGTTACCTATGGTCTGATTGTTTCCTTTTCGTGTTTCATGTTTCGTGTTTTGTGTCTTGTTCTCCTTACTCTCAGTCTCCCGGTCTTATCTCAGTCTCCTGGTCTCATCTCAGTCTCCTGGTCTTGTCTCGTCTCCATTTTGCTATTGTTCTCATTATCGTTTTGTATCTCCACTCGAATCTACTCTTGTTCCATATTGACTCCATTCCATTTCATCTGACGCTGTCTCGGTGACTCCATCCGGCTGTTGTGCCCAAGTCCTCATCAACCTAAATGACCTCACAAACTCCACAATTATGATCACGAACCCTGACACTCTTTCACCAAGTCTGGACCTTGCTCTTCACTCAGTCCTGGACTCCATCAACTCCAATTGATCTCCCATCAAACCCCGGCTCTGCTCCCATTGATCACACAGCCACCTACTCCTTTGCTTCCGCAAATCTCCCATACAGTCTTCTGCCTGAACCCCGCCAAGACCATCCCGTTTCCTGCAATCCAACTTCTCCAGATTCCCCAGATCTATCCAGATCACATCCCACTGACTATCCGCACAAGCCATCAATGCCTGGAACGTTTTTCAAGTGTTCAGTTACCAGTGCAAGGGGATCACGCCTGCCTAGTAAGGACTCGCCCAGTGCAGCTGAGCCCCCGAGGTCAGCGGAACCTGACAGTTCCAAGCTAAGCCTATTACCTTCCAACTTGAGAGCTCACAAGTAGCCTTTGCTACATCATATTTACAGGGCATTGCCTTTGACCACTACACAGCATTGCTTGAAAGTTGTTCATGGCTGGGCCCCATCTGTCAGGAGGTCCACCATTGGAAGGTTCACCACTGGAGGTTGGCCTGTGTTGCCCAGAGGAGAGCCCAGAGCCCAACAAGGAGGAGGAAGTCCTCTGGGGGTGGGTGGTCCAAAGTAATTAATGTCAGCAGGGGGGTTGAGCATCAGAGCAGGTGGGGGATGAGGGGGGTTGTTGAGAAAGGGGAGTCAAGGTGCTCTGGGGCCCATGGGTTGTCTCAGGGGAATTGGGGTGTTTTGGCAGGGTTGTAGAGCATTGCCATGGGAGGCATGAAGTTTGAAGTAGGGGGGTCTGCCTCAGAAAGGACTGTTGCATGGGATAGGCTCATTGCCAGGGTTTGCAGGCTTGTCAATGTAGGAGAGTTCTATTGTCATTGTCAAAGCGTGGGGGTGGCCTTTGGGTATGGAGTTTGGGGGCAGTAGGCTGGTCCCAGGTATGGAAGGTGCTGGGGACAGAGTTTGTCCAGGGGTGGGCAGAGAGGGCCAGGGTGTGAGCAGCAGGTTGATTAAACAGTCTGCCTGCAGGGTTGTCCTCAAGATGTTGGACCCAGCATGGAGCTCTTCCTGCTGGCAGGGAATGGGGGGTGGAGCTTCATTTCATGCTCTGACAGGTTCTTTGCATTGCACATGAAAGGAGTAGAAGGGGTCCAGAAGATCTTCAAACAGATGGAGGTTTGGGCTGGTATGAATTTCTTTGACCAGGGCATGGAGCTCAATCCAGAGATTGGCATCAATTCTCAAGGTGCCTTGAATAGCTCCAGGGAGGTTTCCTTGCAGATAGCTTTCATGAGAATTGAGGAGTCAATCTGCCCAAACCTCTGGAGTTGCTGGGGTGTCAGAATAGGCTAGGTTGACAAGGGCATGGGTGCATCTTGCAAACTCTGTAGGGGAGAGGTGAAGAAAGTGGAGGACTTCATTGCACTGCTGGACATAGGCTTTGACCCATTGCTGTCTGGAGGAAGGAGGGATTTGAGTGAGAAATGGCAATCAAGGAGGGGAATAATTATCTAAATGCTCTGGAGGGGCTGGGGTCACAGCAGGAATGGGGTATGCATAATAATGAGTGGGTGGAAGGTAGGCAAGGTTGGGGGGTGCTCTGGGGTATATGCAGGGGTGGTTGCTATCAGCAGGGAATGTTGGAGAGCAGTGCCAGCCCAGGGGTATCCCTTGGCTGATGGAGGGAGTGTAGAATGCCTGGTTGGGATCCAGGGTCCAATGATGAGGAACATACTGATCCACAGGTGGCCCTGGATAGAATGGAGCATACTGATTTTCAGGGACTGGCCAACTGTAGATGTTGGTTAGGTAGCCAGTGGGATTGTATGCAGGGTTATATGCAGTCATTGAGAATGGGCTAAGATGGAGTCTTGATATTATGTTAGGTTCCACTGACCATGAGGGCTCAGCTACACTGGGCAAGTCCTTACTAGGCAGACACAATGTTCTGTGCTTATAACCTAGTGCCCTGGGGTTGGTGCAGACTATGGGGACTTGCAAGGAGGAGCCAAGGGAATTGGTTTGAGCAAGTCTAGAGAGGTCCAGAGCAGTCTAAGACCAAGTATATTAAACATTGGGCTTGGGCAGGCATCAGAAACAAGTTTGTAGGCATGTAAATAGACTGCAGAGCAAGCAGAGGCTTTGCAAGTGATGGGAGTGGAGCCAGAGCTTGATGGGGGATCAGTCAAGATTGATGGGTTCTGCAGCCAAGCATAGAGCAAGGTCTGGAGTTGTCATAAGAATATTTGAAGGTTTGTAGCATGTGCACAGAGTTTGTAATGATATCAGAGGTGAAAGGGACTTAGCAATGATAAAAGAAACAGAGACAGTCAAGACAAGATGAAGGCAAGACAAGATGGAACTGAAAACAGAGATAGTTTCAAGACTAAAAGTAGAAATGGGACAAGACAGAGAGAAAACAAGACAAAGTTACCAATTAATGCAATATCAAGACTAGAGTATGAGGTGCTACTCTATGACTTATATACTGACTACTGAAGAGCTCCAGGGGACAGCAGGTGTGGCAGCAAGGCTTGTTGGAGTTGCACAGAGTTGCTGGGTGTCAGTTGTGATCAGGGGATGGGCCACAGCAATATTCTGATGGGATCAGTCAAGGGTGCAGGCTATCCTGGAGTTGTTGCAATGCTCTGGAGTTGGTTGGTGAACCAGGGTGATGGGCTGGTGACATGCACTGGAGTCAGGAACAGTGGGGAATGATGGGCTGGTGACATGCACTGGAGTCAGAAACAGTGGGGAAGGGTTCCAGGGGCTCAGTAGAGGCAGGGAAAGCATCAATGGCTGCAGAGAAGGCATCAGAGTTAGCCAGGGGGCTGTTGGGGTTTGCCAGAGAAGCATCAGAGTTACTTAGAGTAGGCATCATGAGTCAACAACGATCAGAGTAGTTGAGTGGGCATTGGGGGTAACTCTGGAGTAGTGGGGTGGTTGGAAACAAGGTCAGGGGTCTAGGGAGTGGGTCATGACATCTTTGATGTATATGAGCAGGCAGAGGGGGCACCAATCTAGGTAAGGGATTCTGTAAAGGTGCATCCCATCATTCAAGCAGATGGGTTTCAGGAATATCCATAGTAGCTTGAGCAACAGTAGGCTGATTGACTGGTCCCAGCCTATTGACTTTTCCATATACAGGCAGAGGTGGCACCATTCTAGACAAGGCATTCTGTGAAGGGGCATTCCATCCTTCAGGCAGATGAGTTTCAGGAATATCCATAGCTGCTTGAGCAACAATAGGCTGATTCAGTCTATTGACTCTTTTATGTATAGCAGCAGGCAGAGGTGGCACCAATCTAGGTAAGGGATTCTGTGAAGAGACATTCCATCCTTCAGGTAAAACAGTTTCAGGAATGACCATAGAAAATGGATCATCAGTAGGTGCTAGCTGTATACTAGGTCTTTCTGAAGAGCCAGAAGTGGTGGCTATAGATTGGTGGTTATTTTTAAGCCTCAATCCCCTAGATCCTATACCCCCAGATCCCATAGATTGATTGTTACCCCCAGTTTCTATACCCCCAGACTCCAACTGCAGTGGTTGGGACAACCACAGTATTGATCTGTTCCAAAGATCTATTGTTTCTAATTGCACAATACTTATCAGGATCTGTCATTTGTAACTGTTCAAGTCTCCTTTGAATCCTAGCTTGTTGCCTTTGGCTTTCAGGAGTAGTATGTGGTTGCCTGAAACATCAATTGTTAAGCATTTTGATAGTCAAAAACCATTTAAATCAACTTGCATGATGAAATATTCAATATATCAATATCAATAGCTCAGTGTGGATAAGGATTTAGTGATAAGCTTGTTAGTCAACATCAATCAATCAATAGATGTGACCAAACATACCTTGTTGTGTGGCCTCCTTTCCACAACTGTGGAAACCCCCAATGTTTGGTCATGTTGTAGCAAAAAACATGCAAGGCATGAAAAACAGTGTCCACTAAATTGTGTTTGGCCTTTTTCATCCCTGCAGATTATCTGGCACCTTTCACACATAGTCAAATGATGTTATATACTTATTCAAGTTGTTTACTGTAATTATTTTTAAAGAAAACATGTTCAAAGTACCAAAAACAGCCAACTTGTATTGTGTTCACCCTTAAAGGCAATTATTATACCAGAATCAGTCAGCATTAGTCAGGCTTACCTCAGCACAATCCAAAAAACTTATCACATATAATAGGCACAGCCACTTTCCCAGGAGTTGTCACATATATTACAGATAGATCCCTCTTGAGTCAAGTAGCTTGACTCAAAACAAGTAAGCAAGCAGTGTGGAACATGGGAGCAGTGTGGGATTGATGCTCTTGAGCCTGGGCATTCAATGTTTGAATTGCATGCACATTGTAGGTCCACTAGCAGGTGGCACAGTATTTGATACTCCTCCAAGCTTGGATGAATATGAGTCCTTGCATCCTGGGACTGCACAGTAGCAGGGAGAAAAAGTAAAAGCACAAGCACAAGCAAACACTCAGAACAAGACAAGACAAGACAAGGAAACACACCAATCACTTACTTAAGAACCCAATCCAACCTTCATCTCAAACTCCTATGTATGTGTGTAGCATTTACTTTGACTTACTTCCTTTCTCTTTCTACATAACAATTCAACTCAGTCCAAGGGTCAGTCACCAATCCAGTGTTGATGTTGGTGTTGGTCTCAATAGCATACATATACACATACTTGATACTTAATAAACTACAAACAGCCTGTACATACTTGTGTACCTTATGTGCTCCAAACAGAACAGAACAAATTTGGCAGAACATCAACATTTTGACTGTGACACATCAATCAAGCTTTGAGCTTTGAGCTTTGCTGCACCCAGCTGTGCAGTTTGTATGCAGAAGTGGGGTGCCCATATGTACTCACTCATAGGTGCTCATATTCATTCATATGTCAGTCAATGTATGCAGCACTGGGTGGTTTTGTCATTTCATTAAATGTATGTTCCATCTGCATTTGCACCCAATTTTTTGTACATCATGAATCATTAATCAAGTTTGACCTGAATTGAAATTGAAATTGAAAATTGGAGGAGTGGAGTGGGAGACTGAGTGTCTATGGTGCTTAGTGCTTGTAATGATTACTGACTACTGATTAATGAATCTGGATCTGATTGTTGTGTCATGTCATGTCAGTGAATGTGCATATGTATGTATGTAGCAAGGTGTTGGTGTGGTAATTATGCTGAACCAGAACCAGATGCAGGCTGAGCCTTGGTAGGTGTGTGATGTCTTGGGTTGAGCACTGCAGCAGCTACAACCTACATATATACATATACATTAAGTACATCAATCCATACATTCATTTGTTGCACAGCGTTTTAGCTGTGCAAAATAGTGATGATGAGGCAGCCTGGAAGAGAAAATCAAAAGAGGGAGTATAGGTGGCTGAGAGCATGTACATACATATCTGGGAGGGGAGTGTCTGCAGAGTTGGATCATGATGACTCTGTAATCAATCAATCACCTAGTCATTCTGTCTCCTCCTCAATGAGGAAATGTGGAGGGTTCTTTGTTCATCAGGAAAGTGTATGGGCAGCCCATGCTATTGCCAGCTATCCTCATGTGAATATCCATACTGCATTGGGACTATGTGCCTATGCTCAACAACAGGCAAACCTCCAGCATCAGCTATGGTTGACATGCAAGAATAAATGGGCTGGTTCAAGTACCCATTTCACCACAGGTATTGGAGTGCCAATCAGACACCAGTATCACGTCCAACAGTGTATATTATAACATTAGTTCATGGAAATACAAGTGAATGTTGAAAAAAAAAAGACATTTTAACATTGTATATTATGACATTAGTTCATGGAAATACATTAGGAAAGCTTCTTCCTGACAATCATCATTGATGAAAGAATGACAGAAGGTGATGGGTGATGATTAGGAAAGGGTGCCTGATCTTAATGCCAGGTTTGGATATTGAAATTTGATTTAGGAAATGAGTTGAAATGAGTGCTTCAGCACAGGCTCGATACCATGTGTGGTGGTTGAGTCAAGCATTGAGATGTCATGAGGCATGATGACCACCAGCCATGTGAAGTAACTAAGGAAGGTACCCAGGGTCCCAAGGCCCACATGAGATAAGAGTTGAATGATATATTGGCCTACATTGTGATTTACAGTTATACATACATTATGGCTTGCCCTGTGGTGAGAGGTGGGTAATACATTACTCTGCCTGTATCTGGTCTGCAAAAACAAAAACCCTCTACTGAAGTAGCAGGACCTGGTTGTTATCCAGATAAACAAATTGCACCACATAATGCTAGGAACCTCCTTGCATCAAACAGATTTAGCGGGTTTGCAAAACTTGTGACTGTGCCTTTGCTGTGGTGCAAATCACACTCGAAGTATGCATTACTACAGTAATTTAAACACCAATACACTAATGGGGAGACCCAGTTCTATCCAATAGAACTTCTTTCTTTTCTCCCTCAGTCACCTTAATCACCTTGGTAACCTGGAGATTTTGCTGGAGCGTTGGCCACTCAACTTCCTTCCAAACTGTCCCATTGTGAAAATTATTGATACCAATGTCCTCTGGTAGCAGAACATACACAGTTCCTGAAGAAAGCTCTGCAAATGCCTGTGATGTGTTATTCCAGAAAGCTTTGTTCTGCCGAGTGTTGAAGAGATCCCGATCGGTCCATGCCATGTCAAGGATTTTCTTGTGCATTTTCTTTGCTTGTTTGCCTGCTAGTTTCATGTATCCATTCGGTCCAGAATAAAATAGAGACTCGTCTGGTCCGATGTGAATGTGTTTTTTAATCTCTTTGATGTCGGGCTGGCTGGTTGTGGCCTTTTTCGGCTGACTGGGTGTGGCTTTTTTTGGCTGGCTGGTTATGGCCTTTTTCGACTGGCTGGCTGTGGCTTTTTTTGGTTGACTGGGTGTGGATTTTGTTGGCCTTTGTGGATTCAGTGATTTCTTCTTGATTGTGAGTTTTTCGCAGGTTGGACTGCAAAGTACAATCTCCTTTAAACGATCTATTGTGGAAGAACCACAATGCCTTTGACCTTGGTGTTCTGCGGCCAAAGGCTTATCAATGTCACAAACAGTTGTGTGGTGTAGCAGGGAGAGATGATCGCAGTGCAAGGGCAATATTGTGTTAGTCAACTCGAAATTCTTTGGTTTGACAGCTGGAGCTGGAACAGGCGCCACCAATGCACGCAGTGCGATGCAGGTAGCAAGGAATAGTGATGCGAAATGTATATTGAAGGATTTAAGACTGAAATAAAGTGGTCAATGGTGGAATGCCAGTGACATCTCTCTGCTAGCATTTCGAACAAACTCACAAGTTGAGGACATCCTCTTTGAAAGGAGCAACACGAGTCCGGCTCATATTGATGGACCAGTTAACTGGAAACCTTCGTAAGTACATTCAGCCTTCAGATCAGCCTTTATACATACTACCAGTACATATTTCGCACCGGTTGACATGAAGAGAGTTCCATGCTTCATGCTGCATCATATTTCTGTGATCCATTCATATGATGGAGGGTTTGAACTGCAGAAAATGTGGAGGCATTTGCCAGCGCCAGCGATTCTCGAGTTCTGAAAAGACAATTGGCACAACAGCATAATTGATATACTGATAATTGAAAGCATGCCTAAGCTTTTGACAGATAGTCTACGTAGTAACACTAGAGTTGGTAGATCTCTTGGACTCCTGGCTCGGGAATCTGGCCGCACCAGAGGCCATCTGGGATCAAATCGGACAACGGTCGATGCTGGAGAGGCAGCTATACAGATCCAAGTATATAGAGTATATAGATTTACATACGCGGAATTAAACGTTGTTTGGAAAAAATAGCAAGGATATTGTGATACATGCTCTAATTGAAGGCCAAAGGAACTATCTCCTGCAGCTCGAATCGGTGTTGCGATTACCCAAGCAGCGGAAAAGATGACTGACAAGAACCATATCTATCCAGGACGTAGCTTTAAACCTCGAATGTATCAGCTTTACAGATCACTCTAACGAACGACCAGACTGCAAAAAGACCCATACCAATCCAAAACTTACGGACAGCATATTTAAGCCAGATGTACATCTTTATTGAGCCTTACGTGCAAGTGTGATGACGCCCCAAAGAAGGAAGGTGTAGAAGGAACACTCTGCATAGCCGCGAAGAAGGCAGTACTATAGCATGAACTATGTGAACTCGGAAAGCTTTGCTAGTGCTTGAGAGTGAATAGTATAAATCACGAATATCTTACAAACGAGTTGCGTCGTACAATTGGCAACCCCAGACCGCGAAGAAGGCAGGACGACTCGACTATCTCATTCAGCCAAAACTCATACCAACGCCAGTTTACAGAACCTAAGTACATATGAGCCTCAAAACTGGGATTTAAATAAAGGTAGCACGTCGACGTCGTAGCTATCGTGGGAGAAAGCAGAGATTAGCCGAATGGGAGCTGACGAGAATCAAAGTGCGAGGGTGCGAGGCAAGGACTTGCAAAAGCACAACGCTGGATTTCTCAAAGGCGGGTCGCGGTGTATGGAGTTGAGTTGAGACTCGGAAGAGAGAAGCCCGAAAAACAGACAAATGTGAAAATCCTGAGCCTCAAATGAGCATGGAGACAGTGTCTGCTTTCAAGCTCCTTCAATAGTCCGGCACCTTCCGAATTTTCGAAAGTTGAACAAGACCCATGTCAAGTTGGGACTGCAGCTGGCATCTTGCTTGAGAGCGAGCATATATGAACTCAAAATGCCTCTGAACTCATGATGGTAAGGACCATGTTAAGCCTTACTATTCGCACCCTGATTCAAATAAAATTATGGAAAGAAGTTATAGACAGAAATTGCGCATCAAACGATTTAGTAAGTTAAAGCTTGTCTTTCGAAACTTGAAACACGTTAAAAATCTAATATTTTCATAAAGGTAAACATGTACTTATGTCTTGAAACTTAAGTGGGGACGGAGTCGTCATGCTCAATATCTTTCCTTTCGCTAGACTTGAAGCGCGTCAAAATTCAAAGCTCAGCGCTAGAAGCTTTTGAACTTCCTAGGCATAAATTGAACATTCTATCAATTCGTGTGTGTAGGCCAGCACTGCTAAAGATCGTATGAACTCAACCACCATAGCCTACTCAAGACAATACAAGGAGACACAATGCATCATCTGTCCGGTCCAAACTAAACCATATGTAGGCCCACCGCCTTGGCAACCTCAACAAATTTTTGAACGACATGACGTCGCTTCAGGTCGCGGGATCTTCACGCCCGACGCGAAGAGAGGTAAACGAGCCAAAGTGATTGAGCCGCTTTTTTGTTCACGAATGGACAAAAGGAGATCTACGGTGTCAGCGCCATGTGTGCCTGCACCACATGGTAAATATGGCTCATGCGTTGAACGGCGAACGTACATGTTACCTGAGCAGGTATGTCGGTACCAAATTGGATGATAGTAGACAGGGTCGGTTGTTCCCATCATATGTATGTCCCTCTCGAGTCAAGTAGCTTGACCCAAAACAGTTTAAGCGAGCAGTGTAGGATTGACGCTTCTTGAGCTCCCTGAGCGTTTGATATTTAATTGCACATTGTAGGTCCACTGGCAGGCGGCGCAGTATCTTGATATGTAATGTATGTACGAGCTCAAAATTGCAATGTACCCATGTAGGCTTAATGCATACTCCATCATGAATTAGCACATGATACCCTCCAAGCCTGAATGCATATATTCATCGCACCCCCGCAACAAGACAAGACAAGGAGACACAACACACAAGTCATACCCAAGAACCCAATCCAACCTCACCTCGAATTTCCAGCATTTACATCCTCCTTAAATTCAACTCAGTTCAGGGTCACCGGACGTCAAGTGCCCGTCACCATGGGAGCGGCGTGGGTGCGCATTGCGCATTGTAGGTCCACTGGTAGGCGGCGCAGTAGATGATACCCCTCCAAGCTAGGATGAATGAATATTGATCGTACCCCCACAGCAACGGGGAGCAAAAGCAAAAGCAAAAGCAAAAGCAGGGACTCAGGACGAGACAAGGAGACACACCAATGACATACCCCAGACCCACTCCCACCTCGAACTTTTATGTATGTAGCATTTACTTCTTTTCTAACGATCCAACTCCGTTCAGGGTCACCTGGACGTCAAGGGCGTGTCACCATGGAAGCGGCGTGGAATTGACGCTTCTTGAGCCTGGGCGTTCAATGTTCGAATTACGTGCGCGTTGCGCATCGTAGGTCCACTGGAAGGCGGGGGCAGTAGTTGATACCCCTGCAGGTTTGAACGAATGTTCATCGCACCCCCGCAGCAGGGAGGAGCAAAAGCAAAAGCAAAAGCAAAGACTCAGGACAAGACAAGACAAGACAAGGCACCGACACACCAATCTGAATCACATACCCGAGACCCACTCCAACTCAACTCGAACTTTTATGTATGTAGCATTTACTTCTTTCTTAACGATGCAACTCAATTCAGGGTCACCTGGACGTCAAGGGCGTGTCACCATGGAAGCGGCGTGGGATTGACGGCTCTTGAGCCTGGGCGTTCAATGTTCGAATTACGTGCGCATTGTAATATGTCCACTGGTAGGCGGCGCGTAGTTGATACACCTCCAAGCTTGAATGGCAACGAAGAGAAAAAGTAAAAGCACAAACAAGAGCAAAGACTCAGGAAAGACAAGGAGACACACCACTCACATACTCCAGACCCAATCCAACTAACTCACTCACCTCGAACTTCTATGTATGTATGTATGTATGTATGTATGGTCGCATCTACTTTTACTTACTTTACTTCCTTTCTCTTCCTACATAACGATCTAACTCGGTCCGGAGTCACAGTTGCCGATGCCGGCCCAGTGTCGGTGTCGGTGTTGGTGTCAATAGCATACACACACATATATGTACATACATACTTGATACTTGATACGACTACATACAGCCTGTACTTGTGTACCTTCCGTGCTCCGAACAGAACAGAACAGAATAGAATTTAGCAGAACGTCGACGCTTCCGTTTCATCGATCGAGCTTTGAGCTTCGATCTTCGAGCTTGCGTGCGACTGCTCAGAACACGGCTGTGCAGTGTGTATGCAGAATCGGGGGTGCGCATATGTGAGTAACTCACTCATACTAGTAGGTGCTCATATTCACTCATACTCATATGTCAGTCAATGTACGCAACACCGCGTGGTCTCGTCATTTCATTTCATTAAATGTATGTTCCATGTTCCATGTATTCGCACCCAAGTTTTCGTACATCATACATCGTGGATCACTAATCATGAATCATGGATTAAGCTTCACCTGAATCGAAATGTAAATTGAAATTGGAGGAGAGGAGTGGAGTGGGGAGTGGGAGTGGGAGACTGAGCGTCTGTAGCTGTAGCGCTTACCTGCTCGTAATGATTACTGATTACTGCATACTGATTACTGATCAATGAATCTCAATCTCAATCTGAATCTGAATCTAATCGTCGTGTCGTGTCGTGGCGTATCGTGGCATACGTAGCGTAGGCGAGGGTGTAGGCGAGGGTGTCGGTGTAGATGAGGATGCGGGCAGAGCCTCCTCGGTGTGTGTGGGATGTATCTATGATAGGTCTGGTCCTTAGGCCCTAGGTCCTGAAGGTAAGCACTGCGGCACGGCGGCGGCTGCAACTACATACATACATACATACATACATACATTAAGTATTAATCCATACATCCCGGTGCACACCTAACAAGCTGTACAAAATGCCGGGGCAGCCTAAAAGAGGGAGTATACTGTACTTATAGGCGAGCTCGGGCTCGGAGCAATGCACATACATACATACATACATACATATCTGGGAGGGGAGTCTCTGCGGAGTGGATCGAATCAATCAATCACCATCAATCACCATCAATCAATCAATCACCTATGTAGTCGTTCTGTGTGCCGGTCCGATAAGGTTAACTGCGAAGCGCCACTGATGATCGATATCGGACTGATTGGATGAGATAAGGACAGTACTTGTAACTCGTCCGTCCGTGAGTACTTGTCTCTATACATATGCTATGCTATGCTGTGTAGTGTCAGTGTCGGGTATTTGTATTTGTGTTTGACAACGCACGATGTGTATGTAGTATGTAATATGTAATTGCACATACATGTACACCTATCCATCATGATTAGTGAATCTAAATCCAAGTTGGACTTGCAGTAGTAGTACGGACGGCCCCTCACCAAAATCCCCGTCGGAGATAAGATGAGATGAGATAAAAGAAAAAAGAAAAAAAAAACAGTCGAATCTAAACCGAACCACCAGCACAGCCACTACCTATCTACATGGGAATCGAAACGAACGAGGCTACCCATACCACACAATCGATAATCGATCACCGGAGCCTACCCCCCCACCCTCATTTCCATTCCCACTCCAGCACTAAGATTAAGATTTTAAGCCTACGTCCGTGGACCCGTGCTGTATGGCGCACAAGCACCGTTGATATTGATTAGTGTGGTACCTTCGGCTTCGACCGCGGAGCGCGGAGCAAGCACGAAGCCGAGGCGGAGGAGTTCGGGGAAGGGGGGTGTACATAACATAAGATATGTAGATAACAATAACAATGGAAAGTAAGCCATTGCGGATCGTTGATTATGTCATTGTTAGTTTGGACATAGGGTTGGATGTGTGTGTACCTAGGGTCGGGGGGGTGCGGAATAGGATAGGATGTGTGGTGTGGTGTGGTGTGGTTCACGAGTGTCTGCGTACTTGCTTGGCTTAATACGCGATGCAGGCGATCGGACGCACGGAGTCAGGATGTCAGTCTCCTCGCTCGCGAGTGGTATACTATTAGCGAATGAATGAGCCTCGGGCTGCGTGCGTGCGTGCGTGCGTGCGTACGTAAAGCTCGCGAACCGAAACCTTACCCAAGAAATCCTTTGAAACCACCCCTTTCGAAAAAAAAAAAAACAAGCTTTTTCAATGTTGGGGCCGGTGAGACGGGTGAGCCGGAGTCTGGATTGGGGTAAGTCTGGCGCACGATGAGTGAGAGTGTACATGGCCGCGATGAGTCGCAGTCCCGAAAATGGGCCGGAAGATAAGAATAGCCTGAATAAGGTAAAGTGGACACCTATACCGGTGGTCAGGCATGGCAGTACCGGTGCGAAAAAGGACAGAAGTGTGAGCACGGGGATTACGGGCTCACTCAGGCTCGATGCAGCTATGCAGACGGTGGGCGACGGGCGCAGTGCTGTAACGCCAAGATGTATAGACAAATTGACGGGGGAAGAGTAACCGTGGTGACGAGATGATCGAACCAAAATATCGGGCGTGTCTCGCCGTTCTCGGAAGCGGAAGTCCAATCAAGTTTGCTTATGAACGGGCACGGGGACAGATTTGTGCCATCGCCATGTCTCTCCCCGAAGAGCTGCTCGAGCGCATCCTGGCGCACGTTGTCGCCGCGCCCACGCCGCGCCCGCACTGGCTGCGGTCGCCCACCCGCCTTGCCTCGCTGTCTGTCTCGCGCCAGTTCCACCGCATCGCCACGCCCCTGCTCTACCGCGTCATCCACCTCACCGACCCACGTGACGCCGCGCGCCTCCTGCACACGCTCCACGCCAGCCCGCACTACGCCCGCCACGTCCGCGAGCTTGTCGTGCACGGCCTCTGGTGCCCCGTCGTCGACATCCTCGGCCTTTGCCGGGGCCTGTCCAGCCTCGATCTGACGCTGGCCCTCGACGACGACGTGGACCTCGGCTGCGTCCTCGCACCGCTGGCAGACATGCGCCATCTGACCGTGCGCAAGCCCGCCGGCGTCTACCTCAGCCTGCCCCGTGCGCGCGCCCTCATCGCCTCCCTCGCCCACGCAATCCCGTCCTGGCCCCACCTCGTACGCACCCCGTCTCCTCTGACTCTGACCCGCACTAATCTCCCACAGCGCACCGCACACATCGCATTCAAGCTCTCCGACGACACCCCAACGTCCCCAACACTGCCCCCCCTATCCTTCACTCCCCCCCCTGCCCAGCCCTCCACAGGCCCCATCTCGTCCCTCGCCTCCGCACTCGCCGCCTCCCCCGCCCTCCACACATTCTCCACCCACCTCCCCTCCGTATGGAACACCGCCATCGCAACCATCGCCTCCAACCCCGCCCTCCAGCGCATCTCCCTCGTCCAAAACACCCCAGCCGCAATTCCAGGCACAGGCCTCTTTCTCATGGAGGCCCGCCGCCACCCGCGGCTCGCAGAGCTCATTGCCGCCGGAACCCCTATTATCAGATCACGTGCTCATACCCTTGGTACACGTGTCCCGCCTGCGACGACGACGACCGCCGCCCCCGCGGCTAAACAACCCATCGGACTCGGTCTGCGCATCGACACGTCCGACGAGGCCATCAGTCCTGCGCTGCAGTATGCGAGTCCTGTTGCTTCGACCGCCGGTGCGCGTGCCGTTAACCCCGCGTGGATGGGCCCTGTCAGGGGCGCATCTGTGAAGTGCAAGGGGAAGCGGAGGCGGTAGGGATGATGATTACAATCATGATGATGATGATGGAATGGATAGATACCCCATGTTAACCCCCCCTTGCCACTGCCGTTGTACGATCACGACCGCGCTACAAGGGTTCTTTATGTATCTACGCATGGCTGCACGACTTTTATTGTATGTCTCTTCTGTGTATATAGGTAGAGCTCTTTTATATTACTTTACTTTACGCTTCCTTCTATCGAGCACTTGTCTTCTTTTCCTTGCTCTCCTTGAGTTGAGCGCACGGGCCGTGGCGTGGGTCACCGCCCGGCGTCACCGTTCGGACCTGCGGGGAGATGTTCTAATATGATATGATACTTGTTCATGTCAGTTTCACATCCCCGGGGTACTAGTAATACACGAATGTGCAGTATGTCGACAGACGGCGATGTACCCGGCGAAGGTTCCACGTTGGACAAAGACACGCATCGACCTCTCAGATTGTCGCAGAAACTAAGGAAATGACTCTTTTTTCTTTTTCTTCTTCTCCTTTCTTTTTTGTGCGGATAATCTTCGGGCTAGTACACGCTGTGTACCTTCTTATCATTAACCACGTCTCACAAAGTTTTGTTTTTGCAAAATGCACGATACAATTCTAAATCGACTGTATGTGGAATGTTTTACTGGGTGTTTGTCTAGTGTCATGTAGACTTGAGATTGGAGCTTGTTTGTTTGTTTGTTTGTTACGATTTTCAAATGTGGTTGATGTTCACCCTGTTTGATTGGATGGATCACCCCCCAACATCCCCATCAAAATATGATTTTGCTGATCGCGGAATGATTAATGGGGCGCGGCCAATTCAACGAGTACAGTGCTGATGCAGGGCCCCGCAGAGCCCAGGCCCATATCGAGGCCCAATATCGAAGCTTAGGCTCAAGCTCAAGCTTGGACTTGGGCCTGGGCTTACATCAGGAAACTCTGAAATTGATGGTGGACACACGTTTCAAAAAAGTTTTTTTTTTCTTTTTTTTTTGTGGCAATAATGTACAATAAAATTCTAAAATTGAGTGAGTGTATGTGGAATGGAATTGTTTGTCTGGTGTGCATATAGAGACTCGTGCTCATACCCTTGGTACACGTGTCCCGCCTACTGCGACGACAACGACGACGACGACGACGACCGCCGCCCCCGCGGCTAAACAACCCATCGGACTCGGTCTGCGCATCGACACGTCCGACGAGGCCATCAGTCCTGCGCTGCAGTATGCGAGTCCTGTTGCTTCGACCGCCGGTGCGCGTGCCGTTAACCCCGCGTGGATGGGCCCTGTCAGGGGCGCATCTGTGAAGTGCAAGGGGAAGCGGAGGCGGTAGGGATGATGATTGCAATCATGATGATGATGATGGAATGGATAGATACCCCATGTTAACCCCCCCTTGCCACTGCCGTTGTACGATCACGACCGCGCTACAAGTATTCTTTATGTATCTACGCATGGCTGCACGACTTTTATTGTATGTCTTTTCTGTGTATATAGGTAGAGCTCTTTTATTATCACCTTACTTTACGCTTCCTTCTATCGAGCACTTGTCTTCTTTTCCTTGCTCTCCTTGAGTCAAGTAGCACGGCCGTGGCGTTCGGACCGGCGGAGAGATGTTCTAATATGATATGATACTTGTTCATGTCAGTTTCACATCCCCGGGGTACTAGTAATACACGAATCTGCAGTATGTCGACAGACGGCGATGTACCCGGCGAAGTGTTAGACAAAGACACGCATCGACCTCTCAGATTGTCGCAGAAACTAAGGAAATGACTCTTTTTTCTTTGCCTCTCTGTTTGTGCGGATAATCTTCGGCTAGTACATGCTGTGTACCTTCTTATCATTATCATCAACCACGTCTCACAAAGTTTTTTGGTTTTTTGGTTTTTTTTTTTCTTTTTGTTTTTCTTTTGTGGCAAAAAATGCACGATAAAATAGATCTAAATTGACTTGGAGAATGTAGAATGTAGAATGGTTTTACTGCCGATGTTAGGTGGATCTTGTTTGTTTGTTTGTTTGTTTGTTACGATTTTCAAATGTGGTTGATGTTCACCCTGTTTGATTGGATGGATCACCAGCATCATCATATCGAAATATGATTTTGCTGATCGTGGAATGATTAATGGGGCGCGGCCAATTCAACGAGTACAGTGCTGATGCAGGGCCCCGCAGAGCCCAGGCCCAATACCGAATCCCAATATCGAAGCTCAGGCTCAAGCTTGGGGCTTACATCAGGAAACTCTGAAATTGATGGTGGACACACGTTTCAAAAAAGTTTTTTTTTCTTTTTTGTTGTGGCAATAATGTACAATAAAATTCTAAAATTGAGTGAGTGTATGTGGAATGGAATTGTTTGTCTGGTGTGCATATAGAGACTTGAGATTGGAGCTTGTTTGGTTGTTTTGTTACGATTTCAGAATAGTTCCCGTTTTATGGATGGATCACCAGCACGGCCTGCCAGGTGTCACCACCATCATCATAACAACATATGATTTTGCTGATCGTGAATGATTGATTTGTTGGGGTTCCTCGTTATCGCAGTTTCAGCTTCCACATCGATGACACTGATACCTCCTTAGGAGTAGTATACATATAATGATTAATGGTGCAATATAGACTATAGCTAGTTCCAACTGTCAACCTCAGCCTAGGTGGTGTGAAGCGCAATGCAATGGATTCGTCACTACATAGGTGTCTTGGCTCGAACTTCGAATTCAAATCGATAAGTACCTCGATGACTAGTGGATACGCTACAGCTACAGTTAGAGTTAGAGTTACTACTAGTGTTCGTTGTTCGTCGATTGACACACAGTACAGCATGCCACAGTCATCCCATGCTCTCACTAAAAGTAATTCGTGCCGTAACCTTGTCTAGTACCCACACCCCAAAAATCTGCGAGGAAAGCCCCAATAGCCAAACCTACATGACTGACAAATGGACGTCTAATTACATTAAAGGAGTAGAGTACATACATTACTTTACCCCTGCGTCGTAGCCTGTATTGCGGCTGTGGCTTTCCGGCGGTATACATACATAAAATTCATCCATTCATTCATTCTTTGAGGTACACTTGAGTATCACAGTCCGGGCCGGCGGATCACTGCCGAGATGTTCTAATATAAGATGATATGATATGATCCTTATCCATGTCAATTTCACATCCCCGAGTTGAGTTATGAGCTATGCTACCAAGGTACTACCCATACATGAATGTGCAGTATGATGATACCTCCTTAGTTGTATGTATATGCATTCAGCATGATGATCTGCGTGCGCATATGCAACATCTATGGTATCACGATTGGAGGCTGGAGCTGGTTGAACGAGTACAGTGGTGATGCAGGGCCCAGCAGAGCCCAGGCCCGATATTGAAGCCCAATATCAAAGCTCAGGCTCAGGCTCGGGCTTGGGCCTGGGCTTACATCAGGAAAATCTGAAATTGATGCTTGACACCCTGGTACACATTTCAAAACAGTTTTCTTTCTTTTGTGGCAAAAATGCATGATGAAATTCTAAATAGAGTGTATGTGGAATGTTTTTACAGGGTGTTTGTCCCGGTGTCACTTGGAGCTTCTTTATTTGTTACAATTCCAAAGTAGTTGACTCTGTTTGATGGGATGGGTCACCAGCCATCACCATCCCATCAAAATATGATTTTGCTGTTCACAAAATGATTGATTTGTTGGGAATCTTTGTTATCGCAGTTTCAGCTTTCACATCGAAGCTATTGATACCTCTTTAGTAGAAGTATACATATAATGATTAACGGTGCGATATAGACTATAGCTATAGCTAGTTCCATTCCAACTGTCAACCTCAGCCTAAGTGGGCGAAGCGCAATGCAATGAATGTGTCACTACATAGGTGTCTTGGCTTGAACTTCGAATTCAAATCCACAGGCACCTCGATGAGAACTGGATACTGTACAGCTACAGTCAGAGTTGCTTACTACGAGTGTTGTAGTGCAAATTTTGGCGCTCGTGTCGATCCGACGCGAGCGCGCTTTATTACTCACTACTAATTACTCAAGCTATTTGCTTATTTCTTTAGATTTAAATTTGATCATCTTAGTATATAAATACTTGATCTGTAGATAGTGAAGATTTGACAAGTTTTAAATTGTTACTTCGGAGTCCCCCTCAGAAGAAAGTGTAACGACATTGGAATAACATCCATTGGCGTTACATATTTTTAATAACAAAGACTAGTTCTATCTACAACACACCAAACCGCTTTCGTCGCCAGGGCCGTCTCGGAGTGCACCCGAGATCATCCTCACCGTCGAAGGCAATCAAACCCAAAACCTGAAAACCCCCGTCGTTATTCGTTGCGCGCACGATGGCGACTAGAACCAAAACTCAGACTGCTAGAGTCACCCGTAGCAATGCCCAACAGGCAGCGCTAGGCCCAGAGGGTCCGGGTGGCAGCAGGGGCCCAGAGGGTCGAGATCGCGATGGCCCAGAGGGTCTAGCTGAATCGGGAGGGGTTGTCAATCAGAACGACAACCCTGAACAACGTAGAGTACGCACCGATGTGGGTTATAGTACACCCCCTGGTCGTAATACAAATGATTTGCCCAACGTGGGCTCGTATCAAAACCGGAACATGAGTGGAGACGCTGATGGAACGTCGAGCGAATCCAACGATGTCACATCTGTGACTAAGTATGGGTTGAGTCCAGCTAAGTGGAACAACGTGTACGAAACTCCTACCCGAGGTGGTAGGGCGAGATCTGCTAGCCTCAGGGCTTCACCCCGATATGGAGCCGGCAATGAGGACAGGGAACAACTGATTGCTGAGGCCAGGAGGGCGGTTGAGGTATCCCATGCTAATACAGCTCGAGTTGAATGCGGACTCAAGATTCTGGAAGGCCAAGCATCAGCTGCTAAGAAAACTGATGACACCAGCCAGAAAGAAATGAGGGATAAGGGCAAAGGGCCCAATCCCAGAGAATGGGGAGCAACCCAACTCTCCAATGGGGAAATGGACCCTGATGAACAACAAGTCAGGTTCGAACTCGCTAAGGCAGAGGAAAATGTTCACGAACCAAACCGTAATAAAAAGGCCAAGGCGCCTATGAACCCAAACAGCTCGGAAAGTGAAGGAGCGAGTGATTCTGACCCCGATACAAAGGGGATGAGCAGACGTCAGCTGAAGAAAGAGATAAAAGCATTGAAACATTTGGCAAAGATGAAAAATGACACTCACCGTGTCAAGAGAGAGAGACAATTGGCAACCCCAATGTCAAACGATATGAAAGAACTGATCACCAAATCTACTGAGGGTTGGTCTAAGCCAGGGAAGAAGTTAGTGAGAACTAGTGAACAGTTTGAGGAACACACGTACCTCGGGAAAGCTTTCAGGGATATCAGTGAGGAACCTGACCCTGATGACAGCGATGACGACAAATCCAAATCGAGTAGCGATGATGATGATGAGTCCAGCGCTAACAATGACCCTGGCACAAGTGATGAGGAATCAGGCATGGAGCTCATGCCTAAGAAAACAGAGAGTAAGAAAAAGGGTATGAAGATGAGGAAAACAAAAACTCACGACGGTTATGAGAGTGAGAGGGCAACCCGAGTAAAACCCACAGCACCAGAGAAATATGATGGCACTCCAGACGCTGTAAGGTTCTATCAATTCGTTAATCAGAGTGTGAGGTATTTGGAAAGAGGTAGAGTACCTCAATGGGATCACATTGCAGAAATAGCAAACTACCTGAAGGGAAAGGCTTATAAGTTCTTCTTGACAAATGTGTCAATGGAGATGGAACGATGGACGGTACCCAAATTCTTCAAAGGATTGTTCAATGCTTGTTTTCCGCCTACATTCCGCATGAAGCAGATGGACAAATTAGACAGCCTAACACAGGGATCGATGACCGTTAACGAATACACATCGGAACCAAAGGTTCTCTACAAAATAGTGGGGTATACACATAAGCGAGAGAAAGTAAGGAAATTGTGGCGAGGGCTCGTACCTTGCTTGAGGACTTGCTTATTTGAGATAGGATACGATCCCAAAAGATCTAAGTGGGCTGAGCTTGTCGATGCCGCTGAAACTCTAGAGATAGCTCGAATGATGGGCCGCGACGAAGACCGGCCTGGAAGGAAAAACTCTGGAAGGGACGGTAAGAGGGCTGACAGAGAAGATAAAAGGGAAGGTGGAAGTACTTCTGTGAATAGCGCCTCGATACAAAAATCAAAGTCCAAAGGCAATGGAAACAAGCGAAAGGATGATGCTGGGAAGGAGAAGAAGAAAAAGCTCAGCAAAGAGGAAGAGGAGAGGTACATGAAGGAAGGGAGATGTTTCAAATGTGGCAAAGTGGGGCACATCTCACGTCATTGCCCAGACAGTTCACACATTAGTGGCTCTGGTGAAGGCCAAGGCCCGCCGGGGTTAAGAAGCAATGCAGCTACTATTAGTAATGAGGAGGTAAACAGGCTTTGAGGAACTAACGAGATATCTACGTTGGGTATACGACTACGAGTAGCTTCTATGCTCATGGAACCTATCCTAGTTGAAAGGGCCCCAAGGGGATGACCAAACTGGAGGAGAAAACGTCGACCTCAGGGGAGAGCAGAGAAGTTAGTGATCATGACTGAACTTGATGTTGAAAGCATTGACTTACCATTCCCGAAACGCTGTGAAACAATAGCTGACCCGTATGCTACGCAAGCAGAATACTTGCTAAAGACCCAAGCACCATACCCAGGGGATGAGATATTTACGCAAATGAAAGGATGGCAATTCTGTGCGTACAGAATTAGTGAAACACAATATGTGATCATGGATCAGCTAAGGAACACAGACCTGATTGTTGATGATTGGCTTGTAACCGGGGATGAATTCTCCTTGGTGCTTCACTACGTGATGACCCTGGCAAGCAAAAAAGGGGTTGACATCAGCAGCGCCACGAGATGGAGAATGAAAAGAAAACTCACTGCCGGTCGAGGGCAGTTGATAGAGGACATTCTTGAAAGAGGACGGAGTTGATTCAATGATAAGCGACTGGGTATAAACACTGTCAACAAGCGGTTTATCGTGAAACCAGTGACTTTGGACAACAAAATAGTATCTTACCAAGTCTGGGACTCAAAGCTGGCCTTGACCACTTTCCTCGACAACAAGCTGGCAATGCGCAAGGGATTTGACGTAAGAGAATGGTATGTGAAGCGGGCTTGCCATGAGGGGCAAAGTTTGAGGAACATATTGCTGGAACCTCTTGACCTGGGGCTATGGATGGAAACCCTGGAGAATTGTGATGAGTACAATGAGGTTGATGGCATGTTGGGGAGATTTCTCACTGGAATGGAGCTCGTTGGCCATACAATGGAAAATGCGGTGGAACTACAGATGTGTGCCGTGAAACCAAAGAACAAAAAGAGGAAACTCCAGGAGGAGCACCTTCGCCATGACTTGAAGAGAAATGCAACTAAAGTCAACAACCCAGAACGTATGGTACACGAACCAATTGTTGTGGTAGTACATATAAATGGGAGCCCAGTTAGAGCCTTGTTGGATTTGGGATCCTTGGGGGATTTCGTATCTACGACGATTGTGAATCAGTTGAACTTGAAAAAGACTGAGTTAGACACACCTCTGAATGTTCAAATGGCTGCGAAGGGGTCTAGGTCTCAGATTAATTACGATGCTGTTGTGAGATTCCAGTATCAGAGTATAAATGAGGAGAGGAGGTTTGATGTAATGAACCTCAGCAGGTACAATGCAATACTAGGTACCCCTTGGTTCTACCAGCACCAGGTCATGATTGGGTTCAATCCGACTCATGTAGTCATAGGAAGCAACACATCGTTGCCTCTAGCGGGTATGGAAGTGAACCAACTGGCCTCTAGAGCAATGCAATTAGAACAGGAGAGGTTTGATTTTGTAAGAGAGAACCTTCAAGAATATGCCAAACCAGCCTGTCAGAAGGCGGCGGAGAGCCCTTTACCTCCACTGCGAGCGATTAATCATGAAATTCCGTTAGTAGATGAATCAAAAGAGTATAGTTGGCATCCGTCAAAGTGTCCAGAAGCATTGTTGCCGCAATGGGTAGCAAAAAAGGAAGCATATATTAAGACTGGGCGGTGGGAAGTGACATCGGGTAGGAGCAGCGCACCAATGTTGTGTATCCCTAAACCTAGTTCTGGAGACCCACCTAAGCTGAGGATGGTGGTAGATCTAAGAGAACAGAATGCTAATACAAAGAAAATGAGCTCACCTTTACCTGATATGGAGGGAATCTTGAGACGGGCTGCAAGAGCCAATTTTTGAACCTTGATCGATGGCCAAGACGCATATGAACAGATCCGCGTGGTACCTGATCACGTTCCGTGGATGACAGTAAACACACCTAGTGGGACTATGGTTAGCCATGTAGTACAACAGGGTGACTGCAACGTGCCGGCGACCTACCAGGCACTGAGGAATTACCTCTTTGCGGAGTTCTTGGGGAAATGGATGGACATGTATCTCGATGACATAATCATATACTCAGAGACCTTAGAAGAGCACGTTCAGCACGTCAAAGCCGTTATAGATATAATGAAAAGAGAAAAACTATACCTTAGTGAATCAAAATTGCAGTTTCTGTGCAAGGAAATGAAGATCCTTGGGCGGATTGTCAACCTCAAAGGGATTTGAATGGACCCCAACAAAGTTGACACTCTTGAGTGTTGGAAGACACCCACTTCGCGTGCATTGCTGAAGAATTTCCTGGGTGCCGCTGGGTTTCTAGCAGATGATATTGACCGCGTAAGGATACCTATGGGAGTACTGCATGATTTAACATCAGATTCCATCCCATTTCAGTGGACGGAGACTCACCAACAAGCTTTCAATGAGATAAAAGCAAGAGCCACGGATTGCCATGGTCACTATTGATGACCTCTCGATTACTCGCAAGGAGCGCCCAGAATCAATGTTGTAATGGATGGATGTGTAACTGGTGTGGCTGGAGTTGTAAGCCAAGGTGATGACTGGCAAAAGGCCAAGGTAGCAGCATTCTACTCTGCAAAACTAAATCCTGCTCAACAGCATTATCCTGTGCATGAGATCGAGTGCCTAGCTGGGATAGAAACTATGCTGAGACATCAGGACATCCTGCAAGGAGCAAAGTTTTATTGGTATATGGACCATGAGGGCCTGATAAGGCTGTTGAAACAAAAGAATCTGTCTCCTAGGCAATCCAGGTGGATGGAGAAGCTGTCCATGTTCAATTTTGAGGTGATTTATGTTCCAGGATCTGAGAATATATTAAGCGACACATTATCGAGGATATATTCAAATGACGCACCGGGCACCATTCGTGCCGGGTCTGAGTACACTCAATTTGATGATTTGGATGTGGGACCCACTGGAGAACTTATCAGACCGGTATTGGCTGGAATGGAGGGCGCGTTGTCTGCGCTAGGAAAGCCTGTGGTCGTCGGAACGGAGGGCATGTCTGTTTCCTTCATTGGTGAGCTGGAAGTCAGTAACCCAGGTGGTGGTGAGGAGGCTGGAGGCAATACCCTGTTCCAAAAGCCTGAGACTGGTGCACCTGTGAGGCGGTCATCCAGATTCGCTGAAAAATTGAAGACCGCTGTCCAACACAATGTGATCGTTGATAGTCCTCCGCAGAGTGAAGGAATAGAGGGCGGGAATAGGGATACAGTTGTTGTTGAACAAGTGCCGGTGCAGGCCAAGAAAATGAACAAGCGAGATAACAAGTGAAACAACCCTGAGATCAGTCAGGGTAAAGTGTCAGGAACAAGTGAAGTCAGGAACAATGATGATGATGGAGGGAAATCAGATGATGAGGAGTCATCTGACCAACAACCAACAGACACAATCGACTTACTGGACAACTTAGATATTGTAGAACTCGTAAAATACAAGTACAATGATGATAAAATGATGAAATATATTTATATGGCACCAGGAGAACATAAGAAATTTGTAGTCAACCAGAAAGAGGGATTATTGTATCTGAAAGAGGAGGAACAACTTCAACTATGCATACCGGATATAATGTATGGCAAACGGAGGTTACGAGAGGCTATAATTTGAGATGTACATTCAGTACTTGCTCATCTGGGACCGAAGAAAACCTATGATTATCTGAGAAGCCAGGTGTGGTGGAAAACTCTATCAGGAGATGTCCAAGAATATTGTGATAGCTGCATGACGTGTAAGCGCAGCAAACCAAACAACCAGAAGCCGAGAGGCTTGTTAAACCCTTTGGACGTACCGGCAGTGCCTTGGGAATCAATTGGGATAGATTTTGTAGGGCCACTACCTGTGGCTACCAACCATGATGGAGAATTTGATGCAATTACGGTTGTGATCAACCTACACTCTGCAATGGTCCATTTAATTCCAAGTCATTGTAATTACGCAGCTAAAGATGTAGCGGAATTAGTGTTCTCTGAAATCTATAAACTACACGGCTTACCGAGAGCAATTGTGAGTGACCGTGATCTGTTATTCAACAGTAAGTTCTGGTGAAGGCTACATGAGTTGATTGGCATGAAATTGAATATGTCAAGTGCCTACCATCCTCAGTCCGACGGTGCCACCAAGAGAGCGAACAGAACAGTTACACAAATGCTAAGGTCTTGTATCGATGACAACCAGAAGGATTGGGTAATGAAGTTACCAGCCATCGAGTTTGCCATAAATTGTGCCAGGTCTGAGAGTATGGGGTTCGCTCCATTCTTCTTGAATACAGGCAGAATGCTGAGATCTATGATATGGGATTATAGAGAACCATTAGAAAAGGAGTACTCAGGAGTATGCACCTTTGCCCAGCAAATGAAACTAGCCATAATGAAAGCACACGATAGCATCATTGCTGCCCGGGTAAAGCAAACACGAGGAGTGAACAGAAGACGGATACCAGCGGAATTTGAAGAGGGAGACTTTGTATATGTGTCCACTAAGAACATTACGATGCCAAAAGGGTTAGCTCGAAAACTATCACCTAAATTCATAGGGCCATACCGAATTACTAAGGCCAAGGACAATGAATCATTTGAACTGAATCTATCTCCGTCTCTGAAAAGAAGGGGAATTCATAATGTTTTCCATGCTTTGCTGCTCAGAGAACATGTACCGAACAATGATAGATTATTTCCTGGCCGTCTAGATACTTGGATATTTGAAGCAGACGGAGAAGACAGAGAATGGGCAGTGGATCAGATTGTGGCACACTCAGGCGCAAGAAAAGGAGCATTGTTCGAGATATTGTGGAAGTTGGGAGACAAGTCCTGGCTACCCTACGCTCAAATAAGTCACCTGAGAGCTCTAGATGAGTACTTAGAGACCATGGGAATTGATTCAATTACTAACCTGCCCAAAGGTTCTGGAACTCCTCCTAAAAGTGATCTGCAAATATTTTTGGGACCAATAAAATTTACTCTTGACTTCGACAACGATCTATCCTCGGACTTCAAATCATCTTCTGCTATGGCTGTACCAGTCCCTGAAGTCCTGAACGATCCTCCGATTGCTACTGGAGGATGTGATCCAAGTCAAGCTACCACAGCTACTAGCAAGCTAGCCAACCCGAAGAATAATGTAGGAGGAAACAAGTTTCTCTTTCAAGAGATAAACGGACGTGACTACCAGTACCCTTCCTGAGCTGACCACAACTCAATGCTGACGGTCATTCCGCCTCTCATGCATTTGAACTTGCAATTCGACGCCACTGCCCGCCAGGGTCGAATTAAGGACGATTGTTTCGTACCTGCCGGCTATTTTGACTTTGCCAATGTGATGAACTCCGACAAGGACTGCAAATGGGGACTCAGTATATTTTATGATGGGAAGTGGACTCCTGTCAAGAAACAGCTGTCATGGCGCGATATCTCCGTTGACTACCCTGACAACAATGCCATCAACAACCTTGAATACATTTTGGGGACGTTCGTTGACCTGATTTCTCGTCAGTACAGCAAGGACTTTGCCAATAAATGCTTGCTCGCTTATCATACGTCTATCGACTTACACACGGAGGTCACGGCACTCAAGGACAAGGTGAAAAGGTTGGAGGAGGCTCCTGTCACTCAAGGATGTTACAACCCATATGGACCGATCTACAGGAAGTCCAAGAAGATATCTAAGAAGCAGACCGCTTACTCCACTGGGGAATCGATGAATGTGGATGCCAGGAGCTCTGGGATGATGCCTCTGGTCAAGGATATGGGATTGGGCAAGTAGTGATGTCAAGTTGACATCAGGAGGGCGTATGTAGTGCAAATTTTGGCACTCGTGTCAATCCGATGCGAGTGCGCTTTATTACTCACTACTAATTACTCTAGCTATTTGCTTATTTCTTTGGATTTAAATTTGATTATCTTAGTATATAAATACTTGATCTGTAGATAGTGAAGATTTGACAAGTTTTAAATTGTTACTCCGGAGTCCCCCTCAGAAGAAAGTGTAATGACATTGGAATAACATCCATTGGCATTACAAGTGTTCCTTGTTCGTAGATTGACATACAGCTGGTATCTGCCAACCTGATGACAGATGACAATGTAACCGACAAAGGTTAGACAAAGACATGGATCGACCTCTCAGATGGTCACGGAAAACTAGGAAAATGACTGTTTTTTTTCCTTTTCTTTTTTTCTCTTTATGTGCAGATAATCTCCAGGATAGGAGATGATGAGTGTATCTGTGAAGTACCCTACAACTTGGGGGGTAGAACTTGTAGTACTTATCAGTGATGGCATAGTTGAAGTACAGTAGTGATTGTGCAAGGCCCAGCAGAGCCCAGGCCCAATATCGAGGCCTTGGGCTTAGGCTTGGGCTTGCATCAGGAAAATCTAAAATTGATGGTGGACACCCTGGTACATGTTTCAAAAAAAATTTTGCCAAAAATGCAATTCCGGTGTCACATAGACTTGACTGGAGCTGATTTATTTGTTACAATTTCAATTTCAAAGTAGTTAACTCTGTTTGATGGATGGCTCACCAGCCACGCCACGGTAACCATCATATCAAAATTTGATTTTGCTGATCTGGGCTGTGGCTTGGGATGGATTTCTCATTGAGATGGATGTTTCCTGTGAAGATTTAATACTATTCAGTACTTACAATCATAATGAACATAAAATATATACATGCTATGGAAAATTCAAGTCTTATATCCTTCTTGAAAGACAAGGGGTGGGAGGGCATGAGAATGTGATGATGGTTTGGAATCACAAACAATGATTAAATATGCACAGTCTTTGAATTGTAGTTTTTTACCCTGACCATTTAATATTCCAAAATTGATCTCATTGTTGGATGCCCCGTGACCACCACAAGGGACAATGCCTAGTGATCCTGACTAGTTAATAAAGACAGTATTTATATACTTATGCTACAGACACTTTACTTAGAGAAACATGTGTACTCTACAGATAGGCTAATGGAATCAAGTACACTTAGACTGAGGAGAAATACACTGATATTATGTACTCTACAGGTTTTATGAGTAAGCCTTCAAAATCCACCTAGCACAGGAATTTCCAATGCCTGCTAAGCTGCAGCCTAGGCTGAAACTTGTGCTTTGTGTAAACTCAAGTCAAGCTTGAGGCTATCTCAAGCCATGTCTTAGGCTGGGCTAGTGAGCTCAATTCACTGTCATCTATCAAGTGTAAAGTACAAAAGTATTAGAATCAGTCACTATGATCACATCTCATGGCAGAGGATATTGTGAATCAAGTTCATATAGCCGATAATGGTCATTTCCCAGATGCAATGCCCTAGAATAATGAGAAGTCATCAGAAACAATACAAACATAGAGTGAAAGATTTATAGCTGCTGACACTATACCAGACTCCAACATCCACCATGTCTTGACAGCTGCCAAATCAATAGCTAAAGTGTGTATGATATGCTTGCTAGTAGTGCAGAGTTCATCCTTGAGGGCAGTCAGTATGCTGGATGGAGAATGGCCCTTAGCTGCATCTCAAGTATGGATATAGGTCGCTGTTTTGCCTGCAAGCTCCTCTTTCACAAACCTGCCTGGAACAAATTATGAAGTGATATTAATCTAAGTGGGGGGAAATCTCACAATAATATGTCATCTACCACAGCGATCCAAAAGGTCATGTCCCTGAGGGCTTGTAAAAAATTAACAAAATTTGTGTGTTGAGATAGCAAGAATAACAACAGAGCAGCAGGAAGACCTAGACTTGTTTGTTCCCTCAGAAGGAGAGGGAAACATGTCATAGTCATAGCACTATCCTTTGATCATGACACTTTTGGGTTACTCACCTGCACATGAGCAAGCTGAGGTTCAACACAACTAGCAGTAACAAACTCAAAGGATGTGCTCAGAGTGAGATTGGACTGTAGTGTTGGATATGTAGCCAACAACATGCATAGAATGTTGGCAAACAGACCTAGAACAGGGTTGAGCTGGAGGAGACCTTGAATAAAGTGTTGTTGGAATACAATGCAGGGTAGGGGATCATTGATAGTCACATCATCAATATATATGATACACCAGTTGAAGAGTGCAATGGCTTTCTTTTCTTTGAAGGAACATCTGCAAAAGGCCAGCTACATGAAAAATGAGAAAATTCACATCAGAGAATGTCTTGACTGGAGATGGGAAACCAACTTTGATTAGACTAGCAGCTTCAATGCACACTTTTCTCAAGCTGCTGAGACAAGATATTGCATGACTCCAACTTGGCCTGCATAGCTGCTTCAAGCCTTTGGTTTGTTGGTTGTATTTGTTGATAGACTCAGGAAGGGTAGAGGCCAAGATATTGCTTGATCACAATAAATGCATCTATATGCAATATACATCAGTAACTGTTGATGTAGTATGACTCAAAGTAAGTGGCATACTTTCTGTGTCTGCTGCAGGTGTTTCCTTGAAGTTTTCTTGAGATTGTGATATTGTAAGCAAGAAGTGTTTGGATATGTTGTCCATTCAAGCTGCCATGAACATTATGATGTTCTTACAGAATTAGGGCCTCAGAGTCAATGGCTTCTAACAGGTTCAGTAATGATAGTTCAAATCTGGCAATGAAAATGCCTTTCAGTGCTTCCATTGCCCTGAGTAAGACAGTCAGAGAAGGTTGGCAGAAAGGTAAAAAAAATTGTTTGTAGATTACAGTATACAACTCATTTTGGCTAGCTCACATACTCATCCCACAAGACACAGAAAATGTAAGGTATACAAGTTCCATAGATATTGTTATGCCTGTCTTTGTAAGAATCAATGCATTATATACAATCTTTATCAATTAAGAATGTCAGTAGCTGTGGACATTGGACACACTTCCAGACAACCCATCTGCCCCACACAGAGCCCAACAATGACATAAAACCAGTGCTGATGATGAGAGAGAGAAAGCCTGACAATCTTGTATCACAAACCTTTGATCTGGTCATTGGGGCTGCTGAGGCTAATGAGTTCACATGATAGATGGAATGAATGGACATCAAACTTTCTTACATTAACTGATAGACAGATGTTGTCATAGCTACATGCTTCTCAGCACTAGTAACACCTTGTGCTCTGCTTCTTTTGCTGGGTTCTTGGAAGGCTGTCAGTAAACAGCCTCACTGCAACTCTACAGGCAGGATAAAATGTACTTTGTTTGCCAGTGGATTGGATACAATTTATATGTAATCTATCTAAATGCTCACCTTTGTTTGCTAGTGGTTAGGATAAGCAAACAAAGGTGAGGGGGAAAACGTTTTGAGGCAGCCCTCACATGAGTGTGCTGCAAGTGCCACTTGTGTGATGCAAAGGTGAGATTTGCATCATCAAAACATTGTAAGTTGCTTCTGCACACTTACACCCCTCCCCCCCTGAAACATCCTGCCACCATGTCATCTTTCAGTCCTCTTCCAAGCCTCCCACATGTACAGCACCTCACATTCATCCAACTCCAAATGGGGCAGCCATTTGTTATGCTCTGGGGGGAAACCAACCCAATGCACAAGGTATAGTTGTCCATGGCCATGCCTGTGTTCATTGATTATTTTGTTGATGACCTGGTGGTCAGTAGCCCCATCTTCCATTATTACAGGACTTGGATGGGTATATTCTCTATTGGTGAACAGGGAGGGGTCATTAGGGATGTGTTGCTTCACCAAACTGGCATGGAAACTGGGGAAGGTATGCTTTTTGTCACTCAGCAACCACAGGGTGTACTCTGAATGTTCTGGGAAGGTTGCTACTACTTTGTATGGTCCATCATTCCAGAGCATGAACTTAGCAACATGTTTCTCTCCCTTGCACATGTGGTCCCTCTAGCAATGCTTAGTCACAAGCATCACAAAATCCCCAACTTCATAGACCTCCTCCTCTGCTTGCCCTTTGTTAATGTGATAAGCCTGTCAAACCTTGGCCATGAGGAGATTATCTTGGGCTTCCTGCACATCCTGTTGTAATTTACTGATAATTTCATGTGCTTTTTTTCTGTCCTTTGAGGCCCTTGCCAGTAGTGGTGTCAAAGGAGGAATGATGTGTGAGGAGCACCATGTCTTTAGTTAGAAGAGTGAGAATCCTATGGATGAATTAACTGTGTTCATGATAGCAAATAAAACCTGGGGGAGTGTTGCTAGCCAGCCTCTTTGGTCTTGGTCAACAAGGTACCTAATTGCCTGAACTACTGTCTTGTTCATGCATTTGCTGCTGCCATCTGTCTCAGAGTAATATGCAGTCAACATCTTGAGCTTGACACCTATGAGGTTGTGTAATTCTTTCCACACATCTGCCACAAAGAGCTTGCCTCTGTCCTAAACAATCTGTGTCATTAGACTGTTCTTGCAGTACCACTTGTTGAAAAGCACAAGTGTAATATCTGCTGCTGAGTCTTTTGAGTGCCAGTGGACCCTAGCTGTCATTGGGAGACTTTGTAAGGGAATGACCCTTATTAGGTAACTCCAACTCTATCCAGCCTTAGTCATAGGTATAGCATCATCTCTAGCATATCTGATTGACCAGCCACCAAGCCCCTGCACCCTCCAATCAGGAGTAGTGAGCCCTTTGTAGTCATTGGACCCTATCTCCCTTTTGACATTGTTAGTAATTACTGTTTAGCATACCCAGGCCACTTACTACATATAGCATTAGTCATAGCATAGCCATGGATGTAGTATATAAACCAGTCTGCAGAATAGGATATCCTCAGACCAAACAATAGCAGTATCTTCCTGGCCTATCCACTAGATCAACTGTAAGAGCCCCAGCATCATTACCTTAGCCTTGCTCACTGTGCTCACCTGCTTGCTGGACTCTTAGCTGCTTGTACTGCCCTTTGACTCTTGCTTGCTGCCTGCATCACTTGTCATTGCCAGGTTTATCCATGGCTGCACTCAATCCTCTTACAGCTTGTTCAGTCTCCTATGCTGTCCACATCTCTAGCCCACAGCACCCAACCTACTCCCTACCTTTGGTCTCACCCTAACCTCAAGACATTATGTTGTCCTCTGCCACCTTGTCCAATTCTGCCAACACTATTGAGAGACTGCTAACTCTTGTGGTAGGACTTGAGAGAAGACTAGCAGCACTTGAGTCCAGTCATATGCCCTTGCCTGCCATTGCCACTGTTGCCACTGCCTGAATAGCCTCACAGCCTAGTATGGGTGGTTGCTGGGGCAGAATAGGCATGGCAATGCAATTGGCTCCTCTGGGGCAGCTGAAACTCTTGTCTACTACTAAAACTCCTACTATACCCACCTCTTGCATTTCTTGACATGTAGTGCACCCTACTGCTAATGCTCCCCTTGCTGTCCCCCTTGCTCAGGACCTCCCTCCTATGGATGGCCATACCCCATGTTTTGAATATGCACTCAAACTTCCCAACTCTCTTATTGTGCATGTGGTTTGGTCATCAAGGACAAGGCCTTAAACAAGCCCTAGACATCTCCAGTGCCCACTTGGCTGCCTTCATAGTTGGCTCAGCTGGAGGAGACCACCAGTTTGTCTCTATCAGGGGCTCCAATCAGCAGATTGGAGAAGCCCTTGTAGTTATTGTTGGAAAGTGGATAGCTAAAAAGTGAGTCTGTGTATTGCAGAAGCAATGCACAAGCAATGTTGTATCAGCAGTTGCTATGCTGGCACCTGCAGGACACACCACATTGTCCACCCCTACTCCTACCCAGCCTGAAGCACCCTCCTCTAGCACTCTACCAGCATCTTCTTTATTGGCTCCAGCTGCTACCCCTTCTACCTGGCAACCTCCATCTCTCCCTCCAGACTTGCCAATGAGGAGCATTCACTCATTTGGGGCCACTCCAGCTTCTCCAATGGACACCTCTTCCCCTATGGCCCTCTCTACACTGGTGCCTGATGCATTGGCCATAGTTATATTTTATGGTTTTGGACCATTACTCTGGGACTGCCACACCTGCCATACCTACCACTGCTCATTGTGGTCAGACATTCTGTAAAAGGTAACACTGTTCATTGGGTCAACAAACCTTGAGGGGAGGGTCATGTAAGGGGACAGCCCTTATTAGGTAACTCCAACTCTATCCAGCCTTAGTCATAAATATAGCATCATCTCTAGCATATCCAATCGACCAGCCACCAAGCCCCTGCACCCTCCAATCAGTAGTAATCAGCTCTTCATAGTCATTGGACCCTATTTACCCTTTTGACATATTGTTAGTAATTACTGTTTAGCATACCTAGGCCACTTACCACATATAGCATTAGTCATAGCATAGCCATGGATGTAGTATATAAACTGGTCTGCAGGATAGGATATCCTCAGACCAAACAATAGCAGTATCTTCCTAGCCTATCCACTAGATCAACTGTAAGAGCCCCAGCATCATTAGCTTAGCCTTGCTCACTGCACTCACCTGCTTGCCAGACTCTTAGCTGCTTGTACTGCCCTTCAGCTCTTGCTTGCCACCTGCATCACTTGTCACCACTGGGTTTATCCACAGTTGCACTTGATCCCTTTACAGACTTGATAGAGGCTCTGGAGTTGGTATTTGTACATCTGAAGGGGAATGTTGAGGTTTTTCTGTCTCAGAATGAGGGGCATTGGAAAAGGCAATTTCATTTTCTAGCAACAGACATAAGAACCTGTTAGTACCCAGTGATGGAGGCATACATCTCATCTGTTGCTTGACTAAAAATCCTCCTCCACTTCCAGAGGTGACATGCAAGTGCTGATCTCCTCTGGGGTTGACTCCAGAGTCAGCTTGTTTGCCAACAGAGCTCTGGCAGCATCTTTTGCAGCCAGCAGTTGCAGGAGGAGTTCTTCCTGCTCTGCCATGGAGAGGTAATGCACCTCCAGACCCAAGGAGGCAGTGTCATGTGAAATGCCCAGGCTTCCTGCATCTCTGACACAGTAATGGCATGGTGTGGAGCTGTTGGGCTGTGTCCACATCCATGGGGATGCCTGGTAGCAAGGGGCATGGCACAGGGATGGTTGGAGTGGGGGCAGGCACTGGGCAAGCAAGCACAGGGTATCAGAGGTTGGTGACTGGTGCAGGGTGCAGTGTGGGGTGCATGGAGCAGAGCTCCCATCAAATCTCCATGAGTTGCCACTGATCCTGGGCCACTTCATACCACAAAGCAATCCTTTTGTTGTCTGGGCAGCCCTCCACAAGATTGTCAATGCATTCCACAAGTGCAGAGTGCAGGCCATCCCAGAACATGAGGCATAACTGAAAGCTGTTGGGGTAGGCAGCTTGCTCAACCAGTGTCCAGAAGGAGTCAATATACTTGTCTAGGGTTTGCTTCCTCTGAAAGTAATTTGTGACATAACCTTGCCTAGTACTCATGCCATCCAAAAGTATGCAAGGAAAGTTCCAATATCCAAAGCTATATGACAAATGGATGCCTAAAGGAGTAGAGTACACACATTACTTTACCCCTGCCTCTTAGCCCAGCATTGTGGCTTGCCAGTGGTATACATAAAATTCATTCATTCATTTCATTCCTTGAGGTACACTTGAGTAGCATGGTCCAGGCCAGAGGATCACCACTGAGATGTTCTAATATGATATGATATGATATGATATTTTGACTGTGAAGGGTGCCCTATTTGGCTGCAATGCCCACTACTTACCACTCTATTTCTTATAAAATATTAATGAAAAATTAGCATAATCAGCACAGCAGTCGATACATCTGCAATCAATCTAGTTTTGACTTCTATGATGTTTCAAGTGGTATGTTTGTTTTGAAATCACATAAATGCAAACTTATTGTTGGATAGCATGTGGCAAATGCACCAACATGATTTTACATCATGTGACTGAAATACAATGACATGTGACCAGCATGTAGTGTTATGTCTAATTGGTATCTAAGGTATACCTATTCAAGGATACTTGTCACAAGTAATTTTTGTTTATACCATGTCATTACATACAATACAAAACATGTTATTATTGTTTTCAAGCATTTACATAGGTACACACCACCTTGTTTCTGTGGCAGACAATATTTGTTTAACTCTATTCTAACAAAATGTCCAGAATAATTCATACGTTTTGTCCTCAAACTCATAATTCCATGGTCCTACAAGATGCAAAAACAGTCTCAGTTTTGCCACAAAGAAGTTCCCAGATGTTTTGATAAACCTCAATGTTCTTTTTCTTTCTTGAAGGTAAGTTATTCAACCAATGTAATAAAATGCCATTTCACATTACAGGTTGCATGACCATTCTCATACTCCATCCAAATACCACACAATACAGGGCTTCAAACATAGCAGTGCAATGGTCACAACATTACATGTGTTGAAGAGAAATGACCATGTTTGGAGTTATGGCATGGGTGGCACCAATTTCCGATGGAGAGCCAAGTTTCCATCCATTCAGCATTAATTGATGACAGTTAGCAATTTCAATAACCACAAATTCAATGCAACCAAGGAGGAATGGGTATGTTTTTATTTTTCAATAGTAGATTTCATTTTATGTTGTAATAGTGCAGTTTTGTCAAAATCACAAATGATTGTCATATTTTGAGAATTGTTTTCAATATGTAGTTTCATGAATATACAGCATCTGTAGTCTAGCTTCACATATGTGAATGAATTTGTTGTAGTGATTGATATTTACTCAAGGGCCAATCGCCAGCTCATATCCACAGTTAATACAGGACAGTCTGTGATGTTGTAACACCCCTCAATTCCAGTGTGCCAAGAACATCAAAAACCATAGCTATCCATTAATTCTTGCTTCATTCCTGGGCATGACAGATCTTCACTGCAGACATGGGTTTCTTCATTATCCCATTCATTCAAGGACATTGCAAATTGGTAGCCTCTCACAAAACCTTCATAATCGAGTCCAAAAACCAACCCAGAGTGGTAGTTATTGCTGGCCACATATTGATCAAATTCACAAACCCAAACATTAGCTCTGGATAGGCACAATATATCTTGTTGAACAAAATATAATTCATTATGACAGTTGAATGGAAATCAACCATTGGTGCCAATGGATTAAGTGTTGTTGACTCAAAAATGTTTACCTCCACCTGACTGCGGCTCAGAATTTTGATTCTTGCAACTCATGCCATATCTGAGAACCATGCCCTTATGACCAATGATTTGGTGATCACCATTACATCATGAAAGTTTTCCAAAGTATCCACAATAGTGGCACATTGTCTGAGCAGACAGAAAATGTTGAGGTTATGCAGATAGAAGGTCCATGGATTGAGCATGAGCAAGACACTTGATCCTCCAATAATGCTTTTTGTTGTTTTCAATGGGTCAAGAATGTTATCCCCTGCTAATCCAAGGCCATTTAAAACCCTTTTAATAGTCATACCAATGTGATTCCACACAACAATCTGTAACATTTTGCATGTCTTTCTGATGCTGCATTGGTCACAAAGATAGTAGTTGACAGAGAATCTGTTCAACAGTATCTTTTGGCAGCTGCATCAACTTATTATCCAACTATATGGTCAGTCTACATTGTTAACTTCACAGACAACAACACACCTTGTTTGACCTTTAAATGACTAGCCTTTTCATCTTTCTTCCCCCTTTTTTTTATTTTTATTACTAAATTTGTGAAATCCTTTTCCTACAGGTTGACATTGAAAAGCATAGGATATATGTCACAGGGACATGTGAACTCCACCATTGTTTCAAACGCTGATGAAAGTGTGGTGAAAACCAAGGTGTGGATATGAAAAGTCAAATTGCCTATCAGCAGAACTAGATTGCCATCATAGAAACAGACAGGAGTGACATCTGATAGAATAGGATTGGTGGAGAGAGGGTGATAGCAAACTGGTAGTGGAAAAAGGGACATTGCTCCAGGTTAAAGACAAGATCTAGAAGAAAAGGGGGCATATGGAACAACGCACTAAATCACATGTGGATACCAAACAGAGACATATGATTGCAGTTGATTCACGTCGAAACTGCTGAAGGAGAAAATATCGAACTAAAAGGGTGGATAGGTTGAGTAAGAAATCAAAAACAATAACAAAAAGACACCATTATAGAAACGACACCGAGGAAAATGGATGGAAGGGATGGAAATGAGTACTCAGTAAAAAATGGCCCAGCCAGATCAATGGTCCAGAAAACGTGACTTTTTATCTGAATCAACCTTTGACATTTTTTTTGATAGAGCCACAAGAAACCCACTACATAGCAGTGGGAATGATTCAATACGATCCTTATCCATGTCAGTTTCACATCCCCGAGTTATGAGCTATGCTACTAAGGTACTATCCATACACAATTGTGCAGTATTTGATGATACTCATTTGGCACAATGATTGGTGCATCTGCAACATCTACAACCAATATAATATACTGATTATTAATGGGGCATGGGTATCATGATTGGAGGCTGGAGCTAGTTGAATGAGTACAGTGGTGATGTGGGGCCCAGCAGTGCCCAGGCCCAATATTGAAGCCCAATATCAAGGCTCAGGCTCATGCTTGGGCTTGGGCTTACATCAGGAAAATTTGGAATCGATGGTTGACACCCTGGCACATGTTTCAAAAGTTTTTACAGGAATGCACAATAAAATTCTAAATTGACTATATGTGGAATGTTTTACTGGGTATTTGTCCGGTGTCATATAGAATCAAGATTGAAGCTTATTTGTTTGTTTGTCACAATTTCGAAGTAGTTAACCCTGTTTGATGGGATCACCCCAGCCCAGCCGCCAGGCGTCACCATCATCATATCAAAATATGATTTTGCTGTTCACAAAATGATTGATTTGTTGGGGTTCTTTCACATCAATGATATTGATACCTCCTAGTAGTAGTATACATATAATAATGATTTACAGTGCATGCGGGGCATGTGATATAGGCTATAGCTATAGCTAAGCTAGTGCAACTGTCAACTGGGCCTAGATGGCGTGAAGCGCAGATGCAATGAATGCGTCACTACACAGGTTTCTTGGCTCGAACTTCAAATTCAAATCCACAGGCACCTCGATGACTCCTGGATACTATACAGCTACAGTTAGAGTTGCTTACTACTGTTGAGATAGGACTTGCATGGACCATCAGTATGTCATACTTACCTATCCATTTCCTCATCGGGCAATCCCTCAGCCATCACCGAATGTGGTGGCGATCAGTATCCACCATCAAACCTTATTTATTTTACCAGATATTCATACGATAGGACATTGCTACCCTCAGTCGACCACATATAGTTGGAGTGACTGAGGGTGAGCAAATTTTACTTACATCTTATTTACTTCCAACTAAATATCTCCTGTAGACTTCTGTATTTCTCTACAGGCAATAATAAACTCAGTCGACCACATATAGTTGGAGTGACTGAGGACTTCTGTATTTCTCTACAGGTTATTGGCCCCGTCCACACTCCCACTACATTGAGCCATTGCTCCAAATAGCGACTCACTACAAAACCCACACACATCACACCCAGTTAGACACCTACAGTAGAAATGACCTCTGCAAACTCATCTAATCCACCAAACTTCCCCGAAGACACACACTTCGATGGCACAAACTACTTAACCTTTAAAAGCTGAGTCTTGATTGCAGCAAGGGCACAAGGTGCCTGCAGATATCTCGATGGCACTATTAAAAAGCCAACAATAACGTTAGACACAAAGTCAGGGGAGGCGGAATGGTCCTCAAAGTCCCCCTCATTAGAGGAATGGGAGGAACGGGATGCCTGGACACTCGGACTCATCATATACAATACCAAGAATCCAGTAGGACTAGGGATAAAGATGGATGGCATGGCAGCTGAAGCATGGAAAGCACTCACTGACAATTATGGAATATTCTCCAAGATTGCGGCCATGAATGCAGAGAAGCGACTATGCGCTACTGAATTCATGGATGGGATGGATTTCCTAAAACATGTCAAGGACTTGAGGGAAAAATGGAAATCAGCAACCAAAAAAGGAGCCAACATCGACAATAAGAATTTCCGTACAATTCTTATCGCCTCCCTCCCAGAATCCTGGAATGCCATAGTAGCTGGGGTGTACTCAAAGACCGAATCAAAGGATGTTATTGCCGCACTCACTACCCACTGGGACCAACTTGTATTGCAACAGCAGAAAGCAGGGGTATTGGTGATGGCCCTGCAGGCACAGACCAAACCTAAATTGGTATGCGTTAATCTGAACTGCAAGTGCACTGGACACGCAATTGAGAACTGCTACTGGAAGGGAGGAGGAAAAGAAGGACAATTTCCCCCAAACTTCAGGAACAGAGGGAAGATGACAAAGACCCCCTCTACTGAGACCAACCCCCACAGCAAATATAGCAGTCTCAGATACACAACCGGCACAAACACCCCCTCATATCACCTATGCCCTATCTGCAATAATCCAAAGCGAGAAGAATGCATCTGGAAAAACCAAACAGACAGGCGCTTACAGAGCACAGAATACCAGCATCCAAACATATGCAGACTCTGGAGCGACAGATCACTTCTTCGTTGACAAATTGGAATTCTCCAACTATAAGGAATTATTAAAACCCATTGAAGGACACACTGCACCAAAGGGCGCTTTGTTCCAAGTAGTAGGGAGAGGGACAGTCAAACATATGTGCCAGACTGCACATGGATCATCAGAACTAGTCTTTAAAAATGCATTGCACGCACCGGATCTTGCCTCGAACCTAATCTCAATTAATAGATTCAACAAAGCCGGGTTCAGGGTGATATTCAGCAGCAGTCGGGTTTGCTTCCAGGACCCAAATGGGAGGGAAGTGTTATGTGGCACAGGCACCAGAGGAATGTACTTACTAAGCCCATTCAGACAAGCGGCTGGCCCTACAGTGATGACGGCAAAATCTTTGACAAAACCAACCACTCTCGAGGTTTGGCATAGGCGATTTGGACATGCAAGTGTCAAAGCTATCAGGGAAGCACTAGCAAAGAACCTGGTTGACAGCCTAGACATAAAAGGAGACCTGACAGTACCTGGCATCTGCGAGGATTGCGTGTATGGCAAACATGCATCTCGGCCATATGACGCAGAGGTCAAACCAGAAAGTTCCCCAAATAATAGGGTACACATTGACTTATGGGGACTCGCTAGCGTCCAATCACTGGGGGGGGGGCAACCTACATGATGGTAGCGGTAGATGGGGGGTCATCCCACATGACAGTTTATTTTCTTACCCGAAAAGATGCAACTACGACTCTCACAGCTTTCACATCGTATCATGTTGAATCAGAACGTCAGACAGGGAAGAAACTGAAAGAAGTCAAGGTCGATGCTGGAAGAGAGTGGGTAAATGAACTCTGGACCACGTACCTGGCCCAACACGGAATCATTCTCCAGGTCACCACCCCCTATGCACATGCACAAAACGGGCTGGTTGAAAGAGCAAATCGAACCATCCTTGAGGGAGTTCGCTGTATGCTCACGGAGAGTGGCCTGCCAAAAGAGTTGTGGGCAGAGGCGGCCGCAGCACAGATTTACACACAAAATTTACTTCCCATGTCACGCCACCCAGGGATCATCCCGAAGGAAGCATGGACCGGTAGACGGCATCGAGTAGATCACCTGAGACCATGGGGGTGTCTGGCATGGGCAAAAGTCCCTGAGGAACTGATCAGGTCAAAACTAGACCCTCGCTCAGTGAAGACTCATCTAGTGGGTTACGCTAATAGCGGTTACCGCTTGTATGATCAAGGGGCGAGAAGGATTGTGACTTCACAGGATGTAATCTTTGAGGAGGGAAGAGGTCACAGGGCACTCACCATACTCGATGACATCAAAGAGCCACAGCACGCACAGACACCTATACGATCGGACTCAGGACCAGGCCTGCTCCCAACTCGCCAATCAGTAGTGCCGAGAATCAGACCTGACAGCGGCCTACCCCATTCGCACCCAGATCTCACCCCTGGTGACAACCCTGGACAGGCGCCCACCCCCACTGCACCATCCACATGCCCACTTCCTCCAACCAACCAACCAGTACAATGATCATCTAGAATCAGCAAACCAACCCCAGCCTTAGTGGCAGCTCGAGAAACATTGCAAAGGGAAAAACACGCACGAGAAGATGGGGAGGATTGGGCAAACAATGAGAGCATCCCAGTGGCACTTACAGCTGAGGGACCTTACGCATATCTGATGAGCGTGAGTAGCCACGAGCAGGGCAATGATATGGACGTACCAAAGACCTACTTGGAAGCGATGAGAAGGCCGGATTTATGGCAGCCAGCTATGAGCGAGGAACTCCAGATGATGACTGATCGGGGAGTGTTCGAGCTCATGGATGAGAGCATGGTTCCAAGCAACAAGAACATAGTAGGTTGCCGGTGGGTCTACACTAACAAATTCAATGCTGAAGGGGAGGTGATTCATCGGAAGGCTAGGCTGGTGGCGAAGGGATACTCCCAGGTTGCGGGAGAAGACTTCAGTGAAACATATGCAGCAATTGTCTGTTTGGAATCTCTCCGGATGTCGGCAGCGGTGGCGGCCCAGACAGGCCTAGAGATATGGCAGGCTGATTTTGTTTCAGCCTACTTAAATAGCATCCCTGAACACGAGGTGTACATGAAGCTCCCACCTGGCTTTTCGGGAGGGGAGGGGAAGCTGGCTAGGCTCTGAAAAACCATATATGGACTTATGCAAGGCGGTTTTGACTGGTACTGGACACTGGATGGTGCATACAAAGATTTAGGATACAGCAGATCGAGGGCAGACCCATGCGTACGATCAAGGAAAGTAGGATCAGAGGTAACGATAACGAACACATTCAATGATGACACGTTCGGCCTATCCTCGACAAAGTGGGGAGCTCAAGAAGCAAAGAAGGAACTTGCAAAAGTCTACGAAGTCAAGGACCTAGGTGAACCCTCATTCATACTCGGAATGGCCATCTATCGTGACCCTAGAACAAAAGCTATATCCCTATCGCAGAGAGCATATCTCACACGCGTCCTCGAGCGTTTTCAAATGACAAACTGTAACCCTCAACATACACCACTACCCACAGGTATAGTGCTCACAAATGAGATGGCGCCAAAGAACAAAGAGGAGCGCACCTTCATGAAAGACCGCCCCTACCGACAGCTCCTAGGCGCCCTGATGTGGGCCCAGGCCGCAACCAGACCTGACTTATCCTTTGCTGTAGCTCTCCTTGCACGCTTCCAGGCAAACCCTGGCCCCGCCCACTGGAAGGCTTTGCTCCATGTCCTAGCGTACGTAAAGGGAACGCTGGACTACAAGATTGTATACTCCAAGGAACTGGGAGGGTCGATCAAACCAACGGGCTACGTCGATTCAGACTATGGAGGCGATTTAGACACACGCCGCTCGACCGCCGGATATTTCTGATGGCGGGCGGCCCAGTCTCATGGAGTTCAAAACATCAGCAAACAGTCTCACTGTCAACCACGGAGGCAGAATACATGGCTATGACGCGAGGATCACAGCAGGCGCTGTGGATGCACAATTTCCTTGCCGAAATCGATCTAGCGCAACCGCGCCCAGCCTTACTCCATGTCGATAACAACTCATCAATTGCCTTGGCCCAGTCAACAAAAGGCCACGCCCGCGCAAAGCACATAGACATCCGACACCATTATATTCGCGCGCGTGTGTCTGAAGGCGACATCGAGATTATTCATATCCCTTCCTCCGAAAACATTGCAGACATATGTACCAAGCCACTCACGCGCGCAGCACACGACTACCTCGTTGGGTTGATGGGCTTAAAGAACCAGGACGGTCGTACAAGTCAGGGGGAGTGTTGAGATAGGACTTGCACGGACCATCAGTATGTCATACTTACCTATCCATTTCCTCATCGGGCAATCCCTCAGCCATCACCGAATGTGGTGGCGATCAGTATCCACCATCAAACCTTATTTATTTTACCAGATATTCGTACGATAGGACATTGCTACCCCCAGTCGACCACATATAGTTGGAGTGACTGAGGGTGAGCAAATTTTACTTACATCTTATTTACTTCCGACTAAATATCTCCTGTAGACTTCTGTATTTCTCTACAGGCAATAATAAACTCAGTCGACCACATATAGTTGGAGTGACTGAGGACTTCTGTATTTCTCTACAACTACTAGTGTTTGTTGATTGACATACAGCTGGTATCTGCCAACCTGATGACAGACGACGATGTAACCGATGAAGGTCAGACAAAGACACGGATCGACCTCTCAGATGGTCGCAGAAAACTAAGAAAATGACTGTTTTTTCTCTCTTTTTGTGCGGATAATCTTCGGGATAGGACACGATGGTGTATCTGTGAAGCACCCTACAACTTGGGGGGTAGAACTTGTAGTACTTATCAGTGACGGCATAGTTTAAGTACAGTAGTGATTGTGCAAGGCCCAGCAGAGCCCAGGCCCGATATCGAGGCCTCGGGCTTAGGCTTGGGCTTGCATCAGGAAAATCTAAAATTGATGGTGGACACCCTGTTACATGGTACAAAAAGTTTTTTTCGCCGGAAATGCAGTCCCGGTGTCACTTAGACTCGACGGGGGCTTATTTATTTGTTACAATTCAATTTCAAATTAGTTAACCCTGTTTGATGGATGGATCACCAGCCACGCCACGGTCACCATCATATCAAAATTTGATTTTGTTTTGATCTGGACCGCGGCTTGGGATGGATTTCTCATTGAGATGGATGTTTCCTGTGAAGAGATCTAATACTATTCGGTACTTATAATCATAATGAACGTAAAATATATTTATGTCGCGGGACATTCGAGTCTTATATTCTTTGGAACAGACAAGGAGTGTAGTATGGAGGGAGGGCATGAGAATGTGATGGTTCAAAGTCACAAACAATGATTAAATACGCACGGTCTTTGAATCGTAGTTTTTGACCCTGACCATTTAATATTTCGAAATCCATCTCACTGTTGGACGCCACATAAACACCGTAAGTGACTAACGCCTAGTGATCCTGACTAGTTGATAAAGACAGTATTGATATACTTACTTATGCTACGGACACTTTACTTAGAGAGAAACATGTGTACTCTACAGATAGGCCAATAGAATCAAGTGAACTTAGACTGAGGAGAAATATACTGATATTATGTACTCTATAGGTTTTATGGGTAAGCCTTCAACACTCACCAAGCACAGGAATTTCCGATGCCTGCTAAGCCGTGGCCCAGGCTGGAACTCGCGCTTTGTATAAACTCAAGTCAAGCTCTAGCTTGTCTCAAGCCATGTCTTAGGCTGGGCTAGTGGGCTCAATTTACCGTCATCTATCAAGTGTAAAGTACATAAGTATTAGAGTCAGTCACTACGATCTAGCTAAAACTCAGTAACTTCAAAGATCTTTACTACATACTCGTGTAAACACCTTAATTGATTCGATCTGCACATTGTATCTGATTCATATGACTGCACCGTAACTTCAGGTTCAGGTACCCCTTTCCTCGGATGGAACTCGGATTGTCAATCTGTGAAAATTTTTGTTACCTTAAACTTCGGAATTGTACTACAACCGCGATCGGTGTATTGTGCTCCGGAGGAACCATGCTAAGAAAGGCTGAACAAACACTCGAGTGGATAAAATGTCCTTACCGACTTGGTGCAACGCGACATCTGCTTTCTCAGGTGGGGAAAGTCACAAACTCTCTTCTTGGCATCATCTACGGGTATCGATGTCATTCTCTCCCATGATTCCTCTTATGAATGGGATCAGGGACACGGCTACAAGCATAGTTGAAAAGCTCGCCCTACATATCTCAAAACCTAAAGTCCTTAAAACGATGATATCTCTAACACTCTCTTCCAAGAAAATCACTTCCCCAGACGTCACACCTGTCGGACATCGGATACGTTCGAATCCTCCTTCTCCTCTCAATCAAGCTGACTATGTGTCACTTTAGATGATGTTGCGAGAATTGTGCAAGAGTTCCTCATTACACATTCCTACATGGACCATCTTAAGATGAATGTCATCAATGAAGAGCTTGAATACGCCATGCGGGTGGAACTAGAAATGCGTAAGATTATCTCTGTGCAATTAGATAAAACCCTTCATTTGGCAGCGAGCCTTATCGAGGTATGTACTCACGTTCATGTTTCTCGCAATAGCATATGATATGCCATCCAGCTCGCATTCAGAGATTGCACTTTTGAAGAGAAACTAAACATGGCACTTTACAATTGGTCAGTTCTAGCCGTCGGATATCTTCTAAGCCGCAATAAATTGATTCTTCTATCGAGGTGTGTTATCTACACTGATGACGTATCCACGAAAGATGTCGTCCCTTTCGTGGCGTTCCAGCAACGCTTCCTTCGTGGCCAACCACAATTAGACCCTGTCCTGAAAATGTTTGCAGACGTTATGCACAGAATGTGTGACCAACTGCCACCTCTCTTCGCCAATCTATGGCTTAGTGCGACATTTGAATTCATCACTGCAACATGTGCCGAGTCCGAGATTGGGGCACTCCGAATTTCACCTAGAGCTAAACGTTTTCCAGCTTTCCTTCGAGACCGTACAGGTCTTGGGGTGCCGTATGCCCTTATGATCTACCCGAAGTCTCGTCCTGTCGACTTTGTGACATGTTTCCAGGTTCTTCCTGAGATGAACTTTTGGATTGCGGCGATTAATGACATTCTCTCGTACGTTTCTCATGACGTACTTAACTCGCCTTATCATCCCTATTTGATGCGGAATGACAGTTTCTATAAGGAAGAGCTTGCTGGCGAGACTGCAAACTACATCTACAATCGAGCCAGAGCCCAAGCTATGAATCCCCTTGACATGTTCTTGACTGTTCGAGACGAACTGCTTGAGGCGAGCGAAAACGTCACCAAGGCATTATCCGTGTCCTCTCCGAAGGCACTGGATGCATGGAAGAACTTTGAGAGTGGTGTGATGTAAGTGTGCCATCATAATCTCCTCCATTTACTGAGCTTGTTCTCTCTTCAGTGCCTGGCACTTACAGCAGGACCGATATAAATTGAACGATCTCCAGTTCTAATTGTAATTGTAATTTAACCAAACTACAACGACTATGCAAAGAGGTAGTTATCGTACCCCCTTTTATATCCCTGCTTTACTGAGTCGTGATGTATTTGATATTTGGCATTGTCTCATTTCCAATGATATTTGTGCTTTAGAATCTGGTAAGCTTCAGGGGGGTATCTTAGTGCTACGTTCTTCTGTGGGCCATCGTTTCCTTTTTCAACATGGTGATTCATACTAGAGGAGCTAGATTTTCAATCTACTGACGAAACACAGGCACAGAAAATGTTCCATTGGCCCGTGAGCAGCGGGTTGAAAAGTCATCATCCTGTTTCCCGCTAGCTTTTACATCATCTCACGAGATAAAACCTGTCGTACTACTGGATTGGGCCTGCATTTGCAAACGCAGCCATGTGTTACAGGCTCAATGAGGAAAGTATTTCTCTCAAAGTCATACAGATATCAGGCGTCGTACGTTGATCGTACGCATCGGGTGTGTCTCCGTCATGACCTTGTAAGTCGAAAAAAGTAAGTGCCCCCTTGAGAGTAGTACTCGAATCAGGGAAACAGCAAACGAGAGACAAATACTTTCACGTTAAAGAACAACGTCGCCGTATTCGGTGCTGCAAACATGTATTTAGACAGTGGGCAAAACGAAGGACCTCGTGGAATCAGCATGTACTTTTGGATCTCGTCATCACGATAACTGATGGGCGTTCCGAATGCACACATGGAGTTTCAACGTGTCTCTTACGTTTTGACATGTCAACCGACTTTGGAATATTTCCCTTGTTGAATTTTGCTGTCAATAGACCAAATATTATCAGACAAGAAAATCATTAATCGTCTACGCCACTACTACGATCGAAATAGGGCCTCAAAATATCAATAAGCAGTTCGTTCAGAATTCGACAGACTGTTTAGCTTTAAATTCCGCTGCAGGCGTCATTCTATAGAGTTTGTGACATAAGGAGGCTTCGTGAACATTTACATGATGCCCACGTGTATGCAACGAGGACACCTAAACACACGATGGAAATCTGTGGGGCGTACTCACAAAAAGTGGTTGGTACTGCGCCTTTTGCTGGCTCCATCCATTGCAGACTCGATCCTGTGACCTGTGATCAGCAAGTTAAAGCGTGGTACAGTACTACTTCAAAGAACAGGATTCCTGACGTTACTAGGTCATGCTCCTGACAGACTTCTTCTCAAGGTACGAAACGTGAAATAGCGTACTCATGTGTCCCAAGACAGAATTCTGTTCCAGAAGCCGTGGATTAAAAGGACATCGAAAGAAAACATGATATTGACGTGTGTAACTGATAGGCCGAAATCTAGAAACCAAAGTGGAAGTAGGACTCCGTTGGTTTGGAACTAGGCGCGCAAACCAAGCAATTCGATTTGAAATGGAACGAAGAAAGGTTACAACGACATGATGCAATGGAGGAAAATTGGAAAGGCATTCAGGTTGTCTGGTGTGCGATATGCTAGCGAATCACTTCTGGGAAGGAATAAAAGTCCGAGTTTTGATTCAAAGACACTTTCGAGTTTGCTTTAAAGCGTGTTTATTGAGGAAAGCCCAGCCTGTGCATGATAGGATATGAAGTGGTATAAAAAAGCAGCGTCATTCGAGAGCCAGAGTTTTTGTACAATGGTTGTGATGAATAATACAATACCGTGTCCACCTGATTCTGCCCACCCATACACAACCAGCATCGCACTTCGCCGAGTTTCTGATTATTTCGTGAATGCCCGGATGATCTTTGCAGAGATATGTAGAAAGAAGATAGAACCGATAAAGGAGAGCGACAGAACAAGGACAATGAATGGGTCGCTGATAATCGTGTGAGTTAGCAACACCAAAGAGTAATGAAACCGGAAGACGTACACTCGAAGTCCAGGAGAGTCATCAGTATACAGCTTAAGCATGGTATTTGAAGAACCCCCTGCACCGGCTGCCCGAGTGGAGTTTGGCCTTGACACCTGCGCATTACCAGCAGCGCGACGTCTAATTTCTGATATGAGAACAATGCGCAAAGGTCATCCACAAAAGATCACGTACCGTATTTGGGCACCCGGAGGCCTAGCTACAGCTGAAGCTGCTGGACCACGACCATTGGCGCGAGGAGGCTCCGAGTCCGACTTGGTAGAACGTAAATAAGGTGTAAGGAACAAAGGAAAGAAATATCACCATTATGATGATGAAGAGAGTGAGTGGAGGCTCAAGTTCGTCGCGCTGGCAGAGAAAGTGAAACGTCAGTCGATAAGTGTGACCGTGAGATATGTACCCGTGACTCTTTTATGATTTAACTCGGGCCACAACGCCTTGAAAGTTGCATTTCCACTTCCACTCGCCGTTCTCAAGATCTCACCACTTGAAAATCCTAGACCGACAGAATCCTTGGATTATGGACAATTAATCAACAATCATTCCGGATAACTAATCTCGAGGCTCATGCCTTTCGGGACTTCACGAAACACGCTCACATCATCCGACTTCACTTTGACGGATTTTAAAATTTTGACTGCTCTGTGCTTCATTGTTTTCCGACGACTGCAATCGTGATGACTTCAGCTAAAGGGTGTAAAAAGTGCCTCATCGAATGTACTACTTATCTCACAACGAAGCTCGAAGCCTCAATGACAAATCGATTATCTCGAGACGTTACGATCGATCGATCCTTATAATTAGGCTCGCAAGGGGATGAACAATGCTGACCTTCTTTGTCTGCCTTGTACTTAGATATATACATAATCAGATAAGAAAGTGATTCAATTTGTGTCAGTTTTGAGCCGAACCGCGTTATACCGTAAGTATGGAGGACGGAAAAAGAGGGGACATCCGTTCCGAACACCGCCGGTTTTTTGTTGAAATAGGCACTTGCAAATACTGGCTTGGCCTGGCCTGGCCTGGCTCACAAGTGACAACTTGCAAGTCGTTACGTTATCCTCACAATTTTTCTGCCCCAACAATCATATGTGATTTGACTTGTGACAACTGTTCGTCCCTTTTTGAGGACCCTTACACTCGTGTTCTCCTACTTAAAGGCTTCTTCATCCTTCTTGATGCCACTCTTCCGCGAGGACGTCCGTCCTTCATTCACCTGTCCATCTACCAGGGCACGGGCCGACTGGTGTATTTCTTCACCATTATACCCAAGAGCATTGCAGGATCGTTAATACAGTGTGTATTAAGCTTTCCTCTCGTTCTACCACATTTCATCAATCAGAGTACGTCTTGAAAGAAAGCCATCCCTTGCTTTTCTCACAATCTCAATAATTTCAGCATCCGTTAATCCCGTAGTGGCTTAAGCAGGATCAGCTGGTTGCTTTCATCTTTCGGCGCCAATTCGAGTCCAGGTCAAAGTTCAGGTTTGGTTTCAGACGCCATCACATTACTTCGTTCCATAACAAATATGTGGACAGCCAGCGCATTGTTCTCCTGACCTTTATCCGTCATTTTATCGCGGTACGCGTAGTTCCGCCTTTTCATTTGACTTCATTAGAACTTCCTGTGATCTTAGACCATCAGGACGGGCATTGCCTTATAGCTGTGATCTTGGGCCGTCAAGACGTGTCTTGCCTTATATAGTATTCTGGATTTTGGACGCCTTGGTGTATCAATCACTTCTCCGTGTCAGTGGCTTTCTCTGAGCCAATATATCTTGATACCGTTCGGCTGTCTTTCGTTCGTCGTCTCCCTCTCGGATCGTTAATACCCTCGTGTATTAAGCATTCCTCTACTCCTCCCGTTTTGCGATGCTTACTCTTGGTCCTGGATCTGTTTGTGACATCTGTCTAGAGGCGTTCGGCTCTGGTTTCAAAGCGGCATCGGCTATTGTTTGCGGTCATGCATTCTGCTCTGAGTATGTGCTATCCACTTCTTATCAACGTGTTGGATTGACCGATTGACTTCTGTGTGTGAAGGTGTATTGATCAGCTCAGATCCGCGCCTCCAACGACCAACCACCCTGATCCTAATTATAAGCCTTGCCCTTTATGTCGCCATACATTCGATACGAGGACATACATTCGGCTCCATGTCGATCACGACAATAATACTCGCCCGACTGTCCCTGCGGTGACCGGGCCTACGGTAAGCGAAGAAGATGTGTACACCGTGCAAAGTCTGCTCGAGAGAATGATTAACATTGCCAATGAAGGATCCTCCGAAGAGGAATCGCGGAAATACATCGCGGAAGCAAAGACTTTTCTCCAGGGGCAGAAAGATTCCAAGCGGGTTTGTTGAGTGCTAACTTCCACGTACATCTGATTTATTTCATTCCAGTTTATTGAATTGCGGACGTGCTACAGGATGCTGGTCTATACCACGAAGGTTCGGGCCACAAATCGTCAACTTCAGGCTCAGAAGGCGGACCTGGAGGTATCCCTTAGCCGAGTGAGAGAGGAGAAAGCAGAAGTCGAGCGTAAGGCCAGGGATGAGAGAGATCTGGCATTATCGATAGAGAAATCTTTACAGGACCATGCCAAGCTTACCCAGGATGGATACGAAGCAATGATCATGTGAGTCTTTTTCTCTCATGATCGATCCATGTTCCTGGAAATTGGCGCTGATAAACCACTTGTCAGGCATGTAAGTGGATATATTCGTTCGAACGGGCTGAAATGAATACCTTCCACAGTACAACAAGGTTGCAACCGATTTGAGTACAATCTGTGATCACCTGCGGCACTCATATTGTGATGATTCTTATTCCCGCGATCACAAATCGACTCGGGAACTCGCCTCACACATTGCTCACGGGCTTACATCCTATCACGAGGAATATATTAGGCGAGACGGACATGTTGTCACAGAACCTGGGAATCTCATGGTATCACCACTCGCCGCGTATTCGGCTCTTCCCATTCGTCCATTTACCCTTCCGGAAGAAGGCGAAATCGAGGTGCCCCCGCCGAAATCAAAACGTCGCTCACAATCGTCTACTTGTTGCAATTCAGAGCATCCGTCCAATTGCGATTGCGCCGTTCCCTGTACAGAAACACCCCAACCAACATATCAAAGCAGTGCTTTCTGTAGTCGCAGCGCGACTTCGAATGATATCCTCGTTTCCTCTGGCTTTGAATGCCAACCTGTTCACGCCGATCTTAATGCTCCATTACTCATAGCCCAGACTGGATGTGAGGCTGTCGGTCCCCAGAGCACTGATGACCACGATGACCATCGGTCAACGACACACCGAAATGCTGAACACAATTGTGATCACACGATACACAACAATGACCAACCCACGTTGTCTCATGAGGCAAGTCAACCATCCTCGTCCTTACACACTCCCGGCTCCATTCCTCATGATCGTGGGTCAATATCTGTCAATGAGACAACATCCCTCGCAGGAACTGCTTGTTTGGCTACAGCCTCAACTCTACAAGTTCACTCTTCGCCCTCGCACATCTCTGGCTCGACATCGAGGTCTCAGCGTCGCGGGTCGATACCCAAACGGAAGACGCCCGATGCGGAAACGACTCCACTGGCTCCAACCTCGGAGTCTCCCTCAACGCAAGGATTCAGAAATGTTATGTTACAAGATCTTCTGCAAGACGCGGCGCCCTTTTCCGGATCCTCTTCTCAGATTAATGCCCCTTCATCTTCTTCTGTTCAGACACCTGCTATGCTTTGCCACGATTCTCATAGATCCGACCAGAAAACAGAACCCAGTCTCGGGTATTATACTCTTCCTCAGCCCTCACCATCTCTATTGGCCGAAAGGCGCGAGCGCCATCGACAGGAGAGTCTTCGTAAGTCTGAGAATCGTGACACCCAGAGTGAAGAAATCTTCATTCCTCCTTCGGTACCGATACCCTCGCGGGCGACACGTCAATCTCACGACCAGGCTCGCGTGCCTGGCCCGACGTACGATCCCTCAAATGTGCTTTTATCTTCGGCCAGCAGTGCTGCAAAGGCCAAGGCGCGCGAACGCGCTGAGAAGGCCGAAAAAGAGAAGTGTACTGAGAAAGATAAGGATTCGATCAGGAAGAAGGCTGAGGGCGAAGAGCGGCGCAAGGCGAAGCGCGCGGAAGCAGGATATCCTGAATATGAAAACTTCACTTCGTCATATCCAGGCGTGAACTCAAGTTCTTCCAAGAGCAAGCGGCCTTCCGATTCTTGTGGTGTTACTGACGGTTCTCAACAAGGCAGTCTGAGCTATACTTCGTTGCACGATCCTCCTCCGTATACCTCTGCTTCGCAACGCGTCTCTGGCTCTGGTAGCAAAAGCAACCGCTATACAGAGAAGTATGCAATCGACAGCTACGGCCATAAGTATATACCAGTTCATGTCCTCTCTGCTACCCCTCGCGCTTGATCTCTTTTCTTCACATGATGACTTTTCCTTCGTACTTTCGAAGGTTTCTCCCTTGATTGTAGGCCCAGACTGTATTTTCAGGACTATCGAGATTCCTCGAGAGGAGAGGAGCGCCCTTTCCCACCATGGCGTAATTCTGGAATGCAATTATGCCACTGGCACCTTGTGCAAACCCTCGTTTGCCTCGTTAACGTTTCATGATCTTAATCTTCACTCCATAGCGCCGGAGGTATCCTGACATCATAACGCTTGAAATCCTGTACATGATTATCCTATGAGAATATTATCGCACATCTCAATCTTCTAAAAGAGAACCGGACACTCGGACACTCAAATATGGGAATATCAAAGGATCCTACAGATTGCCCATCTAAGTTCTTAGAGAATCTCCTCTTTACATATGTAACAGCCCCGAAAACCACATCGGGTTGTCTGAGGTACATGAACCCACAAGTCCATGGAAGAATCCATGCTGAGTGTCAACTCTAAGTTGGGAACAGATCCATGATAACTCGAAATAGTGACCATAGTGAAATGGTAGAAGGGTCACAGAAAACGGCCTGATCGCGAAAGCTCCGAAGGGTCAGCTAGGTACACAAATGGTCTATCACCAGGATGGGCTTTTAGATAACAAGGCTCAAAAAGGCCCTAAGTGTAAGCTGATGCAAGGAAAATTGGTGGCAGAACAGTGAACGATAGTAAAGTGATCCTCACTACATAGTATAAGTATATGAGCACGGCCGGCGTCTCGGACAATCTAAGTATTCGCATGTCTAAAGTATTCGAATGTAGTTTACGACCGAGAGCTACATTGATTCAGCCCCGCCCCGCAGAACTGAGCAGCGATGATCCACAGAATGATCTATAAAAATGTGAATGGCCAATCCTGAAATGAAGTGAGACATCGACTCACCAGCCCTACAATGATGGAAAGCGCCAAGATCTTTTGATTCCGCCACCACATCTGCCTTCTTACAGTTCTAGCGCCCCTCCTGAACGCAGTTGCTTGACCTGCCATGACGTCCGTCTTATCGACAAGAAGCTCGATTCGTTCACCTCGATTGAGTATTTGTTCTACGTTCTGTACCATGATATCCTTAACTTGATCTAGTTCGGAGCGGGCGCGAGTCAGTTCATCCACAGGAGGCGAAGTGTTATACTGGTGCAACAGGGCCGAAATAGTGGGTCCAAAGCTGCCTTGGAGACCATGAACAGGAGTTTCGCCGGAGGAAGAGGAAGAAGGAGCAGCGGAAAACTGTCTCATGTTACTTCCAAATGGATTCGACAAAGATATAAAAAAAGACGAACCTTTCGCTGGAGATCAGCCAGGAAGGCAAAAGGCATTCTCCTGTCAAACCGATGTATGGGCATGATGGAGTTGTAAAGCTTAGATAACTACCGTCCAACAGCATCATCCGCCATGACTAGGTATATGTAGCCTCCTTCCGAAACATAATGAAAGAGATATTGCTCCCAAACATAGGTAAGTTTGCTATACTACAGGTGTAAGTTCCACGATCTAATCAGGTATGAATACGAACCTATCATTAAGAGGAATTTTAGTTAAAATAGTTTCCGTCGCTGGGAACGTTTTAGTACGCTATAATGATTTATTACAACCAGGACAAAAGACCATGTGAAAAGTCTCGTTTCCCAGCTTGATGTTCGGCCAAGATAGTGGATCCTCTGGCCACCAACGCATGTATCTATTGAAATTAGTGGATACAGTAAGTCTCAGAGATAGATACCTCACCAAGGACATTGAGGGCGCTTCGTGGCTGCTGTGGAAAGAGATCATTCATGCATGGACGACTGACGTTATTATACATAGTTGGATCATTTTCCCACGGCTAGTCAACGCCAAGATACTTTTCAACGCCTTCATTTTCTTTAGATTGAACCTAGCTATAGTGCTGTAATCTTGTATTGTACATGTACAGTGCGAACTGTTGTACGGTGCGAAAGGTTTTGGTTCAAGAGTGTTGACCACGAGTGCTGATACCCACGATGATTCTGGCCACTGCGCAGCCCATCGGAGTTCAATGTTCCGCATCAGGCAGCCATCTTTCTGGATGGCGTATTCCCATGTGTCCGAAGTCATAACAGCCTTCAGCAAGGGGGCAGGGTGTGTCACAGTTATTTTTCTTATCTTATATCGCTCCATCAGAGGTGGGGAACCTGCTTAGGCCTCTAGGGCTTCTATGCCCCTCATCATCCACCCGTCAAGTTGCTGTGATGTCTGCTTAGAAACCCTCACCTATAATGAAAGACCACCTTTTGCCATTCCATGTGGCCATATCTTTTGCAGAAGGTGTGCTTCTCCCCCTTTTTTGTGCGTACCATACTAAACCATACACTTCCTACCAGTTGCCTCTTGGACATGGATCCGAGCTTATGTCCTTTATGTCGGAAGCCATTCCTGCCTGAGCGTTCAAAAAAGCTGATAACCGGAGAGCTGGAGGTCAGAGAGGCGGATGGAATCGAAAATAAGAAGGCTATTGAACTTCTCACGAAGCTTGTCCATTCGTTGGATACAGAAGAACATGACAGTACTGTCTTGGAAATCGATCTCTGGTTGAGCGCTGGGAACACAGTGCGTGGCGATCTTCACTGTTTTACCCCTCGGCTCAAATTTGATCACAGCATGCATCATTGCAAAAAGTACAAGAGATTCTCAAGGAGTATCTTGTCCTCAAGTCGGAAAGAAGTGCGAATTTGCGTTCAATACGGCGGTTGCAACGTGACATGTGCCGTCTTCAAGCCGATCATTCGACTGAGAAACAAAGTGCATCTGCGATGAAACAAGAATTATTGTCTCAAGTTGAAGAATTACAAGAGTGCGTTCCATACTGCTAATCGATCCTTGTAGAGCTTCTGCTGACTGAGAATTTTGATGAAACAGGAGGGTAAATTGTCCAATATATAATCACGTTGCATCTGCTTATACACTATACTTACAATAGATCAGAAAACTCGAAGGACGTCGCAGAGACCCTCCAACGATCACTTTCAATTACAACCCCCTTCCGACCCCTCCGGAGCCCTTTCCTCTAGAGTCTCTGCCGTTTCTCGCGAATCTACAACAAAATATCAATCTGACGAAAGCCGATCTTTCGCAGTCATCAGATCTTACGACACGAAATACGGTTCATCCTAATGCTGTGCCTACCAAGACCGGCGTTGAGGGTTCAGCAGCGGCAGCACCGCGGGCTCCAAGTCCTGATCAGACTTCGAGCCCATCCAATCTTGTTCCAGCCGTGAACGAACGCGCGAACGCCCATAGAAGTGCAATCATTCGCGGTGCCTCTCCGAATCAGCGATTTATACCAGGAAGTGTGTATGAAGAGTCCTCTAGTTCTGCTGGAACGGATCTGTATGGGGAGACAGCTCCTCCAATGGACCCATTTGTATTAGCTACAGGCTATTTCACGGAGTACGCCGTTGGTTTCGGGGAAGCATATAATTTGAGCCACCGTCATTTGCAGTCGTCGAGCAGACGAAATCGCCAGGGGAGACGAGCGACAGAGCCAACAACTCCATCGGTGGTGGAGCTCCTAAACCAATCTAATGCCTCTTCGAGCCGCACCTTGGATGATCAACTTTCACAACAATTAGCCGATATTTCGCTCACGAGTCAATCAGCGCACAGACCATTGGGGCTGCAAGATTTCTACACTACTTCGACAATCCTTCCCTCCTCGAACAGACGAGATGACCCTGCACCTGTCCCTCGCGTGCCTTCACCAAGACCATCAACACTAAGCTCCAGCTCCTCTACACCTATTCACGACGAACCTTGGGTACCACTTGAAAGGCAAGCGCCGTCAACACTGTCAACTTCCCCTGCTCCACTGGAGCTATATGTAACGACCGCGTCAGTGAACAGAGCATCGAATTCATCTTCACTGTTATCTGCACCAGCTTCCAGCAACTCGAGGCGATTTCGACCCGCGTCTCCAACATCCGCTCTCCCTTCTAGCGTGACCTCAGTACCATCGCCGGACGTAACAACATCACCGTCGTCTCGCACCTTAAGTTCGTCAAGAGCTCGAGAACAACGCTCAAGGAGTGACATGACGAGCTTCGAAATATCCTGGGATTCACCAATGAGGGTTCCAGCCCCAATCTCCCCAAATGCGAGTCTCCGTCGTCGCTCTGTGTTTAGTGCTAGTGATTCTGCACAATCCTCTTCCTTGCTCGGAGCCGTTGATTCCCCTGCGAGCACACACACAATGGACTCTTGGGGGACTGTTAGCACGAACAATCCCAATAGGGTCCTTCATCGACCATTCAGGTCTGCTCACCAAATCAGTAGCGTCAGCGACTTGAGCCTCCGCTTGTTCGATGAGTTTACCAATTCAAATGGAGGGTCAGTGTCTCAACGGGCATCGTTACTCTCAGACGAAGCACAATCACTTTCTGATTCACATATTGGCTTCGAAGGAAGCGACAATATTGGAAATTATGGCAATGATTCTCAGAACAGGACTCCGCGCGTTGTACCTCGACCGCTCCCCGACACTGAGTCTGTGTCTTCGCACGCACGCATATTGCCCTCGTTCGCACCTTCGCGGGATGATGATAGACATGGGAATATTTCCAGTAACATCACCTCGTCGTATGGCGATTTTGACCACAATCACAGCCAACATCACAGGACCCCTCCAGATGCCTCGGAGACCTGGCACCGCGCGACCATGGACCTAACGTCCATGTCATACGCACATACACACACGTATTCTCACTCCCGCACTATTTCAGATCTTGTGACTGACCGCTCCTTTTGGGCATCGCGGCACCGTACCTTGCGTTCGTCGCCCACTGGTACAAGTGTCTATGACAATTCTACATCTTCGCGAAGGGAGGCTCTTGCATCCACAAACGCTTTGGGCTTGACGGATCTTGCTTCCTCTCCAGAGTCCCGTATCTCAGCACCCACACCCATAATGCCTTCGAGGTCGTTCTTACGCTATTATAACTGACGCTGAAGTGATCTACTCTGGCTCATTCCGATGGCGCACCACCTTTTTCTCTATTCCTTGGCATTTCTCATGGCATGTACTGTTCAGGTGTCATATATCCCAGGTGAGCAAGCGTACTGTGCATCTTTCAATCCGGATGGCATCACTATTGTATACCATCTCATCTTAACGAAATTGTTCTATCATATCTTAATTTCAAGCGTTTGAGCACGTTAGTAGGTATGCCAATATTAATGGTAGCCTTTCTCCATTATACTAGCACAGTGACCGGTAAGAAGAAGACCGGAAGTTGCGGATGGATAGGTTCGGTGTCTGACCATGAGGTTACTTGTTGAAACGGAATCGAGTTCCCATTACATATTTGGCAACAGCATTTGTGTTTCATCAGAGAATACTAGGCAATTTTCCTAGAAATTTTATTGATGACAACATGATGAAACGAAAAACTTCGCCATCGCCACACGCCAAAAGATACGTATTCTTATTCTTCGCAATCAGTATCATATGAAAATCTGGAAAGTGCTTGTATTCCTAGATGTGATCTTTATGAAAACAGATGTGAAGAGTAAGAAGAATCCAGAAGATGGCTCGAAGTCGTCTGGTGACTTTGGCCTCCGGCAGTGAGATTGGGCGGCTTCTTGTGGTCATGGGCCGTGGTCCCGAGCTTCTTGAAACGCCAAACAAGTATGAACAGAGAAAACGGAAAATTTTGGCACCTCCTGGGACTGCTGATCGGTTCGAGTCTAGTAAGCTGGCGCGAACTGAGGTGATATTACAGTCGGTCAAGGTTGTGAACTACTGATTAGACTCCAAGAGAATCGAGATAAACGTGCAAGGTTGAAATTGGTTGTAGTTATTGGTAAGTATGATATGGTCCTTCAACTTGTCTGTCAAACGTTTGTTTAATGGCTCCATAGCGCTTTTCTGAAACAACAGTTATTAGAGTTGATACAAAACGAGGTGATGTTGGAAGGAGCATACAATATATACTGTCTTTAATAACATTAAGCCCAGATTGCTATTCACAATCATATCCCAAGCCAGGACATTGGGGTAGTGGCTGGCATAGTATGCGTATGAAATTTTCTTGAGCAAACAGGACGGCTGATGTCGATGAAGGACTATCCCCAGCATCACCGGCCAGGGAAGGATTCGAGTAGCACTCTCATCGCGAGGATATCGTATTATCCGGCCTTGTTCGTATGCCAGAACCAATGTTGTACATACCTGTAACGGTTCTGCATAGAATGGAACATGCCGGAATTGCACACGACAAACCAGTTGGACTACCTGTCACATTAGAACAAACCACGTTACAACTCTGTGAGCCGTTGCTCTCAGAGGTGGACGAAGCTCTGGCAACTGCCGGTCATCATACCTCGTAGCGGGGAAACCCGAGCCGCTACAACACCCACGACCCCTTCACAGTCGTCGTCCTTCCTCGCATCGTCTCTTTTCACGCATACACCATCGACTAGCTCGCTCGAGGATCTGGGATTGACCACGCCTGGACATCCTGTGCCGAAGATTGAGGGGTATGCTAGTTCCGCACCGCAGGACGAAAGGAATGAGAGATGGGAGGAGGTACAGGTTGTTGAGTCATCAGTTCCACCCCTCGTGCAAGTCTCTTTCTTCTTGTTGGAGAGAAGATCACGGTACGTGTAAGAGACCGTGCGGGGACACGTGTATGGTACAGCACAGGCAGAGGGAGAGTTTCGGAGGTGGAAAAACTGTGCAGTCGGCTGCATAGTACTGGAGACGGAACTCTGGACATACCTCAGTCGTTGACACCAAGACTGAGGTATGCCCCATGTCACTCATAGTACGATGATGCGGCTGCCTCAATCAGCTGGTAAAAAGGGAGAAAACAAAATACCTAGAAATCCTTGCATGATAGTCGAGAGCAGCTCAGAAAAGTCAGACACTTCAGGGTAGGAGGGTAATGGTGAATACCTGGCAAGGTTTACACATGCACAACTGGGAATCTGTATTACATACATGTCATGTATCATGTCTGCTATGGTCATCTCTACCCTCTGAGTGCTGTGAGAACTGAACTTTACAACTATCTCTATCCTATCCTGATGGTCCTTTTGCAGGTCATGCTTTGATATCTAATGATATGATGTGCTCTTGATGAAGGAATGTCTCAGATATGTACGTGGAAGGTTGAAGTCAGCATGGCAAGCAGTAGATAGAAACCTTTAACTGATTTGGGCTGGAGTTCAATAAGAGATGTTGGTCCACCATGCTTTCTCCCCTGCTTCCCAATCCAACTGTTGTGCACTACTTGCCCTCCCCTTTAATTTGCCATCCCCACATGTTTGTGACAGAAGCAGCACTAGGCAGCAAGAGGCTTTACTTTGTAGCATCATTCAGTATTCTACTGTTCTTTACCTTCTCTTACTGCCAGTCTTGACTTTGTGTGGTCAATAATTATTGTTTTGAGGATGTAGATTTTTAGCACATGTATTCTTTCTTCACCAAGTCCATGGGCAAGTTTTATATGCTCTGAGTCAACAGGAATCAGTAGTTCTGCAGCCAAGTTGATTGTTGGAACCATTGTGACCATTATCAGTAGCATATCTATTGATCATCTTGTTTGCAGCCACTATTACCCTCTGCCTCCAGCCCCTCTTGAACTCTGACATCCCCAACCTTGATTCTAGCAGCTCTAGAGCAACCCAAACCCCTTTGACCCTCAAGAATGACCAAGAAAGGAAGGCAAGCACACCTCTGCCCTGGTATCCTGAGCAAACCTCAATGGCTTCCCCCCAACATCCCCAGGAATTGATATAAAGGCCCACAGTACCCCAACCAACAATGCCAAAGAACTCTGGACCCCATTGCCTGACTCCAAACCCCCACCACTACTCTGGACCCTGCCACCACTACTCCAACACCCACCCCCATCCATCTAGAAGCCCTCGACATCAAAATTATCAGTGCTGTTCCCTTTGCATGCATCTTACAAGACAGAACCCTTGCCTACCAGCTCCAAATCACTCCAGCCCTACCAGAAGAACACTTGCATGCAGGAACTACCCTGCTGGAACAAAAGACAGAGGAACAAATCCTACATGAAGTAGTTCTCCCAGAGTATCATGAATTTGCTGACATGTTCTCTGAAGCAAGCACAAAAGAACTCCCCCCCACTGCTCTTACAATCATAAGATTGATCTTGAAGAAGGCACCTCCTCCCCTTTTGGCAAGATCTACAACACATCTGAAATCAAACTCTGAGCCCTGAAGGATTACCTAGACAACATGTTTGGCAAAGGTTTCATACACCCCTTGATCTCTGCCATTGGAGCACTGGTCCTCTTTGCAAAGAAGAAGGATGGATCCCTCCAATTCTGTGTTGATTACTGGGGGCTCAACATAGTCACCAAAAAGAACCAGTATCCTCTCCCCTTGATTGGAGACCTTGTTGACCACCTCTGCAGTGCCAAGCTCTACACAAAAATAAACCTCTGCTCTGGCTACAACATCCAGATCACTCTGGAACATGAATGGAAGACTGCCTTCCACACCCACTATGGCCTATTTGAGTACCTAGTGATACCTTGTGGAACAACCAACTCCTCCACTACCTTCCAGTACTTCATGAACAACATCTTCCACAAGATGAATGACATTTTTGTTATCATGTACTTGGATGACATACTGATCTTTTCAAATTCCCCAGAGGAACATCTGGAGCACATCCACTGCATCCTAAAATGACTCTGGGAGTATCACCTTCATACCAAACCCAGAAAGTGTTCCTTCCACACCACTGAGATCAAATACCTTGGAGTCATTGTCACCCCAGATGGTGTATGCATGGGCATGCCAAGGTTAAAGCCATTCTCAACTGGTCTCTGCCCTGGAATGTCAAGGAAGTACAGTCTTTCCTAGGGTTTGCTAACTTCTATTGCCAGTTCATTGACAACTACTCCAGAATCACCAAACTCCTCAACCAACTCACTCATAAGGACACCCCTTGGGACTGGGACAGCAAGTGCCAAAGTGTATTCACCCTCCTTAAGAAAGTCTTCACCTCTGCCCCAATCCTCCACCATTTTGACCCCTCCCTGCCAATAGTACTTGAATGTAACACCTTTGACTATGCCATGGCTAGCATCCTTGCCCAAATTGACCCTGGCAGCAAGGATCTCTGCCCTGTTGCCTTCTACACCCATTCAATGATCCCCATGGAGCTCAACTACAACATCTATGACAAAGAACTCCTTGCCATTGTCAAAGCCTTCCAGCAATGGGGAGCCTACCTCAAAGAAGCCCTGCATTGCACCCAAGTCTACTCTAACCACAACAACCTACAATACTTTACCACCACCAAGCAGCTCAGCCACTAACAAGCTTGTTGGTCCAAAACCCTCTCCAAGTATGACTTCACCATCCATTATTGCCCTAGTTGACTTGGCACAAAACCTGATGCCCTCACCCAGAGGCCTGACATGTACCCAAAGAAGTTGTTTGAAGCTGAATGGAATGTATTCAACCATTGAGTGGTAATCCCCTCCAAACACCTTCATGCCATGCTGATTATGAATGAAGAAGGAATTCTCCACCAAACTTGAAACACAACCCCAGACCCCTTCTTCATCCAGCACAACCTCCATAACAACTCTGCTAATAAGCCAGCAGCTGACCAACTCTAGGACCATTGACTCCTACTCTGGGAAGGATGTATTTATGCTCTGGACCACAAGTCCATTTGCCTTGACATACTCCAGCAGCATCACAATTATAAACTCTGAGGACACTCAGGAATATGTAAGACTCTTATTTGTAAGACTCTTCAACTCATTTCCAGGATTTACTTTTGGCCAGAAATGAAGAAGGATGTCACACAATACATACAGGCCTGCAAACCATGCCTCTGGGCCAAGGTACCTCACCATTGCTCCTATGGCCTGCTGAAGCCCCTCCCCATTGGCTGCTGCCCCTGGTCCTTGATATCAATGGATCACATTGTCAAACTCCCTGACTTTGAAGGCTTTGATGCAATCCTTATGGTCATCTGCCAGCTCACCAAACAAGCACTATTCATCCCTTGCTACACCACCAACAATGCTCCAGAGTTTGCCAAACTATTCCTTGAACATATATTCTCTAAGCATGGACTCCCAGACAACATCATCTCTGACTGCAGCCCTCTATTTGTCTCTGACTTTTGACAATAATTATGTGAGGCTCTCAAGATCAAGACAAAACTATTGACCACCTATCACCCTGAGACCAACAGACAAACAGAACAAGTAAACCAGACTTTGGAACAATATTCCCACCTCTACATTAATTATTTACAAAACAACTGGCATGCAGAACTTCCTCTCACCAAGTTTACCTACAATAACATGCCTCACTCCACCACCAGAGTTTCCCCTTTCTATGCCAACAAGGGCTACAACTCCTGGCTCCCACTATCCTTCAAAGAATTTCCATTCCACATTGCTCACAAAGTTGCTGAGGACCTCTGATCCCTCCAGAACAAAATCAACACTGCCAATCAAGCATATTCCAAGGACATTGACATCCAATGCAACCTCACCCCCAACTCGTCCCCTGGAACTCTGGTATGGCTTGATTAACACAACCTTAAGACCTGGAGGCCCTCTGTCAAGCTTGACCACAAGCAACTTGGCCTCTTCAGGATCCTCTAAAAGGTCTTGACTCATGCTCACAAACTTGACCTATCCCTGGGCCTGAATGGTCTCCACCCCATCTTTCATGTCTGCCTTATCACAAAGCATACTCTGGACCCTGAACAATGCTCCAGTTGACCCCCCCCATCAAAGTTGAGGACAAGTACCACTACAAAGTTGACCACATCCTTGACTCTTGCCTTCTCTATAGTCAACCCCACCAAACTTTGGGACTTCCATTGATGGCACCCCATCAAGCCCTGGGACCCCCAGGACTAGCTAACACAGATAGAATTAGTGGGTGTAACCCCTGCCTCTGTATTCACTAGGGATTCAACTCCCATAAAGAACCCCTTGCATGTTTTATTCTTTATACAAACTAAAAATTGACTATTCTCAATCCAGCCAAACTGGAGCTCAAGAAATAGTGTGTACATGACTACTGGTACAAAATGTTACAGCAAGGGAACTATGACAGTATCAGACAGGCAAAAAAGGTCTGAACTCCTTCTCCCACTCCTACTCCCTCTCTTTCTCCAGAATTACCCCCATCAAATCCATCTTCATCTGAGTCATAACCATGGCCAGAGTCTCTAGGTAGCCTGGGAGAGGCTCTCCAACATATATGGCCAGCTTCCACCATGACCTGGGCTCCACTGTGTTTCTCTACCTGTGCCCTGCCAACAACCTCCTCATCCAGCCCATGCCCTGCCCTAACTCCTCTGGATGATCTCCAGGCATCTGCACCAGCCCATCCTAAATCAATGCAAAAGCAGCTTGGACCCCATTGAGGAGAATTCTGTCTTCCTAATCCAGTCTGCAGGGTTATGTTAGTAGGGTCAAAGTAGAGAAAAGAGAAAACTTATGCATGACCCTCCTCTGCCTCAAGGCTGTCTCATTATCAAGCCACTCCTCTCATCTCTGGGCAGCCTCCACCACTGCTAGGAGTAGTCCAGCCTCAGGGACAATCTGCCTCCTCTCCACCTCTTGCTCTGCCCATGCCTCCTCCTGGCCCAACCATTTGTGCAGCCCTTGCACCTCCAACAATTGCTTGGTGGCTGTCCACATAGCAACCTCCAGATTCTGCCATGCCACATCGCTATTTCTCCATGCTGCATCCTGATCCCTCTGCATCATGTCCTGCTTCTCCCCAATCCTCCAAGCCTCCTCCTCATAGGTAGCCTGCAACCTCTGCAGCCCTTCCACCTGACAATGCAAAAGGGTCTTGGAGATCAACTCAGACAACCCTGCAGACAGTCCCACTGGGGAGAGTAAACCTGCAACCCTGGATGTCCTGCCATTGATTCCTCACCTCAAGGCCTCTTGCTGAGACCAGTCTCTGGCAGCAGGGAGACCCTTCACTTACCTTTATTATGTACAATCGGGGCCCCCTCTCTCTGCCCACCCTGCAATGGTCCCGCCTTCCCTGCTAGTTGTCCTTTGCTCCCCCCACCCTCCAGCCCAGAGCCCTGACCCAATGCTCTACCTTTCCACCTCTCCTCCAGCTGCACCAACACCCACTACAAGTCCCAGCCCTGCTCTGCTGCAATACAGGCTGCATGCCAACTCAGGAAGATTGAACACTTCTCATGCCAAGTGCAGCAAGGGAGGCAGACCAATGAGTCATGACAGGACTCCTGCACTGGTGCCTCAAAAATGCACTGCTCCCTGTGCTAGGCACAGAGTGCACACTAGATGACTAAATCAGACAGATTATAGAAAGGTGCACCCCACAACTTACTAGAGCCTCTGTTTGACACCATTCCAATGTCAGAAATTTCTGCAACCACCCCACTACCTCTGCAAACCTCTCTGGTATGACCTCCTCCTGTGGGAGCTGCTAGCCCTCCAGAATGACCTGCACCATCTCTGGCTCCAGAGTTGGCTTTGATAGATGTACTGGCAGTGCTGGAGCTGGCCAACTCAATGGCTCCAGAATTTGGGAAGGACCCCTAGATGGGCCTGCCATTGCTGCAGAAAGCTCTGTCAAAGTCAGTCAACTAGCAGGAGACTTGCCACCAGACTTATGATGATGGTACATTATGTTGACCTTCCTCCAGTCTCAACAGCTGTCAAACTCCTCCCTGTGGGCCTCATACTCTGCCCACACATCAACACAATGATGGTGGGGGGGTGGGAAACAACAATGAGGCTGATGCCAAGGCTGAGGCAGACATAAGCAGAATGTTAGGAAACCCTGGAGTATGTCCTGGCCCCTTCTAATTTCTTGGAGAAACTTCTTGATGAACAATGATCCTACTTTGACTTTGTTTCCCACACTGCTGCTGCCACCACTATGGATTGATCAATATTGCTCTGGCTTTGATTCTCATGTCCCCACCAATCCCCAATGCATGTCTGCACCTTGAGAGTCTCAATGCTGAAGGGGGAGTGATGTTACAACCCACTCCCAGATTGCTGGACCTTTTTCCAAGCCACCTCACTTCCTCAGAGTCCCCCCCCCCTGGCAAACCCTGACATGTTCCCTGCAGGCCCCATCATCCCCTCTTCTCCTCCCAAGCCCCCAGGCCCCTCCATCATCTCTCCTGATCCAGGAATGTGTCACTAACTTGTCCCCACAACCTATCCAACCACTCTGGAACTTCACAATGGCTACAGGGCAGACCATGTTCCCATCAGTTCCTATTAGAATATCACTGTGACCTGCCCTCGGATCAGAACCAACACCTGTCAACCCTGCACAGCTCTGACAAGCCCCACCATTGTACCTTCAATCCCCAGAGGAGGTCCAGTAGTTAGTATATAAGTCATAGAGTGGCATCCATCACACTAGTCTTGATATTGCTGATGATCTTCTGTTACATTTGTGTTCTGTTACATTTCCCAGTCTTGTCTCATCTCTATTTCTGTCCATCATCTTGTTATAGTCTCATGTCCTGTCTCAATTTGGTTCATTCTCATCTCATCTTGTTTGCATCAGTTTCCTTTATTGTTGCCTAAGTTCCTTTCAACTCTAATTCCATTACAAACTCTGTACATATGTTACAATCCTCAAATATTCATAATTAACTCCAGACCTCACCCTATGCTTGGCCATGGAACCCATCAACATCAATCAATCCCCCATCAATCTCCAGCCCCACTCTCATCACTTGCATAGCCTCTGTTTGCCCCACATCCTCTGTATTTACCTCCAGACTTGTACCTGAGTCTTCCCCAAACCCAGACCTCCTTCACATCTTATCTTAGACTCCCATAGACCACCCTGGGCTTGCTCAGACTGCCCCCCTTGGCTGAACCTTGCAAGTACCTGAAGTCCAGACCTCCCCAGAGCACTAGGTTATAAGTGCAGGACATCATGTCCACCTAGTAAGGACTTGCCCAGTTAAGATGAGCCCCCATGGTCAGTGGAACCTGACAGGCTTACCTTTGGCTTGTGAAAGGCACATTGGATGCAATGCATGGAAGGATGAAATAGGAAAAAAGAGGAAAAGAGGGGGAAAAGGAAAGTGAGGAATAATGAGAAATTGATGAACTCAACAATATGTTTGAACTCATGCCTCAAGAATCAGAGTGGGTGCTGTCATATCCATCTGTGTTGAGGCACTCTTATGACAATGGCAGGTGCAATAAAGCCAGATATGCTGCTATTGATGCATGCAGAGTGTACAAGTCTGATTGTCAATGGATTGCATGAGTTCCAATTGCATCTGACCAATGGTTCATGTCTGATTGCTCTGTGGGTTCAATTCTGGTGAACAAGACCATGAAAATGAACCACTTGAACTACAATACAGCCATTGTCAAGAAATACCACATTCATCTTGTCAGCTGGCCCTCAAGAATCCTGTTTGGCAGCCCCTCCAATATTTCAACTGTTGACAACATTCAGCTTTTGTGATCTGCTCTCAAAGATAGCAACTGTAAGTGGATGTGCCTCATGACTGAGGAACAAAGAGAGCATGACCCAAGACTTGCTGAGGTGCATGGTCAAGCAATTGTCATTGGGAGAAAGAGAAAGGAGCACTCTGACAAGGAAAAGCCAAGGAAGAAGGAGAAAGTACAACAATCCAAGAAGAGAAAGACATTGCAGCTGCCACCAGGCCCTACATACAACAGTGCCAAGTTGTGCTGATGAGGAGGAGTTGCAAGGCAAGGACAACAAGTCTAATGGCAGTGGAGATGAATAGAGTAGTGACAAGCAGCAGCTACTCTCAATATATATGACATTCTCAGGTTTATGGTACAATGAGCATGCCAGGAGGCCATTGATATATTGACAGTATAAATAAATATAATATACATTTTTTCCCAGAAGATTGTAGCTAAATTTTGAGGGTATGTGAGCTCATTGTCACAGATGACGAGCAAGGGGCAGGATCAATTGTCGGTGTGATCTCCGGGCACCCCCGACAAATACCCAACACAACATCAGTGATATGTCAGCGAGCAACATTGCTGATGACCGTTGACGACGTGCCTGATGGCTAGGTGCCACCGGCAATAGCCTCGGACAATAGCTGGTCAACATTTCTGAGGACAAGTCCTACATTAGAGTTGTAACTATTGCAGGAAGGGGGCAGCTACATAAATCATGCCTAATTCGGCTAAATTGGTGGTAGCTACAGGTGTACGGAGCGATACCACTCGAGAGCCTCGAGAGGCAGGCCTTCCTTCCTGCAGCTGTCTGAAAGCTCATTGCGAATGAGCTGAAAGGCACCTTCGAACTTCGTGCGGCGAGCAGCTTTGTGGGACATAGGTGTTGTTGGAGAACGAAAGTGATAAAGGGAATGATGACGGCTTAAATTTGTCCACTCCATATAATCTGCCGATGCGATTTCGTTGTGGATCAGGCCACTTTCAAATGGAGGGATTGAAAACGTTAATGATAATCTCGAGTATGGACCATATCGGACACCACATCAATATCAGCTACATCCATATGACAGTAGTGGAATGGTATTTCATATAGATACACTACACTATGTCGTGGCGTCAAAATGAAGATGTGAAAATAGATGATCAAAGGGGAATCGAACCCCCGGCGGGTCGAAATAACCGTTAAATGGCAACGACCCAGGTTATCACTACCCCATTAATGCCTTCCAACGCCCTCAGGGAACTTAAATAGGATCGTAGAAATTTCGTCATTCTTTCCTAGTTACACATGAAATTTTTCAGCTCCAAGTCTTATGGTCCTCCAGCGAGAACCAGAATCCTCGCTACTGCCTGTTCCGCCATAGACATGAGCATACCGTGTGGATTACCCATAGGGAGTTGTGGAATCTAGAGAAGAAGATTAGCTTAAGGCGGGATGCTACCCAACAGATTTCCCTTACAATCGACGCCTATGAAAGGAAACAGGTTAGGATATTTGATAAATGTCATCAAAGTTCGGACGCACGTCGACAATGAATAAATTGTCTGTGTTGAGCACTTTCGCGTTCTCGTCTACAACCGAACCAATGCTAGCAGACCCAACCCAGTGGTTGGAGCCTAAGGATGCCTGATGCGCAAAATTAAAAAGTTACGAAGCGCGTTTCAGCTCGAAACTCACTGGGTCATAGTCGTTTACTGTAAAAAAATGTGAATCTTTTAGTCGCAATGAGCTACAACCCGACATACCATAGTCAGTAACTGTAGTGGTATTATCCGGGGTGATGAGCGACAATCCCGGAACTGAGGCACACAGATCAGCGTCACAGATCTCGACGTACAAGGCCAAACATACTATTCTTGACGTTCAGTACCAGTTCGTTGATGGCCTGGATCAGGACAACTTTGTCCACAGGGTCACTGAACCAAGGATTGACCAAAGGTCGTGCCGTCATCGCTGCGTCAACACCAATGCGGCCACGGGAAGTAATATTCGAACTTGGCGGAGATCAGTATCACAGGTACCTATACGCTAGTTTACAAGGAGCTTACAGGTACAGAGTGATGGTAAAGATTTGGCTGTGTGGAGTCAACAAGATACTCTTCATCAGTGAAACGTCACAAACCTTGCATTGTATGGGTATGCGGTATTTACGGAGGCAGCACCGGGGCGGACAGTGCCTTGTACCTGACCAACCGCCTGTAGGTGATCACCACTTGAATTGTGAAAATAAAGAACGTACCCAACGTGTCTTGCCATCAGTACCAGGAAGGGCACGCCAGAAGTTAAGCCTAGATACGAAGGGAAGTTGGAAAAGTGTGACTTGTAAGGGGAATTTTACTTACCTGGGAGAAGACGCGGCAAGGACACCGCTGAAGTTCGCAAGGTATTGTGAAGCGTCTGCAGGGCGAGGATTACTCCAGACCTGGGCCCAGTTCTCGTATGCGTCGATAGAAGGATGAGTGAAGACTAGCTGTCATAGGACATGTTTGAGTTCACAGAAGTGTAGAACCACATAGAATAAGCATGACTGACATTGATCGAGGGATTGTCCGAGACCTGAGATCATGTGAGCTCGTAATTCGGCGCGACAAAAGACACTCACGTTGTAGCCAACAGGTAGATTGATCCATTGTGATTGAGGAGGAAGTCTAGGGCCCGCGGTTGCATCGTTTTGGGCGAGAGTAATCATATCGGTCGGGCCAATGCCACTACGGAAGAGCACACGAGGGGTACCAAACGACCCAGCAGATAGAACAACTCGGCCATTGGGATTGAGAGGAATGACTCCGTTGGGGCCAAGAGAAGTGTCGTTGGTCTGTACACCCAAGATCTGAGAGCCATTGCGAACAAGATTTTGGACGTAACTGTATTGCCTAAACGTGAAGTTAGGGCGAACTTTCGCACTCTGAAAGTATGTCGCCACTGGGCCCCCTCGTTTGCCTCCGATGAACTAAACATAGATATAGTCAAATATGATAACAGATATCTCTCCAAAAAGACTCACATCAAATGAACTATATCCATAAACATGCTCTTTGTCATCTGGACTGTCATTAATATTTAACTGACGATATCCTTGATAATTGAGAAGTTGTGCGGCGACACTAGCTGACTGCTCTAGATAGCGTTTCCCGTCCGTAGATGGCGCATCCGTGCTCGGAAGTCGAGCCAGCATTTTATTAGTGTATGAAATGTGATTCGACCAGGAGGCAGGCCATCCTGATGACGTTGCGAAGTCTGAATCAGGAGGAACCCAGTAAAGACTGAGATCAGATCAGATACTGAACCAGGAGCTGACGAAGTTCAACTGACCCTCCATTGATCGTGGTTCCGCCGCCGAGAAGGCATCCTGCGAAAACAGTGATATCTATTCGGGTTCTTTTCGGTAATCAGCGTATTCAGAACAGCAGTAGGAGAGCTTGCCTTTACACCACCAGAATGGGTTGCTGTCCGTAAACATGGTTTCTAGGATGAATGGAAGATTGAAGAAGTGGTCCAAATGAATGAAGAACGTACCAAATAACCCGGGGATATCAAATTTGGTCAGCTAATAAGTTCAATTTCAAGTTCAGTTTTAAAGCACTAGTTAGAGAAAAGAGACATACGTTATAACCTGCCGCCCAGGTAGGTCCATATGTGCCACCAGTTTCCCAGGTAGCAGGTCCCCCACGTTCTAGGAGTAATACCTTCTTCCCAGCTTCAGAGAGGCGATCCGCAGTGATCAGACCACCTGGGCCAGCACCGACGACGATATAGTCGTATGGGGTCGCCTGAATGTCCATGAGTATTTGCGCTTTGAATGTGGAGGTTAGCTATCTACTTACAGTGGCAGTTGGCGTAGAAGAGGTTGACGTTGACGTGGTCGTGGTCGTGGTCGTGGGGGTTCCTGTTGGACCAGTACCACCAGATGCCCAGTACGCGTAAGAAGCAGAATCAACATGGGCCGAGGAAAAATCGAAGCCATAGAAGCCGACTGGGGTGCGGGATGGTCAGTTATAGGCCCGAAAAAAGGGTTTGATCAATACTTGCAGTCAGTGTGTTCCTGGAATGTACTGTTAGGGTTGGCCGGTTCATCTACAGCAACGCTAGAGAAAGTCCAAGCGGGAGCACCGAAAGCGCTGATGGGAATACTATTCGTGCCACCAGTCGTGGTTGGCCATGCTACAACATACAGTAAAACATTGAACAGAGCGATTCATCAGCAGAACTTACTGATACAATTCTGGCAGCGATACACCCATCTCCAGTGTGTAGAGTTTACTCCAGTCGTAGGAAGGTCTGTTAGGATGGGCTGGGTGAATGCACTTGTAATAATGTAAGAGTAGTTTCAAAAGAGATCCAGATGATCTTAGCATACACAAGCTGAACATAATCACTAAATAGAGGCATCAAAAAAAGGAAGAGACCGTTAAAGAACGATACGAACGTGGCAAATCTTGCCGAGCGTACAATCGAGTTTCCATTTCTCCATGCAACTAGAAGCAAACTTTGAAGCATGGTACCAGTGGGGGAAACACCAGCCCACTGGGTATCGATGGGCGCAACAATTTCGCCGATGAATTCGGTAGAGTTGTCCGCTAGAGGGGGGAAGACGTAGCCATATGTGACTCCATGTACAATGTCATTTAATCCCCAGAAACTAATGCCATTGACTGAATCAATATAAGCTGTTCCAAGCTGTGGGACGACTGCGTGGAATGAGAGGATCAGAAAACTGAGGTAAGATGATTTCTGTCACTTGCCTGGTCCAACCAGTATAAGAATACTGAAAGCTAGTCGCAAGAGCATGGCTCCTAGATAGGCTGTAATGGGCTGACTTACAGTCGTGAGATGGCTTCAAAGGTGTTGCCAGCTACCAGCTATATGGAAAAGGATTTGAGATATTTCTGAAATGGCAAGGATGACACCAAGCAGTGATCCGTTTCCCCATTCATACACAAGAATGGAAGAGATATAATATGAATCAATAGGAGACATTGTTTATAGTCAGAGGAACGGAGTCAACTCGGAATCAGCAACCACAGCTCGTGACCATGATGTAGGGAAATCGTGACCGTTACCCACTCCTTTCGATTTAGTCTTATCTCTTACATCTACCTAACCCTTATCGCCTTACCTAATCCTTAGGACCGGAGGTACTAGGAGAGAGTAGTCTTCGCAATTCAGGACTGATCTCAGTTCTACCGCGATTCTCCAAGCTTCGTGACCCGACATCTGCTTACTACGGCAGCCTCGCGTCACATATTTTGAACTCTTACAGTCCTTTTATACTCTAGTACCTCTGGGCTTACGCGCTGTAGAATCTGTCCGGTCTGATCAACCAGAAGAACCCTCTACGCGAGTCTATTGATTTACTATGTCAGCTAACAACAAATCACACAGGTTACCTGTAACCGAGTCCCGACGACCCAAGAGATTGAACCACCGCCGGGATTAGAGAAGAGTGTACGTGAATCTAGTCGGACCACGCATGGGGACACTTTGGACCTCAGCAATGAAGACCAGAGTGGGCCCCAGCCCGTGCTCGAGGAGCCAGGGCCTCCTGCGGCTAACCCCCGCAGAGAGAAAGTACCACCTGATGAGGCTAACTGACCCATGGTAGAAGGCAAAGATCTGTGTCTGAGCCGGCACTCACCCAGTTCAGCAGCAAGAATGAACCAGGGCAGGAGGCAAGGATAGACCCATCTCATCAATGGGCAAGGGAGCAGGACAACTCTAACATGAGAGTACCTGTAGGAGGACTTAGCCTTGAATAGGCCCATGTAGTTGGATTGGCCCACCAGGGAACCTTGGCAGAAAAAGACTAGGTAGTAATAGACATACTAATATGACTATTTCCCCCCAATCCAATAGTGAGGATACTGAGACTAGTGACTAGGAAAAACTCCAAGCCCATAAGGGAAAGGGTTGAGACCCTGGTAATTGGGGAGATTTAGATTGTTGATGGAGTCATTCTCAGAGGAGTGTGCCCAAGGTTCAAATCCCATGTGAGGGTGCCTGCCAGTGTCCAGGAAGAATGGAGGAATCTGCATGGAAGAGTGAACATGGTTGTTGTATTGGAATTCAGCATCTGGCAGCAGCTCATCCCAGTCATCCTGTCTCTCATTACAAAACAGATGGAGATACTGTTCCAGTTCCTGGTTAACACATTCTGTCTGCCCATCTGACTGAGGATGACAGGCTGTGGTGGTATGGAGCTTCATTACCAGCAAGCAGTTTAGTTCCTGAGTGAACTCTGCCACAAACTGGGGGCCCTGATCAGAGACATACCCATCTGACAGACCATGGAGCTTCCAGACATTCTTCCAATACAGGCTGGCCACCCCCAAGGCAAAGCATGTGGTGTGGGTAGGGATGAAGTGAGCCCATTTGCTATAGAGGCCCACCACTACCATCACCACATCATACCTATGAGCATCTGGGAGTTCCACAATGGAATCCACCACATAGAGACATATATATGTAGTATGTCCTACAATACAGCAGAGCATGCTTTGGGTTGTATCCTATGTTACTAGTAGAGTCTGCTACACCATAGCAGAATCCCCACAATGTAGTGTGTTATACAGGTGAGGCTGTACATTGTGCCATATTATACATATCCAGTAGAGCCCTTTGACCAGGATCTGGAGCTGTTAATTATGACTGGGTCTGTTGCAATTACATTTGACAGTGACCAGCCCTGCTGAACACTAAAATTTGCCAGTGTCAGCAGACTGGCAGCGGGTCTGGCTGCTGGCTATTTCTCATGACTGGCTGCTGTTGCTTGTGACAAAATCTGCCCTCAAAAACATATTTGCCCAGCACCATCAGAAAGCTGCTGAGAAGATGGAAGGTGGCTGTCAGGGGATGTCCCACTTGTTTCCCCTTCTCCTTCTCCAGTTCTTGTCAGATTTCCCCCACTATAGTTTTCCTTCATTCTCTTTCCTTTTCCCTATCTATTGGTCCTAGTTCCAGCCCTCAGGCTGCACTGGTTCTCTGTCCATGATTCAGACAAGTGTGGCCCCTTTGACACTGCCACCAGCTTATGTAACTGCTGACCAATTGCTGACACATCACTTTGTCTTTTTTCTCTGTCATACTGTACAGTTGTTTCTCACCCTTCTGAAGCCTCTGAAGCATCACACCTGGCCTAGGGAATCCCCAGACTTCTTCTCTTTGGATTTCCCTTTGCCAGGTGAGTAGTTATCTCAGTAGACACTGTACAGTACTGAATAGACTTTGGATTTTCCTTTGCCGGTTGTGTGATTGAGCCACAGCCTCCAGCAGTTGCCCTTACAGCAGAACAAGTCTCTAGATTGGGTCTGGGAGCCCCCTTTTCAATTACCTGAGCTTCCACTTGGTTCCTCAAAAAGATCTCTCCCCCACCAGTGTCTTAGTGCCCCCTATGTTCCTCTTATGACCCAGTCAACCCCTCCAGCACCTCCCCCTGATGCTTCAAGCCCCTAGGATGATGTCTGGAGTCATTTGCTGTTCCTGGAGATACAGGTTCAACTTACCCAAACCTCCCTTACTTCCCACACTGCTGAACTCACTGGACTCCATCAAACTACTGAAGCAGTGTCCCTTTTTCTCCAGGCCCTCCTAAAACATCTCCCCCTTGCTCCTACTCCTCCTAGACCCCCAGCAGCTGCAGCAAGTTTTTTTTCTGCACCTAGCTATAGGTTCAGCACCCCACTTTAAACTTCCTCACTCTGTGCTCCCTGACATTTTTGATGGAGACCATAGAGTTGGGGAACATTTCCTCCAGTCCTGTATCATCTATATCCAGCTGAGCAGTGAAGCCTTTGCCTCTGATGCCTTGAAAAATTCTTGGGTTCTCTCCTACATGAAGGCCAGCTAAGCCTCAACCTATGTGCTGCATATTTTTCAATGCCCAGGAGGAGTGGAGAGTTTCTCTGGCTGGATAGAGTTTGAGAAGGAGTTCCAAGCTGAGTTCTTCTCCCTTGACTCTGCCAAAACTGCAGTTCTTTCCCTTTGAGACTGAACCCAGTATGGTCAAGGGAAGCAGTCACTTGACAAGTACATCAACTCTTTTTATGCCTTAGTTGAATAGGCTGACTATCTGGATGGTCTGCAACTTTGCCTAACCTTCTATAATGGACTCCGCTCCTCTCTTATGGATTGCATCAACAGTATGGCAGAGGGGTGCCCAGATGATGAGCATGTTGATACCTGATACAAGGTAGCACATGAGCAGTGGCAGCTCATGGAACTGCAATGTGAGTTGTGGCAGATATAATCCTCAACCTTTCCTTTCTCTCATAGAGCATTCATCTTCCAAGCTCCCCCTTTCACACCTGCATTAGCATTTCCATGAGCAGGTCAGCTCCTCCCTTTACACCTCACATTGCCCCCTTGCGCTCCCTACCCCAAGGAGTCCCAATAAATGTCAACACCTCCCAATAGTAGTCCTTTATTCCTCTGTGGTGTTGACACTGTGGGAAGGCTGGTCACCATGTCTGCTACTGTTCTCAAGGACTAGAAGTCTACTACCTGTCAGTGTTGGAGCAAGAAGAGCTGCTCATCCAACTTCTTGCAGCCTGGGACACAATGAAAACCCTCTCTCTGGACACACCTATAGCCATTCATTCTGACAAAGTGGCAATGTATTGGAGGAGGTTTTTACAGAGTCTGAGGATTTTTAAAAGGGCAACAGATGAACTGTATGCCCCTATTGCCTAGTACTAATTGTTTCACCCCCCTGTCTATGGAATCAAATATATCTATTGCCATTGTTAATACTATGCCTGAAACAATAAGCCCCTCCTCAGACATACAAACTCCCTCTCCAGCTAAAGTCTCTGCCAGAAACACACCTCCTAGCCCATGCCTTGGGATTTTGCATTGTATGCTACATGTCTAGTGGAGTCCTCTGCATTGTAGCAGAAGTTAACAATGTTACATCTGCAACAATGCCATTGCAATGTTACAATGTGTCATCATAAATACTCTGAGCAGACATCTTTGACTGCTCTCTTGGTTTGTGGGAGTTGTACATTGTATTGTTGTCAATAGTATCAGCAGATGTCCACTGTCTGCCTTCCATTGCTATATCATGTCTGTTGCAAAAAGCAGTTCCATTAGCTGGTGTGTGCCACCATATAACTCTCTCTGTTGTCTCTGCTCTCCATTGCTATATGACATCCATTGCAAAAAGCAGTTCTGTTAGCCAGTGTGTGCTGTTATATAACTCTTTAGGCCACTCCATTATTGATTTTTTTGTCTGTCACCAGATCATGTCACAAAAGCATATCCATTACAGAAGCATTATGTTCAAAAGCTCTCAGTTTGTCTGTATAGATATTTGTTGAAATCTGTCACAGTGTTAGGCATAGGAAGCTGTCACAAAAGCATTTTTGTAGGGGCAAGAAGCCATCACAGAACCATTCATCCATTGCAAGCCCAGTGAAAATGACCATGCCAATGATTTGGGCACTCCACAAATAATTTGTAAAAATATCATTCTTAATAAAGTATCATGGCTTAGTGGTTTACAATGCCATAAGGTTATCCTTCATCTATGTCAGGATAAGGGTTCAACTCCCTGATCTGACAATTGCCTACTGATTTGGTCTTTCATTTCATTTATTGCACTCTTTCTCCTGTGCTCTAATCAATGTTTAGGCACACTCTGATGCAAAATACTCTCATGATTTGGGTATTCAGGCTGTCTACCTGCCAAATCCCTGATTGCTGCAGTGCTCTACAGATTCTCTTGAATTGCTTGTTATAGCAGGCCTTTGTGGCTGAATGCCATTGGACATTAGAGGTCTGGTGATCTCTGCAGCCTCATATGCTCAGGCTGAGGGTTCAAATCCCTTGCTTGACATTCATTGTCTATGAATTTGTATTTAATAGTCCACTGTTTGCTACAACATATGCTTGTAGCTGGCTTATCTTTCCAAAGCACTATATTTTAGTGGTCTGGATTGATCATCATTCCAGTTCAACCACCTGTCTGGTTGAGAGTTTGAATTCCTTGCTTGACATTCTGTAGTTAGCAAAAGGTTTTATAGTCATCATTTCAACTGACAATTATTTGTTTCAGCAAATGCCTATAATGATGTGCTATTGTAGGCCAATATGGATCAGTGGTTTGGATTGTTGGTTAAGCCATACTCCAATTGTCAGGCTTAGGGTTCAGCTCCCTCCCTTGACCTAGCAATTTGTAATGATTGATTTTTTCTATTTGATTTCAGCTATTCCACATAGCATCTAATGGCTTTAAATGTTTTGTAGCTTCCCATTTTTTGGATATTCCTGCAGGTGCAGCACTTTTCCCTAGTGTTCCAGTGTATACCTCTTTTTGCTGCTAGAGGCCTTCCAGCAGTGGCTGCTGGTGGTCCAGTGTATACTTCTTTCTGCTGCCAGAGGCCTTCTGGCAGTGGCTGCCAGTGGTCTGGTGTATACCTATTTCTGCTACCAGAGGCCTTTGAGCAGCAGCCCTTCTGGCACCCATTTTCCCTAGTGCCACAGTGTACTTTCATTTCTCCTATCAGCAGTGTGGCTGCAGCATCTTTTTTGCATCTTTTCTCTTCATATTTACAGGGATTCTATCTACATCAATGGCCTCCATCTTCCAAGTTCTGATTCCAAATCCAAGAAGAAACTAGTGTCACCTCATATACTCAAAGTCAATTGGTGTATATGGATTCTCTGAAAGGGTTCCCACAACACTTGATGTTGTGCTTGAAGAAGTTGAAGTTTCTGAGAGAACATCAGAAATGTCAGCAAAGTTGGCTGGAGTGAAAGGGCCAACATGCCTACATCCACCATGATCTCTTGCTTGCCAAAAAGCTTATTTTGTCAGAAACAATTAGGTCTGCCAGGTAAATGATGCAGATTGACTCACATTTCTGGTACAGCATCTCAATGCATCTCTTGTTCTCATGTGGTGTTACTCTTTCATCATATCTTTGCCACTCTTCCACATTATTCCCCTGAGGAATAGGGGGAGTATCAGATGAACTTTCATCATTTGGTAGAGTCAAGCAGGCTGGTTTGTATTTGGTATCTGTTGCAAAGTTGCTATCTGACAGATGTGAATTGTGATTGAGAATGAATAGAGACAGTGCAGAATCACTACCCACTGCAGAATTTAGTGATATTCCTGGTGAAATAATGAGGGGGGGGGATCTCTCTGGCAGGTTAGTCTGCTATGCAAATGTATGTTATATTTGCTGGTACATATTCTTCAGATCCAGCAGGTGAAGTTCTGCTGTTAGATCTGGCATCCAATGCAATGAAAAGGGGAGGAAGACTATCATCCCTCAGTACATTGCTATTGTTAGATATCACCTCCTTGTCAGACTCATCATCCATTGCCATAAATAGAGGAGAAAGCCTGCCATCATCTGGTACACCTCCACTGTCAGCTCTGTCACTATTGTCAGACTTGTCATCTGTTGCCATAAACAGAGGAGGAAGCCCACTGTCATCTGGTTCACCTCCACTGTTAGCCCTATCACCATTATCAGACTCATCATCCATTGCCATAAACAGAGGAGAAAGCCTGCCATCATCCAGCTCCCCTCTGCTGTTTGACCTGTTGTTTGATGCAATGAAGAGTGGTGGGAGGTGTTTCTCATCTGATCCACTTTCCTCAGCATGAAACAGAGGTGGAATGTTGTTGAACTGGCATGGCTTAACAGTCATACCCCTGAGGTCTGGATTATTAAATGATGGATTTTCAACATCCATCTGTTCCTCATCACTTTGTGCCAGTGAGAAGAAGCTCTGCCAAACAAGAGAAATGGGATGGGAAAATGATTGAGACTGTGCTTGTGCTTGAATAGTGGATGATTCCTTTGTAGGGTGATAGATGAGCCCAGGATTCTTCCTACTTTTAAGGAAGGGGTGGTAGAATGGATGGTGTGGATTGGAAGGATTGATAGCCTTGTCAAGCATTGATGGAGGCCATGCAGGTGATCAAGTATCAGGCACAGAGGCTAGAGAGGCACAGTCAGATGGTATTACATCATTGCTACTAAGGTAAGTGGTGATTGAGTCAATACCAGTGAGTTCTCCTAAGTGTGACAACACAATAGAATTGGCACCAGAGAGGTGAGTGGAGCTGAGTCTGGCAGATGGACTTGAAAATTGGCAGATTAGGTCATTTGCTATCAACAGGAATTTTGGTCCAGCTGCTAATGAGAACTTGTCTAGAATGACACTGGGCAGATATGTTTCTGAGGGCAGATTTTGTCACAAGTAGTGGCAGCCAGTCATAAGAAATAGCCAGTGAACAGACCCACTGCCAGTCTGCTGACACCAGTGGATTTTGGTGTTGAGCAGGGCTGGTCACTGTTAAATGTAATTGCAACAGCCCTAGTAGTAATTAGCAGGCTCTAGATCCTGGTCAATGGACTCCACTGGATATGTATAATATGACACAATGTATGGCCTCCATGGCACCTGTATAACATGCTATATTGTGGAGATTCTGCTATGGTGTAGCAAACTCTGCCAGTGACATAGGATACAATCAAAAGCATACTCCACTGTAATGTAAGACACACTACATATGTATGTCTCTATGTGCTACCAGTCTTGAGTCATCTAACTCATCCTCACATCCACTATCATTGTCAGTTTTGAAGTCTGCTTCCTCACTCAAATCTGACACAGATTGTTATTCAGGTAGACTGGCTGTGTCTCCCTCTTCTCCTTTGGAGGGGCTTATGGGAGTGGGAGTACCACTATAACTTGGTGAATTTAATAGTATAGTCTGTGATTGTGTGAGTACATCTGTTTCCTCCTGATGTCCTCCATCTTCAGGGTCAGAGTCTGATACTTATTGTAAGGTGTGCAGCCCTTCCTCTTCCAGGCTTTTGTCAAACTCAAATATTAGTTCTTCCAATTTTCCCAGTGTGCTGGGCTCTATGGGAATCTGGATTTGTCCAATCACTAGGCCCTGGGTAGTATTTCCTAGTGCCTCACTCTCATCCTTTTGATTTCTTGAAGATTTACATGGATGCTATGGGCTTTGAGACCTGGAAGGTTTCCTGTGGATCATTTTATAGTTTTGTTGCAGGAACAATTGCAGGAGAAATGACCAGTTTTGCCACACCCAAAGCAACAATTATCAGTTCTATACTTTGCTACCTGTCTATTGCTTAGCCAATTCTGTTGTTCTGGTTTGTGATCAGGCAGCTTCAAGGTCCCAGGCTTATAGTTAGGATACCTGGATCCCTTTGTATTGTTTTAAACAGATGAGAAGCCTGGAGTACTGTTGGTCTTTTTGCCTAAGGGGGACCAAGATCAATGATTATGCTAGTGGTTCTGGCCTTTGCCTCCTCCTTGTTTCATCCCATTTACCTCACTGGAGCCATTGAGAGGCAGAGGATTGCCAGATCTGACTTCTGAAATTGCAGATTCCAATGTGGATTGCTGCCTTCAATACTTTGAAGTGGGTTGTGCCTTTGTAGGCTGGGTATACTCCCTGTGGGGATTAACCACAGGGGGCCCACTCTGGTTCTCATTGCTGAAACCAGAAGTGTCTCCACATGTAGTCTGACTGAATTCATGCATGCTTGCTTCCAGTCCCAGTGGTGGCCCAGTATCTTGGGATACCAGGGCACAGTTGTGAGTGGGGTATCTATGTTGTAGAGTGTTGTTAGTAGACATTTTTTATTATACTAACTCATGAGAGGATTTCTTTTGGTTGATCAGACTGGTTGGTTCCATGACACATGCTAATAGAAACTAGAGTAGATAGAGCTTTTAGGAGTTGAAAATATGTAATGCAAGGCTGCCTAATAGGGCAGATGTCAAGTCACATGAGTTTAGAGTCTTGTGAGTGAACTGGAGTAAGTTCTAGGATTGCAAAAACCTAAATTATTCTAGCACATCTTTGTCAGGTATATATAGGTAGATGAAAGGTTATGTAAGTGGAGAGAAATATCAAATGAGATAATATAGGTTACTTGATAAGAGTCCTAAGAGAATTATTATTTATCAAGAAGCTCCTTCAAGAAATTCAAATGGTCAAGACATATCCTAATGCTTCCCAGTTTCTATTCCATAGTGTCCTCTGCACTCTCATCATCTATTGGTGTCCTCCACTCCCCCTCCATCCAACAAAAACCATGTGTGCATCTAGGAGGAATACAAATGTCAATAGGAGGGATTCAACTGTTGTTAGGATCAGAGGAGAATCAACATAATGTATTGTCAAGCTGGAGGTGGTGCTAACCCATGCTCAGCAGAGTTGTCCATGGTGGTGGTGGAGTTGTCTGGAAGTTCTATCCATTTATCCAACTGTAAGAGCTCCAGCATTGTTACTTGCATTTGGCTCACTACACTTGCTCCTTGCCCAACCTTTAGCCATTTCATGCTTCTTTGACTCTTGCCTGTCACTTGTGTCTGCTTGCCTTCTGTCAGATTTATCTGCAGAATGCTCATCCCCTTACAGCTTGTTTGGTCCTCTACACTGTCTGCATCTCTAGCCCACAGCACCCAACCAAGACTCTATATTGTCCTCTGCCACTGTCCAATCCTACCAACACTATTGAGAAACTGTTAACTCTTGTAGCAGGACTTAAGAGCAGACTAGTAATGCTTGAGTCTGGTCATATGCCCATGCTGTCAGGTTCTGCTGACCATAGGGGCTCAGCTACACTGGGTGAGTCCTTACTAGGCAGACGCAATGTTCTGTGCTTATAACCTAGCACTCTGAAGATGGTGTGAACTTTGGGTACTTGCAAGGAGAAGCTCAGGGAAGCAGTCTGAGCAAGTCTGAGATAGTCTAGGGAAGTCTAAGACTAAGTATATTAAACATTGGGCTTGAATGAGCATTAGGTACAAGTCCATAAGCAAGTGTATGTGCTGAAAAAGAGATAGATTTGAGGCTAAAAATAGAAATAGAGATGAGACAGGAAAACATAACAGAAAGAAACACAAGACACAGGAAACATTAAGACTTCCATAATAGATGCTACTCTATGTCTTTATATACTAACTACTGGACCTTCTTTGGGAGTTGAGGATGCAATGGCAGGGCTCATCAGAGCCATGCAGGGTTGATGAGTGTCAGCTCTGATCAGAGAGTGGGCCATGGTAATACTCTGATAGGAACACAGTCTGTTCTGTAGTTGTCAGGGAACTCCAGAGTGGTTGTGTGGGTCACAAGAGTAGCTGAATGATGTATGCCTGTGCCAGGGAAGGTGTTGGAGAGGCTCAGGGGCCTTGTAGGTGAGAGGGAGAGCTGAGGAGGCCCACAGGGGATGTGCCAGGATTTGCCAAAAGGTTGTCAGATTTGCTAAAGAAGTGTTATAGTTAGCTAGGACAGGTACCATGGGTCAACAAAGGTTGGAGTGAGTTGGAGGAAGCATTGGGGGAGACTCTAGAGAGGCAGGGTGTCCTGGAAGAAGATCCAGAGGTGTGGGAGTGGGTCATGACATCACCCCCCCTTCAGCATTGAGACCCTCAAGGCACAGGGCATGAGTTGGAAATTGGCAGAGGTTTGGAAAAGCATAAGCAATATTGATCAAACCACAGTGGCAGTAGTGGCATGGGGAACAAAGTCAAAGCATGGCTACTACTTGTCAGGAGGCTCTTTTTAATCAATCAAAAGGGTTAGATGTACCCCAGTGCTTCCTCCATTCTTCTAATGTCTTTCTCAGCATCTGAACTAGCCTCCTTGTCCATTGATTCCCTGACTCCCCCCCTCTCTGACAAGAACTGCATTGATGTATGGGTAGAGTACAAGACCCATCATGCTAAGTACAATTGTTGACAGGTCCACAAGAAGGTGCAATCAATGTATCAGAGTTGTGAGTCTGGCTTTATTGAGTTCTGGGGTTGCTGATTGAGTTTCAGCAGAGCTGTCTGTGGCAGTAGCAGGTCCATCTGTTTGAGGTGGTGGTTTGGCATAGTCAGCCCTGGTGCATTCTTCCAAGCCAAACTTTGAGCTAGGGGTGGTGATAGTTGTTCTGGAGTTGTTGTGTGTTGTACAGGCAGACATGACTCTGGAGAAGTTTGCAGAGGCAATGGGGCAAGCATGAGGTCCCCCAACCCTTGAGTGGTGTCAAGAAGAAGCTCCAGTAGGTCAGTGGGCTCTTTTCTGTGTTCTAGCTGATTGTTTGTGTAGTGTGCCCTTTGCACTTGTTATAGGGAGAGGTGTGAGTTTGAGGCACTAGTGCTGAGCTCCCATCACAATACATTGGTGTGTCTCCCCTGTCAAGCATGGCATGAGAAGTGCCCCATTTTGTTGAGCTGGTGTGCAGCCTACATGTCAGCAGAGCAAGGGTGGGACTTGGTGTGGATTGCAGAGCAGATAGGCAAAAGGTGCAAGGATAGGGTATTGGGCCAGAGGTTCAGAGTGGAGGGTGGGGGAAGTGGGGAGTGGTCCATGATGGAGGTGGGGCCTTCACAGAGTGAGTAGAGAGAGGGGGTTCAGACATTGCACAACAAGGAGAAGTGGAGAGTGTCCTTGTCACTAGAGGCAGGGCTCAGCAAAAGGGTCTGAGGCAAGGGTTTGATGGCAGAGCTGCCTGGCTCCTAGGTATACTCCCCTATATTAGAAGCCCTATGAGACAGTATATGGAGACATCCTGGTCAGTTTCTGAGACACTCCTGTATTTTCAGGTGGAGAGGTTGCAGAGGTTGCTAGCAACCTGCAAGGATGAGGTTCAGAGGATTGGAGAGAACCAGAACAAGATACAGAGGGAGCAAGATGGGGCACAGAGGGATCAAGACATGGTGCAGAGAGATCAGATATTGCCCTGTGGATGGCCATAGAGTGGTTGCTAAAGGTACAGAGGCTGCAGGAGCAACTGGACCAGGGGGAGGCATGGGTGGGGCAGGGTGCTCCAGAGGTCAGAGTGTCCCTTGCAGTATCAAAAATTGCACAGAGGTGAGAGGAGTAGCTCACCAACAAGGTGGCCTTGGGACTTAGAGGAGTTATGCATGAATTTGAATATCTTTCCCCTTGCTTTGGCCTTACTGATGTGTCCTTGTAGACTGGATCCACAAGCACAGGATTCTTCTCAATGGGGCAACTGCAGCCTTTGCATCAATCCAGAATGAGTTGGCTTGGATGCCCAGAGATCATTCTGTGGAGTTGAGGCAGAGTGTGGGTCAAATGGGGAGGCTGCTGGCAGGGCACTGGTGGAGAAATGTGGTGGAGCCTGAGTCATGGTGAGAGTTGGTGACAGATGTGGGAGAGCCTCTCTCAGGGTACTCAGAGACCCTAGCCATGATTGTGACCCAGATGGAAGTGGACTTGGTGGGGAGAGTAGCCAAGCCTGCTCTGGAAGAGGAGGGAGAGTAGGGGGACCTTGGACTTCACCTTTCTCACTCATTCCCACATCATCCATTGTGTACTATTTTGTATTGTTGTAGTTTGTACATTCAACCCATCTTGGACTTCTGGTGTGATCAATTAAGTTTTCAGATCATGTGAGAGAATAGGTAAGTAAAAACATGCAGGAGTTACTCATGGGAGTTGAATCCCCAATAAATCCAGAGGTGGGAGTTATGCCTACTAATACCATCTGTTTTGGCTAGTTCTAGGGGTCCTGGGGCTTAGTGGAGTGCTATTGGTAGAAGTCCCAGAGATTAGTGGGGGCTCCAGAGAGGTTTTTGCAGAGCTTCCAAGTGTTGTCCTCAGGTCCATAGTCTTTTCAGTAGACCAGGTAGTGGGGTCAACTGTGGACAAGGCAGGAGTCAAGAATTTGTTCAACTTTGTAGTAGTGATATTTGTCTTTGGCTTTGACAGGGGGCAGTCAACTGGGGCGCTATCTGGGGAACAGGTCTGGGGCATGATTTTCAAGGAGGCAGACATGGAAGATGGGGTGGAGGCTCTTCAGGCCTAGGAGTAGGTCAAGTTTGTAGGTGTGTGTTGAGACCTTCCAGAGAATCTTGAAGGGGCCAAGTTACTTGTGATTGAGCTTGATAGAGGGCCTCTGGGTCTTGAGGTTTTGTTGATCAAGCCAGACCAGAGTGCCAGGGGACCAGTTGGGAGTGGGGTTGTGTCAAGCATTGGTGTGTTTGGAGTAGGCTCAATTGGCAGTGTTGATTTCATTTCAGAGGAACTTATGGAGGGACTGGAGGTCTTCTGCAACTTGTGGCTAACATGGGAGGGGATATCCTTGAGGGATAGGGTGAGTTGGGAGTTGTAGCCTTTGTTGGCATAGAAAGGAGAAACTCTGGTGGCAGAGTGAGGTATGTTGTTATAGGTAAACTCAGCAAGGGGAAGTTCTGTGCACCAGTTGTTCTGTACATAGTTAATGTAGAAGCAGAGATACTGTTCCAACATCTGGTTTACTCATTCTGTTTGCCTGTTGGTCTATGAATGATAGGCCATTGATAGGTTGGTCTTAATTTTGAGCACCTTGCATAGCAATTGCCAAAAGTGAGAGACAAATAGTGGGCTGCAGTTGGAGATGATGTTGTTTGGAAGTCTATGCTTAGAGAAGACATGCTCAAGGAGTAGTTTGGCAAATTCCAGAGCATTGTTGGTGGTGTGACAGGGGATGAAAAGGGCTTGTTTGGTGAGGCAGCAGATGACTATGATGATTGCATTGAAGCCCTTGAAGTTAGGGAGTTCAACAATGTAATCTATTGATATTGAGGACTAGGGACATTGACCAATGAGGAGGGGTCTTAGCAGGCCATAGGGGGCAGTGGCAGGGTATGTTGGCCCAGATACATGGTTCACAAGCCCTTACATATTATGTGATGTCCTTCTTTATTTCTGGCCAAAGGTAAGTTCTGGAAATGAGTTGGAGAGTCTTACAAATTTCTGGATATCCTTGGAGTTTGTGATTGTGATGCTGCCAAAGTATGTTGAGGCAAATGGACTTGTGGTCTGGAGCATAGATATGCCCACTCCAGAGCAGGAGGTAGTAGTCCAGAAATAGTGTGAAGAGGTTGTTTGGTAGTTGTCTCATTAGCAAACTTGTTGCAATGGTCATGTTGGGTGAAGAAGGGGTCCAGGGGTGTATTTTGGATTTGGTAGAGGATCCCTTCTTCATTCATAAATAGCACAGCATGATGAAGGTGTTCAGGGGGGATTACCACATGGTTAAATGCATTCTGCTCCACCTCAAATGACTTCTTTGAATATATGTCAGGCCTCCAGGTAAGGGCATTGGGTTTTGTGCCAACTTAACCAGGGTGATAGTGGATGGTGAAGTCATACTCAAAGAGGGTTTCAGACCAGTGAGCTTGATGGCAGCTGAGCTGCTTCATAGTGGTGAAGTACTGCAGATTGTTGTGGTTGGAGTAAACTTGGATGTGGTGCAGGGCTCCTTTGAGGTAGGCTCTCCACTGCTAGAAGGCTTTGACAATGGCAAGGAGTTCTTTATTGTAGCTGTTGTAGTTGAGCTCTGTGGAGATCATTGAGCAAGTGTAGAAAGCAACAGGGCAGAAATCCTTACTGCTAGGGTCCATCTGGGAGAGAATGCTGGCAATGGCATAGTTGGAAGCATTGCATTTGAGTACTATCAGCAGAGAGGGGTCAAAATAGCAGAGAATTGGGGCAGAGGTGAAGGCCTTCTTAAGAAGGGTGAATATGCTTTGACACTTGCTATTCCAGTTCCAAGGAGTGTCCTTCTATGGAAGGTTGATTGAGAGGTTTGGTGATTCTGGAGTAGTTGTTGATGAATCAGCAATAAAAGTCAGCAAACCCTATGAATGACTGTACCTCCTTGAGTTTCTGGAGTGGGGGCCAGTTGAGGATGGCTTTGACCTTTCCAGGGTCCATGCATATGCCATCAGGAGTGACAATGACTCTGAGATATTTGACCTCCATAGTATGGAAAGAGCATTTTTGGGTTTGGCATGGTGGTATTCCTGGAGTCATTCTAGGATGCAGTAGACATGCTTCATATGCTCCTCTAATCAGTTTAAGTAGATCAGAATGTTGTCCAGATACACAATAATAAAGATGTCATTTATGTTGTGGAAGATATTGTTCATGAAATACTGGAAAGTGGTGGAAGAGTTAGTCATTCCAAGGGGCATTACTAGATATTCAAAGAGGCCATAGCAGGTGTGGAAGGCAGTCTTCCATTCATGCCCCAGAGCAATCTAGATGTTATTGTAGCCAGAGCAGAGGTCTATTTTTGTGTAGATCTTGGCACTGCAGAGGCAGTTAACAAGGTCTCCAATCAAGGGGAGGGGATACTGGTTCTTTTTGGTGACTTTGTTGAGTCTCCAGTAATCAACACAGAGTTGGAGGGACCCATACTTCTTCTTGGCAAACAGGACCAGAGCACCAATAGTGGAGATCAATGGGCATATAAAGCCTTTGCTGAGCATGTCATTGAGGTAGTCCTTCAGAGCCTGGAGTTTGATTTTGGACATATTGTAGATCTTGCCAAACAGAGGAGAAGTGCCTTCTTTAAAATTGATTTTATGATTGTAGGAGCAGTGCAGAGGAAGTTCTTTTGTGCTCCCTCCAGAGAATGTGTCAGCAAATGCATGATAATCCAGGGGAACCACTTTGTGTAGGATTTGTTCCTCTGTTTTTTGTTCTAGCAGGGTGGTTTCTGCATGGAGGTATCCTTCTGACAGGGCTAGTGTGATTTGTAGTTGGAAGGTGGGGGTACCATTTTGGGGAATGTGTGTAAAGGAAACAGCACCAATGTTTTTGATGTCAAGAGCTTTGGGATCAATGAAGGTGGGTGATGGAGCAGTAGTGGTTGGGTCTGGAGGTGTGGCAGAGTTGTCTGGAGAGGTCTGGCATTGTTGGTTGGGGTACCATGGGCCTTTGCATTGATTCCAGAGTATGTTGGAGGGAAGCTGTTGAGTTTTGTTGAAGGGGGACCAGGTTAGAGGTGCATTTTCTTCCTTTTCTTAGTTGTCCTTAAGGGTTGAGGAGTTTTGAACTGCTTCCAAGGTGCTAGCATTGAAGTCAGGGACATTGGAGCCTGAAGTAGACTGGATGTGGAGGGGGATGGCAGCCACTAAGCTTGCTTTGGAGCAGGGGAATTACATGGTGAGGTTTTTCTAGTTGATGTCAGGGTTGACATCCTGCAACCATGGGAGTCTAAGCACAATTGGAGTTGATGTTGGGAGTTGAGTGACAAGAAGCCAGACCTGGAATCTTAAATTGTTGTCAAGAATGAGGGCATTGTTGTGGTATTGAGTAATTCCACTTGAGGCAGGGCTTCTGTCAAAGAGCTGGAGCTCAAGGGGTTTGTCAAGGTTATTGTGGCAGAGGTCAAGCTGGTTGCTAACAAAGGTGCTGGAGGTGCTGCTGTCAATAAGAGTGGGGAGAACTGTTGGAGAGCCATTGAGCTGGATGTTGATGATGAACAATTGCATGAACTTCAAGCAGAGCTGTGGAGGAGTTCAGAGAGCATCTATTGTACCTCTGGAGTTCTTGGAAGGGGTTGAGAAATTGAAGGGGACTGGTCTAGAGTTGGTCAGGCTATCCAAGTCTAGGCAGAGGGTGAGACTGGGCCAGTCAATGTGGGGGTTGGTGAAGCAGAGCCATGAGAAACCTAGGATGACAGAGGTGGAGATGTGTAGTTTAGTGACTAGTAATTGGAGGTCCTGGCATTGTCTGTTGATGAAGGAATGTGTGATGTCTCTGGCAAAAGTGAGATCACCATCAAAGAGCTTGAGGAGGACTGGGGTGATGAGATGTCAGAGGTGTTGGGGAGCAAGCACTGCCAAGGATTTGTCAATGAAGTTGTTGGTGGCACCACTGTCAACCAGAGTGGGAACAGAGTTGGCAGAGAAGGGGAGAGCAGTGCAGTGAAGGAGGGTATGGGAGGTGTGAGAGGGGAGGTGTGATGGGAAGTTGTCTGGGGAGAGTACCATTGTGCAGAAGAGTGCAGCCAGAGTGGAGAAGATGTCAGTATCTGATCTGCAGTCTAGTGCATCTTTGAGACCTAAACCACTGACTCATTTTCCATAAACTGGTAGTTGCAGTCTTCTTTATTAATAGTCCATACAGCACATCCCATCACCTGGCATTTAGGGCAACTACCAATGAAATGTCCCTGCTCAAAACATGCCCTTCTTCCATTGCTTCTCCTAAATTTCCTCTGGTACATTGATCCAAGGCTTGTTCTGAATCTTGTCTGCACATAGGGCCTCTTAGTTATTAGCAGAGTCCAGAGCATTGTTGAGGTCCTGGAAGTTGTTGGAGTTGGCATTCAGGGGCTCTGGGGCTTCATGGAGATTGGTGGCATTGAGTTGGGCAGGTGGGTGGGGTCCCAGGAGTTGGTTGACACTGGGAAGTCCTTGGCCTTGAGGGAACTAGGGTGCAAGACTAAAGATAGAAATAGAGATGAGACAGGGAAATGTAACAGAAAAAAACACAAGACACAGGAAACCAAGTAATGCAGGTAAGGCAATATCAAGACTCCCATAACAGATGCTACTCTATGTCTTTATATACTAACTACTAGACCTTCTCTGGGGGTTGAGGGCACAATGGCAGGGCTTGTCAGAGCCATGCAGGGTTGACAAGTGTTAACTCTGATCAGAGGGCAGGCCACAGTGATACTCTGATGGGAACATGGTCTGTCTTGTAGTTGTTGGAGAACCCTGGAGTGATTATGTGGGTCATGGGAGTGGTTGAGTGACATATGCCCATGCCAGGGAGAGGTGTTGGAGAGGCTCAGGAGCCTTGTAGGTGAGAGGGAGAGCTGAGGAGGCCCACAGGAGATGTGTCAGGGTTTGCTAGGAGATTGTTGGAGTTTGCCAAAGAAGCATTGGAGTTAGCCAAGATGGGTGCCATGGGTCAACAAAGGTTGGAGTGAATTGGAGGAAGCATTGGGGGAAGCTCCAGAGAGATGGGATGTTCTGGAGGAAGGTCTGGAGGTGTGGGAGTGGGTTGTGACACATGCCCATCACTGCTATTGCCTTTGTCCAAACAGCTTTGCAGCCTAATATGGGTGGCCACTTGGTCCCTTCAGGCTTAGCAATGCAATTAGCTCCCCCTGAGCAGCTGAAGCCAAGTCAACCACCAAAACTCCTACCACACCCACCTCTTGCATCCCTCAATGTATAGCATGCCCTACCTTTAATACTCCCCTTGCATCCTCTTTGCTCGGGACCTACCTCCTACAAATGGCCATACCCCACATTTTAAGTGTGCACTTGAACTCCCTAACTCTCTTGTTGCACATGTGGTTGGTTACCAGGGACAGAGCCTTAAACAAGCCCTAGACATCACTGGCATCTACTTGGCTACCTTTATAGTTGGCTTGGCTAGAGGAGACCACTGGTACATCTCTATTAGAGGTTCTGATCAGCAGATTAGAAAAGCCCTCATGGTTATTGGAAAGTGAATAGCTAAAAAGCAAGTCTATATACTATAGAAGCAATGCACAAGCAACATCATACTAACAGTTACTGCACTGGCCCCTTTAGGAGATACTGCATTGTTCACCCCTACTCCTACCCAGCCCAGAGCACCCTCCTCTTGTGCTCCATCAATGGCTCTGCAGGCCATAACCATGGCTGCTACCCCCACTACCCAGCAACCTCTGTTTCTCCCTCTGAACTTGCTCATGTCAAGCATTCAGTAATTTTTGTTGCAAATTTGTCAAGGATTATGCAACCATTACACAACCATTAAAGAACCTGAAAAAGAAGGATTGCACATGGTGGTGGGGAGAGGTGGAGCAGGGAGCATTTAATCAGTTGAAGATGGCATTTCTAGAGGCACTCATACTCATGCCAGACACAAGAGCACAGTTTAGAGTGGAGACAGATGCATCAAATTTTGTGGTGGAGGCAGTGTTGTTGCAGAAAGCACAAGATGGGGACTGGAGGCCAGTGGCATTTTTCTCAGAGTTAATGCAGCCAGTGTAGAAGAATTATGATGTACATGACAAGGAGCTGTTGTCAGTAGTATGAGCATCAGGTGTGGAGGCCATTCCTAGAAAGGAGGCCCATTTCCAGTGGATGTGTTCTCAGACCACCAGGACCTGGAGTACTTTATGACCACAAGGGATTTGAATCAATGCCAGGCGAGGTGGAGCCTGTTCTTGAAACAGTTTATTTTTGTGATACATCATTGACCAGGTCACCTCAGCACTGAACCAGATGGTTTACTCTATAAGCCAGACTACAGAATTCCAGAAGGAGAACATGATAATGCTAGAAGGAGGGTGTTAATGGAGGAGAGGGTAGCAAAGAGAGGGATAGTGGTGAAGTGAGAGCAGTGTGGAGATTCAGCAGTGGTGACAAGAGTGGCAGAAGCACAGGCAATCCTGGTAGATGAGGAGATTTTAGAGGTGATCAGAGAGGAAATGCCAAAGGACCCAAGGTCAGCCCCATTGTGGGGGTTGGTGGAGGCATCAATGCTGATCAGGACTTAGCTGAAGGAGTTTACAATTGATGGAGGGCTGGTATGTTTCCAAGAGTTGGTATATGTTCCAGATAGTCATGAGGCAAAGAGGTTGATTCTCCAATTGTACCATGACTCAATTCTGACAGGACACCTAGGACATGTGTCAGGTTCCACTGACCATGGGGGCTCAGCTTAACTGGGCAAGCCCTTACTAGGTGGAAGTAGTGTCCTATACTGATAACCTAGTGCTTTGGAGAGGTCTCAACTTTGGATACTTGCAAGAGTAAGCCAAAAGGAGTGGTCCAAGCAAGCCTGAAGTGGTCCAGGAAAGTCTAAGACAAGGTATGAGGAAGGGTTGGGCTTAGGGAAGTTTCAGGTACAAATCGTAGTATGGGATGTTACTGTACAACTTATATACTAACTACTGGGACAGCTCCAGAGATAGTGGGTCTGGTGGTGGGGCTTGTTGGGGTCATGCAGAGCCAACAAGTGTCAGTTGTGATCAGGGGATGGGCTATAGTGATATACTGATGTGATCATGATGGGATCAGCTGGGGACATGGGCCATCCTGGGGTTGTTGTGATGCTTCTGAACTGGTTGAGTGAGTTAGAATGACAAACTAGTGATGTATGCCAGCATCAGAAATAGTGTGGGAGGGTCCCAGAGACTCAGAAGAGGCAGGGGAAGTGTTCAAGGCTGCATGAAAGGCATTGGAGTTAGTCAGGGGACCATCAGAGTTTGCCAAAGAACTGTCAGATTTACCCAGAGTGGGTGCCATGAGTGAAGAAAGGTTGGGGTAGTTTGAGGAGGCATTGGAGGAAACTCTAGGGGAGTGAGGTGGCTGGGAATGAGGTCCAGAGCTCTGGGAGTGGGTTGTGACAACATACAAACACCTTAGTGCTTAACTTACAGAACTACTACTGGCCATGGATGTCAGAGTCTGTGCATTGCTTTATGAATGGGTGTGGGGTATGCCAACACATAAAGCCTTGGTGATAGAAACCATTTGGCCCCTTACAGCCTCTTGAGGTTCCCAATGGTCCATGGCAGCATGTCTCAATAGACTACATTGGTCCCCTCCCCAGCTCCTTAGAGTACAATATGATTCAAGTAGTCTGCAACAAGTCTACTAAGCAGGCATACTTCCTGGGAGCTCATGCAATAGATGACACAGCTGCAATGTGCAATAGCTTCATGAAGTGAGTGTGGTGTTTGCATGGTACACTCAAGAAGGTTGTTTTGGATTGGGGTCCACAGTTTGTTGCATGATATCTCAAGAGAATGTGGGAGAAACTGGATATTAAGCCAGCATTGTCAATGGCTCACCACCTCCAATCCAATAGTCAGACTGAAAGGGTGAACCAGGAGCTGAAGGTGTACCTGCATGCTTTTGTTGACTATTACCAAGACAACTGGGCTAATTAGTTGCCATTTGCATAATTTGCATATAATAATTGCATCACCTCAGCAACAGGCTTGTCTCCTTTTGATGCAGAGTATGCATACAACCCAATGTTTTCAATTGACCCAGTCAATTTGCAGTCAGTGCCCAAGATGGATGTGCATCTAGACAAGATTTGAAAGGTGCAGGGAGAGTTGAAAGGGTCATTGGAGTTGGTGGCAGAGCAGATGAAGTGGTTCTACAATGTGTGGGTACCAAATTACATCCCAGGGGATTGGAGGGGATTGGTGTTCTTAGAACAGGCTGATGTACAATCAAATCAATCAAGCCACAAACTAGATTTCAAGAGATTTTGACTCTTCAAAGTAATACAGAAAATCTCAGACACAGAATATTGATTGGACCTCCCTGATGAGTAGGCAATACACAATGTATTTCATGACTCTTGCCTGATCCAAGCCCAAGAGGACATAATATTTGGTTGTAAGCCACTAATCCGGATAGAAATGGGAGAAGAGGCAGAGATTGAGAGAATCCTGCATGAGAGGAGGACTAGAGGAGGGGTGGCAGAGTTCTTAGTGCATTGGAAGGGGTATGATGAGAGTGAAGACAAGTGGTTGAAGAAGTACATCATGCCACATGCACTGGAGGTGATCCAGGAATTTTGCAAGAACAAATGGACATGTAGGAGGAGTTGACATGGCAAGAAGCAAGACTAGCATGGAAGAGAGTACCCAACACAGAAGCTTTTTTTTTCTATCTGTCTCTTGCCTTAGGAGCAGGGAGCAAGGACACTCATAATATCCACATGACTGCATTATACATACTGGTAGTCTACTGTTGATAGTCCCTTTATCTTAGTCCATTCCATTCTCAGGTATATTTACTGTATTGTCTATGGATCAACTACTACAATACATTCTGTTCTCAGCTATTGTCTATGTCACATTGCAAACCTCTGGCAAGAACCTAACAGAACTCCTCCACTTAACTGTGGATGATTCAGGAGTCTGGAAAGGAGAACAAATAGCATTGGGTAGAGTCTGAGCATGACATCAGAGAAATTATTGTCAAGATCTTGATTTGTAGGCTGCTGTCAATCATGATCAATATGGTATCCTGGTGCTGCTACTGGTGTTCTCTGTTGCTATGAGTCTCTCTGTGCCTGCACATTGTGCTAGATCTTGAGCTTCATGACAATTCATCAGCTGAGCTGGTTCATATTGCTGGATAGCACTTATCATGTAGTATATAAGTGGTGGTGGTGGAAGCTAGAACATACACATATAAATGCATGAATTGATGTGCATCTTTGAGAACTTAGTGAATCTTGTAATTGATATGGCCATGGTTGCACACATGTAAATATTCAAGAATGTGTATTGCTAGAAAGTCTGAGAATATGTTGAGTTTTGAAAGAGGAAAAATGTGTCCAAGAAAAACATGGGAGTATCTGACACAGCACAAACTATGAGATTGTAACAGACATAGAATTGAAAGAAATCTCTTGAGTCAATTTTATACCAAATTTACCCTGTCACAAATTTTCAAGAAATGACAAACTTTTCATGAATATTGATAAGATAACCAACAAATTCTACTAGGATATCCTTGCCAAATTATTTGACCTGAACATGATTTGAAGCAGCAGCCTCAAAAACCCATTCCACATATATGTAGCCACAATTCAGATGTAAATGTATATTTATGTGTTTCACTAAACAACAATGTATTCAATTGAGAAATATACTTAGCAAGCCTGGCTCCAAGGAACAGACTGGATACACAAAGGATTGCATAACTGACAATGTCCTGACACATTACTGAACATCTTTTCCTTTCCATGAATTGCAACACATATTATGCTACAACCACTGGTTCAAATGTCTGCACCTCATTCCAAGTCATCCTCTGGCCCAGCTAGGATCACCTTGCCAACCTCAGGACCCCTGAAGTCAAAAGATGATGTATTGTCAAAGATTGGAGAATTTGAAGGTTGTCTAGAATCTGTCAGAAAAAAAGCTGCTGCAGATCAAGAATACAAGTCAACTGACAAAACAGGTTAAGGATGTGATGAAGAAAGTGGATGAGCAGTCAAAGGACATTGATAGCTTAAAGGAGGAGAATAACTTGCTCAAGAAGGAAGTGAAAGTGCTAATGTTAATTAATGCTCAGGTACCTGCAGATGACTTGAACAAAACATTGACAAGTGATTCAGAGAGTGATGAAGTGAAAGTTGGACTCACTAAGATGGAAGATGAGATTGAAGGGAATGCTCTGGCATATTTGGACAATGCTTTAAAGGTATGAGGAGGGCCATTATAATCAAAGATTACAGACTTACTAACTAAATTAAGGAGTTTACATGCTATGCCTTCAACCACAACATGGACATTGGCAAATTTTGTGAACCTGATTCTCTGCCATATCCAGACACCAATGACCAGTTGACCTGGCCTTGCATAACAGGAACAGATGACCCTGTAATCCAATTTACATGGGACAAGCCTTGGTCTGACAACAATAATTATCATTCTATTTGTTGGCTCATGGGCTGGATAAAATACCATGGTGCAGACATTGCACCCAATACAAAGGCTGCAATTCTTTGTATCAGTGATGAAGATCATTGAAAATGAGTTCAACAATGGTTTACAAACCTTCAAAGGAAAATTAAGAATTCACAAGCATGTTGCAAGAATAAGGATGTGAGAACCAAGACCACAGCTGCCCAGAACAATGGCACATCAGATGAGAGTGTTCCAGTGGACAACATTGAACAAGAGAAGAAACTTCTTCCTGCTGCAACATTGCAAAGTTGTGCTGGTGGAGTATGTACCACAGCATCATATTGAATTGTGTCTGATCAATCTGGATTATGTTTAGAAGATCACCTTTAGATTGGCTCAACATGACAAGCTCCCAATGGATTTGCCTTACCATGATGCAAAATATAACTTAGCATTTGTAGTATCACTGATGTCAGATGATGAAAACAAGTATGAAAAAAGAAGAGTCAATTCACAAACATCTTGTATCACATGCACCTCTGTATCAGAGCCAAGAAATACATATCAGTGATTGTCTGAAGAAAAATCATACCTCCTAACAGATGATCAATCGATCTCCTTGCTGCAGTCAATGCAGTACTGCAGTACCTATGGAGATGTCTAAACAATATGTTGTTTGTGTACAAGGAGAGCCAAAGGATGAACCACCAAAAAATCATTGATAGTCAAATACAGAGTGTACAGGTGGATGGTCAATGAGGCATGGCTTGCTTGAGATGAGAATCAAAAGTGGGACCAGGAGTCACAGATTGTTGAAAGTGAGAAGGCATGGAGTGATGATGATAACAAATCAATACTTCTTCAAGTCCAAACAAATTTTGATGTCCTTGAAAACTCATCATAATGTAGGTTCACAAGCATTTTTCTGTATGGAAAACCTTTGTCAAGCAGAATGTGTGTATAATGTAAGAAAATCTAAATAATATAATAATTCTCCCAATTCCATAATTTCACACTTTGTGCTGTGTGCTGTGTGAGAGAAATCACAAAATACATCAAATTATCCAACCTTGATAATTTCTGATCTTATGCTGTAAAAGTCTGCTTACTGTCATATGTCACAATGTGAAATTGGTTTGCAATGTGGAATTTGCATTTAGCAACTAAATACACTTACCCTCCAGGTCCTGAAAAAGAAAACATGAATGAATACAGTATATATCATGAATGCTCTATGCTTAGCTTATAGAAAATTGAAGTTGTTGAAATGTAGAAAATCCCAAAGTGTGAAATCAGACTAAGTTTTGTGACCCACCTGGGCTCAGTAAAACAAATCAACAAAGAGTATGCAAAATATAGTTACACAGAATCCTTTGACTCATACCTGGTGTCTTGAATTGAATTTTCCAAGGAATAGAACAAGGTGGAAAGGCCCAGGAAGTGAACATATTTGTGTTTGACTCAAGAAAGTGTGATAATTTAGAGGCTATTAAAACTCTGCATATGGGGCAGAGCACCAGATTCTACAACCATCTTGACACTTCTTGAAAAATAGTTCATGCAGCTATTTACCACAATTCTGTCAGCCTGGCAACCAAGGAATTCCTACAGAAGGCTTGTACAGACTTTAAAAATGAGGTTTTCACCTTGGTTGAAAATGCAGCTCAAGATTTATAAGATCCTACAGATCACTTAGATTGCACCCTCTCATAGCTTATACCAATATTATGATCCATAATAATCTTCCTCAGTAATACATTTTTTCAACTTTTGTAAGATATACCACCATGCAAGCAGCAATTACATTGACAATGAGCATTGTTTAAAGCATTGTCCAAGGATTCATTCTAGAATCCCTTCCAAGTGGAGCCAGAACTTGGCCTGTGGCCTGGGTGTGACAATAATTTCACCTCCCAGATTTTTGGTATCTCTGACTCAGTTATGGGCCAACATCTGTCAGGTTCCGCTGACCTCAGGGGCTCAGCTGCACTGGGCAAGTCCTTACTAGGCAGGCGTGATCCCCTTGCACTGGCAACCAAACACTCGAAAGCATTCTGGGCACTGACAGCTTGTGCGGATAGTCGGGGGGATGTGATCCGGACAGATCCGGGGAGATCCGGAGGAGTCAGATTGCAAGGAAATGGGACGGGCTTGGCGGAGTTCAGGCAGAAGACCGTATGGGAGATTTGCGGAAGCGAAGGAGTAGGTGGCTATGTGATCAATGGGAGTGGAGCCAGGGTTTGATGGGAGATCAATTGGAGTTGATGGAGTCCAGGACTGAGCGAAGAGCGAGGTTTGGACCTGGTGAAGGAGTGTCGGGGTTCATAATCGTAATCGCAGAGTTTGTGAGGTCATTAAGGTTGAGGAAGACTTGGGCACAATGGCCGGACGGAGTCACTAAGACAGCGTCGGACGAAATGAAATGGAGTCGATATGGAACAAGAGTAGATTCAAGTGGAGATATGAAACAATAACGAGAATGATAATGAAATGGAGACAAGACAAGACCAGGAGACTGAGATAAGACCAGGAGACTGAGATAAGACTGGGAGACTGAGAGTAAGGAAAACAAGACACGAAACACGAAACACGAGAAGGATCCAATCAGACCATAGGTAACGTTAAGCAATATCAAGACTAGAGTATGAAGAGCTACTCAACGTCTTATATACTGACTACCGGAGAACTTCGGGGTACGTCAGCTGTGGCGGTGGGGCTTGGCGGAGCTTGACGGAGTGAGCGGGTGTCGGTTGCGATCAAGGGTCAGGCCGCGCTGATATGTTGATGGGATCATTTGGGAATGCAGGTCGCCCCAAGGTTGTCGTGATACTCTGGAATGGGTCAGAGGAACCAGGGTGTTGAGTTGATGATGGGTGGTGAAGATCGGGAACAGCGGGGGTGGTTCTCGGGGTTTGGGAGATCCAGGGTAAGTGTCAGTGACTGCGGGGAAGGCATCAAAGTTGGCCAGGGGGCCGTCGGAGTTAGCCGGAGAGGCATCGGAGTTAGCCGGGGTTGCGTCGGGGCTAACCGAAATAGGCGCGGGGCATGGGTGGAAGTTTGGCGGAGCGTCAGGGGTTTTGGGGAATTGGGAGGTTGCTGGACGATGTGCGGGGGTCCAGGGGACGGGTCGTGACAACATCTCTCACATGCTATATTTTCCCTAAAAAAAATTACTAGCTAATTGGCTGAAAATTTCATCTCCTGACATATGACAATATATTATACTTAATGAAAGTCCACTTATACAGCCAGTGACCCAGATATGAATTGAAAATTTGGATGACTTCAGCTTCCATCAATATCCTACAAATTCCTTAGAAAATAAGAAACTCACATCTCTAGTATACAAAGTATGAGTGTGTCAAGTTTTGTAATTTTCTCATTTGAGAAAGGATGGCCAGAGACATCCCAATGGAAGGGTCATTTTGAACATGAAATGAAATGTGATAGGTATGTGACCCTGCCAAGCTTTAGGAGGTCTGTGAAGAGTCAAGGAGGGATGCTGAGCTGAGTTTAAATATTTGTCATGCCAATTTGTCCCTCTGTTGTTTGCAAGCTTCCCCCTTCTTATATGCATTATAGATGTTCAAATTAAGCCAGATCAGTAGGGATCATGTACCTTCACTTACATAACAACTTTGAGAAAAATTAGACCTATACCATGCTGACAATACACAAATGAAAGTAGATGAAATAGCAAAATTTGACCATCCTCACAAGTTTGATTTTTGCTACTTTTTTTGGCTTCATGTACATAGGATATGAGTCAGGGGATTTATGCATAATATGTCTGGCATTGCTGAAAATAATCTACAGAAGAATTGAAGGAGAATTGCAATGTGACAAGTATGTGGCCTTACCATTTCATATCTAGGTCACATTTTATATCTAGGTCACATTTCATATCTGAGTCAACCTGCAATTGAGTTGCAAGGCTGAGGTGGTGAGGTTGATTATGGGTAGCAGATTAAGGAGTGATTGTGTGAGTGAAAGGAAAGTGGACTCAAAGTTTGATTGTGTATTTGTAAAAAGAAAATCATATTTGTTTGAGTCCAAAAAGTTCTCAAGTGCTGGTTTTCCCTCCCAAGAGAGAGAGGAACCAGAAGACTCAAGCTAAGTACTGGAGACTGTAAGTATAAGGTAGAGTAAACAATTGGTAGAATGAAGGATTGAATAGGGATGGTGTGTGGGTGACAAAAGACATGTAATGTAGTGTAACATAGAACTAGTGAGTACATGCACTGCAAGCACAGTGTGAGACAATGGTAACTAAGTAAAAGTAATGACTTACCTGTGAGCACTGTAGTACTCAGTTAGAGTAATACTGATAGTTCTAGGGCTTTCTTGAAGACTTAGCAAGTCCACTCCAACTCCATACTGATGTCTTGAGAAATGTTTAAGGTTGAGGTTGTTACTTCCAAAATATTTCTATTCTGAATGTAGAGGTGTTTCAACAAACTCCAGCCTAAGTGATTCACTCCCTGGGAACCACTGAGCCTTTGCCTATCAATTGCCTGTCCATTTGTTACTCTACTTGGGCTATTTATACCTCTTTCTACAATGGACAGACCACCCCCTGCACATGACTTTTGGTCCCATACTTTCCAGTCCATTATTCATAACTGTTATTCTAATTCCCCCTTTTAGGATGCCTGTTTCAGTACCACAGGCTAATTCCTTGTGCCATCATTCCTCCTTTGCATTCTTAGCTTCCATTTGCACAATTTATCTCTTCCTCCTTTGTATTTCTTCCATTCATCTTTTCCCTCCCATTCATTTCATTCATCTTCCTTGATTCATTTCATATTCTTCCCCATTCAGTTTCTTCCCTTCTTCTTCCTTTATTCATTTCATATTCTTCCCCATTCAGGTTCTTTCCCATTCAGGTTCTTCCATTCATCTTCCTTTATTCTTTTCATATTCTTCCATTCATCTTTCTTTCCCTTCCCTTCATTCCATTCATTTCATATCCTTCCATTCCATTCTTTCTCATTCATTCCCACTTTACCTCCTTTCAGTCAACATTCCAATCTGGTCATTCTTAGATCAGATCTAGATCTTGCCAGAATTGATGCCACTCAGGTGCTTTTGCCAGTCCCATGCTTCCCCTCCCATTACAGTGATTGGACTATTATTGAGTGTATAGTCTAGTATAGTCCTTGTCCTATCCTGTTCTGTATTTCTTCTGGTGTATTTTAAAGGGATAATGTTGCTGGAACTTGTTTTACCAGGAGGCTTACAGTTTTCAGCCTTAATAAATGTTTGTTTTGACTTCTGGTGTTTTATTATGTTCCCAATAGTGTGACAACATTGTATCAGTGCAGTGTGAGACAATGATTTGTTTGGATTGCACTCACAGGTATAAATGTCCTATAGAACAATGAGAGAAGACAATGATAAGGAATATAAGTGAGACAAAGGGAGGACAGTGATAAGTGGAAGAGAGAGAGACAATGCACAAACAGTAATCTAATCTGTTGCCCAAATTAACTCTGAGCAAGCCCCCCATCACATCTTGCCCAATCTATTAATTCAGTGTGATTGAGTTGCAAGGCCAAGGTGGTGAGGTTGATTATGGGTAGCAGATTAAGGAGTGGTTGTGTGGGTGAAAGAAAAGTGGACTCAAAGTTTGATCATGTGTTTTCAAAAAGAAAATGGTATTTCTTTGAGTCTGAAAAGTTCTCAAGCACCATTTTTCCCTCCCAAAAGAGAGAGGAACCAGAAGACTCAAGCTATGGCAGTGAAGTCTCATAGAGTTGGAGATTAGAAAGGGACTAGATGAGTGTGTGCCAAGTGAAGGAGAGAAGAAAGATACAAGATTTGTGTGGGCTCATTCTCAATATACAGCTTGTATGAGTTGCTATGCTACCAGCCAAGGAGCTGGATCTCATAGTCTGAGTAGTCCACTGCTGCAGCCACTGATGCTGCACCCTATCTGAAGCTGTGTTTTGTATAGCATTTGGGGCTGAGTCCTGCAAGGGACGGTGTGTCCTGGATGGCCTTGACAAAGTAGTTGTAGGACATTGCCCTGCTATTGGTCTGCTCAAAGAGTGAGGCATTGCCTGCACATGGGAGCTTGCTGAACAGGTATTTGAGGGTGGCAATGGGGCAGGTGGGAAGGCCAGGTGCAGCCACAATGGTGATTGTAACCCCTTTCTAGAAAGGGTCAGTCTTGGAAACTAGCAGGGTGACATGAGCATGGGTGGCTGTTGCAAAGTTGGGAATGAATGTGATGGATTTGCATGAGAGATTAAGGCTGGGGCTATACTTTCCTCCCTTTTCCACTGTGAATTTGCCACTGCAGAGAAGTGCTGAGTGAGCAAGGCAGCACACAGCATAAATGGTGCTGTGGCCCACAGTGGTTCTGAGCTGGAGTTGGGAAAGTAGAGCCATGAGGATGGGCAGGGTGACAGGCTGGACAGGGCATCAATCATGCTTGCCATGGTAGCGCTTGATGCTCCAGATGAGCATTAAACCAGTGAGGATTTAATTGCAGTAAAGAGGAGTCTGCTGTTGACATGAAGAGATCAAACTGCTAACAAGTAAGCCTTGATTGTTTTAGGCTGGACTCTGCCTCTGAGGCTTGTGACCCAGGCAAGGATAGCAGATTGTGAGGCAGGGAATATGGAGCCATTGGCATTGTAAAGGTGCTGCACAAATAGGATGAACTGTCTTTGGCCTGTAGAGTATGTATGTCAAGTGCTTGTGATGAGCCTGTGCCATAGGTAAAATGCAACAGCTTGTGGGTGGTGGCTATTTTGCTGATACCACCAAGTTGGAGGCATTTTGAGGCCAGTTTCTTGTTGAGCCAAGGAGCAATCAAGAACATGTATGAGAAGGAGAAGCAAGAAGCAGCATCAGCAATGGAATTATCAATAGAAGAAAGCCACTTAGAAGAAAAGGAGAAGTTGAGATGGCAGGCAAGGGCTATCAAGTGCTTCACAAATTTCATTGTTGGCATGGATCTGATTGTTATGCTGCAAATTGCATTATAAACAGCCTCATTGTCTACATGAAAAACAATGTGGTGCCCTCTAAAGGATTTGCCCCAGCAGAGGATTGAGTAGATGACAGAAAACATTTCCTTGACCTGGATATGTTCATGCTGTAGGCATCAAGAGCAGTGGGCTGAGAACCATTCCATGCCAAGATGCCCACCAAGGCCCTTGGTGCTGCTAGCATCAGTATAAATGTTGATTGTAGTGTGTGATGGTGTTAGGAAGCACACTCTGTTCCATTTTTGAGCAATGGCATGCCACCTGATGAAGGGTGTGGATGGGAAGGTGGCCACAAAATTGTAGAGCCCTTGGAGGAAAGCATGGGAAGCTGGAATTACTTGGGAGGTAAACTGTAAGAAACCTGTCAGCCTGTCAAGCTCACAGTGTGTGCAGCAGCAGTGTGCCATCCAAGCCATGGTTAGTTCTCTCAGCTAGGTGAGCTTGTCAATGGGCAGGCACACTTCCATTGCAACTGAGTCTAGTTCCAGGCCAAGGAACTTGATGCAAGTGTTGGGGCTGACAATTTTTGATGCTTGGAATGTCAGGCCTAGCTAGACCCTGATGTCCAGCACTCACTGCAATGTGCCCAGTATGGCAAGTGAGGCAGGAGGGGGGATGCTGAGGAAATTGTCCAGGTAGTGGCAAATTTGTGTGAGTATGTTACACTGAAGTATCCAATGTAAGGCCTTGGCAAACAGGTTGAAGATATAGGGCACTGAGTGGCCCCCAAACACTAGCATGACATTGTAGTAGTACTTGCTGAGCCATTCAAAGCCGAGCAGTGTCCAGTCCTCTACACAAATGGGTATGTAGTGGAACATGGACTCAAGGTGGAGTTTCAGCATTAAGGAACCTGGCCCTGACACTATGAGGTCACTGCTGGCCCAATCAATCATGTCATACTCAATCAAGGCTTCAGTGTTGTGGATCCCATCATTTACAGACTGGCTCTTTGGCTATGAGAAGTGGTGGATCCTGCAGATCTTTGATGAATGCTTGTGTGTGATGATGATGATGATGATCCATTTTATTTATCTTTGAGGCCTATTTTACACATGACCTTTGTGTTCTAAGCCCCGCAGTACGTAATGGGGGTAGTACCGTTTTCCCACACTAAGTCCCGCTACCATCTGCCGTTAACGTGCCCTCCCAATTTCTAAACCCAGCTGTACTCGGCAATGCTTACTGTGTGCGCACTGGTATTGTCCCACGATGAGGCGCTCGGCCAGCTCATAGCCTCCCACTCCCACGCACCAGTAAGGGTCTCACGACTAACCCTTCCCCACGCCCAGACGCTACTTTCAGAAGATCGAACCCGAGATTCGGAACCCGCGACGGAATGAGCCAGTGGGCCGCCTATTGGCCCCAGAGGACTGTAGTGACAGACATGCCGCACCTTTCGGCTGGACACCCGATCAAACCAGCAGCCGTGGTCGGTATTTACCGGACCGCACCAAACCCATCCGATGGACCACACATTATGTCGGCAGCCTGCTCGAACTATTGACTCCTATCCTCACGCCTACCCGTGCCATGACCTGCTTGGTCAGCGAAGGCCTGGACCTTCTCCCAAATCCGTCGCACCGGGGAAACTTCTCTTTTTCTGATCTGTCACGAGCGTGGTGGTCACATTGCCTCATTGAACCACGTGCTTGATTGCTCGGTCCTGGTCGGCCTGCACTACAAAGCCTGGCTAGTCGAGCACGTGCGGGCGGAGGCTTCCCGGCGGCGTTGAAATAACCCATGTGGTGTCTAAGGTGTTTTTCCACACAGGCGCACTCAGCCAGAGTCGAAACCCCGACCTTGCACTCGCAGATCATGTGACCCGCTTTGGGACACAATGGTGCCAGCTGAGCCACCATGCCCCTGCTTGTGTGTGATGGCTCCAATGGGTGGAGTGCAAAAGTTGGAAAAGGGGGGTGATGGGATGGGTTCATGCATGTGCCTGTTAGCAGTCTGTGCAGTGATGTTGGCTGACAGGGTGTCAATAGTGACAGGTTTGGTAAATGCAGAGCTGAGGTTATTGCATAATTGGTGCAGGGTGCAATTGCCAGAGAAGCCAAGGTTTGCACTAATATGTATTATTTATAATATTGTAGATACAAATGTATGGTCTGGATATTCTGCTAAGTATGCTGCCCATGCTTGCTTGTTAAGCATGGAAGTGACATGCAGTAGGCAAGAGTTGTTGAGTAGGGGAGTGTTGGAGCAAGGAGAGGTGTTTGGGTAGGGAGGAGGTATGAGGAGTGAATGATCAAGGGGTTCCAGTGTGCAAAAGCCAATGGACAGTGATGGTGTGCCTGAGTGTGGGCCTGGGCAAGTTGGGTACATGGGAGGATGACTCACCTAGTCTGGGGCCTAATCCTTATGCTAGTGCTTCCTATAGTTGGGCTTACCACATGAGGTGCAGGTGTGAGGGTAGCCCCAAGGGCATGGGTTTGTGGTGCATCATCTGTCATTAAATTTCTGGCAGGCCTTGCCTGGAGTGGATGGCATCCTGGTCAAGTTCTTTGGCTTTGGCTGTGTTGACCTCTTGTGCCCATATACATGTTTGAACAGCAAGCCATTGTTGCATGAGGCCTACTTGGAATAATTGCCCACAGCCATGTTTGCCCTCCAATGGTTGAAGAAGACCAAATGGTAGTTGAAGATGGCAGTCCACTCATACTCTACCATGAGCTTCAGGAGATAAGCTGTGTAGTTGTAGAATGTGCCTGCTACATTGGTGCTTCCTGTGTAAAAATACAGGATGTTAAAGTAAGTTTGCAAGAGGATGAGGACAGAGAAGGGGATTTTGTATTCCCTGGCTGCATGGTGGCTTACTTCAAATTGATTCATTGCACCATTGAACTTGTAAGCTGTTTCCTTGTCTCAATTGGTAGGGTCAAGCTTGTGTAGGTCTGCTGCCTTGAAATTGTGCAAGATGATAGCCCCAATCACTGCCACATTGACATTGGGGAAATGGGTGCAGAGGGAAAGGGAAGCAGCAGATGAGTATGTACCATTGACCCTGATGCCTGCAATTGGTGGCACAAAGGAGTGCCCCTAGTTTGGAGGTGCCAGAGATGTGGCTGGCAGTGGAGGTGGCATGGCCAAGCTGCCAGACTGGGATAGCCTTCCCATGATCTCCTGCATCATTGCCTGGAGCTCTCTGTTGGATTTGTGAAGGGCACTGAACTCCTTGGCAGAAACTGCTGTTTCAGCAGTGGACATGCTGGTGGCAGGGGTGTGCATGGGTGGGGTGGGAGATGCTCTGGTGAATTGTCCATCTGAGGATCTAGGAGGCTGTGAGGGCATGCACAAGGGTTACTGAGGCACAAATGCTCAAATGGATTAGATCTGACAATGACAAAAGACGTGTAACATAGCATAACATAGATCTAGTGAGTACATGCACTATGAGCACAGTGTGAGACAATGATTTGTTCAGATTGGGCTCGCAGGTATAAATGTCCTATAGAACAATGAGAGAAGACAGTGATAAGTAATATAAGCGAGACAAAGGGAGGACAGTGATAAGTGGAAGGGAGAGAGACAATGCACGAACGGTGATCTAATCTGCTGCCCAAATTAACCCTGAGCAAGCCCCCCATCACATCTTGCCCAATCTAACCTGACAGTAGAATTATAAACGCAGTCATTTTCCAGACCGGTCACATGATATGTCACGAGGTGTCATAGTGGGTCAATTGATTCTTCAGTTCGTGTCACAATCATCCTGAAGTATCCTTCAACCACGTTACGTTCACCTCTGAACGTTCGGCACGCTCTTCTGAGCTGTCTGCCCTCTCAGTCTCTCTCCTTAGTTAGCAGTCACTTTGGTTTGATTTCTCCTAGTCCTCGTCATGGAGCTCAAGATTGTTTACCGCGTTCTGCGCAAAATATCCGATTGGTCTCTTGGGGGGTTTTATTCTGACGTCTACATTGAAGGACAGGAAAATGTGACCAGCGATGGACCTCTCATCATGTTTGTGATTCAATCTCTACAATTTTCTCATAGTTATTCAGAATTGTTCGAATACTGTTCGAATTTTGTTGAACCTTACGGGTATATAGGACGCATTTCCTGAAACGACTCAGAAGCTGTTGTGCATTCTTCTTTGATCCTGTCCTCCGCTTATGGAAAATATGCATTTCTGAAATGTCCTAACAGAGCATCAACGCATCATAACGAGATCATTGACATTGTTACGTTGGGTGCGACTCACTCTTCGTCGATTGGTTGCCATCTTTCCAATTAGGTCTCCACGTAGCCGCGACAATACCTCATCGGCGTTACCTATCCTTCTGGGCCAAGTCATCAATGTTTGCGAATCCTTTAGCGCGTTCTATCATGTTGTCCTCAGGTGCTATACCCGTCAAGCGAAATCCCAATATCGGCGACGGGAGTGTGAGCGGGAGTGGAGTCTCGTCACAAACAAGCCTATTTCGCGAGTCATCTATGGCTCTAGCACATGGAGGTGTCATCGGCGTCTTTCCAGAAGGTACAAGTTACACGTTGCCCACTATCATGCAAGTAATGTCTGGTACGGCATGGGCTGCAATTGACTTCGTGAAGTGGGCGCGCGACAAGAATGGTTTATCCAAGTTGACCATTGTGCCGGTGGGAATTGTCTATACAGACAAAGCGCGCTATCAGAGTAGGGTAGGTGCTCTTGCGATGTGAACCTCCCTCGTGTACTGATCATGAACCAGGTATATGTGAGGTTAGTATCCAGCGCTGTAGTCAAATTTCTAGATCCCATGTAACAAGTTCAGATACGGCGAACCTATTGTGGTCGAGTCATACATGCCAGAGATGTTCGGAGGAGGTGCAGACGTTCAAGCCGTGACTAAAGCGATTGTCAAGCAGCTTACGGCTGAGATGGAGAGACAAATGTGGACTATGACCATCAACGCACCAGATTGGTGAGTCCATTACTTTCCTATCTATGGATGAAACTTATAATCTGTTTTCTGTTCCTAGGGATACTCTCTATGCAGCACAAATGGCTCGAGACATTATTTATGAAGATCCTGCGAACGTCCCTCTAAGGGATTGGTTATCAGTCTCTCAGAAGTCCGTTACTTCTCGAAGCGTGCTTATCATCAACTCACCTCCTTGTTAGTCTCGTAGACTTATTTACTACCTCCTCTTCATCGGCCACCCTGGATGCTGCAAAAACCGCTCTTACTACGTACTACTCTCTTCTGCACTACACTGGTATCTCCCACTCCTCTCTTACCTTCCTCCTCCCCATCAAGTCAAAGCCCTTGTTTATCCGCCTCCTACGAACTGTTCGACATGTGCTGTTCGCCTTCTTTAGTTTTGTCTTCTTCCTCCCGCCGATGTTATTGCACATCCCAGCATATATCGCGGCGAAGTTTGCTGCCAAAGCGTTCGCTAAAGAGGGTGAGGTTGAAACGGAAGCGCAGTTCAAAGTAATTTTCGGTGGGGTTGGGCTGGGGGTTGGGCTAGGGGTTGGGCTGGGTGCGGCACTCGGATGTTTGAGGAAATATGGAGGTCTGGAGCTAGTGTGGAAGTTGTTGGGCAAAACTGCGCAAGAGGGAGTGTTAGGGCGTTTGAAACGGATAGTGATTGTGCTAGGTGCTGCATACAGTAGTGTGTATCTACTCGTACGGTGGCATAATGCGCTTGTGTACGGTATGTTGGTCTTCCCAGCCAATAATCGGTGATCATCTGAGTTGCCTTTTTTTTCTGACAATAGATAATTATAAAAGGTGAGTGCTATCTACTACGGCTTCGCTGGATTTATTCCTCAATGCTATTGTAGGTTGAAGACATTGCTGTCCCTACACAAGCTTTGTCTTGGTCTATTTCCCCAGCGCCCGGCCAGCTTGGAGGATTTAAAAAAATATCAGCGCCCGCCTGTGCCTCCTCAAAACCGATTCATCAAGAAGAAACAAGATGCGGGTGATGGTGACAGTCCCGTGAAAAACACATGTCTACCTTCAACAAGAAAAGTACCTACGCGAAAGCTGATAAAACCCCTACTCGCAGCGCGCAAGCAAGCACACTTCACCTTGGAGGCGTATTTGAAGACCAGAACGGAAGACGCAGAAGTTGCCAGGTTCTTGTTTAAGATGAGGAGCAGGAGTTCGGTTGAATAGGTTAGATCTTCCGGAACTCTCGGCTTGTGTTTGTATAGATACCGTATTCAAACTTGAAGAAGGGATATGATTTACTGCATCACTAGCGGCCTCAGGATCTGAGCTGCTACGTATGCAACCTGATTCGATTGACGTGCAAAATTGTCTTGGATCGTGTTGTACTCATCATATAGCAGCCTTATAATGTATTTCATGAAGAAACGTACGAGGAAGAGTTCAGCTAGGAACAGAGAAATAAACGTTTCACGATCTTTCCATAACCATAGTACAGAGCTGCAGATCAGATTTACTATGGAGAATTGGAATTATGTAGATTAGATTTGACTTTTGATGCAACGATCACCATCCACGGTGACGGCTTGCTGGTTACCGCCCCTATCGGCACTGACTGATATCTAAATATCAGCATGTACAGCTATCTGATGACCTCTTAGACATGCCCTTGGTTCTCGACCCCTCGAGCTCTTGTGATATCTGTTTTGAATCATTCACTGGTCATAGTGACACTCGTCCACCTTTCGCCATTTCATGTGGTCATATATTTTGCAGAGAGTACGTCCGCTGCCGTATTCTCGGGCGCTTAAAGGTTTTGATAATCGATAGTTGTCTTTGTGGCATGTATCCTAGCGCATGCCCGATGTGCAGAGAATCGTTCATACCCAATTCTGCTGTGAAATTGATCATAGAGGGTGAAGCATCCGAGTCGGGTTGTACAGAACAAGCTGCGATTGACTTGTTGAAGAAGCTGATCATATCGTGGAGTCTTGAACTCTCAGAACTGGATAGAATCGCGCTCGTAATGGAGGTAGAGCAATCGCTCGAAAGCAATGGAAATGCAGTGCGTACTGATAGAGTAGCAAATCACGATCGGCATTCGCTGAAACGTAAGATTTGTAGCATGAAGTCCTCATCAAGACGCTGGAGATTGTTAGGGCTCAAAACAAACTGAGTCATGAATTAGAGCAGATAAACGTTGCTCATGCATTATTGAAGGAGGAGGCAAGCGCTATCGAACAGAGCCTCTCAACCAAGTTGAAAGAAGTTCAATGGTATGTCGTGTGCCAGTGCCCTATTTTAATCTTTCCATCCTATAAATTTCTATTATAAGCAGGTAATACTATGAGGCATCGAGACAAACTATTTCAAATTTGACCTGTCCTCGCTAGGTTGCCTGTCTAAAGGCAGAATGGTCAGTCTACAGTCGATTCACTTTGGATCTCCCAGACAGAGTATGTGCTCACGCACAACATCTTTACCGTTTCACAAAACCTGACTTACGTCCGCTTAAGGAACGTGATATCCTTGCGAAAGCTCTCAAGGAAGATGGTAATAGAGCTTACGAAAGCGAAGAATTCACACTTGCAGTATCGTTTTATTCTCGTGCTATTGAAACTTCGTCCAAATATGACGCCACTTTCTATGCCAATAGGGCCGCCTGTACGTACCACGACTCACCCGGACCCAACTAAAGAGGTATTGACTGGGTATAAGGCTATCTAAGAATGACACCACAGGTTCCTCACCTCGCTGTGCAAGATTGTAGTGAGGCAATACAGCATAGTCCGACCTATGTCAAGGCGATACATCGTCGTGGCACTGCTTACGAGATTCTCGAACGTTTTGATGACGCATTGGATGGTAAGTCAATCGGGTTCTCTGTTTCATTGAAGTTGAACAAGAAGTCAGATTTCATCACGACAACCTCGTTGGACCTAACGGGAATCACGAAGGATTTAGGGTCAGTTGATCGACTTCTCAAGAAGTTCGCCACAGAGAAAGCTTCAGAGATTCTCGATGTACGTATCCTAATCCGCTGATCAAATTAATTGGCTTATTTTTTGCTCTCGAACAATGGCGTCTTATGCAGAACAAAGATACAAGCTTACCACCGTTCTCGGTCGCCTCAACCTACTTCGCAAGCTTCCGAGCTCGTATGGGTCTAATATATTTCATACTTGTCATCATGGGATTTTTGTGTAGAAACAACATTGGACATTCCTGCTCGTTTGTCAGCAGGGGACATAGCACTCCTCAAATCCCTTGAGGCGATCAGTCTAGCTGATTATCAGAGTGCCATGTTACTGGTGAACGAAGCTTTAGATCGTGGGATTTCTATATCCTGGCGTCAAGGCAGGGCGACGGCACGAAATCTTCGCGGGACATTCAAGCGAGTAAATAGACCACCTTCTCCAATGATGCTAAAGTCACGTTGCAAACTAGGTATCTTCTGGATGACCTCCCCGCGGCGAAGAGCGATTTCCTTTCGTCCCTTTCCATCTACCCGGATCTTACGCAGAACTTCATAAAGTTTGCAAAAATCCGCTTTGAACAAGATGATGAGGAAGCAGCATTCAAATGCTTCGAGAATGCCATCATCCGTGACGGGGATAACCCAGATATCTATCATCACAGAGGCCAAGGTATGAGGATTATCATTTATCTTGTTTTTTACATTCCCGGTAAGACTCTTCCACTTCAGCCTATCTTGAGAGAGAGTATTATTCTTGGGCTGCTGATGATTTTAAAAAGTCTATCAGCCTTGCTTCATGCCTTCTTCATGCCCTCGCACGTACGGCTCGCCGCTGCTTATTTTGGACTCAAGGAATTCAGGAGGGGCGAGAGTACGCTCAGGAGTATGCTCGATTTATTCCCGAATCGAAGCGAGCCGCTCAACTACCTGTAACTATCTTCTTCCAGTCTATGATATGTCCTTGATCGTATTTGTAGTGGGGAACTCCATCTTTCTCAGCATCATTATAAGGATGCTATTGAAATGTTTGAGCATGCCTTCGAGATGAAGGAACACAAAGCAGTGGCCTATATAGATCCTCTCTTAAACAAAGGCCGTACTCTCTTTCAATGGAAACACGACGTCGGATCGGCGAAAGCTTGCTACATGGAAGCATTCTACTATGATCCGGATACGCTCGCTGCTACTGCAATGATCTCTGAGCTTCACTTAGAGTGTGGTGATTTGGACAAGGCGGCTTCGAAGATTTGGTGGAGGTCACTCGAAATCGGAGCAAATCGGAGCTGGTAGCCGCGCTGTCGTGCCAATACGTAAGGGATCATCATCTTTCTTGGTACCCGGAAAATAACTTTCTAATATCTATGCAGATATGCGGATCATACCAGAAGTTCCTGCAAAAATACGCAGAATCGTCAGCAGAAGTCAATGTATTTTCGCGCGAGAGATTTTTATCGCTATTTCATAAACAATTAGCACCATTACGCCATACCCTAATAATAGCCCCTCAGAATCCTTGATTACTGATTCTAGATAGTATTGCTAGTAACAATCGTTGTAGTTTTTTCCAGACATCGAGAGGGTGAAAGGAAAGGGATAAGCGTCATTACAGAAGCTTGAGGTACCCAGCTTATGAAAACCTGTTACCTCGATTTATCGCGACTTATGCGTAACGAGGTTTTGGTGGGTATAGGATGAAGGTTTAAAAAAACCGCCGAGTCTCACAACTGCGCGCGTAAGGGCATTTCCTTCAAAGTGACTCCACCTTAGAACATCAAATCGTGAGCCCAACGCTAACTTTGTGGTCTCTTTATACCCAGGGGAGCACTGTTACAAAAAGCACCCCGCCACGCCTTCAGCGCTTCAGCAGGTATTTTTTTATGAAAGACTGGCGACTTATGCATAACGGATCATGGTAGTACAGAGTTAATCGAAGTCGAGACGCATGGAGTGGACGACCGCGGGGCAGGTCATTGAAGACCTGATGCGCGTCGAGCGGCGACATTCATATTGAGCAATACCTATGTACAATTTTTCTCCGAAGTACAAATAGCAAGTATACATAAGTAAAACCTGTTGGTAATAACGATCACAGACGACGACCGCGACGACCACCCTGTCAAGCCGTCAATTATCTCATGTCTGAACTACGTACGACAAACACATAGTAACGCACCTTGCGCCTGGTAGAATCAGTAGGGACGGGAGTGACGTCCTCGATACGTCCGATACGCATACCAGCACGGGCAAGAGCACGGAGAGCACTCTGAGCACCAGGGCCAGGAGTTTTGGTGCCAGTTCCACCAGTAGCACGGAGCTTGATATGCAAAGCGGTGATTCCAACTTCACGGCAACGGGCAGCGACATCCTGCGCGGCCAGCATGGCGGCGTAGGGAGACGATTCGTCTCGGTCGGCTTTTACTTTCATTCCACCTGTTGTTGGAGTAGCAGATTAATTAGTCAACGTCAATATACTCGCATATTGGACATACCAGTAACACGGGAGATCGTTTCTTTGCCCGACAAATCGGTTACGTGAACGAAAGTATCGTTGAAAGAGGCAAAGATGTGAGCAACACCAAAAACGAGCTCTCCCTCAGCAACCTGGGGACCAAGCGAAACGGTGTTTTCCTCCTTGGGTGCCTTGACTTTTTTAGGGGGCTAGAAACGACATCCAATGGTCAGTCTCTTAATCCACCGAATTCTAGTCGATTTCGACACAGTTTTCTTGCTCAAAGGCATGGAAACAGGCCTGCAAAGACATTGAAACATATACAACGCACCATTTTGACGAAACTAAGGAGAAAGCTTGGGAATGGACTGGTCGATGACAAGCACTCTCAAAATTTGGTTGTCTGTAGAAGATAACACTGACAAACGAAGCACTACAATGTCAAGCATCGCGGACCCTTTTTGGGGACACGCTGACCCTTGTGATTCCGTCGATACGACAATTGACACAACGGTTAGATAAACACAAGGAATCCAAAATCTACATGGATTCTCAGTAGTTTGAAATTTATAGACCAGAAAAACAGCTTCAATTTGATATTTACCCAAACGTTGATCAAACAGCACCATAACAGGCTCGGCAAGCATGACAGAAGCACAGGACAAGCCTGAGGAGTCTCAGGTGTGCTCGATTCAAAACAGTCTTTACAGACAAATTAGCGTCCAGAATAGACTATCGAGGCCTGCCTGTCGATTTTAAAACGACGCTTCTTGCTATATAGACGAGATTCAATATTTTTGATTTTAGTCGCTGCCGTGCACTTTACGTGTGCATCTTGTTGCATTTGATATTTTGCTCACAATCGATGGCAAGACTGATCGATAAGGTAATCTGAGGTCTTCGCCGGACTTGCCTGTGAGCTGGGGCATATGACACTTGAATAGCTTTAATTAGCTTAACATCCTTTCTTACCTTGACCACCATCTCCCCAGACTCCCATCTATCTCATTTTCGATTATGGCTCCAGATCCGCACTGCACTGCTGTTGCCGCAGCAAAACAGAAGTCAGGTACGTACTACACATTAGCTTCCTTACTAGATCGACTGAAATATGGAGATGATACTCGAAGGTCTTTCCTATGCTGCCATCGCCGCTAAGATTGGTTCAACTGAACAGCATGTTATCGATAGTTTGTGTCCGTTTCTAACGTCTCTAAAGCCTAATACTCATCTAATCACGTAGTATGCACCGCAGCCAAGCGGCCCACTGCTACTGAATTTGAAGCGCTGGCAAAAGCACTTGGGATTACATCTCCAGTCAGTTGATATTCCATCTGAGTGGCAACGTTCCTCATCCTCAACATCAGCTCCCGAGCAACACCTCTCACACTGTTCAGTCTGCCAGTGGGTAGACTCTTACGCCCAATTATTCAATGATCATATGTACTATAATATTAGTGAAGAACAGACGTATTTCACAGTAGACTTATGTGTTAGTGATGTTATGTCCATGTCCATGAACCTTATCTTCCATCTAATCGTGATCGAATTGCATCTTGCACACATTATATGAGATCATTTTAGTTCTGTGACGCGTCAGATAACACAGCAGGATTCTAGCACTTATGCCCATCTAAGTATGTCCCTATCCCCTTGTGTGAGTGTCGCGCTGGCATGGTGCCTAACACGCGTTGCCAGTGCCACGTTTTTGCCTCCCTCTTTGTATTTACTTGGGATTGTCCTGTGACCGCAGAACTTCTGACTGTTGCTCATTGATACCTTGGGGCAATATGGATCAATCTGCCGTCGACGGTCTGGGGACTGGCTACCTGGTAAGCTAATTTGACGTGGGAAGATGACAACCGTCAAGTTAAGCCTTTCTGGTAACCAACGTACAGCAAAGTCTGCGCTAAGGATGGTCTTTTGTGCATTATACTTTTGGGTTCTTCCTGGTCAGCAACACAGTGAGCTCAGCTATCTCGTTGAGGCATTCCGAGGGGCCATGACGTGGAGCAGAGAAGTGATGTCACAACTTCCATGAATCCTGTCTTGAGCCTAAGCTTGAGCGACTTCCGAGGTTCTGATCATCGACAGGCCTGCGAGTGGCTGACAGTCTGTAATATGACAGATAATTTACACACATACAACTTGAAAGATTACTACCCTCACTTCTGTTTGAGGTCAGGGACACTGTTACGTGTGAAACTGAAATACAATCACTTGACCGTTAGCTACCCAGTGCCTCGAACGAATATTGTATTTGGCGGCATTTCATATAAATTTCATATTCTACATTGCTTCGCTTCGAGACCCAAGGTCAGTGCATGTGCAATTATACTCATATTTAGTTACGAATTCATATCTACAAACAACTCAAAGAATGTATGTACATAGTACACAAGGACGGCTACGAGTCTGGAAAGCACACATGATCTCACGACTCGCCATCTTCTGAATCGTCTCGCATGATGTTCCAAGCTAAAACGGTTAACTTGGGCGTCTGGAGTCTTCAGACTGATCGGAAAAGACGCGTTTACCCCACGAGACACCCTGTCCTTCCATGCGTGCCGTTGTAATGGATGCCGTATACAATCTCTCGTCTTGTTTTATATCCCTGGAGTTGCAACGGCAAAGGTTTATGGCAGGCAAATATTTTGATATCTTGTTTAGAGATTCATTAACTTCGAGAGCGGGTGTTTGATGGATGATAGATATGCGCTGCCTATGTTACGAGAGATTCAGTAGGCCTGCGGTAATATTCAAGTCAAGTTTACAGCAATCTGTGTAATGGGCTGTTTGACGTGCCTACACTTAATAACGTATGAGCAAGTATGAAATCTAACCACATGGTTGCCACGAGGCTAGAAAGGCATGGTGTGGGGCATAGATTGTTCAAAGAAGTAAAAGTAATAGCATTATATGTGTGTATACTACAATGAAACAATACGAAATAATTGAAACGCAGATAATCAAGCTATAGGTACGCAAGTTAGATGATAAATGCTAGAAATGCTACAACGGGTGCTGGGGTAGTAATTGTCCAGCTTCTATAGGATAAATAAAAGATAGCAATAATAACACGACGAGGGAAAGCAAGCTCTCCATAAAGTATCAGCATAAAGAGTGTTGATAGAAAGGAAGGTGAGGGTTACAAATGAGAAAGTAAGGGGGTATAGACTATGTACAAGGGAAAATGTAAGGGCAGATAGGCATCCGATCGAGTGATACGAGAGGCTAAGAAAAGCGATAGGAACATTGATAAGATACATGCGCGAGAAAAAACAATCGCAGTGTCCCTGACGAATGTAAAGGATATAGAAAACAGTCAACGAGCAGCAGAAGGTGAAAATCGTGAGGAAGCGGTAGTAAATATCCGAGTCGCACTTCGGGACGGTGTGCGTAATGGAGGATCGGGGGATTGGGGTGGGATCCAGATCTGGTGAAGTTCTGCTTTCTCCTCTGACGTGGAACGCACCATTTTTGGGGGTGCAGGAGTTGATGGCGTAGACAGTCTGCGTGGTTTTGTGGGAATGGGAGGTGGCGCTGGAGTTGTTGTCCGCATGAGGCTAGGTGTTTGCGTCATCGAACGCAGGTTGTGGGTTGGTGCAGGAGTGTATGGCCGAGTCATTGGTGTTTGCGTCTTAACGAAAGGTGCAGGAGTTTGAGTTCTCAGAGGACTCGAAGGAGCAGGCGTATAGGTTCGTGAAGGCGAAGGCGTGGCGGGTGTCGTTGGTCGTGAAGATATCGAGGATGATCTCTGATGTATCGAGTTAAATCGTGAAAGTGGCGACTGTGAGGATGCCGATGTATACGGAGTGGGAGACGTCGATTGTGGTGCTGGCGATGTCGCAGAATGACAAGCATCTGTAGGAATGCCGCCGCTAGCGAGTGAATCTTTCAATTTATTTAACTCCACACAGACATTCTGATAGTCCTGCGCCTTTGCTACATATTGTTGGCGCTGTTAAAGGATTATAAGCCAGAATAGCAGTCAACTCAAGTAGTACAACTCACTTGTCTGATTGGAATGGAAATGTTTGACGATTAAACATGTTTAATAGAGTGTAGAGTAAACATACTTTCTCAATTCTGTTTCTATTTTTTCGTTGGTTATTTGTAGTTCGTCTATTTTGGCTTTGAGGTTGGCCTCGACGATTTTCATATTCCTACTAGCTTCGGAATGTGCTTGATGGTTCATGAGAATGGCCCGCAGGAGCGCGGCGCTAAGCAGAAGCGACGTCTGAGAGCGGACATGAGCAGCGCGATCTGGTGAATTACAATATTAGACTGGCCTGGGCAGAGCCATCAGACGTGAGACATTCGTCCAGTTCTCTGTAGAGGGCAGCAACCTCCTCCACTGAACACTTTTTTGCGGTGACCCTTGCCACTTTTTCCTCAAGCCTGCGAGCTTCCGAATGGATGCCGGAAGATCGATCCGTCCTGCGTGCCCACAGAGAGGCAAAGTCCGTATGACTGGGTTCAACGGGATAGGTAGCCGCTCGCCGCGGTGTACTCCATCCATTGGAAGAATTAAATTCCATACGTATAATTCGAATTGAGTCACAGGTGAAGTTTTCTCGACAGAAAGGACAGACGGGCGTAAAGCGAGAGGGGGTCTTTTCAACTATGGTACTGCAGCAACTCGCACATAGAACGTGTCCTATCCAGAAGAGAAGAAAGAATGTAGAATAAGGGTTTTTCACATGGTTATACATATGATTTTTTGACTAACCACAAGGAATTGAATGAGGTTGGCACTGAGGACCATACTCCTCCGCGCACACGTCGCAGGCAGACCCGGGAGTAAGAGTTAGCATTAGACCAGCCAGTTGAAAGCACCTCTAGGGTGGAGGGAGAAAATTGAAAGTAAACAGGGCGGAGGGGAAAAAATCGCTTGAAACGATCATTGGATATATAGCCATGATGGCTTTAAGCCCAAATATGGCAATGACCCCCTGCACAGCGGCTTACAAACAAACCTCGGGTCCTCCATTCATGCATGCGTTTTCGCAACTCTTTCACTAGTTTTCGGACCTTCTTCCCCTTTCCATGGAAGCAGCAGCTACACCGTCCTCGACATGTACTTTCAAGACCCAACGCCTGATTTGGGGTTAGGAAGCATCTCGTTCGGATTGTTTGAGACTTCCGACAGCTAGTTGTCTCCGTTAGTGACAAGCTCGGACATCTTTTTGATGCGCCTTTATAGGCAAGCCAAATTTACTCCTGATAGATAGGAATGGAGGGATATAAGCCCACTTCGGCAAAATCCTGGGTGGTTTGCAGCATCAGAGGGTGCACATACACAGGTGCCCAGCACTTATACCGAGGTCACCGAAAATGTGGTCGGTTATTGTACAAGCCCGCGGAAGTCCCTGACTAGAATCCCAATATGTGTTCTCAATAAAACAGCAAGTGTGGGACAAGGGCTGACAAGGGCTTCGCTCCATGACGCATGGGGTCCTGAACCCTCGTGCCAGATCCATTCATCATCACACGCTAGAAAAATATCTTGATTCTCTTCCCAGGTAAAGGTACACGATCTCCTCTCAGGATATACCGGAAACGTTGCGATGAACAAGCGCTTGACTTCTATTACTTTCCAAAGCCTCAACCATCGTATCATCGCGCCCCTTTCTACGATATCATCTTGAGCTTCACTTTCTCTATAACTTCAAATGGTGGCTTCAAACCGTTTTTCCTTTCTACATATATAGATCTCAAGTTCGCATAAATCGATCGGGGAGCATATTACATGATATGACATACCTCCAATGATCGATCTTATCATCATATATCTGTTCATAAAGCCCCATAACGCCTTTGCAGACAAGAATACCTGCTATGAATGCATCCAATGCATCACTTGACTTGATCCAGGGTAACTCAAGTAATCAAATTGCTTTATAACATCTCTTAAAAGCTGCTTCTTAGTCCTAGCGTTAGGAGGTGCGAGTCGGGACATCGAAGCCAGGTTTAACATAGCAGCAATCATTCTCGGCGGACATCACCACATGTCCTGGGCATTGGGCGTACTTTACAATGCTTGTGGAGCCTGGCTAACACGCCGCATAAATGAGGCTGATTTAAGCGCTTATCTATATCGTAATGGAAGTCTTTTGGTAGGTTCGGCGCCACATGTCACAATGTCTCTTTCGTGTTCCTACTCAATAGCGGTTATAGATGCCAAACTCCACTCAAGTGCGGGTTTCTATCAAGGTTGATTCGGATATTTGACCTGTCTGGCTCTCCATACCTTGTATAGTATTATGCATACAAAGATGCATCAGGGTCTGTATCACCCACTGTAAGTATGGGCGAGTCATAGCAACTACAGGTAAAAATGTAGACATCCATACCTATCATACCTGCCCATAGTTCTGCCTGATTGGTAGAGCCCAGTCGACTTAGTCAAACATTCATACATGTCCAAACACATAGAAGAGCCTCAATGTGAATGTTGATATATATACTTAGTCTAATGGTATTGAGGTGCAACATTTTAGATGTTGTATGTCTTGTGCATGTGGTCATACATTCAATGTCTATTGGTAACAAATTTCTAAGACATACATAGATTATTGGCTTTGAATTTTGTGTTTTTATCAAATTTAAAAGTCTTAAGTGATGCCCCTTGACTTCAGGGATCTATGACTTTGGGAGCCCAGCACCTTCAGGAAGGAATATAAAGACAGTAAATTGTCACAAAAGAGAAGGCAATGGCACCAGGGTGGAAGAAAAGCCAAAGACACATGGCACATGGTACATTGTCATTATTAGAGTCACCTCTCCTGACTGTGACAAGAGGGGTTTACATTGTCATCAGACCCTAAGTACTCTTATATTGAGACCATGCTGGTAGGAGCCTTTGGTTTTGTGACAAAGAATTGGACCTTGGGAAATTCACAGCCTTTAGTACAAGCCTATCTTGTACTCTACCCCATCTAGCTGTCCTGCAGCTAATAGAAGAGAACAGATAGCTGAGGAAAATTTACAGGGTAAGGCATACAGGCACATGTGTCATACATTGAGGGGTGCATAAGATGTGAGTCTAAGCTCATTAGCACAGCATAGTTCTTCTATTACTCACAAAATAAGTTTGAACAGAAGAATTAGTGAAGACAGGAGTAGTCACTTGAGCCAGTCAGTGCCAGCAGCAATTCCCAAATCTGCTTATGAAACTTCTTGAGAAAGCTTGACTAGTGTAAGTGTAACAGTGCCCTTTGGCTTCCATATTACAATATCTTGTGGCATCTCATAATTCATTATTTATCAAAACTAGAATGGTACATATATTATTTACATACCATTTGTCAGTACCATTCAATGCTGCCAATTTAATTACTTGTATTACATGATGTAAGGAATCACCTTACCTGCATACATGTAAGCCACGACTGATCAACTGGATTTGACTTACATGGTGCACAATGTAAGCTAGGAGAACTGTAACAACATTTTTCAAGTCAAATTAGCATTAACTTGCACTATGGACAACTGTACCAAGCTACTGTGAGAGAAGGAGAAGTTCACTGCCACTAGATACAATCATAATATTGAAATTTTAATGTTATTGTGACCATGGAGGACCAGGAATCTAGCCCATCTGCTAAGCTCCCAATGGATCAAGCAACACTTGTTGCTTCAAATGAGAACACAGAACTTGCCCTGTCACAGCATAGCATGGAGTGGGACACTATGAGCCAGTCATGATATACCCATTGGGCATGAAAGCCAAGATGGTGAGAGAATCAGAAGGGGCCAGGCAGTCTGGAGGTCAGCTAGATAGAGGTGCCAATCCCCACAGACTAAGCTAGGTGAGGGTGGGGCAGTCCAAAGACCAATCTCCTTATAGCAGCTGCAGAGATTCTTAATGTCTTGACAACATTGTGGATGCTTTGCTACTCTGGAAGTGGAAGAAGCCCACAAATATCACTGTCAGATGATGCATCATTTTCTGAGATGGAGCACTTGCTCTCAATCTAACTAGCAATCTCAGAAGGACTTAAGCCTAGGAGGAGTGATCCATCAGGACAATTGTCCCCTATGCCAAGTTGAGTGAACTTGAAGACTGGCTTATGAGGATTTTGCATATTTTATGCAGTAGCTCAATATTATTACTTGCACTGGTACCTGTTTCCATTAGAAAAATGGAAAAAGAAACCTGTGATATCATTTCTTTGACATATTTTCCTTTGGAAAAAGGCTTTTCCTATCTTTTTAAGCCTTTTTCCATTGGAAATTGTCATGTTTCCATTATGGGTTGTGCAGCTTATGGTTCACACTTCATAGGTCAAAACCAGTCATGATTCTGTCTACAAAGTATGAAGTAAGGCACTGCCTTACATAAGTGAAGTAAATACATTTTATAGGTAGCATCATGTGATGCTACAAGAATGATATAGCTATAATAATTCAATAAGTATTCTATAAGTACACTGAGATAGTAATGGACACTCCATTACATACCCCCTTTTGAGCCCATCAACAGTCTCACATAAGTGTGATGGCTATCAAGTAGTGGTACAAGGGGGTGGGATACAACACTCCAGCTATGAGGTGGCACCAGGGCCCTGAAGGGGTCCCTACATAACAAGAGAATGTAGGCTCAGGCACTCAGCTTGCCTGGTTGTAATTCTACTATTGTGAACTATGTGTAGTAGTCCATCCTGCCTGTTTGTCCATCTGCAAAGACAAAGCTTCCTTGTTACTCACAATGTCAGCCCAGCACTTGGATACAACATTAGTTGTATTGATCGAGCTGCTAGTTCTGGCTTTGGGGGCAACAGCAGTAGCAATGTCAGTTACTACAATCACATTCAAAGAGCCAGGGGCAATGGGATCTGTTGCTTTTGAGCTAGCAGTAGTGAGGGCAGAGGCCTCTTTATGAGAGTCCAGTTCCATAGACTCTTCAGTAGTCATGGCCTGAGAGGATGCAACAGGTGCTGCAGACAGGCTGGAGGACATTGCTGCTGCTAACAAGGAGGGCCTAGCCTCATTTGGGGCTGCACCAGGATGAGTAGAGCTGGAAAATGACTCCTCCACTGCAGCTAGAGAGGCATTCACCACCTCTGCTGATTGTTGCAAGAGGTGAGGTAAAGATGGCTGGTTCCCAATAGCACAGCCATTTAGAGGCATGCAAGGGGAAATGACCACAGCTCTTGTGGATCTGAAAGAGTACTCAGAATTGCTCCTGATTGTTGATGGTGAGTTTGTACCACCCAGCATATTTGGCCAGGGCAGGAAGTTTGCCCATTAGCCTAAGTTGATGATGGCATTCATTGTCAACCCACATTAACAGGTCAGTGTGCAGTGCACTCCTGGACCAGTGGTTATCCAAGAAGCATATAACCCACATTAGAGAATACAGTTGGCAAAGAGATAACAAATGACCTCTGTTTTGCTGAGATTGTTAATTTGGATAGGCTGGATGTTCAGCCTATGCAAGGTGAAAGTATAGGGAGTGAAGGCATTGAACTCCCCTACCTCATAGTGGTAGTTGTCAACCACATATCTATAGAGCTGGGGCTGAGCTACAACCATAGCAAATAGCCACACATAGGCCATTCATTTGAACACAACGAGCACTGAATAACCGAGCGAATGATATACATCAGAGAATGGAATGGAGCAGAAATGTAAAAAATAGAGCATATCTTGCCCAGGAGGACTCCGATTCCAATCACGATTTGTATTGGAGAGACTCAAAGATTGGGATATCATTGATCACAATGGGAGGGAAAAAAACAAGTAGGAAAGATGACCATACTTGTGCCTAGTATTCATAAAACAGTCTAGTCTAGTGGTGTCTGTTGAGATCATGGTCATGATTTTTCCAGCACTATGCTCTAGTTCTGCACGACCAGAGAGTCGTAACAATTTTCAAGAGACAACGCCATCAGCTGGACTATGCAATCAATTGGAGGCCACAAATAACACGAATCAAATCCATCACTGTTCGAACAAACAACCCATTTGTCTGACTGACTTCAGCGCTGGTCAATATAGGTTGATCGCAAGATTACAGTGTTCACTTACCCTGGAAATAATGATTCGTCAGCTACATTTGAAGCTCAGTAAACATAGAATTCTAAACAGAAAACATTATGTGTACCAAGCTGGAAATCTCTAGCCCGCATGCAATTTCAATGACAACTACATACTTTGCATCACGAACAACGTGAAAGCCACCCCAATAGTATAGCCAATTACTTGCGGCTTGTCAAACTGTCCAGCAGAGGCTTTTTGTTAATCAGAGAGACGATGGTATTTGTATGACTTCGTGAGCCAGGCAAATAATACTTTCGATACAAGTAGTGTGGTTGTTTTCAGGGTATCTATGCATGGGAGATGACCAGAAGTCAGCTTTCATGGACTCGTCACCTTGAAAATGACTCACCATCACAAAGCTTAAAGAATCCAACAGATGTGAGACACAAAAGTCTTTAGAAGCGCGTAGAACAGAGATTCGTCATATCGAGGTCTCTTTTTCCTGCTGTGTTCTAGTCGATGGCGTGTTTATTGTTGACTTCAATTTACTTTATGGGACACGAAAACCTACATCTGTGAAAGGCACGACCCATTGAAAGGCAAGTCTCAAGAGATACCTAAGTATCTTGAGCTTTGAATCAGAAAAAACGTATTGAAACACGTCAATGGCGAGAAAAACGTACGCTGCACTGTCTTCTGGCAGAACCTTCCAGGCGGAGGTCTAAAAGGATTGAGAAACTTCATCAAGTGTGACTTGGGTAGGGAAAATATTGAGTCTGGAGAGGCAAAGTAGTCGACTATATACACGACTTCACATGCAAGGTCGATAGTTGTTTGGACATGACCATGTGGTAGCTGTGGTTTTCCGCCAATACATTACAAAGCGTACTGTAAATATTTGCGTAGCACTCAACAATTGCAATGTGGAAGAAGCGTGGCCAAAATGCAAAGCTCATCATCATAATGCTTATCCAGGTGTCAGGCTAAGGTTTTGAGAGGGTCTGCTACAGTTTCAGAATGGGTTACTACCGCGAGGACGAAAACCTTCACATTGACATTTAGATCTGGAGCCTGTGAAACAAAGTGTGCCCACTGAGTACCCTGTCAAGGTCCTTGTTCAATGCCGCTTCACAACATGACCGTCCTTGAGCACAGGTTCATGATATTCACCACTGCAATGCCCAAAATAACGGCTCCTCTCCAGAACACCAACAGAGGTTGACTGCTTGATCCTGCCCTTGGAACTTTCAAGGCTTCCAGCAAAAAATAATTGTACCAGTGTATATGACATTGATATACCTCAACAGCGTGCCATATCCGCAAGATTCAAAGTTTTCTGCTTTCCGAGTCCTCTTTGGGTACAGGACATCTAACGAGGATTCTCAGAACACAAAAGAACTTCGGGATTCCAGGATTTCCAATAGACATTTGGCCCCGCAGCAAGCTTGACCCAACCAGCCACAAATAACTTCACAGAATTTCATATAATATGGTGCATCCTTGGACATCTAGACCCATAACTCCATGCTGGGTATAACCGCTCCATACAGCAGGTACACAGGTGAGTGGATCTCACGTATGTTTCCGTGCACACAGGGTGTGTAGTCATAAGGAAACAGAACGCTGGTGGCACTCTAAAATGTTGTGAGTCCAAGTCTCATCACAGTTCATGGAAACCATTCCTCTCTCGGGAGGCTAGAATACGTGAAGAGGCTGTCATGATCAGTCGTAGGATTTCCTGCATAATCAACACGCTGGTTATTCTCAAACTGCCCGAAGATAATGAGTATTCATCAAAGAGGACATTGTGACAACATGATTTCAATAGTCAAAAGTGGGATTTGAACGAGAGGAGAAGTTGGAAAAGTTCAGCATGTGTCATGAGGGGTCGCACTTCACCGTACCAAGTTTGGGGAGTTTTATCTGTCTCTGTGTTCTCATTCTCTGGATGTACACGGCTGCTTTGGTGCCGGAGCTGAAACTGAGAGCTAAGTCAATGTGGATAAGTGGAGGGTAGGTCGTGTAAGATCTTTCTTTATCCATAACTGAATGATCCGTTCGCTGGGCTGACTCCTGGATTAGGTCATGGAAGATTACTATCTTTGAGGGGGAAGGCTTGACGTAAAGAACAGGCTTACATAGAAGGAAATCGAATACTACAGAACACGCCGCGGAAAACGCCGCCCCCTTTACGATTTTCTGGGTACGGGAGACGATAACAAGCAGGAGCTGTACAGCAGAGCACGACTTGTGAAGCCTACCTGCAATCGAGTCAATTGCGTACCAAAACTCGGATTGTGAGCCATTGCCGTCAGCATCCGATTCATGGCCAATATTGATACGCCGGCCTCGAAGCTGAGGACCGGCAAAAGTACTAAAACAACTAAAACGAATGCTTTCCTATACCCAAACGGCCGAAAACCGTAAGCCGAACGTCGAAAACTGTAGACGTGAAAGACATACCTTTTAAGAAACAAGTACTACCACCCAAGTAACACTAAAAAGATGGCTGAACCAAAGCAGGCACGTCAGAATTACAGCGATCAACAGAGATCAAATGAAGAGCCAAGTCCGTGGCAGTGCTTAGGCCGAGACGTCAATCCCGGATCATAATCCGAGATCAGCCATCAAGGCCGACGAAACTCTGCACAAACTGCCAAACCTTCCACCGATTAAAACGCCTGACGCAACACGTTTTGTTAAGACTCCCAACACGCTATTAAGTCCCGAGAATGACCAGAACCTGCTAAGTACGCAAGAAAAGAATGATGGGACAAGGAAAAAGGCAAAACTATAAAAGCTACGGGTAAACGGAATGACGTAAAAGAGATGACGCGCAGACCGGTCTATCGCGGCTGATACCACGCGGAGCGCAATGGTCCGTGCACGAACAACGAGGTATGAAAGGGATAGGATTTCGGGGAGGATGAGCAAGCAGTCTATGTACCACGGCTCGGATAACCCCAGGGAGCGGTTGTCTTAGGCCTACGAGTTCTAGTTGCTTCGGGTCTAGAGTTTAATAATAGTAATTGAACCCATTCACTTGTGCGAGAACCGTCTCAAACTTGTGGATGAATCATATAAAATTATATATATTGTTGCTACGTCTACGTGACCTTGCGTGTAGTTAAAGCCTCCAAACTTCTGTGAAACAGAGTTTGAACAGTTGATCAGATCGATTGATGGCATCAAACTTACATTTCGCATCAATATTTGTGTCATTGTGGTAGATGTAACATTGTAAGTACGAGGCACGTTGTACGTACTTGTTTTCCTATGAAATAGAAACGGGCCGCAGTCCCGACATCGACTCGTCACCAAAAATTAAGGATTCAATATCTGGGAATTGTTCCGTACATCCATCATTCATCCTCTCAGTATTCAACATTGAAGGTCTGCTGCAGGCCCGAAAGCCGGACCGAGATGCAACTTCCATGGTCGACTCTTGATCACGAGAACTATGCGCTGACCCGATTGCAAATGCCTTGAAAGAGCTGTCTTGCGACAGTGTCGAAGCATGGACGAAGCCATGTGCGTAGCATTTGAAAGTTGGTGAGGCACATCAATCATTCAGTCAGCTCATAGTACACGGAATACCAGCCAGTGAGTGAGAGTCGGGCTCCTCGTCTAGTGGGGCTGATGAGACCCGGACCGCGAAGGCGCTCGCATTTAATATGGGACTGTCTCGTTGAAGGCCTCAAAAAATGCTGCGCCCTTTCTTTATTCTCACGCTATCCGCTCTGACAAATGGACTGCCATCGATTGATCGTCAATCTCTTGTCAGACGTTTCAACCCAACACGCAATGGCTCGTCTCTCAGTGCCACAACGCCCATGCAAGTTGGCAACGGTAATTTTGCCTTTGGGGTGGACGTGACAGGTCTTCAGACACTTCTACCATTTGCCACCATGTCCTCTTGGGGCTGGAAAAACGATACACTTCCTGCTGGCATGACGATACAAGACGTAGAGGATTACAAAGGGGTGAGCTGGTACAATCATGGTCGATTGGTTCAATATGATTTTGGGGGAGGAGGGGTCGAGCAATGGCTCATTTCGAACCCAAACAGGGTCAATCTCGGAAGGATAGGCCTTGTACTTTATTCGGTGGAAGGGGAGAAGCTCAGCATCACGGGAGATGATCTCACGAACGTAGAGCAAGAGCTCGATTTATGGACTGGAAAACTAGCAAGTCGGTTCTCCTTCCAAGGTGAAACCATCACAGTCGAGACCGCTGTAGCTGATGACACCGGATGTATCGGAATTGTCATTGGATCTTCACTTTTGAAGAGTGGGAGACTTGGGGTTTTCCTGGATTTCCCCTGGAGCGATGGAGAGGCCAAGTTTAGTGCCCCTTTTGTCGGTAATTGGAATGCGACATCCAATCATACGACCATGTTAGAAGCCTCAGGAAATAGTCGTGCAAGCATCTTCCACACGATGGTTGCAGCGACGTTCAAGACGACTGTAATGGGTGAGAAGTTCGGTATCTCACGCGATAGCCCAGATGTCCACCGGTACACCGTTCAACCATCGAAAACGACAACGACTTTCTCTATCACTGTCGAATATGGGCTCCCTGAGGATGAGCCAAAGGTTTCTTCTGCTCAGAATGTTATTGATAATTCTGCGAGTGCCTGGGAAGAATACTGGACGAACAGTGGTTTTGTTGATGTTCTGACAGGTTCTACGGATTCGCGAGCAGCGGAATTGCAAAGGAGGATTATTTTGTCGCGATACCTCATGAAAGTGAATGAGGCCGGAGATACTCCGCCCCAGGAGGTGAGCATGAGGCCCTGTATCATCGGGCCAATCGCACTGATGACGGTCGACTGAACAATAGTCCGGTTTGGTCAACGATGGTTGGGTATGTATGCATTTCTTCACGATGATGTCTACATAATAAGTCCTATGTCTCTGTGATGTCCAGTATGGGTGAGTATTCGAGATTCGATACTATTCGGAGTACTTAATGTCACCACAGGAAGTTCCATATGGGTAAATGTTCTCAGGCGTCTAGAGTCGCGGTGAGCTGAACTTTTTACTCCTATAGAAATGTATTTCTGGCACTGCGCACACTGGGCCCTCTGGAATAATTGGGATCTCCTCCGTCGTTCGACGACCATTTACTCGCGATTCCTCGACAGCTCTATCGCTCGCGCTCAAGTTCAACAAGGCTGGCCCGCTGGTGCTCGCTGGCCTAAGATGACAGATCCCTCCGGTCGTTCATCACCAGGCGAAATCAACAACCTTCTCATCTGGCAACAACCCCATCCTCTTATCTTTGCACTCTACGAGTATCGCGCTTTCCCAGTTAAGGAAGTACTAGAGAAGTGGAGGGATGTCGTTATTGAAACAGCAAACTGGATGTCAGCCTTTGCGTGGTATAATGAAACAACAGGCGTGTACGATATTGGTCCACCGATGTACATCACGAGTGAGGACACTAGTCCGAACGTCACGCAGAATCCTGCAGTGGAGTTGGCGTACTGGCGCTTAGGTTTGGATATCGCGTCAAAATGGATGATTAATTTGGGTGAAGAGGTGCCGGATGACTGGACCAAGGTTGCGGGCAATCTCGCCAAGCTGCCTATTGACAATGGAACGTACGCGGTGTATGAGGGTATCGAGAGTGATTTCTGGACAGACAAGGCGTATACCAATGATCACCCAACTCTTGTCGGTTTGCATGGCTGGCTCCCCCCAACGTCGGGCTTGAACGTCACCATAGCTCAAATAACAGCTGAGAAAGTGTGGGTATATTGGAATGTTTCCAACTTTTGGGGGTGGGTGGTTTGTGCCACATCAAGGTAATCGAAACTGACGATAATCCAGGTGGGACTTCCCAATGCTCGCAATGTCGGCAGCACGCAATGGGGACCAAGAAAAGGCCGTAGAATGGCTTCTTCACCCACTTTTCGCCTTTGACGACGTTGGCATGCCCATCGGTGGTGCCAGAGTACCTACACCATACTTTCCGGGTTCCGGAGCATTGCTCCTCGCGATCGCAATGATGGCTGAGGGATGGGATGGCAGCCAGGGAAGTGCACCTGGTTTCCCCAGTAATGGTTGGGATGTTCGAGCCGAGGGTTTAAACAGGGCTTTATGATTGAGGTGTGAAGATGTGGGAGAAGCATAAAAATTATTTGAAAGGCGTATGAATTTCTACTGTATCAAAGGCAAACAAGGAACTCTGGCACTGGTTGGATACTCTGTAGCGCCATGATGTTAACGATCATGAAAAGGCTCCTCAAGCTCTGGTATCAATCAGGGCAAATATGTAGAACAATCACGTCCTTGTGTGAAGGATACGATACTTGACGATCGTTTGCTGATGTTGAACATTACGCTAAACGTCCAAGAAATCGAGACTGTAGAGAGTTGTACAAAGGATCTGTGTTCTCACGAATGTGGGGGATGTATGCAAAGTGAGGATAACTATAATCAAGAATGGTTTTTCCTATTATCAGCAAAAAGAGAGTTAAACAAGTGGTGATCGAGTGGAGGGTATTGTTGGAATGTAGAAAAGAATCCTCAGAACATCATGCAGTTTCACCATACTCTGCTCGAATGCGAAGAATATCTGCGCGCTGTAGATTGGCTTCGCTGCAGAGCGACCTAAATATTGATGTTTCATTGTCGTAGAGATTGAGGACCGTGTCGAACTCGGCGACCTTGCCGGCGTCCATGACAAGTACACGATCATAGTATGCTGCAGTGATTTGAGCGAAGGATTATGGATGCATAAAAAGTAATAGCTACCTATGGTGTTCAGACGATGGGCAATACACAATAGGGTTGAGGAAGCAAACTCTTTCTTAATAGTTCGCTGTAATTTCGCATCTGTTTCAACATCGACACTACTTGTCGCTTCGTCCTTGCACTCATGATTAGTCAAAGATAAGGGTTGACTAGTGATCACGAAAAACTGACAAGGATAATGACGCGACTATTCTTCACGAGGGCACGACACAGTGCTATCAATTGTTTTTCTCCCACGCTATAGTTCGACCCTGTACAAAGTTTAACACGTCAGCGACATGCGTGAGGGATAGCACAGGCCTTCATCTCCAACTGTTGAATCGAGGCTGAACTTCACATCAACTGTCGGGTCAGAACGGGATAAGAGCCCTGCACGTTGTATCACGGAAACAAGCTCCGCGTCCGTGCATAGGCCTTTCGGATCCCTATAACAATGAATTGTCATAAATTGGCGATGAACGTCTGCAGAGAGAGAGCCCACAGATTGGACCGCAAAGTTCCTATAAACATTGTACTGTCTTGCGGGACCAACGCGATCGAGTTCCGGAGAGTCGAGAGGCCCATGCGACTGATATCACAACCATCTATCTCAATTTTACCATTCCGAAGCTCGACGGTGCTTGTGATGGTCGAATTAATTGGTGTAAACAACGTATTAAGAGAAAGGGTCACTCACCGGAAGAGCGCGTGTAACAAAGAAGATTTGCCTAAGACCACGGAATCTTTGTAAATGAAGTAAAGATATGTAGTATCATTTCAATTTACCTGCACCGGTGCGTCCAACGATACCGATCTAGACAACGTTCAGAAAGGAGGGATAGGAAAACGCTGGGAACACCACCTTCTCCCCAGAATGGACGTTGAAGCTGACATCCTTCAGTACAAGCGGCAGGCCTTCGCGGTAGGCAAGGTCTACGTTGGTAAAAGAGATCTGTCCCTTCTCTGGCCAAGATGGAGGAGGATCATCAGGAGTCGTAGAAGCGGCTTCAGGAGAAAGTTCTGTATAATGAAGGACTCTCTCGACAGCGTTCATGTTCTGCTCGTTCTTAGCAAACTGATTAATCATTTCCGCTTTGAAGGACTCTAGATAAGTACAGGTCACAGCATGACAAGAGCATACATACAAAAAGTCTGAGTGACTGCGCAAGTTTCAACACACAAACAAAACAAGTATTGCATCAGCACTCACTTGCCAAGGTGTAAGAGAGCACCACGCCGATCTTCGCAGGGTTCACCGAGTGACGATAACCGGCGGCAAATAATGCAATCCCCAGAATCAGGACGTTACCAAAGAGATCCAGCCTGACTGACAACCAGCGCTGGATGGAGATTGTCATGTAGTACGCTCGGTTCTCTAGGTCTAATCCTTTTTCAGCAATGATGATAGAGGCATTCTAGAAAGAAATGAGAACGAAGCTAGGGGAGTCAATCCAATCCGACCTGTTCTCCATAAGCTCGGATCGTCGCAAGACCAGTCAGCGTCTCTACAAGATTAGCATGAGACAATAGTATCCGTCAGTCATTAACCAGAATCAAACTTACCAGAGTAAGACCCATACAACACTGACCTCAGAATAGAATCAAGACGCTTGGTTTCGACCGAAGTTCTCCGGTAAAAGACGGAGCAGATGTAGTAAAGGACGATCAATGGGGCAAATATGATTCCAAGCAATGGGAAGGTGTAAAACACCAGAGCTATGGTTCCTAAAACAGAAGCGGATGTGGACAAAAACTGATGAGCAATAGTAAACAGTTGACCAGAAGACCTAAAGAAACACATAAGGATCTGACCTGCCAAAGTGTGGCTGCAATCTCCACATCAAGAGTATCTTGATCTTTCGAAAGTCTTGATTGTATCCGCCCTAAGAAAAGAAAAAATAGATGATATACATACATTGGAGGCAACAAGTCAAAGATTTACCCATAGGCGTTGTGTCAAAGAACGATACTGGCGAACCTAAGACGCCTTTGAGCGCGGCTTTGAATAGCCGCAAACTTCCAACAAGACACATGAGGCTAAACAAAGAGTCACTGATGATCTATTGACGTCTTTGACTCTTCAATACTCACGAGAAAGCTAGACTGAGGAGACACGAGAACAATGCTTGAGCGACACCTGATATGAAAGTCAGTTCGATAGCATCCTGAGGTACAGCCGATAGAACAGACCAAGACCAGCATATACCGCCATGTACTGTCCTTGACTGAAACCTTCGATAATCCCCCCGGTCCAGAAGCCAAGGAATAGATTATTCCCAACTTCATTACAGTTTAACTCGGTCTCGGAGCCTCACGTGCAGAACGTACCTTGCGAACTCTCGTTGAGCAGCAGCAGACAGACAATGATAGGAACCCAAACAAAGCCACCGGAAAACCGTAAATACTTCTTGTATACGTCCCAAATAACTGCACCTGTGTTGCGTTCCTCTACTTGCATAAGAGCAGCTTCAACTTCCTTCCCACTTTGGTCCCAGTCGACTACAGTGGTCCGGATTTCTCTTTGCGGCCTAGCACCCTCTGGTGCCTCAAGGCTGCCATGCTCATCCATCAAACTCGAAAAAATAGAACTGTTCTTCACGAGGTCCTATGAGACAATTTAATGCTGATACATAGGATGAATAGAAGAGATGAAGCATACCTCGTAGGTTCCTTGCTCGGCGATGACACCGCGATCCATTATAAAGATATAGTCAGTCTTTTTGAGAACATGTAGAACGTGTGTTGCAAGGATCCTGGTTCGTGTCGAGAGAGGTCCCGACAACAGACACTGATCTAGTATGCCTTTGCCAACATAGGCATCCACAGCCGAAAGAGGGTCATCCAGAAGCACAATATCAGAGTCCGAGTAGGCTGCCCGAGCCAGAGAGACACGTGCCTGTGATAAAACAATCTCAACCCCATTGTACAACTCAACTTTGAGATAACCGTACCTTCTGACCACCTAACCCCTTTCATAGTAAACCTCACAAAAGAAAAAAGTACTCTTGGATGCTTACCGCTTAGATTAATGCCTTTCTCACCTATCTCAGTCTTCTCCCCATGGGGCAGCATTTCGAGGTCACGCTCTAGATGGCATGCCTTAATAACTTCACGAAATCTGACATGGCATTCAACAAGGATTGTACTACAGGTACTGGTCAAAACCAAACCTTGTTTCGTCATCCTCACGACCAAATAGAACATTCTCGCGGAGAGTGGCGTTTCGAATCCAAGCCGTTTGTGGGACATAAGCGACAGTACCACCAAGAACAACCTAGAACTCTCATCACTGATTTATTTAGGGGGACCAAAGTTTACAACAATTACCTTGCCCCTAGTTCTGCGCATCTCACCAATTACAGACTGGAGAACAGAACTCTGGAACAATAGAATGTCACTTTATGTCAAAATTCTCAATTCCAACACATACTTTCCCAGAGCCTACGTGTCCCACGATTGCAACAAATGATCCTTTGGGAACGCAAAGTTTGAGGTTTTTCAGCTCAAAAGGCTTGTCTTCTTCGGAATTCTTCTCCCGTGTCTCGGTAACAAGTTCGCCCATGTGTGTCGGTAGTGTGTCGAGCTTCTTCGACCTTCCTTTGTTTGTTTTTGCTTCTTCTTTGGTTGCTGTCTTGATCTTGTCACCCTTGCTTTTCATAGGCATCTTTCCAGCTGTCTCCCATGTAAAGTCGCCATCGACTTCAACTGCAGTGGGAAGAGACTCGTCGAGAACATAAGGGTCCCCAAGTTCTTCAGCAGACAAAAATTTTGAAATGCGGGTGAGTGCGACAAGGAGGTCAGCCAAACTGGCGAGTACTATAGGGAGAACGATGAACGGGACACGGATGATCTAGTGAGGGGGTTGAGACAATGGATGAAAAATGACAGTAGTGACGGGCGCACAGTGAATAGTTGTAGAGACGTGAACACAACAGCAATGTTCAAGTCGTGTCCAGTCAAAGCATAGGTAATCTATCAAATTGACCTTCAGTACTGAATTTGAGCACAATTGCATGACGAACGAAAGACAAAACCGTTGCTACAACAGGAATGAAGGTAATAGACGCGATCAAAATCGAGGATGCAATACTATGAGGATTTAGAGCTGTGCATGATCCGCAATCTCAGTGATTGGACATACGATGTTTTTCTGAGTGCCGCGATTTCTCCGGCACGATATGTTCCAATTTGGGCTGCATAGAACTCTTCCCAAGCATACACTTTAAGCAGCCGTATACCTTGGAGGACCTGGTAACTTATCCTGAACAATCACGAACAAAAACGTGAAACGGAGAAACAACATACTTCAGTCGTAAGGCGTACTCGAATATCAGTGATCTTTACTCCTTTCTCGCGTTGTTTGAATATTATCATGACAAGTATAGCTTGAAATGGGAGGCCGAAAACCATGACCTATGCAGGCCATCTTAGAGGCAGTCCGTCAGCTCCAGAAGAGACCACACACCGCCAGGCCAACCAAGGCTGAGTATCCGAGCTACAAAAGCAGTTCTGCGTAAGGAAAACAAGAGTAAAAGGATGTAAAGACGCTAACATTTCCGATCAAAAGACCGATACCAATAAGTATCTTAATAGGCCTCAATTGATGAATCATAGACAAACTAGTGAGACTCATCCTAACCTGAATGGGAGCAACCCAAATACTAAATTATGATCAGAGGTACTGAGGTTTCTTCAAAATGATTGGACTGACAAGTGTGCAAACGCAGCAAATTGGTCAATACGGGTCGCGTCCGTGGAAATCATTGTTGTGATCTGTCCCACTGTATGTTCTAACTTCGCCCGTCCAGATAGTCTCAGGGACTTCCGGAATATAGAGCCGATGGTCTGGAGACACAATGAGTAACGATCCGTGAGATGTTGAGAAAAACAAACCCCTGCACGCATCATCAGGCCTGTCGTCATCCCAACTGTCCACAAGATATGAGTAAGGAGGTCAGGTTCATTCGGGGCCGCAGGAAAATACTGACGCTGGAAAAAGTGATTGGCCAACTATTTCAGGAGGTTCAAATGTTTCTCAGAATCGGTGACAGAAAGTAGTTACCAAGCTCGCGAGCTCTGATAACAATCGTTCAAGAAACTGATATTTACACATAACTTCGGTTTCTGCACACAGACCTTGCATGACAAAAAGGGCGAATGCCAACCCTATCCCATAACCTATCCCTCGTGGTCTTTCAATGATACCAGATGCCTTCTGCTCATCCGACAGCCGAAAGTAGACATAAGAATTCGTGAGCCACGTCAGAATAACTTTGTTAAGCAATGGTGTAAGAGTTTTCAGCGTGTCTAAGGAATAAATAATGAGTACATTATGCAGTTGACATACATTATCAGAACAGACCCGAGCACAGATGCAAAGCACCAGCGATCCAGATTCTCTTGAAAAAGGCAGTATGCAGTGCTTTGAACAACGAGGAGTCGTAGACCGACAGATCTTTCGCTGCTTCATCTGATTCTTTCTCAGTAACCTCCTTCATGTCGCTATCAAATTTAGCATCAAAATCTGCATCTGATCTTGCAGCCCTATGTGGAAAGCATTTTGGGCGTTGGTGAGGAGGACAACGCGAGTAATACGCCCGTTCGAGTTCTTTTGTGATATTCTCTGCAGATTGCTCATCAGGTAACTTCCATAAATCTTACAAGAATCAGTCCCAGTGAAACGACTGAAATGAGGAATGTGGCACCATGTTCCTCTAAAGGTCGCGTAAAACCGACGTATAGAAGCGGATCGAGCCAAGAGAAAAACACTCGAGAAAGAATGCTAATAATCGCAAAGACAAGTCAACAATATAAAAAAGAGACAGTGATAAACTTACGATACCCTTCCCTCAGGGACATCTTTGCCTGCGCCAAAAGCAGGGGGTGCAGGTCGAGGATTGTAGAGGTTCCACATCGCGCACTGGCTTTGGGAAATTGAAATAAATGTCAAGCGCCTTAAAGGGAGCGATGTCAAGGATGAATCACTTGAGCAAGAAGAAGGGGTCAAAATATCCACGTAGACAACATAGACAGTCTGGACGTGTGTGCCCTTGGTAAGATACTTATATATATACTTATAGGTGTATGTGACTCCAAATTGCTTACGGCTGCCGAGGCCGTGATCGCCGGTATGTAAGTTCTCGAAGCCATCAGTAAATACCACGTGGTTTATTTAGAATATTGACGTTATTTATCTCATTTTGCAATCATTTCGCGCTGTGCATTCGTGACTCCATGATACTTATTTTATCACAATACATACTTTATCTGCAAGGTGGGTTATAATCGTCCGAGCTCCTATTTCCTCGACGATTAGGGGTTTCCTGCGCTGAGAATGCGATCCCCAAGCAGGACAGATATAATATGTATGTGCAATAAAATAAAATTTGCAAAGTTAGAGATCATTCGAAAATGATATTAAGAAACAGATATTTCAACCCATCAATATCCTACGATAATAAATCCACTATGAAGGTGTGGGTAGGGTGGGTTTGAAAACAGAGCTGACCCAACGCCTACGCGTCCTTCACGACGCGTTGATGGAGGTTGGTTTCTGACAGCTCACAGTCATGTGTTTCGCACACGTCGAAATACGTCTTCTCTCCTCCCGTGCCTCCTTCCTCATAGACGTCATTTCGCGCTGTGCATTCGTGACTCAATGATACTTATTTTATCACAATACATACTTTATCTGTAAGGTGGGTTATAATTGTCCGAGCTCCTATTTCCTCGACAATTAGGGGTTTCCTGTGCTGAGAATACGATCCCCGCCCCCAAACACCGGAGGCAAAGCGGAGCAAGGATACCCCCACACATCCGGCTAACGATCTAGATATGATAGGACAGGTCTCAACATTTCCATGTACATCGGCGCGATTACTTCTGGTGACCTCCAGTACCTCAAAAAAGAATCCAAAGTCCACATCCCCAAAAGTTTCACAATATTGGGTGGAACCCCAGCTAACAGAAGTGCAGTTGTCCCATCTATATGGAAACAATGACCCAAGATTTGAGGCATAACAGCATCCTCTTCAAGCAGTTCAGCAACCTCCTAGTCACCAATGCCATTTTTGTAACATTCAGTCCTTCAAACATTGCAATAGGTTCATCCATGTGAGCTTTGTTTACATGTGCATGAATGGATAAAGCTGTTATTGGATTACACCAACCAAGCTGACAAGTGACAAGTACTGTCTCCCCATTTGACTTCCCTCGTTTAGTGCATGGCAAATGCAATGTATGCAATCTGACATTGTTAGGGTGGCCAAAGTGTCTCCAAGATGGTATGTGCTCCCATATGAAGTGCACCTGACATGGGGGAAGAAATTCTCCCAGATGAATCTGAGACCAGAAAGCTGTCAAGGTGACAACCCATATACATGCATGAAATCCTACACCCAAATCCAACCTTGAATAAATCAGTTCCAACATACAAAGCAACACTGCTGGTTGTTGCAGTTTAATCAATTCTAGAGGGCACATGTTTTCAGTCCCTCAAAGCATATATGACAAATGCAAGGAATAATTTCACGGCCAACCATTTTGAATGTGCCACACCCTCAAGCCAGAAATCTTATTAGAAGCTGTCTTGCCCACCAACTTTCCTGCCATGGAAGCCACAAAGAGACTGAGTACCTCCTCAGATGCAGGTATGGCAGCCAAGAATGGTATATTTTCCAAAGTGCAAAAATCCAGATATTGTTTCACAGAGCCCACATAATGTCAAGTTGTAGAATCTCTCCATGCATTTGAAATGACTTTGTCAATGTGTTCTTGCTCATCTTGTGACAATTCAAAAGGTCATACCAGTGTACACTCTTGCAACAATTCCCAAGGTCATACCAGCATAGAATACTGCAATTCACCATGTCCCTCAGCATGTAGACCTTAAAGCAACCATGCCTGTAAACAATTTCTTGAGCACTGCAAAGCACCAATCCCACCTTGGTAAGTGTAAGGCACTGTATGAGAACAATGCAGATCTATATGAACCATGGGAGGCATTGACTTGTGAAGAAGTTGAGAAGAAGTCAATGGCACCAACATATCACAATGCAGCTGACAACTCGCTCAGAATATCTGAGACATTCAATGGCATTTTTTTCCCATGCAAATATGTAACAAAGGCAGTAACACAAAGTATTGAAAACCACAATTCCAACATTGTTTCAAATCCATTCCACTCCAGATCAACCATTTCCAACATTGTCTTGAATTCATTCTACTCAAGATCACCTTTTGCAATGGCACAATCCACAAAAGGTGACAGGTAAGATGGAATCAAAGGTGGGAAAGGCAACAGGAGCTTAGACAATGAGAAGATTCTCTTGACAGTGCATCCACCTTGTTCTCCTTTGTCAACACCCAAGACACTGTCAACCAAATCAAATGACTCTGGAAACCATCCATGATATGATGCAGGATTAGATTCTGTTGATTGTTATGTGATCAACCTGCCTGCAACACACTGGCCACCTCTGAATTATCAAAGCAAAGAATTATGTGGCAATCATGAAATCCTGCAGCCACCAGTGTTCAAATGGCTAAATCAACCATGACCATCTCAGCCCACCCAATATCTCTACCATCTGCAAACCAATTTGATTTTATTGGCCATGCCAACCACCTCCCATCCAGCACCAATCTGATGCCCCAAGAAGTTGAAGCATCAATGAACAATTGCACATTCAATGGATCTCACAGTTTGACAATATTGACACTGCATTTGCCTGACTGCAGTCTATCTTGCCACCAGGTCACATCCTCCATAACCATCCTACCAGGATGATGACATACAAAAGCACTATTATTCTGACCAAATCCCACACAAAAGGCATAGAGTGATGGGAGATGTGAATGTCCCAATGGAACCACCAAACACACATGATTAAGTGTGCCAATTAGCAATTCTATGGTATGCAAGCTGACTGTGATCCCATCTTTCCATTCCACCAGCTTTCCCAAATACTTCAACTGTTTGGCATCCAGTAGAGACACCATCTTTGCATCAAGAGACCAAAGAGACCCAATGTAGGTGAAGGAGGAAGTGAAAGGACTATGTTTATCAACTGCCCAAGGCCACCCCAAATGCTTGGCAATATTCCAAATAATATGTGATTCATTATAATGATACTTGTATAGTAGAGCATGACTGATAGGATAATGGAAAAATATGAAGTCATCCACCCACTTGAGCATGGCCTTGATGCTGTGATGTAGAAATATGTGAACTAGGGCATCAGCCACCTTCCCAAAGATACCTGGGGCTGATGCCACTCCAAAATTCAGGCAAAAGTCAAAGTGCATGAGATTATTGATTGTAACTGCAAGTAACCTCCAGTCTTCCAGTTGAGTAGGGATGATAAACAAGTGAGCATGTACTTTGGATGGCCAGAAGATGACCCTCCAGAGACAGTCACTTACTCTGCCTATGTAAACTCTGCTAGAGACACCAGGGATGACATGCTAGAGCACATTCAATATAAGGAGTCAGACTGCTTGGAGGACTTGGAAAAAGGTTTCAATAAAATGGCTGAGATGCTCAGTGTATTGGTCAACACAAGGAACACAGCTAGTCCTGAAGGACAGAAATCTTCCTCTAAGGATTTTGAAATAACTCAATGAAGGCAATTAGGAAAGAGGCATCTCAACCAGGAGTATCCTCATTGCCAGAGAGAACACTTGAAAAACCCTGGAAAGAAAAGTCAACTCTGGTGATTCCACCTAGAGTTGCACCAAAACTGGACCTACCTTTTGAGAAGATTCCAGCCCTCAATGAGGGACCAGACTTGCCAGTGCAGGACACTGTTAAAAGTTCCTTAACAGGAAAAAGGAGGAAGGAGTGGAATAGGACCATTGATAAGCTCTGGGAGGCTACTGTACCTTTCAGTACTGAAGAACTGTTAGATGTGGCTCCTGGATTAAGAGAAGCAATGATACAAAAATTGACTCTCAAATCAGGGACTCAGTCTAGGTATCCCAATATTCCAGGGGTAGCAGTTCAACAGCAGACTGTAAGGGAAAAGAAACCACCTAACAAAGTAGATGTCAATGACCTACCAATGGCAACCTATTTCATTGCAGATGGGACACAGGATGATTTGCCTACTGGTACAGTAGTGTATCAGGATTGTGTAGCCACTTACTTGGAAAATATCCCTCCAGGAGAAAAGCCAGTAGTGGTGTATGTGGCTAGAGATTTGCAAGTGTTGAGATCCTTGAACTCCATTGTCAATCAGAGGAGGCAAGTAGAGACAATTCTAGATAATGGTTCTCAGATAGTCTGTATGGCACTAGATGAGGCACTTTGCTTAGGATTGACTTGAGATCCAGACATATGTTTAAGGATGGAAAGTGCCAATAGTCAAGTGAATACATCAGTTGGTTTAGCCAAAAATGTACCATTTACTTTTGCTGAAGGCTTCCTTATCTATCTACAAGTGCATATCTTTGTCAAGCCAGCTTATACTGTCTTGTTGGGTTGTCCTTTTGACACACTGATAGAGAGAAACATACAAAACCTTCAAGATGGCAGTGCCATCATAACTATTAGAGATCCTAATACTGGTCGCTGGACAGCCCTGCCCACTCTTCAAAGAGGGAAGGTGCCAAAGGCAGGTGTTGGAAGAGATAGTGATCCAAAATTTTAAATCTCAATGATCTGGTCAGTGACTAGAGAGAGGTGGCAGTAATGATTGGATTGAAGGAGAATGGTGAAGTAGTGGTGACTGGATACACTATAAATCATAGTGGATTCAAGAACCAAGAGTTGAGAGATGTGTATCTGCAGGCCTTTGCTGCAGAGTGAGATGTGGGAGGAAGAGATGAGAAGACATTAGCAGCCTATCTAAATGGGCAGCTGTATCAGATACCAGAGAAGTTGGAAGAGATCTTAGTACAGCAGGAAAGCCTAGAGTTAGAAGCAGGTGTGGGAGAAACTGCACAAGTATTTTCTAAGAAATACAAACCTGTTGCTAGAAAGGTGAAACCTGTACTAGGAACCTCTCCTGAGGAGTTTAGAATTGAAAGGCATATCACTGGGGATCTACTAGCAGACATGCCATAGTTGGACCCAAACCCACCTGATTTCAAACCCACAGGGAGGTATACTCCTGAGTGCAAGGAGATCATTGACCAAGCACATGGTGATGGTTTCTTATGGCCAGAAGAGATGAAGGCAGTACATCACCTAATGATGCTACAGAATGAGGCTTTTGCATGGGATGATTCTCAAAGAGGTAGGCTTAAGGAGGAATTCTTCCCTCCTGTAGTAATGCCAGTAATTCCTCACACCCCCTGGGTATTGAAGAACATTCCCATTGCTCCTGGACTTAGAGATAAAATCTGCCAGATGATCAAGCAGAAAATTGAGGCAGGAGTGTATGAGCCATCCAACTCTTCATACAGATCCCAATGGTTCACAGTATTGAAGAAGGATGGTGAGAGTTTGAGGATAGTTCACAGCTTGGAACCTTTAAACAAAGTGACCATAGCACATTCTGGATTGCCACCAGCAACTGAAGAATTAGCTAGTCATTTTGCTGGCAGGGCTTGTGGAGGGATCTTTGACTTGTATGTGGGATATGATGAGAGAGTATTGGATGTGAAGTCTAGGAACTATACCACTTTCCAGACACCCTTTGGTGCTCTAAGGTTGGTACCCCTGCCAATGGGCTGGACAAATTCAGTACCAATCTTTTATGATGACATTACCTTCATCTTGAAAGATGAGATACCTCATGTAACTTGGCCATATATTGATGATGTGCCAATCAGAGGTCCACCTCACAGGTATGAGCTGCCAGATGGAGGCTATGAAGTTATCCCAGAAAATCCAGGCATTAGGAGATTTGTATGGGAACATCTGCAGAATGTAAACAGAGTGTTACAAAGAATCAAATATGCTGGTGCCAGGACAAGTCAGATGTCAGAGCTTTCCTAGGTACTTGTGGTACCTTCAGGATGTTCATTAAAGACTATGCTAAAGTGGCTGCACCCATCAACAAATTGACTCAAAATCACATGCCATTTGTTTTGGGTGAGGAACACCAGTCAGCAATGGCTCAGTTGAAGAAGTTGCTAGCTGAAAGTGCACCTCTAGAACCACTTGACTATGAGTCAGGAGGGGCAGTGGTCCTATCAGTTGACACTTCTTGGATGGCAGTGGGCTTTGGAATATTCCAGGAAGCTCCAGACAATTCTAAGCAATGCACTTGTGCTAAGCTGGGATCCATCACCTTGAATAAAAGGGAAGCAAGATTCTCACAACCTAAAAGAGAACTCTATGGTTTGATGAGAGCCTTGCAAGCTAATAAATATTGGCTAGTTGGGTGTAGGAAACTTGTAGTGGAGACAGATGCCAAGTATTTGAAGGGAATGCTAAGCAATCCTGGAGTAGGACCTAATGCCACCATCATGAGATGGATTGAGGATGTACTACTCTATTATTTTACTTTGAGGCATGTGCCAGGAAAAACCTTTAGTGTTGATGGTCTGTCTAGGAGGCTCAAGCAGCCAGGAGAAGAGGAGTACCCACCTGTTAATTCAGAGTTGGTGGACAATTCAAAGACTATGCACTTTGAATATCCAGCTAAAAACAACAATGAACCAGGATGGGAGGATTGGGAACCCTTAGCACTTGAAGAGTTTGCAGATCAGATTGACACTAGAGGTGGCTATCTACATGCAGTAGCCACTGAAGTATCAGACTTTGAACAAGAACTTGATAGAGCAAGGTCTCAAGAGGTGGAACTTAGAAAGGCAGTTCTAAGTCAGCAGCAGACATCTAGAATGGATCCTGCTGCAGTACTATCTCTCTCTCAGCCTCTGTTACCTATAAAAGGTACTGAGGAAGAGGAGGAAGCAGACTTACAAGCCTACTTAGAACATAGGAAGAGTGGTGAGAGTGAACAGTGAGATGACTTGCTACCAATTGTACAAAGCTGGCTACAAGACCCAAGCAAAGAACCTGAGGGTTTGAAGGGTTGGGACCCAGACAAGTTCAAGAGGTTTGCAAGACAGTTCTTCTTTAATCAAAAGGGGAGACTGTACAAGCACAATCATGAGGCTAGGCATAAGCTAGTAGTCAATATTGATAGGCAAATGTTCATGCTTAAATCAGCCCATGATGCCTTAGGGCATAGAGGGACTTACACAACCAAAATGTTCATACAAGAATGATTTTGGTGGCCAGGAATTGATGGAGATGTACAGTGGTATGTTGAAACTTGTCACAACTGTCAGATACACCAGAAGACAGTTGTAAACAGAGCTCCCACAGTGACTCTATCTTCCAAACAATTCACATTGATACCATGCACATGACTCCAGCTTCAAATGGCTGCAAGTATATTGTCTATGGTAGGTGTGCATTGTCTTCATGGATGGAGGGGAGGCCTCTGTGCAAAGAAAACCATGAGACAATTGGTCAATGGTTGTTTGAGGATGTGATTTGTTGTTGGAGCTGCATTTCAGAGATCATCATTGACAATGCTGGACAATTCAAGAAGGTCACAGCTTGGATAGAGAGCAAATATGGAATCAGAGGCATAGCCATCTCTCCATACAACTCTCAAGCTAATGGCAAGATTGAAAGACCACATTAGGATATCAGGCAAGCTTTATTCAAAGCTTGTGAGGATCATACTAAATGGTTTTAGTTCTTCTTCCATGTAATGTGGAGTGATCACATACCTATCCAGCAGAGATTTGGATGTTCACCATACTTCATGGTCACTGGGGCTCATCCAACTCTGCCTTTGGACTTGGTAGAGGCTATCTGGCTAATAGAATTACCAGAAGGGCCATTATCTACAGAGGAATTGATTGGTTACCATGCTAGGGCCTGTAAGGGTGACCTCTGGAGGCTGTGGCTCAATCACACAGCTGGCAAAGGGAACTCCAAAGTCTATTCAGTACTGTACAGTGTCTACTGAGATAACTACTCACCTGGCAAAGGGAAATCCAAAGAGAACAAGTCTGGGGATTCCTTAGGCCAGGTGTGATGCTTTAAAGGCTTCAGAAGCATGAGAAACAACTGTACAGTATGACAGAGAAAAAAGACACAAGTGATGTGTCAGCAATTGGTTAGCAGTTACATCAGCCAGTGGCAGTGTCAAAGGGGCCACACTTGTCTGAATTATTGATAGAGGACCAGTACAGCCTGAGGGCTGAAACTGGGACCAATAGATAGGGAAAAGGAAGGAGAATTAAGAAAAACTATAACAGAGCAAATCTGACAAGAACTGGAGAAGGAGAAGGGGAAACAAGCAAGATGTCCCCTAACATCACCCCCCCTCTAGAATGCAGTGCCTTGATTCACTGGGTAGAAGAAGTCACAAATTGCCTGGTCAGCTGGTAAAATAGGGTAGATGCCTCAAATAGCTTTTGGGGCATTGGGATGCCTACAGTAGAAGTCCTGGACCAAGCCTGATGCATGAACATTAGCCTGTGGTTCCCAAGAGATGTTCTTGATGCCATATCTCTTCCATTTCACCTTGAACTGCAACTTCCCTCAGAATACCCTGCTATCCAAGATTTCCTCCACCTCATACTCCTCCTCATCATTGACCAGGACTGGTGGTGGGGGTGGCTTAGGGCAAAGGCCTGGGATTGGATCCTCTGGAGCTGGAAACAACTTGACCACATTGAAGACTGGATGCAGTTGGCGGAGGCCTGCTGGAAGTTTAAGTCAGTATGCCAAAGGCCCTACCTTCTTCTCCACCATGAAAGGGCCTAGATAATGATGTGACAGCTTCAGGGATGGCCTTGTTGTCTTAATGTCCAAGCTATCCAAGTATACAAGGTTCCCAGGCTTGTAAACTGGGGCAGGTGTCTGTCTGTGATCATAGTACCATGCCATGTCTTCCTTGGCCTTTACCAATGCAGCTTTTGCCTCCTCCTGTGCCCTTCTCATCTGATTTACAAACTTGTTGACAGAGTCATTATCTGAGGGGCGTGCCCAAGGTTCAAATCCCATGCGAGGGTGCCTGCCAGTGTCCAGGAAGAATGGAGTCATCTGTGTGAAAGAGTGAATGTGGTTGTTGTATTGAAATTCTGCATCTGGCAGCAGCTCATCCCAGTCATCCTGCCTCTCATTACAAAACAGGTAGAGATACTGTTCCAGTTCCTGGTTAACATGTTCTGTCTGCCCATCAGACTGAGGGTGATAGGCTGTAGTGGTATGAAGCTTTATGCCTAGCAGGCAATATAGTTCTCAAGTGAATTCTGCCACAAACTGAGGGCCCCAGTCAGAGACATACCCATCTAACAGACTATGGAGTTTCTAGACATTCTTCTGGTACAGGCTGGCTGCTCCTAAGGCAGAGCATGTGGTGTGGGTAGGTATGAAGTGAACCCATTTGCAGTAGAGGTCCACCACTACCATCACAGCATTGTACCCATGAGCATCTGGGAGTTCCACAATGAAATCCACTGATGCAACCCTCCAGCAAGCAGCTGGAATAGGGAGTGGGTGGAGCTGGCCCATGGATGCTTGGTGGTGAGGCTTGGTGTGGAGATAGAGGTAGCAGGTGCTAGTGTAGGTGCCTACATACTGGAAGATCTGTGGCCACCAATAGTTCTGGGATACCAGCTCTAGCATCTTCCACCTTCCAGGATGTCCAGCCACCTGAGAGTCATGATGTTGTTTTACAATGCACTGGCAATGTTCTGGAATGTTAGGCACATAAATGCATCCTCTGAAGGTCAGCAGCCCATCCTAAAGACCTCACTCATCAGCATGCACTGACTTGACTACACTTGCCCATTAAGCTTGTAGGGCCTGTGCAGCCTGGGCAACTGCATCCTCCTGTGCACCCTCCCAGTTCCCTCATCTAATGTCCCTAAGGATGTTTGCCTCATCTCCTTGAGCCACAATCCCTTCTAGCACATGGATGGCAAAGAGCTCTGGCTTGAGGAGGACAATATTGTCATTATCTCCTACTCCAGTGCCATGGTCAGCCCACCTGGACAGTGCATCTGGTTTGCCCATGCTCTGTCCTAGTTTGTGGTGCAATGAGAAGTCAAAGTTAGCCAGATACAGAGACCATTGAGCTTGATATCAATTGAGTTTCTTAGCAGAACAGAAGTACTCCAGGTTCTTGTGGTCTGTCCAGACTTCAAACTTATACCATGCACCCTCAAGAAAATGCTGCCATTCTTCAAAGGACAGAATAATTGCCAGCATCTCCTTATCATGAATCTTGTAGTTCCATTCCACTGCATTAAGGCTCTTGGAGTAGAAGGCTACTGGATGCCATTTGCCATCCTCTTTTGACTGCTGGATGAGGACTGCCCCTGTAGCAAAGTCTGAGCTATCTTCCACACAGAATGGAGAGTCATTGTCAGGGAACAGGAGGACTGGCTTTGAGGTCACAGATTGCTTGAGGGCATTGAAGGCAGCTTGCTATGGGGGCTCCCACTGCCATGCAGTATCCTTAACTGTGAGGTCAAAGAGGGGTCATGCATGGTGGGAGAAATCCTGTATGAACTTCTAATCGAAATTGACAAACCCAAGAAAGGCCTGAACTTCCTTCTTGTTCCTTGGCTCAGGCCACTCTGCTACACCTGCCACTTTAATGGAGTCCATCTTGGCCATTCCATGCAAAATGATCAAACCCAGGTACTCCACTGTAGTCTGTTCAAATTTGCACTTCTCAGGCTTTAAATAGAGCTGGTGTTGGCAGAGGCATTCCAAGACCATGTGTGTGACCTGGTGATGCTCCTCCAGAGTTCTTGTGTAGATGAGGATATTGTTAAGATACATGCAGACAACACCTTCTGCAATCAGATCATGGAAAATGTCATTCATCATAGTCTAGAAGGTGGCTGGACTGTTGGTGAGACTAAAGAACATTACCAGAGGTTCAAAGAGTCTGCAATTAGTTTGGAATGCTGCCTTCCACTCATCCCCTTCTTTGATGCGTACATTATTGTAGCCCCAGCAGACATCCAACTTTGTGAAATAGCATGCACCTCAAAGGTTGTTGACAAGTTCTGAGGTGAGTGGCAAAGGATAGCAGTTCTTCACTGTCATCACATTCAGGACACAATAATCTTGAAATAGATAAAGAGACCCATCCTTCTTCTTAATAAAGAAGACTGGAGAGGCCATTGGAGACTTGGAGGGTTGTATTTGTCCTGAGATAAGATTCTCCTGCAGGAAAGTGTCCAGCTCATCCTATTCATAGGGTGCAAGTGGATAGACCTTGCAGCTGGAGGGCTTTGCATCTGGTATCAGCTCAATTGCATGATACCACTGCTTGTGCTCTGGAAGTGAATCAAAGGAGGTCTTGGAGAATACATCCTCAAAGTTGTGGATGTGATTGGGAACAGTGCTATGCAAAGGCTTGGGCTGTGAGTTTGCTGCAAATGCCTCAGCCAAATGCTGAGAAGTCATCTGACTGGCCTGAATCTCTGCCACTGTAGGAGGGGGGCAGAGAGTTGTAGCATAGATCCAATCACCCACCTCTATGGTCTTATCTGGAGACTCTGCATCTGGAGTATGGGTCCATTCTCCTTCACCTTCCTCTTCCTCTAGAGATTCACACCCGATACCTCAGACATCCTTGTAGAGGGCCTCTCTATGAGGGAATGCCAGAGGGAGGGGACTCAGGAGATCAAGATCAGCATAAGGGAGATGCCCAGCATGACAGGCACACACAGCAGCATGCTCACAAACTTTGGCTCTCTGCTCTTTATAGACTTCTTCTGCACAGGTAATGCAGCAATGTGGGCAACAACTCATCTTCACCTCACCCTTAGTCCAGTCAATCTCTAGGTTGTGTTCACATAGCCAGATGAACCCCAAGATCATATCTTGCTTTCCCAAACTAGTGATGGCAAAAGTAGCTCACTCTGAGTAATCTTGGTAGTGGATGACCAGGTCCACCACAGAGCAAATAGAGCCAGCTTCATTGAGTGTACCATCAACATTGTATACAGGGATAGGATGAGAAAGGAGGTGAGTGGTCAGGCAGTGTTGTTGCATGTAGTCAGTGTCAAGAAAGAGGCCTGTTGCACCACTGTCAAGGAGGGCAACCACATTTCAGATCTGCTGGGTGTCTGTCATCTCAATTTCCACCTGTAACTTCAGGGAGTTGGTAGAAGGGGTGGAAGCAACAACATAACAATGGGGGAGGCAGTGTTCCTATGCAGGGATCCAAAGATGTGGGCTAGGGAGTGTGTTTTCAGCTGAGACTTTAGCTAGAGGGGGAGTTTGTAGGTCTGAGGAGGGGCTTATTGTTTCAGGCATAGTATTAACAATGGCAACAGATATATTTGATTCTATGGACAGGGAGGCAAAACAATTAGTACTGGACAATGGGGGCATACTGGTCATCCATTGCCTTTTTAAAAATCCTCAGACTCTGTAGGAACCTCCTCCAATACATTGGCCACTTCCTTAGAATGAACAGCTATAGGTGCATCCAGAGAGGGGGTTCCTGTGGTGTCCCAGGCTGCAAGGAGTTGGATGAGCAGCTCTTCTTGCTCTAATGCTGACAAGTAGTGAACTTCTAGCCCTTGAGGATAGTAATGGGCAAAATGACCTGCCTTCCCACAGCATCAATACAGCAAAGGGGTAGTGACCTGCTGTCAGGAAGCATCAACATCCATTGGGAGTCCTTGGGGTAGCAAGTGCAGGGGAGCAACATGAGGGATAAAGAAAGGAGCTGCACCTGGTTGTGATGATGCTAATGCAGGTGCAGAAGAGGGAGCTCAGGGGGTGAATCCTCCACAAGAAAAAGGGAAGGTTGAGGGTTGCATCCACCACAACTCATGTTGCAGTTCCATGAGCTGCCACTACTCGCATGCCACCTTGTACCAGGTATTGACATGCTCATCATCTGGGTGCCCCTCTGCCATGCTGTTGATACAATCCCTGAGAGAGGGGTGGAGTCCATCATAGAAGGTTAGGCAGAGTTGTAGACCATCCAGATATCCAGCCTGTTCAACTAAGGCATGAAAGGAGTCAATGTACTTATCAAGTGACTGCTTTCCTTGATCATACTGAGTTTGGTCTCAAAGGGAAAGAGCTGCAGTTTTGGTGGGGTCAATGGGGAAGAACTCTGCTTGGAACTCCTTCTCAAACTCTGTCCAGCTAGAGAAACTCTCCACTCCTTCTGGGCATTGAAAAATACACAGTGCATAAGTTGAGGCTCAACTAGCCTTCATGTAGGAGAGGACCCAGGCAATTTTCAAGGCATTTGAAGTAAAGGCTTTACTGCTCAGCTGGATATAGGTGATGCAGGACTGGAGGAAATGTTCTCCAGCCTTACAATCTCCATCATATACATCAGGGAGTGCAGGACAAGGGAGTTTGGAATGAGGAGCTGAAAGGCCTAGGCCAGATACAGATGCAAACCATTTTGCAGCAGCTGGAGCCAAAAAGCCTGAGCTAGGTGCAGACACAAACCATTCTGCATCTGCTGGGGGCATCAAAGGAGTGGTAGGAGCAAGAGGGAGACATTCCAAAAGGGCTTGTAGAGAAAGGGACACTGCTTCAGTAGTTTGACAGAGTCCAGTGAGTTCAGCCATGTGGGAAGTAAGGGAGGCTTGAGTAAGTTGAACCTGTGTCTCCAGGGACAGCAAACAACTCCAGGCATCATCCTGGGGGCTTGAAGTGTCATGGGGAGGTGCTGGAGGGGTTGGCTGGGTCATAGGAAGGGCACAGAGGCACTAAGACACTGGTAGGGGAGAGACCTTTTGAGGAACCAAGTAGAAGCTCAAGTAACCAAAAAGGGGGCTCCCAAACCAAAAATAAAGACTTGTTCTACTGTAAGGGCAACCTCTGGAGGCTGTGGCTCAATCACACAGCTGGCAAAGGGAACTCCAAAGTCTATTCAGTACTGTACAGTGTCTACTGAGATAACTACTCACCTGGCAAAGGGAAATCCAAAGAGAACAAGTCTGGGGATTGCCTAGGCCAGGTGTGATGCTTCAGAGGCTTCAGAAGCATGAGAAACAACTGTACAGTATGACAGAGAAAAAAGACACAAGTGATGTGTCAGCAATTGGTTAGCAGTTACATAAGCCAGTGGCAGTGTCAAAGGGGCCACACTTGTCTGAATTATTGACAGAGAACTGGTGCAGCCTGAGGGCTGAAACTAGGACCAATAGATAGGGAAAAGGAAGGAGAATCAAGGAAAACTATAACAGAGCAAATCTGACAAGAACTGAAGAAGTAGAAGGGGAAACAAGTGAGATATCCCCTGACAGGGCCTTAGCCAAGCACCACCAACATGTAGAAGGAATGAGAGAAAGAGTTGGGAAGGACAAACTACAATGGGCCTTGAAGTTTGCAGAAGAGCATAAAAACTCTATCGAAGACTTCAACTTCAAACTCTTGAGCTTGGTCTTAGTCAAAAATATGATTACAGAAAGTTCACACAGCACTAAAATGCTTCCCCATTTTCACGATCCAATAGTAGTAATTGCTAAGACTAGAGGAGGTAATTACATTGTAGCAAAACTGGATGGGTCAGTCTGGCAGATCAGGGTGGCAGCATTTAGGCTAGTCCCTTACAAAGCTTGAAGACAATTGGAGCTATCCCAAAGCTTAGAACAGTGGGTAGATATCACTCCAGAAAAGTTAAAAGAATTGAGGGAGAAACTACAATGGCCTACCAGAATTGCTATATCAGATCCATCATTTGGATTTATAAGGCTTCATGAGCCTCTAGACCATGACATGAATAAGTTAGACAGTAGCTCTGAAAAGTTGGCAAAAAATTAAAAAATTTTACTTGAAATCAAAATAAGTAACAAGGCTTAATTTGGTCTCACATTTTCAGGGTTAAATGGCATTAGATTTGGGGGTTACAAAATAAGGGATATAGAGCGAGTTTTTGGTACAAGTGGGGGATGGTGTTTATGCTATGATTGGTGCTATGATCTACACTAGGCAAAGACAAAGAATGTGTCTACACTGCAGTGGCTGACAAAAGTGCCATGGGATCTTTGGATTCACTTTTGGGTGGGTTGGCAAGCTTGGCATCAGACTCCTTGGGAACAGCCTGGGGGGCTAGGCTTAGTAAAATGGAGCCAAAATAGGGTAAAATGCTGAAAGAACATTACTTCAAAAGAAATGTTGAGGGGGTTAAGTAGTGAACCAGCAAGGTCCATGTCAGCAGAGGCCAGGACCTTGTCAAGATGAGTGAGACAAGTGGTAATAAACTTGTGCATCTGTAGAGAGAGGTCTAAAGGATGGAGTTGCTGTTGTGTGGCCAGCTTGACAGCCTCACATTGCTTCTTAAGGTCTTTGCAGGAGACAGACACATCCCATCAGCAAGAGAGATCACCTCAAGAACAGCATTGACCTGGCCTAAGAGAAGTAGGGCAGCCTTGCTACCAGTCTTGTAATTAGCTGGACTGGTTTAGCAAAAGAGTCAGGAAAGGGAAAGAGATCAATAGAAAGAAGGGGCATACCAACCAAAGAAGCAACTTTAACCTTTTGTGGTTTGGGTTTCCTGTTGAGCTTGGACTGAGAAGAAGAGAGGAAGAGGGTAAGGGTGTTGAAACAATGAGCAAGGATGTTGAGACAAGAGGCTGGGGGCACTTATGTTAGCTTTTCTTTTGGAAGAGCTGGTGGAAGACAGACCAAGCATCTCAGCATTGCAATCCTTATGCTCACAACATTGTTTCTAGTGAGGAAAGAACAAAAGCAATAAGAAAGAGAGGGGGAATCAAGAAACAGACAACCCACTGCCTCAAGTTCCTGCTGACATTGAGCCTCACAATGGTTATTCTCGATCTGGATGATTGCATTGGAAAATGAGAAAAAGGCCTTGACAGCAGGGGAATCATTGGCAGCTTGATGGTTGAGGAGGGGCAGTATATCAGAAAGCACATCAGCAAGACTAGCCTGGTTGGTAATAAGGGGAAAGTCCACCTGATCAGTGAAGCACTGGAAAGAAGGATGAGACAGGGAATCAAGGGGAAGGCCTGAGGAAAGACATACCCAGCCAATTGATCCCAAGAACCTGGTGCAGTCAGCCAATTGATCCCAAGAACCTTGTGCAGTCAGCCAGTGTACCAGGGAATGCTTTGGCAGTGTTGCATGTGCCAATAACAGCCTGTGCAAAAATGGGATGCTGAAGGATGGTGAGAATAACCTGGTTCATGTCGCATTTGACAGCATGCTTCAGCGAGGGCATGCAGTGTGGAGCAGGGGCTGAGTGAGGGGAGGTCATAATCACCACCTGGGGATAACCAACCTTGACAAGGGGCATCTTGTGAGGAGCAGTTGGGACAGCTTTTGAGGACATTTGGTCAAAAAGAAAGGACAGCATAGTAGGGTCTTTTATACCATGTTGCAGCGGGAGTGATCGAGTGAAAAATGAGAATTTTTTTTGTTCTTTGTATAAGAAGAAAAATAATTTTCAGGATCAAAAGGAAGGCAGGAGCAGACAGGGCTGGGCTTACTGATGATGACAAAATGACTGAGGGCAGTCATCTCACAGTGTGAGGGAGGTGATACACTGGCCTCAAAATTGAGGACCAGCAAAAGTACTAAGAGAATCTAACAAGGATGCTTTCTATTCACAAATGGCCGAAAACTGTAAGCCGAACATCAAAACTGTAGACAAGAAAGACATACCTTCATAAATCAAGTACTGCCCCCAAATAACATCAAAAAAGATGGCTGAACCAAAGTAGATATGTCAGAGTTACAATATCAAAAGAGATCGAAAGCTGACAAAGGGCCAAGTCTGTGGCAGTGCTCAGGCCAAGATGGCAACCTCGGATCATAATCCGAGATCAGCCATCAAGGCCAACAAAACTCTGTAATAAACTGCCAAACGATTCCAATGATTAAACACCTACCGCAACACGTTTATTTAGAGTCCTACGCTACGCCATCAAGTCCCGAAAATGATCACAAGCAGTCAAGAAAGAGGGAGTAGGGAGGGAAAGAACTAAAACTATGGAAATCACGGATAGACAGAATGACGCAGGAGAGATGACACAAAGACTGATTATTGCAGCACAATACCACGCGGAACGCACTGGTCCGTGCACGGACGACGGGTATAAAAGAGACGGGATAATAGGGAGAAAAGCAGGCAGACTACGTACCACAGCTCGGAGTTCCCCAGGGAGCGGAATTCTTAGGCTTACGAGTGCATTAGTTGCTTCGGGAATAGTAATTATACTGTTGAGCCCGTTCTTTAGCGCGAGACCGTCTCAAGCTTAGAATAAAATCATTAAAATATTTAAAACAACTTTCTATTGAAATTCTATGTGAGTTTGAGTGTAGCTAAAGCCTCCAAACAACTGTGAATAGAAAGTTTGATCAGTTGATCTAATCATTGACGGCATCAAACCTACTTTCGCATCAATGAAAACATTGATTGAGGACTTGGATCAACAGACCTAGTCCTAGGCTAGGAATGAAATAGGATTTTGGGTTACAGATGATTGGGAATTGAAGAGACTATTAGCTGTTTAATCTGTACCTAGGGCTGAAGGCATAGTATTACTTGGAATGGAGATATGAGCACTTGGAACACAGTTGACAACCCCTAGCTTGCTTGGCAGGAAATCAGCACCAACATTTTCAAAAAGAAAAATCGCAAATCGAGGTGCAACACCCTCAACCCAGATAGAAATGATGCCACCAGCCTGTCATGTAGCATCAGCTGCACAGCTGTACTGACCAGGCCCAGAACTACCATATCTTAAACCATAAATACATGCATTTCAGCCAATTTATTTCACAAATTAAGTTGTAGTTTGTAGTATATTGTATAGTAATATATTGTATAAGTAGTGTGTAGAGACAGTAGAAAAAGTCAAGTTTCAACTAGCTCAACTTTCACATCTTTCATGTGGTAATCCGGAATGGTGTATGACTTGTTCAGGTAGCTTCTGAGTGAATTTGAAACTTCTGTGTGGTGTTACACCACTGTACTAATGTTTCTGCCAAAACTCCTTCAGTCTAGATTGACTGTGTGTATTATCACTCTAAACAGCTGTGTGCACTCATCTATTCGGAAGCTTGTCTTCTATACACCTTGTATCATTGCACCTATTTGCATACCAACAAATATATTCTATTTATCAAACCCCAGAATTGCACTGCGAAGAGTGATATTTCTTAATATCCTTTCTCTGTACTCAGAACTAGAACTATCAAGTGAGAGATTGGTGTTGAGTGCAGAGACCTATAAGGATAACACAAGTGTTGTCTCATTTTGTATTGCATCAACTTCACACTGCATGGTCCAATGTTCTGCGCTGGATGTCTGCCAAAAGGGGAGGGTCAGTGATACGGAATTGATGTACTGAGATGGCAGATCAAAGAGACGCGTCGAGGGGTCAGGTTCTGGGGAGAGGCGGGGAATGAGGGGGAACATGGAGGCGAGGGCGGAAAAAGGGTGAGTCGTGATAGTTTGACTGGGAGGTTCATCGATTTTTGATCAACTTCCACGCGCGACGGCCGTGAACCTTTGTAGCTGATACCAAGAAAATTCGGGCTTTGAATTCTGAAGAAAGTGAGAATCTCTAAATCCCTTCTATGTAGATCTTATGGAAGGTCACTCATTGTCCATAGACTATGTTGTCATACTTATATGTAATCTACATATGTGGTCTGTGGTATCATGAAAGTATGATGTCCGTCTGCCGAATCATTCTGGCAAATCCCAGGTGTAGGCTTTCCCTGTCTCTTCACCATGTACTAGAGTTTCCCTATTGACCGATGATGTCAACTCCAGAGTGAGTATAAAAGACGTGGAAGTTTACCCAAGGAACTTCAACGCGGTCACACTTGGAGGTCGAGTGCTGCCACGGCTAACCATTCGCACTTTCATTGTTCTTATCGTCACAAATTCCCACTTGGCTTTCTCACCCTCAGGTGTCCCGTCTGCAGTCCAAGTACGGAGGGTGATGGAGCCATCAGGTCCACCGGTTGCAAGTACTCCGAGATGAGAATATTCTCGTTCATGAAACGCCATGGCCGTAATGGTCGGCACAAGAGGCGAAAAGGATGATGTGATTGTCAAATCCAAAACAGCCATTGGTCGGGCGTTGATGGTATGCAGACAAAGTTTGAGTCGTGAACATGTCGCGATATAACCCTATGAAGGACTAAGGTTCACATGACAAAGATTAGATCCAAGAACATACAGTGCTTTCGTTGACGGTGGCAAGATTTACCGCATTTGATTCGCTACCATCTCCGTGCCATATAGACCTGATGTATACTCCTCTGTTGAGATCCCATAAAGCGGCGCTCCCATCCCTTGATCCACTTACAACTATGGACCACGTTCGTGAAGCGGTGATACAGAGAACCTCATCAGTATGGACACGCATTATATGCGACAAGACGATGACAGTGGCTGCACTGGATGAACGGAACATCTTCCAAAGACGGACAGTATAATCGGTCGACCCAGTGACCAAATTGCTCGAGTCTGCAAAGCTGGCACAATTGCAGAATGCATTCTCAATGACTTGCACAGTCTGTCAGTTTGTCAGGAAAGGCTGGACCATCTTACAAAAAACTCAAGTGACCTTATGGTCCACGACCAGACGCAGTTCAGTTCCTCCTGGTTGCCATTCAACTTGTTCGTGGGGATGTAAAGGGGCACACAACACCCCTAATGGGCAAGGGAATATTTTCTTCTTAACGATGTCAAGGTACAACTCGCGAACGGGGGTATTCTCTCCGAGATCTAGGAAGTAGTTGAGGATTGAAGGTGGATTAAGAGAACAGTATAAGTATCACCTCTAAAACAACGGCTTCCTTGTACGAGGAGATGCGGATCTTCCTCTATACCATGCAGAACACCAACAGGAAGAGTCGACAAGCCATGGTTCATGCGTCTGGGATGTGGCGTCGTGAAGAGTTTGCGAGGTGTTTGACCAACTTTGAAAATGAGTTCGGATGAAAAAGAAGTGAGAATTGATCTCACAATTGTGAATAATTCCGACTGTAGCTTCATGTTCGAGCTCATCAGTAATTGAATCCAGGTCTGTCGAATGTTCAATTTGACAGATGCAGAGAAGGCGACGACGCACCAATTGAGCCTTCGTATGACAGAGGATGGAAAACATTCAAGGACGTAGGATCACGTTGTTTGACGCCCCAGATAAGATCAATCCAGGCAGAAAGGTTTTCGCTCACAAATGAACTTTCAAGTGCCTGTCGAGTTAAGCAGAATTAGTGTCGTCGTTCGACAGCTTTCATCCATACCATTCACCCTGCGGTTCAGCACAATGAACCAAAGAGGGTCCTGTCGAGCCCAGGGAGGTAGTTTTACATCATGAATCCGTTCACCTGTATTTTGTTGTACACCAAGGTCCAGATTTGCGGTATTTTCAAGGAACCTTAGAATTTGATAATCAGTTGTGCGCACATGAGAAGAGAATTTGAAGTGCCGACTCTGGACAAGTATAGAATTCAGGAATGAGCTCACGAACATCCCCGCGGACATCATTTCCCGCAGAATCATACGCCCTCAGTAGGTCGCTTCACAAAATCAGGTGAGTATCAACGGAGGACGGGGAGCGAGCTTAGAAGATACCTAAATAATCGATCAGGTAGATCCCAATCGCCACCTTGCAAAGTTTTGAACATATTCGTGTACGGCGCGAGCCGAATCAAGAAGTGACACACGATCATGGAAGAGCTAAAGTGTGTTCCGTAATGGAATGGGCGTTCGTCAACGCTTTCGAGATTAGCATATCTTATCTGGGCTGCATCACGACGGGCTGGTGTAAGCGCCCCCATAGGTTTCGTGAGACTAGTGTGAACATGAGGTGAAGTCAGGGACAATCAAAGCAACCTTACTCTCGATAAATTTCTGGAGAGTGTAAATCCAATATTTGTGACGTGTAGTCTTGAATAACCCATGCTGTGACATGTCAACGATGTTGTTGGAAGTAGAAAAATATAGGTGGCTCACGAAATATGGGATACTGAGTTGCGTCACTTGGGGTACGACCAGAGAGTTGGTTCAAGATACTTATATAGGCGAACTGCATCCAAGCTATCAGTCTTTCGCCCATGAATGGGAGGTGCCACAGACATTGCTGATCTCACGTGCTTGCCATTTCCTTTGAGCAGTGTATAGCTCATCTGTTCTCCAACCAGCAAGTTTTGAACCCATGCGACCAAGTATAGGAGTCTTTCGATTAGATATATTATCAGAATACTTTCCAGCAATCGAGGAAAGACGTTGATTCATATCCGTTTTTTTCCTCTTATCTAAGAACACAATCAACAAAGATCGACTGTCTCTGAAATATATCTCAAGACTACATGTAGTCAGTTAGAAATTTTCTAAAAAAATGGAAAGAGCTCACGCAACATCGCGGAATAGGTATGTCTTCTCGCTGAAGGCAACAATTTGGTCGTGTGACCTTAACCACGCGGTTAGCTCATGATGAGCTCAATGAACACAAAACTGACCAGCGCTGGGCCCGTTGGGGGCCATCAAGCTCAACAATGCTTCCCGGGACAAGGTAGAGCCGTTTTGGGGCATCTCGAGCCTCAATCACTTCACCCGCGTCATTTTCAACCAGCCCATCAAGCATGTACAGATGTGTTCTTCCAACAATCAATAAGCCGGCTATGAAGGCTGTTCAGGTTACATTAGAAAAGGATAAACAGAAGACTCACGAGAAGAATCTACACCCGCGATCCGAGCAACAGTACCAACAGCCTCAATGATGTCTCCAGGTTCTAATTCATGACGCACCCTACGATGCTTGTCCTCCGAAATCTCCTCTGCTAGTTGCTTATCTACATCATAAGATCAGGAACAATCTCAAGAAACTGTCTAGTGAACCATACCATCGACCTCAGTCGCAGGTATCTCGTACGACTCCGCCCAAAGCGGTACTTCGACTGACTGCTGAGATGCTGATGGATCAGCATCAGGGACTTCAATGTCACGAATATTTTCGTCGCTGGAATCTACTCTGGAGCTCGGAGCCTTCTCGCTGTGAGATTCCAACCTCTTTCTTTGAGTGTAAGTTTGTTCATCAAAGGCTCGAGAGAATCTTAGATCATAATGTGCACACCTTATCCTGTAGGGCCCTTCAGTCTCGTCGAGTCGCCAAATTCGAGTACCCTGCTCCGGCCAAAGGCCTCGTTCAGACGTCAGCCGATCAGACCATTCATGCATGGTCGATATCTGCCGCCGGGTTTCCCGTCTGTGCAGTCCAGTGAGCATACAAAATCAAAACCTTAGAAAATGAATTGACAGGTCCAAAACCGTTTTTCGCAGTCGTTTGAGCTCGGAAATCTGGATGGTTTTTCTCCATTCCAACATGTGTGTCAAGGTTTTCATGACGGTTTTTTCCCCAGCGTGAATGCTGAACCTAGCAGAGGCGATCCGCTGGCGCACCGATCGAGTATCAGTGACCAGACTGGGATCGATCGAAAGTTTATCTGCAGCTGGATTCAGCATCGCGTTCGCCGACTGCATCGTGTCCAAAATCTGACCGAACTCTCATTAAATATTTTTTGTAATGACAAGTACAGAATGTCACATACCTCATGTTTCTGGGTACCAGAAATGAAAGGTTCAAATGCAAGTGCCAGCCCAAAGTGGGCGATCTTCTCCAGGATACGTTTTGTCGACTGATTCAATCCAGCCGTAACTTTCAATTTATCAACAAAAGTCTTGAAAGTATCAATATAAAGCTGAATTATGTGCTGGGACTTGAACATTTCACGCAAAGTGGGACTAGATGCATGCAAACCCATGATCTCTTCCACAAGACTTTCCATGATTGACTCCATTGTCCACGAAATCTGGGCAGAAGAATCTATATGCAACGACGATTGGTAGGTCGATTTCAAGACAGAAGCACACACACCATGAGAGTTATCAGAGACGTGGCAATTATCAACCACCGAAACAAGTCCAGTCTGCAACGCAGACAGTATCACGGGGAAAATATTGGGACAGACAACCGAATTTGGAAGATGACCAGGCGACTTCTTAATTTGGTCATACCGACCAAGAAGGATATCGAATGAGGTTTGACTGACCCTGGGATCCCAACAATGCGGAAGAACAGTTTTCAGCACACTCCAACCCCCGATCAACTGGAACTTGCGACTGAAGGAGGGAGAAATCGTATTACTCATGCCAATTAAGGTTAAAATCTGCGTGGCGATGGAAGGAGTAGGCCGATCGCCGAGCAACAGGAGACAGACACGAGTTAGAGGGAGGGCGGCGGCGAATTGAGCATGGTAAGACTGAATGGATATCGTAGAGATGAGAATTTCTAGGACTCGTTCGGCCTTCTCTTGAGGATGCGTGTCGTCTATGTGTGAAATCGGGGATTGTGGGGAACTGGCCCCTTTTGGATCTGGAAAGCCACTCAACACCTCACATAGACGGTGCGAACAAAACGCGTACCTTCATGTAAATTAGCAGTGAGATACGCAACAACTGGTTTTATAGTATCGTCCTTCGAGAAATGAGAACGAATTGCAGCTCTTAACGCATCCAACACAAAATGTACCATCTCCCGCTGGAACCAGTCCGTCTGCAGCACAAAAAGCAACTTGCGAACTAGTCCTAGCTTGGCGAACTTTTGTCGGTTGTTGAACTTCTGGTGTCGACTGGTCTGAAGCAAGGTAGAGAAATGTTCAAAATACATTTGTTGTATCTCAGGTTTGGTGTGAGACCAAAGCTCGAAATCCAATGCGATTGCCTTGTATGCAACTGTATTCACGACTGTGGATAGACTACAAAACATCGAAGTGAGGATTGAAAAGTACAAGAGACAAGATTAACGACGCACTCAGGGCAGCGAAAGTTCATGCCCAAGAATTCGAACACTGTTTCGAAACCGGTGACGTTGATAAGCTGAGCTTTACTTCGCAGAATATCAGCCAAAACTTCGTAACCACCTACGAAAGAAGCCGTGAACAGATGCGTCCAGAAAGCGAGAGTATGGCTCACGAAGTTTCTCCATGTCCTCTGAATTCTGCCAACTATTTCTTAGCCCATCCGAAAGCACCCCCAGCGCTCTCGATACCTCGTGTTGCGTCTGTCACAATTACCATATCAAACGGCTCTTACTCGCACGACACGATAACAGAACGTACGTTAGCCACCTGCACCAACCTCAGTGCCACCGCCGCACCTCCAATCTTCCACAACGCTGTGTCCAGACACGCCGCCTTTACCACAAACACATCCCCCTTGCTCTTAAACTCTTTCGTGAATCCATTAATTGGCACCGACATACCGGGCCCAGACTGACGCGCATTAAGTGGGGACACGGCGAAGCTGATCACGTTTTCCGGGATACCAAACCCGTTCTTTACGGCTTTAAGGATGGTTGATTGAGTTGCGGAGTTCGGCTGCTTGGAAGCGATAGTGGCGAGAAACATGTTGAGTGAAGTGGAGGCTTCATATGTGAGAAACTTGATAAGCGAGGTATCTTGGAAGTTTCCGGTGTATCGTGGACCTAGATGGTAGATGAGGCGGGGTAGATCGTCGCCTACGGATGAATGGGTGAGCGAGAGTTAGACACATAAGAAAAGGATAGAAAACCTAGCGGGATAGTAAGAAGATATGAGGAAGCGATGCACCAGCTCATTTTTGCCGTTCTTGAGGCGTCTCCGAGTATGAATGTACCAACTTGTCCAACCTCTGCCTTGGGGTACGTCCGGTCCAAAGTGTCGCTCAGTACACCGTCGGAGAAAACCCCTGTATTGAGATTAGAGAAGCACAGATATATCAATAAACTTGACCTCACGAATGCTCGGACGTGAAGTACGACTAGGATGGTACACGAGCGTTAGATGTGTCCATCGAAGTTTATATACCTTTGTGCTGCTAAGAAGCGCCGACTTTTGTTCAGCCGAAGAGGACAATCGAATGCCGCCGTCCCCGTCAATTTGAAGAGACAGAATGGTTTTGTCCACCAACTTTATCGTGAATATGGGATGGGATGCTTGAGACAGTGAAGAAACCCAGATCCAGATCTGCAAGCAAAAGAACTCGGAATAAGATATATCCTAGATGCACAGCAAACATACCATAAACGTGAAGCCAGACGACGATAACCCCCGGACATTTTCTTCCTCAAGTGCCAACGCAGCCGGTGACTCCATCGAAAAATGCTCAAGCCACCTCGACTTGATCCCGAATCTAACAACATCCAGAATCTCCGTATCAAGCGTCTGATCCTCCCTAATCATCCTCTGAAAAATAAGCCGCGCTTCAGATGTCGTCGCACCCATATCCAACAATCTCCTTAACAGTTTCTGGAGAATATGTCTTTCCTTGTCTGTGACGGTAGGATCGCATTTTGCACTATAAAATCGCTGGAATAGAGACCTGATGATGCCGAGGGTGCTCAGGATAGCCTGGTTTCGATGGTTCGCGAGGGAGAGCAATTCGAAGAGTTTGAGGATGGCATAACGCATCGCGCCGTCATCACTCGCAACCTGTGGTATGGCGTTCCACAGTATCAGAATCGCGCCCGGTCGTTTAATTACACCTAGACGTTCCACAATTTGCACCAGCGCGGCATCTAGCTGGTCTTCTGAGGTCGCACGTAGGGTGGTGAAGACATCGGACACGCCGGAGTCGTGTGTAGCGAGCGCGAGTATGAGTCCCAGGACATGGTCAACGGTTTGTGGATTCGTGATGAGCCCACACATTGCATCTTCGAGAGAGCCATACCCCACAATATCCTGTGTCAATGTCGTGATCAATACACCGTGACGGGAAATATTATGAACTTGCTCTGAAATATTCCGCATTCTCGGCGTGCTCGTGCATGGCCTCTGAGAGGTCCGTGATAATCAAACGCGTTGTTTCAAGTATGTCCGAAAGCACCTGTTCAGCAGGCTCAGACAGGAGAGAGTTTGAGCTATTCTGAACATTCGATAGAAGACTCATGACGATGAGGAATCCATCGAATTCTCTAAACGCGTCTTTCGTGGCTGCATCCTGGCGAAGGATTCGTTGTATCTCTGCCAGCACCTAGCAAAACCTCAAAACCTCCCCTTACATGTAAAAGGAACTCGACATACCTGTATCTTCGTCTTCGCGTCTTCTGCAAGCTTCAAATTCTCCACAGAATTCCTCATCAACTCGATCATGACATCTCTCGCAAAGTCCTCCGGCGCCAGTTCATTTTCCTCTACCTGGGATACTAATACCGGGGGCGTTGTTGTCTTCGGGCTCGCTCCTAAGTCGAGACGTCCGCGTAGGGGCGTCAGCAGAGCTTGGAACATTGCTTATGGGGTGTTGGTGAAGCACGGGTGCATACCACAAAGTGCCAAAAATGCTGCTAGCCAAGATATCTGCTCACGCAATGCAATCAATCATTCACTTGACGGAAACGTAGAGCCATAGATCGTGGTGTGTGATGGATGTGTATGATTCCACGGACTTTGAAACACTGTTTGCCCCTTACGCCTGCTTTTCCAACGGGGACATTGTTCACGGTATCACTGTTCTGAAGTAAAATGGATGACTTGTATAGAAGTACTCGTATTATAATCTACATCTATCGATGTTGCCGCTCCTTTCGAACGAACATCTTTGCTTGAACTAAGCATTCTTAATCGGCAACTTGAGCATCAAGACAAGTGAGGGAAGCAATTTAAATGTAGGGGTTGAAGACACGAAAATCTAATCTCCGAATCGAATGGTACAATCTCCCGCTTGGATTTTGCTCGTTTCAACCTGACCGAATCATCCGAGGGCTGACCCAGTCCAAGAAAGACATTATTCCTATACTTACAAGCATCACGACGCCGATTCTTAAATTTTCTTCGCCTCCCGTTTCTTCCTCAACGCCTCGAACTTTGCTCTTATCGACAACACACGCTGGTCAGCCCCTTCCTGTGCGCGTTCTTCGTCCATCAACCGATCCATAATAAGCTCCCTCTCTTCCTGCTCCTTCCTTCTCCGTTCTCGCTCTTCTTCACTTTGCTTCTCCTTCTCCGCCTCTACATCCATTTGTTGGTCCCGCGCGGAGAACTCACCTGGAGTCTCCTCAATTGCGACAAGCTCAGGCTCCGCGAATACCGTGGCGCGTTCGTAGGTCTCCCGTTTGTCAGATTGATCGGCAGTTGGGCCTGAGTCTAGCATTGCCATTTCACGCTGGAAACGCTCGTATTCGAGATCAATAGCGGTTCGTGGCTCATTAGATGGTGGAGGCCCGTTGGAATTTGGATTCTGTGCATCTAGAGGCAAGTCTTTGTCTTCGTCATCGAAGTTAAAGTCTGTGAGTATAGGTGCGCGTGAGGGATCCGAGAAAAAGTCGGCTGGAAAGCCTCCGGGAGCAGGACCGACGCGTCGTCTTTTAGTGTCATTCGGAGAATCCTCCGTATCTGAATTATCTTCATTGATATCGTCTTCCGTAGTCTTGCGCTTCCCATTTGTTGATTGCACAGGGATCTGTTTTGCGGCCTCAGCTGCTGCATGCGCTTCCCGTTCCACTTCTTCCTGCTGTCGTTTCTCCTCCTCCTTTATTTGGGCAACATTTCTTCGCTGAGCCTTACTACCTATGTGGCTTTCCCAAGCAGACGCATGTTTAACTGATGTACCACATGCCGAACAACGAATTTCGCCGTACATATATGAATCAAGAGGATGAGTGGCTATAACATACAGTCGCTTCTTGTGAATTTTCCTTCATCGAATTTTTCCCTCTATCAGAACGATCAGTAGTAATGCATATTTCATTCATCAACCTCAGCCTCCTGGTGGTGCAGGGTCGAGAATCACCAGGTCGAATGATCAAGGCCTAGCGGTAACGTCCTGATTTCGAATCAAAGATATATCCGATTGAGTACGAAGCCTGCATTGTCTACCTGCTCAAAGCTACCCATTCATACCAAAAATGATACACAACGCGTAAACATGAAGGTAGAAAACTGGGAGTTTTTACGCGCAACCCTTTTGCTGCTCACTGGGAATCCATTCCGATAAACTCGTGTTCTTTGGTCGATCTGTCTACTGCGACATTGAAGCCAAATTCTACTACTTGACTTCTACTCCTCGAGACCAGCACCCACATTCCATTCCATAGACTCAGACGTCTCATGTTTGACACGACTTTCTGTGTATTCAAATCCACGACTACAACACGTATCAACTATCGTGGCACTCCGTACGACGATAGCTACATAACATTGAAGGTCGACTTTCAACTTCTGCAAACATCTCACGCAGCCATCAAATTCCGACTGAAAATGAGATTTTCTGGCGGGAAAACAAAGTCAGCGCGTGACTTCGAATCGGACTACTGGGAGATTCACCTTGGCTAGAGCTAGAGGGCCGCTAGTAATGCCTTTACAATTACCCTTGCCGACTCCCACTCTGCTGCTTCATAGGTGATATGTGCGTTCGATTGTCCTTTACTTGTCACAATTGTCCTATAGATTGCCGGATCAGTGCTCGTTAAGATCGTCTTGGTCTGGTATGCGCATGGCCCGGCGTTCTTGGCTGACTTCCCTGCGCCCGGTGCGGCTACCTGAGACTTGCAGTCACCATGCCAAGGAGCATACTGCCCGGGTTTGTATACCGCCTCGACTCCATTCACGGGCATTTCCGCAAGATATTCTTCGAGGGCTGCTATCTGCGCTCTGGTGAGAGCATCCTGACCACGATGTGTGAAGTTTGAGAGGAAATTCAGCCACTCGCCTTCCAAGCAGACCCTTCCCCCCCTCTTCACGGCTCGATTGCGCTCCTCAATGTCTTGGTCCCGGGCGCCGAGGGCCCAAAGTCTTTCATATTCAGCCAAATTAGGAGTTATGATGACATTGCCAAGCGAGCCATGAGACTTGGTCTTGTCAATGTCAACAATATCTGTGTCGCTAACGTGCGGAGAAACAACTTCATCACGAACGACTGGGTAACTGTTATGGTGAATGACAAGCTTCAACCACAGGAATCAACCTCAATGGAACGGCATACGCAAGTGTAATTGTTGCCAGAGATAGAGTCAGAAGTGTCGAGAAACGCATGATAATAAGTTAGCTGCTGCAAAAAGATCGTTGTTTGTGTGGCGTAGGAGGGTCAACTGATAGCAGTTCAGCATGCACCAACCGCTTCCTATGGCAATAGCAATATTGCTTACATTTGGTGAGAAAGTGAGGGTGATACGCTAGACCAGCTAGGATAGTTTGTCCGCATGAAGCCTCGACCTCTTTATAGCCTTTCCGATCAACAATAAGGGTGTAGGTATTCACAAAAATGATTCTCATCAAAGAAGGGTGAAACTCAGGTGCTTCTGCATTTTTGTGAGTCCTTGAAATATGCACCTACAGATTCATTCATCAGGGGGTGGTCAGCCGCGGCGGAGTAAGGTCTGTCTGTCAAGAAATCGAGGTTAGGGATCGCCCCTTACGACGGAAATTCGAACTACATATTTATAGAACAAGAATATTCAAAGCCTGGATTCTCAAATTGTGTATTTATCAACCAGACAGACGGCGCCGATAATCGCAACCAACATCAAGCAACCCTTGATTGGCTCAATTGATCACTGATTGGAACCTTAATGGAGGGCGGATTGGAAAGCGCAACAGGATTCGCTTATCTTGCGGTAACCGAATTATCCACATGGTACAATTCGTTGGTCTTGTGAGCGCATTTATGTTTCTTGTCCAGTTCATGCCGAGAACTTGCATCTCCATCCATCTATTAGTCCGTACGCATCACAAGATAATCCCTGAATATCATGGATAATATTGACCAACCCCGTATAGTCCCCAGTTAATTTAGGCTACATATCTTGGAAAATTCAATATCTCCTTGAAGAGTAGTGCATCTATGAGCTGTCTTATCGAACGCTATGAGTCGTACTCGAAATCTTTCAAAACCTCAGGATCAGAACATGTATCTACTAACGCGGTATATCACGGAACACGCGGTGATCAGCGGTCAAATCAGTAATCGCACTAATTGAAAGACTCCAAACAATTAACACTGGTACATTGCAGACCGAATAACAAATGAGAGTCGATCTGTTACTACATACGGTCAATTACACATCCCAGATTAGACATAAGCAATGCACTAGGATGCGTATTCAAGCGAAATCAAAGGTCAGAACAGAACATACCACACATATACGGCGATAGCCGTGACCAACCACGTAAATCAGTGATAAGATGAACGTATTATTCTGCAAGACACACCTACGTCTCAATTTGTCGATTCGAGCATTATATATAATATTACCCTCCACGTAGGTCCTGTTATCCAAGGTTAATCGTGTTTAACTCAAACAGATCACCTATTCACATAAAGCATGTCCAAGGGGCTGGACGAACAAATATCCCAGTTGAGAAAATACAAGTGGGTCGACCTACATGGTCTCGTCACTTGTGCGACTCTACATTTATCTAACACTGAGTCTGATGGCCCTCGCTGTGTTTCTATCTCCCTTCTCGGTAAGGGTTCCTTCAACACCGCCTACAAATTGGTCTTCAGCAATGATACTGAAGTAGCTGCAAGCATCTCCTGTTATGACAAAGACAACTTCAATCCCGAGGCGAAACGTTCCGAAATTTCGACCATGTCATTTGTGCGCGAGTCAGGGCTTTATCCTGACGTCCCCGTACCGAAAGTACTTGCTTTCGATCTTACATTCACAAATCCCGCATGTGCACCGTATGTCCTCATGGAAGTCGTTCCTGGAGTGACGGTAGAATTAGAAGACAATAAACCCAACGACGCGGATGCTACTTCCAAATTACATGCACGAGAGCTTGCTTTGGTCAAGGCGCTTGCGAATTTGCAGGCATCGCTCTCAAAACCTGTTCCATTTAACAAAATAGGGAGTATTGCAACTGATACAGATGGGAAATACGTTGTAGGCCCGCTCATGGAAATGGACCAGGAATGTTGGGATGGCCCATTCGAGTCCATACAGGACTTCTGGCGACTCCAATTGCAGGAGGCAATGTTATTTGCCCTAAAAGAGTGGGTAAACATTGAAACGGACAGCTTTCCTCGCGACCCAGAAGATTCATGCCAGCCTCCATGTACCCCTCAATTGTTTGCCGAGCTGTTCCAGCTGCTTTCATCGCTCATTCCCCACTTCCAGCCTCCGAAATCATGTCTCCCTCTAGTCCTCCACCATCCTGACATTGCCTTTCGCAACGTCCTCTTCGACGAGACCTCAGTATCTTCGGACAATCCGAAAATAACGGGTGTCATCGACTGGGGCGGCGCTCAAATCCTTCCACTCATGTTCACTGCTCGTTATCCAGGAGACCTCATGACCGAACTCCACAGTCCCTTTACGCGACTTGGAAATCCAAAGGAGTCCTGGCGTACTGTGCCCTGCGATTGGACTTCGACTGGCGACATCTCAGAGTGGCCGGAAGTGTGGCGTCGCCCTGGAGAGCCTTATGATTTCGGGCCCCGGCTGCGTGGAAAGATTCGTAGGTTCTACCTGCGTACATATTTTTCTGCGTGCTGTGCGGAACAGTTGCATGCTTTGCATGGGGTTGTAGATTTGGCATGTGCGACGATGTTTAAAGATGCGCCTTACTATCTGAAGTTTCATGAAGTAATCCGTGGCGGGTGGAAAAGCTGGGCCAGGCATGAAATGTGGATTCGGGAGACGTATTGGAGGTTAAGAATGAGCGGGCATGGGAACAAAGGCTTAGAAGAGGTTATCATTGGGCCAAACGTATATCGGGAATCTGTGGAAGGTCCATTGTGTGACTTAGGAATCACTGGGGAATATTCTGTACCTCAAGAAAATCCCGCTGACCAGCTGTGACGACAGTGACCTGTCTTTATTTACTATTATCGACTTTCGTTATCCCATTCTTATAACCCGGATAAATATATATATAAGAGCTGGTCTCCTTTTGCAGCATCTAACTGAGCTTGTTGGCTTGTTGTTGGCTGCGATTATTGCCAGGTTCACCCAGTAGAGAGTTTGAGCGACTCTGAACATTAGCGACTCTGAACATTCGATAGAAGCTCATGACGATGAGGAATCCATCAAATTCTCTAAACGCGTCTTTCGTTGGCTGCATCCTGGCGAAAGATTTGTTGTATCTCTACCAACACCTAGCAAAACTTCAAAACCTCCCTTTACATGTAAAAGAAGTTCGACATACCTGTATCTTCGTCTTCGCGTCTTCTGCAAGCTTTAAATTCTCCACAGAATTCCTTATCGACTCGATCATAACATCTCTCGCAAAGTCTTCCGGTGCCAGTCCATTTTCCCCTACCTGTACTAGACCAGGACTGAGAACCTAAGCGACAAGAAACAAATCCTTCAGTGTCTGTCGCTGGTGAGAGAGAACAACTGAAAGAAACGTGTATCTAATGAACCAAACACGTGGACATGGAGTTACTAAATACAGAACCTCTCCGTCTGACATCAGTGACAAAGTGAACACAAAGGATAAAAAGGAAAATCAAAAGAAAGATGCAAGGTAAGAAGACAATATTGTGAGTTGTAACAAATCTATAATGCAGTTCTTTTCCAACTAGCTTGGTAAGAATATCGGCGACCATTTCGGTAGAACTCTAAGATGATTTGGAAGACCCAGACTGAAGGTGTTCGCGAATGAAGTGGTATTGAATGTCGATATGCTTCGACCGAGAGTTTGTTGAATCGGAATGTGCTATATTGAGGACGCTTTTATTATCACACAAAATGGGAAAAGGATGAGGTATTGGAAGATTAAGGGATGTTAGGAGATATTGAATTGAACGTGCTTCGCATGGCATAGGATATTGATATATATTCCACTTCCGTGAATGGAAGAGCTACAGTTCGTTGGTTGACTGAGGACCACGACACCAGACTAGAGTACACAAAGAAAGCATAACCAGCAAGTGATAGAACAGAGGCCCAATTGGCATCCACAGCATCAACGTCGGCTGGTAGTACAAGTCAAGCAGGATGATCAAGAGGATAAGTGACATTATACTCCAAGGCATGATTTTGAGTACAAGAAAGATACCTAAGAACACATTTTGCAGCCAAGAGATGCTCGCGAGTAGGATTTGTGTTATATTGGCCGAGAGACATCGCCGTGCTAAATCTGGTCTAGTGCATAGACTCAAGCATAGAACTGATCCCACAAGTTGTTAATAATGGAACTTAACATTCTCATTAGCAGTGTCCAGTAGCAAATTTGGAGGAGGTTCTGATAGATCTTTGATTTTTAAATGAGTGGAAGCAAAAGTGGAGATGCATCAAGAAGATAATATGTAGTGAGGAGATCAAGAATGTAGCCTTTTTGAGATAACCATAATTTTTTCTAAGAGCAATCACAATCTATTTGAATGCCAAGATTGTAAGGGGATGTCTGCTGTGGATAGTCCCGGCCAAGCCCACCACTCACATCCTGACCATCCATGCAAGAGGCAAGTGACAAGCAGGTCAGCCACAGGCATGATGGGCAAGGGGCAGGCACCCAACAAGAAGCAGAGGCAGAGGGTGAGGGACCACACTGGCTGAACTTACAGTTATGCTAGTGAACAAACCCAGAAGCAATGCTATTATCCAGAACTGGGGATATCCTATCCCCAGGTCCACCCATATACTACAAGGCTACTAGATGACTGAGTACCTACAACTAAGTTGGAGGCCACTGACTGCAGCCTATATGACAAAGCAGAGGCCAATGACTATAAACTATTGACTAACTGGGTCTGGTAGTAAAAGGATCAATGATTGACAATAATATACCATGTACCAGGTATGATATACCCATTAGGTATGGTAGCTGAGACAGTGAGGGAGTAAGAAGGAGCCAGACAGTCTGGAAGTCAGCTAGATAAGGGTGCCAATCCCCACAGACTAAGCTAGGTGAGGGTGGGACAGTCCAAAGACCAGTCTCTTTACAAAGATAGAGATTGGTTGCATCAGAGTCCTTCACTTCAAATCATTTCCACATTTGCTGAATGACCCAGTCATATAAAGGTTTGGAATTCATTGCATTCAAACTGTCATCCACATGAACACATATGATAATGAATAGATCTTGACCATTTGTCAGCATGGGAAATCTGAGGGAGACAAAGAAGATGCAAAGGAGACGGCATGATCCACTTCACACCTAGTAGCACCATATAACTTGAGTTCCTCCCAGATTACTTCATACCACTTGCGTGAAGCTTGAGCATATGCCAATGTGATTCTAATACTTGTCATCTTTGCAACTGGTGCACATGTCATTCCATAGTCAGTTGGAGAAAGTTCTAGCAAGCCAATGGATAGTGCCCTGGTGGCCATATTTTACTCATACACATCTAACACATTCTTGGAGAACTTTTGAGCATTTCTTGATACACATATATAAAATGAACTACTCATACTACAATGAATATATATATTATCTTGTTATTCCGACTGGTTATGAGCCCTGCCTGCAACTAAATTCTTGATTTGCATAGATCCACACTCAACTTGTCTGTCACGACCCATCCCCTGAACCCCCGCACATCGCCCATCAACCCCCCGAACCCCCAAAAAACCCCCGACGCTCTGCCAAACTTCCGCCCATGCCCCGCGCCTATTTTGGCTAACTCCAACACCTGCCCGGCTAACTCCGACGGCCCCCTGGCCAACTTCGGTGCCTTCCCTGCAGCCACTGACACTTACCCTGGAACCCCCGAACCCCAAGAACCACCCCCGCTGTTCCCGATCTTCGCCACCCATCATCAACTCAACACCCCAGTTCCTCTGACCTATTCCGGAGTATCACGACAACCTCAGGGCGACCCGCGTTCCCCAATGATCCCATCAATGTATCAGCGTGGCCTGATCCTCAATTGCAACTGACACCTGCCCACTCCGTCGAGCTCCGCCAAGCCCCGCCACCACAGCCGACGTACCCCAAAGTTCTCCGGTAGTCAGTATATAAGCCATCGAGTAGCTCTTGGTACTCTAGTCTTGATATTGCTTAATGTTACCTATGGTCTGATTGTTTCCTTTTTGTGTTTCATGTTTCGTGTCTCGTTCTCCTTACTCTCCGTCTCCCGGTCTTATCTCAGTCTCCCAGTCTTATCTCAGTCTCCCAGTCTTGTCTCGTCTCCATTTCGTTATCGTTCTCATTATTGTTTTGTATCCCCACTCGAATCTACTCCTGTTCCATATCGACTCCATTCCATTTCGTCGGATGCTGTCTCAGTGACTTCGTCCAACTGTTGTGCCCAAAGTCTTCCTCAACCCTAACGACCTCACAAACTCCGCGACTACGATTACAAGCCCTGACACTCCTTCACCAGGTCCAAACCTCGCTCTTTGCTCGGTCCCAGGCCCCATCAGTTCCAAATGATCTCTCATCAAACCCCGGCTCCGTTCCCATTGATCACACAGCCACCTACTCCTTCGCTTCTGCAAATCTCCCATACGGTCTTCTGCCTGAACCCCACCAAGACCGTCTCGTTTCCTCGCAATCTGACTTCTCCGGACCTCCCCAGATCCATCTGGATCACGTCCCACCAACTATCCGCACAAGCCATCAGTGCCCGGAATGTCTTCGAGTGTTTGGTTACCAATGCAAGGGGATCACGCCCGCCTAGTAAGGACTCGCCCAGTGCAGCTGAGCCCCCGAGGTCAGCGGAACCTGACATTGTCCCACTTACCCTCTTTTGCTATAGATTGCCATGTTCTCCAAAGCTTTGACACCTTTGCTTCATTGTATTGATGCACTCAAAGGTGCAGAAACTATGCAGTATGGAAAATTAAGATGATTGACATTCTGACAGATCTAGACTTACTTGACTAGGTTGATGGTACTATTGTGTTTCTGGAAGACAAAACCAAAGCCAACAAAAGAAGTACTTGAAAGACAAAAGACCAGAAGGCCTTTCAGTTATACAACTGCATGTTGGGGATGCTCCACTGGTCTACATCATGGGCTCAACAATGTCAAAGGATGCTTGGGACCTGCTCAGAGGAATGTACAAGGCATGAAGTGCCATAGGTATTGTGACCATGTGCAGGAAATTGTTCTGTGTGCAATGCAAAGATGGCAGGAATATTGAGGAGCATATCCAGATGCTCAAGGAGCTGGTCAAAGAACTTGTGACCCTAGAATCAAAGATTAGTGATAAAAAATTCAGCATAACATTACTTACCTTGCTCCCAGACTCTTGGGACCCCTTTATCTTGGCAATGGATACAGCTACTTTAAAAGAAAGCAGCAAACTGATAGCATGAAGACTCAAGGAGGATCATGAGATATGTTTGTAAGGTGGAGATATGGCACTGACAGGGAAATACAACCCTAATGTGGCCTGTTATGATTGCAAGGAAAAGGGGTACATAGCTGTGCATTGCCTGAAACATAGTAAGTCCAGTGGGAACATGACTCTAAGGAGAAGAAAGAGAAATGGTGACAACATAGGAAACAATTGAAGGAATCATCAAAGACTGACCAGACCCACCAGGCCTTGACAGACAGCTATGCCTTTGCTTCTGAGCCCCTTAACTCCATTGACACTGCACTAGCCTCTTCACAACCCCTAAATCAATCCTGGCTGATAGTGCATGCACATCACACATTTTTTGAGATTGAGCCTGTTTTTTTGTCATATATCCAGACACATTGTGACCAGATCAATGGTTTTGGGTTTGCCTCTGGCATGGGCTGAGGCACAGTCAGGTTGCTGTGTAGAGTGGGCAATGATTCCATTACCCTAATGTTGAAAAATATTGTGCATGCACCTTCTGTCCCATTCAACCTTCTGTTAGTTAGCTGAATGACCAATGCCAAGTTCAGACTAGGACTTCAAGGGAACTTACTCCATGTCTATGCTCCAGGGTCACCAGTCATCAAGGCTGTGAAAATGGGCAGCTTATACAGCCTTGACACATCAGTAATGTATCCAAACCCTGACATGGCTCTAGCAGCACACACCTGAGACCAATGGCATCAAATTTTTGGCCACATGCATATGCCAACTGTGAAGCTTTTAAAAAGCAAGAATATGGTGGAAGGAATGGACATTGATGGTAAAGGCAACAAACAACAATGCAAAATTTGCATCTGGGCCAAATATCATGTCACACCATTCCCAAAGGAGTCTGGTGTCACTTCTGATCAGATTAGAGATTTGATCTCTGGAGTCTGGCCCAAACAACTGGAATTGGCAGAATTTGGTACTACATGGGCTTGACAGATAGTAAAGCACAAAGAACTGTCACATATTTCTTGAAGAAGAAAATTGATGAATCTTCTGTTGTCATGCTCAAAAAGCACTGCATGCACATAAAGACTCAAACTGGTAAAGACTTAAAGGCCATATGATGCAACAAAGGAAATGAACTCTTGAATGATGCTGTATGTGCATGATGTGCAAAACATGGGATCCAGATATGGGATACTGCCCCCTACTCTTCTGAAGAGAATGGCATCATGGAACAGGTCAATCATACTCTTGTAGAACACATGCATGCAATGATGATTCATCACAATCTCTTCAAGTCCCTATGGCCAGAAGCTGTTTCCTATGTGATGTACCTCAAAAATTGTTCTCCAACATGGGCCCTGGATGACATCACACCTGAAGAGGTGTGGACTAAGAAGAAACCAGACATTTCTTGGCTCCAAGAATGGGGAACTCAATGTTAAGTACTCCATGAAGATGGAAATATATCACAATTAGACCTGAAGTCACAAAAGATGATCTTTGTTGGTTTGTCTGATGAATCATGCACCTGGCATTATTACAAGCCAGACATGCATAAGGTTCTCACATCACAAAATGTTATTTTTGTATGTGACACACCAAAAATCCATGAGTGAAGCCAAGTTTTTGACCCTCTGCAGCTCAAGGGAGAGAATGACATACAGCCTGTTTATAGCAAGCCTGCCAAGAATCAAAACCCACCTCAGCTACCCATTGACACAGTGCCAGGTCCTCCAAAACTCAAGAATGCCAAAGCTTCCATTATACTCCAATCCAAATCAACATGCATAGCCACAACATTACCACTAGATTATCAATTGCTAAGTAATCTGGCAGCATAGTCATCAAAGATATCTGCAGACAAGTTGAACTCAAGTAACATGACTGAAACACTGATAGCAGATGTACCTGACATCACACTCAGTACAGAACATGGAGAACCATCCAGCATTAATGAAGCCTTGTCCAGCAACCTATGGAAAAGATCCATGCAGGCAGAACTTGATCATGAAAGAAGCTTGGAACTTACAAGCTTGTTGATTTACCCCTCAATCATGATGCAATAAAGTCAAAATGGGTATGGAAAACAAAAGTTGATAGTGAGGGAAACTTTGTCAAGGCTGAATCATGCCTAGTGGCTTGCAGCTTCATCCAACAGCCAGAAATTGACTACTCAGAAACTTAGGCACCAGTTGTGTGCTTAGATACACTCCAATCACTTATTGTGCTAGCCACTGCCTATGGACTCTAATTTCACACTGTCAACATAGTTGGGGCAAATCTCAATGCCCATCTCCATGAAGACATTTATCTGGCTCAACCCCTGGTATTGAAGATGGTACCTCTTGTGTTATGAAACTGCTGAAAACAATTTGTGGCCTCAAATAAGGCTGGACACAAATGGAACAAGGTCCTTGATGCATTATTTAAAGGACTCAGCTTTATGCATCTTCTTTCAGACTAATACATTTACATACATGAAAACAGGGACTCTTTCACCATTGTAGCTGTACATGTTGATGATATGTCCATTTTTTCACTCACCAACAAAATCATTTCCACTGTGAAACAAGGAATCAAATTGAGATTTGAGATAACTGATTTAGGCAAAGCCCAACATATTGTTGGCCTCACTATCACCCAAATCAACAATGGCACCATCAAACTGTCACAATTCCCCTACCTAGAAAAGATTCTATGTGTATAGGGCTCAAACACACTCACTCTGTCCATATGCCCCTGGACCCAAATGTGAAGCACTGTAAACTCAACAACAACAATCCACATTATGACAATATGCAACATCAGCACCCTGCTTCCATAGGGTTGCTTCTCTGGGTAGCCCTATCCACAAGACTCAATATCTCATTTGCAGTCCAACATCTTAGCCCATTTGCTTCTCACTCTGCACCTGAACACTGGATTGCAATTAAATGAGAAATCTGCTATTTGAAAGGAACCCTAGACCTTGGCATCAAATACACTGATGATGTCCATTGCTGCCTAGGTGCTATGCAGAGAATACAACAACTAGCAGTTTCACAAGGAGAGCATGAATGGACTATAAGAAGTTGCAAGTCAAGCTAGGTTCCAGAAAGCCTACTAGATTCAAGAGAGGCACTAGGTTGCAATATGGAAGGGGGAACTCTGTGCTCAAACTCTGACTAGAGTGGAGTCACAGTCACTAGAGAAGGGTTGCTGTCAGGGGATGTCCCATTCCCCCTCTGTCCTGTTCTCCCTCTTTATAGTTTTCCTTTATCCTCCTTTGCTTCCCCTATCTGCTGGTCCCAGTTTTAGCCCTCAGGCTTCATTGGTTCTCTGTCAATAATTCTGACAAGTGTTGCTCCCTCCACATGGCCTCTCACTGGACCCCTGGATTGTTTCCTGCATTCCCAGCCTACTGCTCATTTTAGGCCTCCCATCTTTGGACCACAGGTACTTTCAACTAAGGGCTATCTTTTGGTTATATTTGCACATGGTCACATGCTGGGAGTCCAGCGATTGAGGCCATTTACAATGGATTTCTTTTGTTTGTTGAATGGACTCCAGATTTGGTTGTTGTTGGGTGTTTTTTCCAGAAGCTCCAGAGTAAATTTTCCAAGCACTGGCATTGGGAATCCTTAGACTTGTTCTCTTTGGATCTCCCTCTGCCAGATGAGTAGCTAGAGTTATAGAACTTCTTGTAGATACTAAATAGACTTTGGATCTCCCTCTGCCAGTTGTGTGATTGAGCCACAGCCTCCAGAGGTTGCCCTTACAGTTGCTAACAAAACAAGTCTAAAGGTGTGTGCTAGGGATAGTCAAGAAGGTGTTACTGAAAGGCGACAATAACAAAATAAAACTAGCCATAGGTGCTAGCACTAAATGTGGACTTGGTAAAATAGTATCCTAAGGTAGTACTAGCTGAGCAAAATGACATGAAGGCTTATTCAATAGAGAGAGTGCTAGAGCAATAGAAGATGCTTTAAAGTTGCTAGACTTAGATCTGAAGTCTGGGGCTAATAACAAGGTGTGATTCTTTGATGTTGTATAGAAAACATGACAGTATTTATAGTAAGTAAAGTAATGAAACAAAAAGGAGTCAATAATGGTAAAAAGGGTTGCTAGTAACATAGGCAAGTCAGGAGGAATGGCTTGTAAAAGTCAATAACCCAAAGTGTAGCTAAATTTGACACCTGAAATGCAATATGCTGGTTGCTAGAGTGGCACTAGTAAGGAAATAAAACCAAATCAAGAAACAATGAAACTGAGGCAATAATAACAAGAAAGGAAATATTGTTGGTGACCTCACTAGGAGGTTGCTAGGGGAAAGTTTCCTGATGAGCTGGGGGCCTAGATCACATGTGATAAAGTCATGTGACTGTTGCATCACATAGAAACCAATTTTGGAAGTTGCCAAACATAGGAAAAGATTGAAATTGGTACTCAGCAGGAATAGAGTCTTATCAACACCCCTAGTGAATTCAATGCCAACAAAATTATCTAAATCTTCTCTGATGCTGATTGGGAAGATAGCCCTGACAACTGGCATTCCATTTCTGACTATGTTGCTATGATCTGTGGCAGACTGGCAATGTTGAGCTCAAGGAAACAACCCACCATTGCATTATCCAGCATGGAAGCTGAATACATGGCTCTCTACCATGCCACTTACAAAATCTCATGGATATGCTTGCTTCTCACCAAACTTGGACACTCCAACAACTCCCTGACAGTTCTCATCACCAATAACCAATCTGCTATTACATTTGCAAGCAATGCTGTATTTTGTACATGCAGGAAGCATATCAACATCTGACATCATTTTGTACATGAACAAGCTTCTAATACAGTTACAATTTTCTAATGCACATCAAAGTCAAACTACATACTTACAAAAGCTTGACCTCATCCCAATTTCAAAGACAAAGTTAAGCTCTTAGGGATGATGTCAGCTTAGGGATGATGTCAGCTTGAGGAGGAGAGTTGAAGAAAGTTCTTGCAAGCCAACAGATAGTTGATCAACTCCAGCAGTCATATTTTACTCATACACATATAACACATTCTTGGATAACTTTTGAGCATTTCTTGATACAATTATTTATAATGAACTGCTCATATTACAATGAATATATATATTATTTTGTTATTCCAACTTAGTCCTCTGTTCATTGACTAAAACCCTGGGCCACCAGCCTAGCTTTTTTCATGCCATGAATGATCAATCCATCTGGATTGAACTTATGCATGTATACCCACCATAGTATCCAAATCACCTTTTGGCCCAGAGAAAGGGTTGCTGGGACAAATACCTTCTGCTGAATGAGACTTTCCACCTCATATTCCATTGCTGCCCACTATACTGCCATGTCACTCCAATGAGTGACTCCATAATAATTTTCAGGAGGTTTGTTGAGACTGTAAGATTTGGGAGTTTTGAAGCATGGAAAATCCAAACCATACATCACATACACCTTAAAATCATCAATAGCTAAACATTTAAAGTCAACAAGTGTAAGGGAATGTTGGCTGTGGATAGTTCAAGTCATGCCCACCACTCATGTCCTGACCATTTGGTCAAGAGGAAAGTGGTGAGTGGGCTGGCCAGAGGCTTGGTGGGCAAGTGGCAGGCAACCAACAAGAACAAAGGTAGAGAGTGAGGTGAGATGAGGGACTGCACTGGCTGAGCTTACAGTTATGCTAGTAAATAAACCTGGAAGTAATGCTATTGTCAGGACTGGGAATATCCTATTCCCAGGTCTGCCTATATAATACAAGGCTACTAGATGATTAAGTACCTATAACTAAGTTGGAGGCCACTGACTAAACCTATATGATAAAGCAGAGGCCAATAACTACAAACTATTGACTAATCAGGCCCAGTAGTAAAAGGATTAATGATTAACAATAATTTATCATGTGCTAGGTATGATATACCCATTAGGCCTGGGTGCCAAGACAGTGAGGGAATAAGAAGGGGCCAAGCAGTTTGGAAGTCAGCTAGATAGAGGTGTCAATCCCCACAGACTAAGCTAGGCAAGGGTGGGATGGTCTGAAGACCAGTCCCCTACCTGGACAAGCCTGACAATGGGCTTGAAGACAAACAAGTTGTTCATTTTGAGTAGTGACTTTGTCAAAGAAAGCACAACCAGCCAGTAATCAATTTGAAAGTTGAACAAGGATAATCCAAAGGATATATAAGTACCAGTGGTGATGAAGGCATGATGAGAGAGTCAAGTGGAGAGATGGGAGCGGATAGAGAATTTGACAAGACATCAATAGGTGTCATTGAAGAAGAAGGAAAAGATGGAAGAGGAAAGGGACATGAAGATGAAGGAGGAGGTGATACTGAATGAGGTCAAGGTAGTATGTGAGGATGTAGATGGCCACAAACATTTTTGTAAAACATGACACCACAAGGAAAATAATATTTCCCATTTGAATCATAAACTTGCCAACCCAAACAACCTTAAGCTTCTTCATATCCAACAAAAATTGTCTCAAAGTGCTTGGTAGCACCTTTACAATGAGTTTTCAATGGGTGAAGACAAAGCACTGACAAACCCATATCCAAAGATGAGAAATGTTGTCAGGTTCTGCTGGCCATGGGGGCTCAGCTACACTGTGTCAGGTTCTACTGACCACAGGGGCTCAGCTACACTGGGTGAGTCCTTACTAGGCAAACGTGATTCCCTGCACTGGCAACCAAGCACTTGGAGGTGTTCCAAGCACTGGGGACTTGTGAGGATAGCCAGGGGAGATTGATCCGAGCAAGTCCAGGGAGGTCCGGAGGAGTAGAGGATGGGTTGCAGGGGAGAGGGATGGACTTGGCAGGGCTCAGGCATAAGTCCATGTGTGAGTATTGCGGGTGTGGAGGAGGCGGAGGCTACGTGGATGACAGGAGCAGAGCCAGAGTTCTGATGGAGGATCAACAGGGATTGATGGGGTTCAGAGCTGAGTGTATAGCAGGGTCTGGGGGTGGTAACAAGCACCGGAGGTTTGTAATTGTAATTGCAGAGTTCGTGAGGATGTTATGGTTGAGAGGACTTGAACACAATAGACAGAATCAAACAGAGCGATACGGAGTCAAATGAAACGAGACAAAGATGAGATGAGAACGAGAATAGATTCAGGCAAAGACATGGAATGATAACAAAAGGATAACGGAACAGAAACAAGATAAGACTGGGAGACTGAGAGTAAGGAAAACGAGACATGGGACACAAAACACGAGAAGAAACAATCAGAAACACATCAGGTAAGGTAGGTAGATAATCTCAAGACTAGAGTACAAGGAGCTACTCTATGTCTTATATACTGACTACTGAAGAGCTCCAGGGACATTGGCTGTGGTGGCGGGGCTTGGTGGAGCTCAACGGAGTTGACGGGTGTCAGTTATGACCAGAGGGCAGGCCGCATTGATATGTTGATGGGATCAATTGCGACGTGGTCTGTTCCAAGGCTGTCGTGATACTCCAGGGTAAGTCAGGGAAGCCAGGGTGTCGAGTTGATGACATGTAATGGGGTCAGGCATGGCGGGGGAGTGGTCCCAGGGGCTCAGAAAGTCCAGGGGAAGCGCCGGCGGCTGCGGGGAAGACGTCGGAGTTGGCCAGGGGGCCGTCAGAGTTAGCCAAGAATGTGCCAGAGTTAGCCGGAGTAGGTGCGGAGTGCTGGGGAAGTTTGACAAAGCATCAGGGGGGGTTCCAGGGGAGCGGGGGTTTGTCGGGCGGTGTACGGGGCTTCAGGGAATGGGTCATGACACACTGGGCAAGTCCTTACTAGGTGGACGTGATTCCCTGCACTGACAACCGGGCACTTGGAGGTATTCCAAACACTGGGGACTTGTGAGGATAGCCAGGGGAAATTGATCCAAGCAAGTCCGGGGAGGTCCGAGTAGAGGACGAGTTGCGGGGAAGGGGGATGGGCTTGGTGGGGTTCAGGCATAAGTCTGTGTGTGAGTATTGCGGGTGTGGAGGAGGCAGAGGCTATGTGGATGACAGGAGCGGAGCCAGAGTTCTGATGGGGGATCAACAGGGGTTGATAGGGTTCAGAGCCAAGTGTATAGCAGGGTCCGGGGTTGGTAACGAGTGTTGGAGGTTTGTAATCATAACTGTGGAGTTTGTGAGGATGTTATGGTTGAGAGGACTTGAACACAATAGACAGAATCAAACAGGATGAGACGGAGTCGAAAGAAATGAGACAAAGACGAGATGAGAACAAGAATAGATTCAGGCAGAGACACAGAATGATAACAAAAAGATAACGGAACAGAGACGAGATAAAACCGGGAGACTGAGAATAAGGAAAACGAGACACGGGACACAAAACACAAGAAGAAACAATCAGGAACACATCAGGAAAGGCCGGTACATAGGTAAGTAGGTAATCTCAAGACTAGAGTACAAGGAGCTACTCTATGTCTTATATACTGACTACTGAAGAGCTCTGGGGACATTGGCTGTGGTGGCGGGGCTTGGCAGAGCTCGATGGAGTCAACAGGTGTTGGTTACGACCAGAGGGCGGGCCGCATTGATATGTTGATGGGATCAATTGCGACGTGGTCTGTTCCAAGGTTGTCGTGATACTCCAGGGTAAGTCGGGGAAGCCAGGGTGTCAAGTTGAATGAATGAATGAATGAACTCTGTTTATACCGCCAGCAAGCCACAATGCTGGGCTAAGAGGCGGGGGTAAAGTAATACTGTACTCTACTCCAGTAATGTAAATATGTATCTTTTCTTGCTGTAGGCGTATGTTGTTTCCTAAAGTAGTTGGGTATTGGAACTGTCCTCGCAGATTTCTGGGTGGCGTGAATGTTGGTCAAGGTTACGTCGTGAAGTACTGTCAGTGAAAGCATTTGTGTTGGGGTTTCTTGGGATTTTGAATGTATGTAGTTACGGGTCTTGCTTTCCTGGTCCTGTATACGCATATGCAGGCTGTCTTGACTTCCCGTGGTGTGTAGGTTCCTGCCTCGCCACTCCTTCTAAGTGATGTTTTCTTGTTACGGTCGTTGTCTGTCCCCTTCCTAACCCTTCCTCTATCCTCCTTGCTCCCTACTCCCCGTCTTCTTCCTCCATCTGCATCCACCCTCTTCCCTCTGTGTCTTCGTTTTCTTCATCGTCTATTTCTGGTCTCAGTTTCCATTCATGTCTATTCCCCATTTTGGTGAAGGCGCCTGTCTTGGCTAGGAACTTTGTCACTGCCTCCAGTCCCTTCTTCATGCCTAGCAGTGTCCCCAGTTCCATCTGGGCGTCCGCTTCCTTTAGTATGCCTCTATATTTGTCGTACCTGGGGCATTCCCTTATGATATGTTCCCAAGTTTGGGGTCAGATTCCACACGTGCATCTAGTTGTTTTGTCAGGCATGAATCTTGCATAGTACTCACCGACAAATGCGTGTTTAGTCCTGCATTGAGTTAGTCTGCTGAATACTTCCCGTGGTGTATGTTGCATGTGTTTCCTCGGTTTCCACCAGGGTTTCAGTCTGTTAGCAACCGTGAACCCTCCTGATGGTAGTGTCTTTAGCCAGTTACCTGACCACTTCTCTAGAGCCCTCTTCTTTACCATCCTCTTGGCATTTGTTAGTGTCGTGTGGTCATGTTCCCATATTTCGGCTCTGTCCTTAGCCTCCTCGTCGGCCCTCTTGTTCCCGGCCATGTCCTCATGACCGGGGCACCATTCTATGCTTACTGTTCTCTCCTCCTCCTGGTCGAGGAAGTCGTCGACTGTATGTGTGGTTCTTATTGTCTGGAGTTGGCCTGGTCAGGGTTTGGGTTCGTATGCTGACGTCACTGCCACTGTGTTGTCAGCATAGATGTGTACATGTTTGATCCATTCATGTTGGTCTGCGTATTCCTTAGCTGCTTCGACTGCCCTGGCAATGCCCATCAGTTCTGCATCATATACCTCGGCATTATGTCCCAATCCGCCTTTATCCACAAAGACTTCTGTTCCTAGGTGGTATCCAACTATCCCCCAGCCAGTCGACCTGCGTGTCCCATCCCCTTCCTCACGCATGGACCCATCGGAATACACTAGCAAGTGTGCGTTGTCTCTTACCAGCTTCTCCACTTTCTCATTGTGTTTTTTAGCTTCTTCAGCCTTTTTGCACCCTTTGGGCGCACCCGATATTGATAACCTTTGGGGTCAGTCCTTTGCCGTCCTCCGCCAGGGTGGCGTGAAGAATGGGTCTATTTTCTCCCCCATTTCAGGTCAATATGTCAACCTTGCAGTGCGCTTGAGCTGTGTGAGTTTTGTACCTTTCTTTACCTGTGCTTTCGTTCTGGGTGGTAGTGGTGGAGGGTTCCCCATTTGACTGCCATGTTGCCATTCATCTGGAAGATGATCTATGACAGGGTTAGTGTGTCTGAGCCTGTGTAATCTGTTTGCATAGCCTTCAGCTGTCATCTCCATTGTCAGTTCAATGGGCGGTACTGCTATGTCAATCTCCAGTGCATGTGTTGGCGTGGTTCTGAACGCCCCAGCCATGTGTCTGAGTGTGTCGTTTTGTACTTTCCCTAGTTTTGTGCCATGTGTTTTCTTCCCTGTCCACCATATAGGGCTGGCATAGGTCATGATCGGGACCATGCAAGCCCTGTACATTGTGCAGAGTTGCGTCTGGCTGATCCCGCGTATTGTGTTTGCAAGTATTTGTGTACCTGCCACCGCACTCTTTGCTTTGTGTGCTGTCTTCTGGATGTGTTGGTTGAACGTTAGTTTCCTATCTAAGTGCAGACCTAGTATCCAGATTGTTTCTCCTGCTCTAATTGTAGTGTCTGTGCCGTCTGGCTTTGGTATCTTGATGGGTGGTGAGTAGCCGCGATCCTGACGCCATGAGTGGTGCATAAGCTCCGTTTTCTCTGGCACCGTTGACAAGCTGACTTTGTTCATCCATGTGTTCACGAAGATGAATTCTTTGCAAAGCTGGATGATGTTGACATCTAGTGAGTTTGACAATGTCATCAGCATACCATCATCTATGTACATGTACAGCATTGTGTCAGTCGGTTTGTTACCTCTCAGGACTGATCTATGTCGCAATTGTCGTGCTTCCATCAGTTCAAGAAGTTCGCTGCCATATATTATTGACAATATTGGCGATACCGGCGACCCCTGTGGTATTCCATTTCTAACCAGCTTCATGTCACTCTGGGTACCATCAAGACATACTGCTGCTTGTCAGTCTTCCAAGAAAGATGCTACCCATTTGACCATGGGTAGTGGGATACCTTTTCTTTGTAGTTCTCAGAGTAGCCTTGCGTGATTGACATTATCAAAGAAGCCTGAGATGTCAAACGTCAGTACCAACGTGACTTTCCCATGGTTCCTTGCTGCCTGTATGTCTGCTATGTGAGTCATTAGTGCATTGTTTGTTGAGCTACATGGTCTTCCCCTGAACTGGGTGGGGGGCACCAGGTCCTCCCTACTGACCATAAAACTTATCCTCTGGGCTATGATTCCCTCTAGTACTTTGCTCAGGCATTCCAAGAGTTGGATGAGCCTGTAAGCCTTGGGTTCCGAATAGTCTGGCTTGTTTGGTTTCCATAGTGCGACTGCCACGGCTCTATGCCATGGTCTCGGGTGGTGTCCCGTTTCTAGACAGTGATGCATGAGCACAAAAATTATGTCACCTTCTGATTCCCATGCCCATCGCACCATGTTGAACGGTTGTTGGCTGACCCCTGGTGCTTTTTTTGTGCTCTGCCTGTATATTGATTCCCTTACCTCCTCCCTTGTCAGTTTGATGTGTTCCAAGTCGTGTCGTTGTCAGGCTGACATGTTCGGTATTTTGTCGTTCTCTAGTGCTGGGGGCGGTTTGAATAGGGCGTCCCTTAGTGCATCGCACTTTTCTCCATGTTCGATCGTGGGGTCTCTCCCTTGCCTCTTGATAGCTGGTGATGGGTAGTTTTTTGATCCTTTTGACCAACCTCTCAGGCCCCACATCATTTCTGGGGTGGCTTCTTCAAGTGTGTTGTTAATCCACTTTGACTTTTCGTGCTTGTATAATCATCTAAAGTAGTTAGTGGCCTTCCAGATTTCCCGGTCAGTCCCTGGGTTTCGTTTGCCCCACCTGTCTCTGTAAGCCCTCTGTTCTTCCTGCAGCATTACTCTCCTGTTGTTGGCATTGCTCAGTTCTTCCGACCACCATGGCCTGGCCTTGTCAGATGGTTTTCTCTCTTTTGCCATTTCTTCTGTCGCCTTTTTCATCGCCCTAGTTATTAGGTCGACGTTGATATCTAGCTCTTCATAGGTGCGGTTAGCTTCCAGATTTTTGAGTGCCTCCCACCTTTCTGTGTGCTCGCTCATTTCGTGTTCGAATGTGTCCTTCCAGTCATCTGGCTTCGTATCCTTGAAGTTGTATCTACTACCTGTGACATTTTGTACCTCTGTAGATCCATGGTCTATCGTCCACTTTAAGGCAAAGTGGTCAGATCCGCATGCTAGACTCGGATCTACTGCCCATTCTTTCGTTGCATCCAGAGTCAGTGCTTCCGTGTTTGCCCAAGTTAGGTCAATGATGGATGTTGCTCCTCTCCTCCTGTGTTCATGGTAAGTGCATTCACCTTTTGTGTTCAACAATTCAAATTCTCAATCTTGTAGCCATTCAACCAGTTCTTCTGTCTTGTTTGTTGGTTCTTGGTCTCCTTTGCTCCATTTCAGGTGGTGTTGGTTCCAGTCCCCACTTATGATGGTCAGTTCACCCTGTGGTAGTCGGAGTTCCCATACTCAGTCCGATGCGTCTCTGCTTTGTGTCTGACTGTCTTGTGGTTTTGGCTGGCTATAGATGTTTACTATGGTGACTGTTGGGAAATTAGCTTGTGTGATGTCTAGTACTTGTATGTCTAGATCTTCCGCAATATCTGACCTAAGTGTGACCATGAAGTCACCTCTCCTCTTGGTGTAGGCCATTACCCTGGGTCGTTTGTCCTTTGGTATGTTTGCCGTTGGTGGGATTGGGATCCAGGCTCCCTGGGCAGCTGGGCCACGTTGGTCATTACCAATTTCCCCCCACCATGGCTCCATAACTAATATTATGTCGAATTTATCTATAAATGTGTTTAGCATGGTATGGCATACAGTGTTGCTGCAATTGGTGTTTAGCTGCGCAATTCTAATGGGTTTTGTCTTCATATGGAAGGGACATTACCATTCAACGTCATTTCCATTCTCTCTTGTCCCTCCATCTCCTCATCTGCCCATCTTCCTGGCATCTCCTCGCGCTCGTTCAGCAGATGTTCTAGGGTCATGAATCTATTTGCGTTGCCATTTGTCTTTTCATTCGTGTTCACTGCCTCACCGTGGTCTTGTGCAGCTATTGTCTTACCCATCCTTGGTTCTTCTGTCGTTTGCATTATTGCTGGTTTCTTCTTCCATCCTCCTTTCCTTTTCATCATCTTCCCTCCTTCAATCCCTCCAGCTTCCTTCTCCTTGCCAGCATTTGATACCTTTTTCTCTCCGGGCAGTTCCTTTCCATTGCTGGGTGGTCTCCGCCACAGTTTGCGCATTTCACCTGTCTTTCCCTTTCCTGACCTGCTCCTTCCATGTCTTCGATCGTTCTATCTCGTTGTGGTCACCCACACAGAGACAGCATCTTGTGGGATGCTTGCACCGCAATATGTGATGCCCAAGAGTCCAGCACTTACTACACTGAAGCACAGGTGGTCTGTCTGCATGGTGAACAACTTCACAAAATTTTGTGTACATCGCTAGGTATTTCGTTGATAGAACCATGTTTGCATCATCTTCCTTAGCAAACTCCAGTACTACTGAGGAGTAGTCCTTTTGTCTCAGGTCTGCCTCGGCACGTAGCCACCTGGGCTTGCCAATCAACTTGACCTTTGACAGAACTGGGTTGAATCTTTCAATTTCCTCCAGGAGGTCGTCGGGGGTGTGTATACTGTCTTCGCCTGTCTCCATTGTCTCTCCCCATCCAGACGCCGTTTATTCTAACTTTGTATCGTCTGTCGTCTGTGATCATCTCGATGGTGTGGGCCAGCACCCTGAAGATGTCTGCAAAAATTCCTGCGTGTTGCCTAAGCTCTTTGCCTTTTTGGTCTTCTCGCATCATGATGACTAGGTTTTGGTTGAAGTTGAAGTGTGCGGACGCTACACACAGGTGTTTTGCTTCATTCGAGCGAGATAGGTGGTTGTTTATGAGGTTTACTAGCTGGCGTGGGTTCATTTGTTTAGCGTCGAATTTCTCCCCGCGTGGGATGACGATAAGGCGTGCTGGGTGGTATTGGTCTTTGGGTGAGCGTGGGCTGGCATGTTGGCGTAGTGCTATAGCCTGTGTTTGGGTCGCGCCGGCTTTGGTGGGTCTATATGTAGGCCCCATGGCAATGACAGTTTTGGTCCCTGTTACCCCTGGAGTTCCTTTATTATTCCCCCCGTCTGTCGACGGTCTTGTCTCCTGGCGCGCTGCCAGGTCAGCTACCGCCTTGGTGAGATCTTTGACTGTTGAATGTAGCTCCGCAGTTTCCTGAAGGGCTCGCGAGGAATCAGCGTTTCCATCAGTTTGTTGCTTCTCACCGGCTTCAATGAGTTCTGGCATGAACTTTCTTGCGATCGTGTATGCGTTATCCATAGCCCTCGACCCCCATACGTGATGGTTCAAGAATTGTTGTAGTTCTCTTCATAGGTTTTCGAGTTGGTAGACCACTATTGCCTCTGCCTCTGCTGCTGTGCATTCCTCCTGCTCCAACTCCATCTCCATCTGAACATCTGGCATTCCTATCTCGGGTTGCTTTCTGAGGCGTGTAGGTGTCCTTGGTTCCTGTTCCTCCAGTTGTCCGAATATGTCTGCTTCCCTCCATTTGCATCTGCCCAGCATTAACTTTGCTGGTGATACCGGCATTTGTGCACTTGCAATTACTCCCGGGGGGCCTCCTGGCCCCTTTTTAGGATGTTTTATTACGCTCTCGCTGTACATTCATGCTGCGAATACTTTTTCCTGCCTCTACTTGGCTGTGGGAAAACCGCAGTCAGGTGAAGGTTGCGGATCAAGAGCGTTTCAGGTGTCGAGTTGATGATGTGTAATGGGGTCAGGCACAGCAGGGGAGTGGTCCCAGGGGCTCAGGAAGTCCAGGAGAAGCGCCAGCGGCTGTGGGGAAGATGTTGGAGTTGTCCAGGGGGCTGTCAGAGTTAGCCGAGAATGTGTTGGAGTTAGCCAGAGTAGGCACAGAGTGCTAGGGGAGTTCAACAAAGCATCGGGGGGGGGGGTTCCAGGGGAGCGGGGGTTTGTCGGGCGGTGTACGGGGCTTCAGGGAACGGGTCGTGACAAATGTCAGGCTTCTTGCCTGCAATGAGTTTGAAAGGCATTGTCAGTGCTGAGAGAGTTGAAGTTGGAATAAGATATTGAGCCATTAGAATAGTATTTCCAAGAAAAGATAGAGGTAGTCCAGATTCAGCCATGAGAGATTGACCATATCTCCATAGTACAAATGTACCTATCTGCCTTCTCTGTTGGTGAGTGTAGGCAGCAGTGGGTTGAAGAATGATACCAGAAGCATCCAGATGATCATGAGGGCACCTGCAACAAACTTCTTAGCACCATTGCATCTAACTGCCTTGACCTTATTACCAGATTTTAACTCCAATGGTGCTTGAACAGTCTGAAATATAATTTGAAAAATCATCAAGAATTGAGTGGAAATAATTTGATTTGCCATGGGCAAAATGAGTAGGGAGTGGTTCACAAGAATCTATGTGAAGTCAGTTGCAAATTCTATCTATGTAAGGGTGACCTCTGGAGGCTGTGGCTCAATCACACAGCTGGCAGAGGGAAATCCAAAGTCTATTAACAGTAGTGGTACAGCAGAAACTAACTGCATACCTGGCAGAGGGAAATCCAAAGAGAATAACAAGTCTGAGGATTCTGATTGCCAGGACTGCAAATTTACATGAACCATGGGAAAGATGACGTTGGATTCTGCGCATGCGCAGAGCCCGACGTCATCATTAAAGTCACGTGACTGGAAACCGGAAATCCATGGTAAAATAGCTTTGATCTCGAGCCACAGGCCACGTGACGCTACCAGAGTGGTACCGTCGGATAGCCCTGGATTGACAGTACTTGTGATCAAAGGATGGGAGTCTGGGAGTGAGAGGCTGGCTGGGAATCAAGGAAACAAGATGATACTCTGGACATGTGAGGTCCCCTGATGATCCACACACTGTTGATGGTTGCCAAATGGACAAGCCAGTTGTTTGCCTACAATGCACAATATACAATGGTTGTTTGTGAAATGACCATCATATTCAATCTTAGGAATGTGGTCCTTAGTAAGAAATGCCTTAGCTGTGTTCTGAGCAGGATGTCCTAGCTAACAATGCCATAGCTACAGAGTAAGAGGGATTTGAGGAAAAGACACAGGTGGAATCAAAATTGCAGGAAAAGATATGGGCAAACCATTTCTTAGAAGTACAAAATCACAATGCAAGAAGGAAAGACAATTATAGTAGCAGTTCATGACTTGGACCAAAAATATTCTGAGGAATCAGGAAAGAAGATAGAAGTAGCATCCTTTGTGAAGTGGACATCCATGCCACAATTCAACCATTGAATCCATCAAGAGTAGATTAATAGGAATGTCCAGAGCATGTAAGCAATGAGCTAAGATGAGAGTGATGTTCTCTCCATCAACGTGTGCATGGAATTGACACCCACAAGCCAGAGTAGCCAGAATTCCACAATTTGCAGTTCCCACAGGTACTGTGAGTGAGGGAGGTCCAACAACAACGTCTATCCCAAATGATATGTGTCATGCAGCTCAAGTCCAGAATCAAATTGAATCTCAGTGAAACAGATGCCAGGACAACAGGATCCACCAAACTCACAAAGTGCCAAAAATGCTGCTAGCAAAGATATCCGCTCATACTATCAAATCAATCATTCACTTGACGGAAGGTTGAAACCCAGAGCCATAGATCGTGGTGGTGATGGATGTGTGAACCCACAGATTTCGAAACACTGTTCTCTTGCGCTTGCTTTTCCAAGGATAATCATCGATGGACATTGTTTGCGGTATCAGAATAGATTACTTGTATGGAGGTACTCGTATGATTTGAAATTATAATCTATATCTATCGATGTTGCCCCTCCTTTCAAACGAATGTTCTTGCTTGAACTCTCGTAGTCAGCAACTTGAGCATCAAGACAAGCGATGGAAGCAATTCAAATAAGTACAGGGGTTGAAGACCACGAAAATCTAATCTCCGAGTCGAATGGTACTGCTAGAATTTTGCCCCCGTTTCGACCTGACCGAATCATCCTTGAGCGGGAGCGAAGCGATGAGCATGGAGCGTTTATACATACTGTCGAAATATGCTCTGCTATGAAGATGTCCCATGGTTGTATTATCTGGACAACTACGCATATGTTATTGACCCAGTCAAAGAAAGACATTATTCCTAGACTTACAAGCATCACGACGCCGATTCTTGAATTTTCTTCGCCTCCCGTTTCTTCCTCAACGCCTCGAACTTTGCTCTTATCGACAACACACGCTGGTCGGCCTCCTCCTGCGCACGTTCCTCATCCATCAACCGATCCATAATAAGCTCCCTCTCTTCCTGCTCCTTCCTTCTCCGTTCTCGCTCTTCTTCACTTTGCTTCTCCTTCTCCGCCTCTACATCCATTTGTTGGTCCCGCGCGGAGAACTCACCTGGAGTCTCTTCAATCGCGACAAGCTCAGGCTCCGCGAATACCGTGGCGCGTTCGTAGGTCTCCCGTTTGTCAGATTGATCGGCAGTTGGGCCCGAGTCTAGCATTGCCATTTCACGCTGGAAACGCTCGTATTCGAGATCAATAACGGTTCGTGGCTCATTAGATGGTGGAGGCCCGTTGAATTTTGGATTCTGTGCATCTGGAGGCAAGTCTTTGTCTTCGTCATCAGAGTTAAAGTCTGTGAGTATAGGTGCGCGTGAGGGATCCGAGAAAAAGTCGGCTGGAAAGCCTCCGGGAGCAGGACCGACGCGTCGTCTTTTAGTGTCATTCGGAGAATCCTCCGTATCTGAATTATCTTCATTGATATCGTCTTCCGTAGTCTTGCGCTTCCCATTTGTTGATTGCACAGGGATCTGTTTTGCGGCCTCAGCTGCTGCATGCGCTTCCCGTTCCACTTCTTCCTGCTGTCGTCTCTCCTCCTCCTTTATTCGGGCGACATTTGTTCGATGAGCCTTACTCCCTATGTGACCTTCCCAAGCAGACGCATGTTTCACTGGTGTACCACATGCCGAACAGCGAAGTTGGCCTGAGGAGGCATATGAAGCAAAGGGATGAGTGATTTTGATTTCTTGTCGTTTGGCCTTTAGAAGAGCGCGCACGTCGGCCATTGAACCGTATGAACAAGTGAAAGAGTGGCGAGGAATGGAGTCGTGCTCGTGGTGGAAGAGGTATTGTATATTGCTATTTGGCTGTTCTATTGATTTCTTTTCTTCAACTGCAACTTACTGTGGTACTAAAATTCTCCTGCGGTCAGTATTGTATTAATGCATAATTTATTCATTGAAATTAATCTAGGAGTGTACGTAACGTTCGTTTGGTGTCGCTGAGGGGGGGGGATGCAAAATCTACATGACCTTGGCAAAGGACATCCGATTCTGCTATGGGCCTATCGAGCCGGGCTCGTTTTACCAGCCAAACACTTCCGATCCACTGCACGAAACCGATCCACTGCACGAAACCGATCCCCTGCACGAAACTGATCCACTGCACGAAAGAGCCGACGCGATTCTTCTGCAAGCGTTAGCGCTAACCCCTCTACCACTCCTCACGGCTTTCGCTTCCATGGCCTTAGTTTTTCTACCTGCTCTTCGTCTCAGTACTTACTTTTCCTTCTTCTTATCTCGCCTTTGCCCGAGCCTTCTACGCTCCACTCTGACAACTGCTCTTGTCACCTCTTACCTACTCTTGGCCTAAACGATCATTCAACGGCGATCAGTTTGACACAGACGACGACACCATCTTCATATTCGTTCGTAGTGCCAACATGCGGAAGCCGCTGGAGCGCGAGCGGGAGACAGGATAGCAGTTGCATCCGCAATGAATTCAATGAGTTCAAATGTTAATGATGCTTTCGAGAGAGGCTGAAGGCGGATGCTCTAAGTAGGTGGCCGAGGCATTCTTTTCTTTTGGAGTCGGAACGACATTTATCAAACAGAAACAGAGGGGGATAATGGACGAGAAACAGGGCAGCGGGGGTGACGCGTATATTACCAGTGGTCACCTATCCGGGATCTTTCTGCGGTAAAGGTTGCGGATGTTATTTGCCCTTGTGAACGAAACACGCGTCGGCCATTGATGCAGTAAGCTCGCGTGAGGTGGAAGAGAAGGAAGAACGTCTTGGTATTTTGACCCTATATTGGAGCTTTGCTGCCAGCTCGAGCTGATAGACTAATGAAAACTTGTGTGGATTTGTAAAGTACTTGAACTAGTGGTCGAAAACCATTTCCTTGGCTACAGTTCTAACCCCGTCGTCACCGGTGTTAACGTTGTGCACTGGACCCATACATATGAGTCATAACCACCGAGGGCGATGCTCGCACCCGAATTGTAGGTCCATCATAGGTTGATAATTCACCCTTTTGCATCTCACGACTTTGGTTTCGAAAGGACATTACTCAAACTGCCAGGACAGTATTGCGACAATCAAATTTAAGAACTAATACGTGAGTACTGTCCCTCCCTTCAAGCGAATGTTTCGCCAACACTAGACACTTCTTTCTAATAGTCGCAAACTTAGCATGTCCCAAGAGCTGGACGAACAAATATCCCAATTGCAGAAAAATGATTGGGTTGACCTACATGGGCTCATCACTTGTGCGACTCGACATTTCATCAACACCGAAGCTGACGGCCTTCGCTGTGTTGCTATCTCCCTTCTCGGTTGGGGTTCCTTCAACACCGCCTACAAATTGGTCTTCAGCAATGATACTGAAGTAGCTGCAAGCATCTCCTGTTATGACAAAGACAACTTCAATCCCGAGGCGAAACGTTCTGAAATTTCGACCATGTCATTTGCGCGTGAGTCAGGGCTTTATCCTGACGTCCCCGTACCGAAAGTACTTGCTTTCGATCTTACATTCACAAATCCCGCATGTGCACCGTATGTCCTCATGGAAGTCGTTCCTGGAGTGACGGTAGAATTAGAAGACAATAAACCCAACGACGCGGATGCTACTTCCAAATTACATGCACGAGAGCTTGCTTTGGTCAAGGCGCTTGCGAATTTGCAGGCATCGCTCTCCAAACCTGTTCCGTTTGACAAAATAGGGAGTATTGCAACTGATACAGATGGGAAGTACGTTGTAGGCCCGCTCATGGAAATGGACCAGGAATGTTGGGATGGCCCATTCGAGTCCATACAGGACTTCTGGCGACTCCAATTGCAGGAGGCAATGTTATTTGCCCTAAAAGAGTGGGTAAACATTGAAACGGACAGCTTTCCTCGCGACCCGGAAGATTCATGCCAGCCTCCATGTACCCCTCAATTGTTTGCCGAGCTGTTCCAGCTGCTGTCATCGCTCATTCCCCACTTCCAGCCTCCGAAATCGTGTCTCCCTCTAGTCCTCCACCATCCTGACATCGCCTTTCGCAACGTCCTCTTCGACGAAACCTCAGTATCTTCGGACAATCCGAAAATAACGGGTGTCATCGACTGGGGCGGCGCTCAAATCCTTCCACTCATGTTCACTGCTCGTTATCCAGGAGACCTCATGACCGAACTCCACAGTCCCTTTACGCGACTTGGAAATCCCAAGGAGTCCTGGCGTACCGTGCCCTGCGATTGGACTTCGACTGGCGACATCTTAGAGTGGCCGGAAGTGTGGCGTCGCCCTGGAGAGCCTTATGATTTCGGGCCCCGGCTGCGTGGAAAAATTCGCAGGTTCTACCTGCGTACATATTTTTCTGCGTGCTATGCGGAACAGTTGCATGCTTTGCATGGGGTTGTAGATTTGGCATGTGCGACGATGTTTAAAGATGCGCCTTACTATCTGAAGTTTCATGAAGTAATCCGTGGCGGGTGGAAAAGCTGGGCCAGGCATGAAACGTGGATTCGGGAGACGTATTGGAGGTTAAGAATGAGTGGGCATGGGAACAAAGGCTTAGAAGAGGTTATCATTGGGCCAAACGTATATCGGGAATCTGTGGAAGGTCCATTATGTGATTTAGAAATCCCTGGGGAATATCCTGTACCTCAATAGGATGTAGGAAATCCAGTTCACCTAGGGTTGGATCATCAAAAACAAAAAAGTGCTATGCAAATCTTCAACTGCGGCCTTTTTGTCTTCAAATTTTCCGCCCTCAAATTCAAACACAATCTAATGCTGAGTATCTTGATTTTCGAATCATCAGCATAGTACCTTGATATTTGGGGTCAGTAACGTTTCCTCAGCCTTGCACAAAGGGGTCCTTTGACGGTGTCATACTACATGGTAGTATCCAAGTTGTACTTTATCCTCATTTCTAACAAGCATCGCATATACACTCCTTTGTTCATTTTCTCGTCCTACATAATCGTACTGTGATAGTCATTGCTACTGAGCCTCAAGGGCTAACCTTGACATAAACTAAAGTGACATATTACCATCAAACAGGTACCCAGTTCTTTAGCTAAAAATCGATGTGTACAGTATGAGAAGTTCCACTGCCACATTCACTGTGAGAATGCTAGCTAGCTTCACTGTGGTACAGCAAGGATTGCACCAGACAGTTATGTGTGCATCTTCAGATTGGTGGGATGTATACTTTATCCACACATTCGGGTCCTTCTTTGGGGACACGATTGTTAAGAAATCTGCTCCATTGGTGAATACTGGGTCTGGGATGCTCCTGTGTGTGTCCGAGGTCGCTTATTGTCGCCGTGCTAAGGTACCCATTTCCTGTCACCGAACTGGACCTGAGCCCTGAAACCGTATTGGTAGGTATGTTTTCAAGGTATCCTTTTACATTATTTTTTTGCACTTTATTCGAGCCCTGCGACGATCAATTGCAGCAGTTCCAGCGGCTCTTGCCAAGAATATCACAGAGTCCTCGCTTCCCACATCGCGATCTACGAGGTCATGTAGTTTTTGACATGCATCGAGGTCACGCTTGGAGACATCAAAGCCCGCTGAATCTGTGTTGACATCAATGAATCCGGTTGGTAGTATGAGCACCACCAGCCTCGTGTGACAGATTGTCTCCATTGTGGTGGACTGGATAGTTGTACTTCAAGAATCAAGTGTCAAAGGTGTTGGTTGTGACTACATACGCAAAGGTTATAGCCATAGCCACCAGAAACAAAGAGAGGGATATCGACAATTGCATCAAACGATTGAGCAGAGGAGTTTGATGGACAAGTAGAAGCGCGAGCTCGTCAATGAGCAGATTTTCGTAAGTATCCTTGGTGGCTGTTAGTAGGTTTGTTACAGCACTGTAACTCCGGCCCTTGATGTCACCGATATGTCGGAAAAGGAGCTGTCCACTGACTGCCATCCAGCACAGCACGTTTTATACTGATAACCCCTTCGAGTCGGCACCGTCAGTCACCGGGCCATCGAAAACTTTAATTCAGAAACCGTTGTTGTGCATCCAGCGATGACCAGCATACATCAAAAACTACCATTTACGTCGTAAGAGCCAGAGGTCGGTATTCCAAAGGCAACCGATTCCCCTGGCTCTACCTGTCTTAAACGCGTTAAAATGATCTTTGATTGTTATGCAGATTGACCCTGGTAGTAATGTTTCATTCCGTGGTAGATAAGTATCCTGCATTCTTATCCAGTTATAGGAACCTCGTGATTTACCCGCGCCACTTGATACACTTGAGATAAGCACACCTGAGATTTGAGATGTACCAACAATGGAAATATATCATGTGATTTTGATGAAAACGAGGCGACGAAAGTTTTTACTTATCCCTTGTTCTTTCAGCCTTGGGGAAGGCGGGAGTTGGAGAAGATTGAAAACAATTGACGATTGATCTTGTTGCCTGCGCAACGGCCGTGCGAAGATCATTTTATGATTTATGACAACCTTGCTGGATTCAGATGATTGACGGAGGTTGATTATTGTGTTTCTCACGGGCTTCAAGCCAGGCTCACAGATCATTCTCGTTGACACTTTTTACTATCTTCATCTAGACCTAACTCAAAAGCAAAACATTTGCTCGGTGCTCCTTCTTAAGTGAACATCGCTCAATAAGTCATCCAAACGAGACATTGCCAAGCGAAAGTAAGTTGCTGAGCACCTATGAGAATACCGTACTTGACTGAAGCAACCTCTCAACTGGTGGCAGTATCACGTTATGTCTCCAGAATTGCAAGTACAAATATCACAGGTGAAAAAGAAAGAATGGGTATACCTGCAGGGTCTTGTCAGCTGCGCAACCACTCACCTCGCCACCTCACCAGAATCCTTCGGGCCGAGCTGCGCTTCCATCTCTCTTCTTGGCCGGGGATCCTACAACGCCGTCTACAAACTAGAATTCAGTGATGGCACTCGATTGGCTGCTAGTCTCTCCAACCTTGACGAAGAAACATTTGATCCTAAAGCGAAGCGCTCTGAGATCGAAACCATGAAGTTCGTGCGCGAATCCGGGCTCTATCCAGACATCCCTGTTCCGGAGATATTCGCTTGGGATACAACTTTTACAAACCCCGCCTGTGCTCCCTATGTTCTAATGGAGCTTATTTCCGGACGAGCGCTGGCAAATGACCTGGATGACCTCTCCCAAACTCAACAATTCTCCTATGTTAAATCAGTCGCAAGGTTACAGGCATGTCTCTCCAGGCCTGTTTCATTCGATAAAATAGGAAGCATTACAAGTGGTGATGAACAGCGTGTTGTCGGCCCGCTCATGACATTGACACAAAAGTGTTTGGGCGGTCCGTACAAGTCCATGAAGGATCTATGGCGAGCTCAATTAGAAAAACAGATATTGCGTGCCCTTCAAGAGTGGTGCAGTGCTGAAACAGATTTTCTTAATCCTCACCTTGAGCCACAGTGTACCCCACAAATGTTTGCTGAACTCTTCCAGCTTTTGTCCTCGCTCATTCCCCACTTCCAACCGCAGAAGTCTTACTTGCCCCTTGTTCTTCACCATCCTGATATTGCGCTGCGAAATATCCTCTTCGATGAATCGTCAATCTCTTCAGGTGATTTAAAAATAGCAGCTCTGATTGACTGGGGTGGCGCACAGATCCTTCCCCTCATGTTCACTGCCAAATACCCAGACGATCTTCGAACCACAGGCGAATACCCTTTTGAACCACCTGGTTGGGATCACAACGAAGACTGGGATACCGTACCCTGTGATTGGACCTCCACTGGAGATCCTTCTCAATGGCCTAGAGCCTTTGGTCCAGGAAACAAACCCATAGACTTTGCCCCCCGTGTACATGCAGTCATAAGCAAGTTTTACCTTCGCACGTACTTTAACGCCTGCTATGCGGAAAATTTATACGCACTAGATGCAGACGTGGATTTGGCGCGCGCAACCCTATTCAGGGACGCGACGTACTATATGAAGTTTCATGAGGTGGTGTGTGGTGATTGGAAGAGTTGGGTTCGCCACAAGACATGGATTCGGGAGACATATTGGCGACTGCGTTTAGCAGGGCATAGGGCCAGAGGATCGCAAGAGCTCATCATTGGTCCAAACATGTATCGGGAAAATGTAGAGGAATCAGTATGCGACTTAGGTATCTCTGGAGAATACCCGGTAATTGTGGAATATGAGCTTGACTCAGTAACCTTGAAGCTTGTACCCAAAGGAAATGTTTTAGTTTAACATCAGACGGGGTAGATAGCTTATTTGTTTTGGGTAGGTTGACATTGACATGAGCAAGCCGTTCGTCTCGACTATCATGCATTGTTAGGTATGCCTATATGTTGGTAGAGAAGACAAATGCAGGGTATTTGGGGACCAGAGATCTAGATTAACATGTGGTCGCCCATTTATGACAGAAGACTATTCTAATTTATCTTTTCTTTGACTTCTATTGCTTCATTCTGATGAATTAGGGGAGAGAGACGACAACAACTGGATAACCTTTAAGCTGACGACGAGGCTCACAAACTATAGTTGTACATGAAGGCCGAATTAAGTGAAATTAAATCAAAATTAAATAAATTAAATCGAGAGAGAGAGAGAGAGAGAGAGAGAGAGGAGAGACTCTGGATTGTCATTACGAGCTCACCAGTTGCTCAGCAGGTCAAACATTTTGCTGACCGAGTGAGTACCTTAAATTCGGTCTACATTTCTGAACAAGAAGGTAACATTTGAGGTTTACCAGTACAGTAACATGAGATTTTCTATGATACCTGCGTGTGTCACGGTACCACGAGTTTCAAGAAGAGCATAGGTTAGGCAATGAGGATATAATAGAGACAACAATGACCGGATACTATTAGTTGCATGGGCGGCTTCGGAAAGCACCATTACAATCAACTCGATGACACCTTGGACATGATCGAGGTTTTCGTTTAGATATCTTGACAATGGAAGTGCGGTCATCTACATCGACACATTCAGGAGCAGCACGCTTCTTGCCCTTATCCAATCGACATGGAGGAGGAGGACGTTCTCCGTAATAGTACTGGATAGCTGATAGTTGGACAGGATGGCGGCCAAGGGCAGTTGAAATTTGCCAGGGTTCAATACAAGCCTTGAAAAAAGGAGTACCAGTCTTAGCGTCCTTCAAAGGACCAAATGCTTGAAATAGCTGCATATATGGGGGGAAAGTTCTTCTGGAGGAGAAACCCGATGCTTTACACATTGAAATACCCATCCAGGGTGATACCGAAGCATTGTTTCCCATGTCACTCCTTTTGTTGCTAAAAATGCCTCAATTGTAGCCTTGTCTTCCTGATCAAAAAGGAAGAAAGCATCACGTAGATCTCCTGCAAAGGGCCGGCGAAGACCATGGTGCATTGGTATTGGAAATTGATTCATAAGATGCCATATGTCGCCGAATACACCTGACCGTTTGAGTCCAGAGTTTGATATACGTGTGAGTGATTCTGCAATTGCACCTAGTAAAACAACATAGGGTGTACTGGCTTCATCAGACTGAGCCTGAGTAGGGTTCTGGTCACTATCGGAGATGGTATCGGTTTCACTATACCATTGTCCTGTGTGATCAGAGTCAATGAGGCTGGTAGTGTCATCTTCAGGGGTGAGGCTGCCAGATTCGGAAGAATAAATGATTGCATTGGGCTGAAAATGAGATGATTTGATGCTAGCGAGTGATTTCGGATGATCATTGGTATGGGATGATTTGTACGTCATGAGGTGCTTGAGTTTACAGACAAGATGGAATGGAGGGTCAGGAAAAGAAGTGAAAGGAGTGTTCTCCTTTGAAGACATGTTATCAGCAGAAACAACATCAGGCAGTACAGTCAATATCATATATTAGAACCTTGTAACTACAAGGCAGGGTTGGTATATTACAGCTTGTAACGACAAGTATCACGTACCTAGCGATTTTCGGCCAAATATTTTGCCAATTGGGAGAATTGAACCTGTGACCATGATCCCAAAAACAACCATCATTACAACAATAACCACTTGACCAGGGAACCTTGATTATAACACAAATACATTGTAATGAGGGGAGCAAGCTCCCCTTCAAAACATCCCTGCCACCCCTAAGCATATTAACAAAACCTTAACAGAACCTTGACAGAACCTCAACAGAACCTAACCAAACCTTTAACTACCTAACTGGAACTTAAACTGAACTCTAACCAGGCTAACCATGTACTCAACAGGCAGGCCTTGTGGGTACATAGGCCTAATGTGTTAAGACTTACTACTCAGTCTGTTAGTTCAACAGGTCTTTTGTGTCTCCCTTGCAATTGTGCTTGTGACTTGGAAGGTTGTTGGTTCAATTCCCTTTGGTTGTCTTTTTTTTATCTGCTTCAACATTTGCTGCTGTTGACATCATGTGACATTACATGGGGTGGTCTTGTAAGTACAAGCATCAATATATTATGCTTTGCTTGTGATGACAGGTGGGTAATATATTACCCTGCCAGCCTCTGGTGACAACATGACCAGGAACCAGAACTGAAGTGATAGTTATAACAATCAATGTTTTTGTAATGTTCACATTGTGTAGTTTATTGGGCTGGTCAGGTGACACAAATCCATGAGCAACTGTTGTGGACCAATCTGCAGACAAGAGCAAGAGTGATACAAGAGTGCCTTGAGGTGTGGCTTGCAAAACCATGGTTCCTGTAGTTACTGAGTTTAACACTTGAAAGATTTTCTATGTGGCATAAACATTGAGCACAGCATAATTCTCTTGGGAGTCAGTCAATTCACTGTTGTCCCATGTGGTACTGATGCAAATAGATGGATCTTTAGGCAAAAATAGTTGAAGAATTTGTGCTGTGAGATTGGCAAGTCCAAGTCCAGCATTAGTCATAATATTCTTCTCCTTGGATAAATGTCCAAGCTCAATAGCACCAACAAATGGCTGATGCTTTTCAGTAAATCCACAGTCCTTGAAAAGTTGCTTCAAGTCAGCATTAATCTTTATGCCCACTTTGCATATTTTTGGTGAACAAAGGAATGTCAAAAATGAATTTGGAAGTCCTCCATCATGCCAGTACTGAGTGAGCTAATACAACATTTTGTTTCGATAATCTTGCTCAAGCTATGTTTACAATAGATACATACCAGAATGAGAAATATCTCATGCTCAAATGCCATAGAAATGAGAGAGACAGGGCCTTGAATTCCATTCTCAATGTCAATGGACCATTCCATATCAATAGCAGTAAAGAAACAATCATCTTGAACCAGGCTGTCCATAATAGTATCAAGGTGGGTGTTGACTTGAAAATGAGAGCTGAGCTGTATTATGTTCCACTCAATAGGCACAGAGATTTTTGGTAATGCCACAATGTCTGGAACAGGAACTACATTTGTAAGAAGTGATAGTAGGGTTCTTTCAAGCTCAGGCTTGTCAATCCATGGCATATCCATTATTATAGCTCCAATTGGCTTATGTCCATATGTTTCTGTGGATTTTGAAATAGCCTGAAGTGCAGGGATCAATTGTGCATGAGCTTTTGATGGTGTAAGAATCATGCTTTGAGTCTTGTTCATTTCATTGATGCTAGTATGGAGACCACCAGCAAAAACAGTTTTGCCCTATACTTTTCCCAAGTGCTGATAACCTATAGTAATATATAGCAGTGAGACCTCTGCTGACAAAGAATAACAAGAAACTGATACCTTGAAACTGTGGTCAATCTGTAATATTTCAGCAGAAAGCATTGCCATGTGTTGATCCATTTCAGCAGCATGTAAAGCAATAAAATGAACATAGAATTGGCAATAGTATCCTGGAGAGGGCACAAAACCAGCATAACCATCAATATCATCAAATAGGCCAAAAAGTAGAAACTTTGTTAGAAAATGCCCAACAGCACATTGTGAAAGAATGAGAACTGTTTCAAGATATTGAATATGCAACTGCTCATGGTGGCAGACATGCTGCATGCAAATCATTTCAGAAAAAGGACCAGGTCCAACACCATGCTGAAAACTTGATCACATAAGAGAAACAACACAATCAGTGAGACCATTCTTATGAGTAAGATGATGCATGAAGTGCACAGAGAGTGACTAAGGCAGAGTTGACAAAACTTTGGGGCTCCAACTCAGATATGTCTTTCAGCACTCTGGGTGAAGGCAAATGTAATGGTAGCCAATAATATATATGCATTCTTCAGGGTCAACTATACACTGTGGGTTTACTGGCCATCCTTTTGTGCAGAAGTACTGAGTACCACTCTTTGCAATACAGCATGAAGCTATGAGGCAATCAGGACATGGAATCCTCAATCCTTGGCATAGAAGATGAGGTAGCCAGATAAATTATTTTGGACAGAAGTAATTACTGGGTGAAGGTTGAAATTTGTTAGAAGTAATGAATCATGATGACAATGTACCATCAACAAATGTGCCACAATCATAGTAAGTTGGGCAGTGAGAAGTGTTCTTTGCCATCTCAGACACAAGTTGCTCTTGTGTATTAGCATAATACTCTTTTAACCATGCAGGTAAAGAGGCCCTTTTTTGCTTTGGATGCTCTAACTCTGCTACATTACTACCTTTGTGTTCATTGTCATCTAGAATTGGCTCAAATTCCCCACTCTCCTCCTCTTTATTCCTATCATCAAGCAAATAATTGACATTTTTATCTTCCTCTTCATCAAATTCTAGCAATTTCCTTTGAGATTCTACTATATTGAAATAGTTGTGTAGCACAAACCCAGTGTCTGAGTCAATGACAGTGGTGTACTTTGATTTGGCCCAAGTCCATGCCCATGTGGTGGAGACCAGTTGCTACCAGATTTCAAGCTTCTTGTCATATCCAATAAGTTGTTTATTTCACCTTCTGAGGCTACTTGTACATATAAATGTGGTCTCAAACTCTCTTGCAACAAAACCTTACCATTTTGATTGGTGTCAACATCAGGCAGTGTTGATGATAACCCAGTTGCATCAAGAGAGGTCATCCCAGTTTCCAAACTGATGCAAACATCCTGTGAGGATCAGTTTTGATGGTGTTCTTATGTGCTGCATTGTTGGTTCTTATTATTTCAGCCTAGTGTGACAAAATGAGTTTTCAACAAGTGACTCAAGTAAAACAGAGTTTTTACTGGTTTATTTGATTGGTGTAGCAGGCATGTTTGATAAAGTGTCAAGAGTTGAAACAGATGTAACTAGCCTGTCAGCAAAGTTAGACAACACCAAGTAATAATAAGTTGTGCATTTAATCATACCTTGTGCTGTTTTTGGGAGTGACTTGCCACTCTCTGCTAGTTTTCCATATTTTCTGGGTCAACCAACAGGACCTGCATCTGGACAATTTTTCAATCCTCAAGGACAACCTCTTCCTCTTTTCAGCAGCAAAGAAGACCCTGCATCATTGCTTGCAGGAGTTGACATTGTATGTTAAGCATATTTAGGGCATGTGAAGATTAAGGAGACTGTGTCAAAGAATAAGGAGCTGTATGTAGAGAGAATGTGTTTAGTAGCTCCTATGCAGACACCATTGGATGGTAGGGACTGTGTTTGGATCATGTTGACTTGTTTGGTCATGTTACTCTTTGTTTGTTCATAGTTATATTTTTTCAAACTCAGTTATATCAAACTGAATATCCACCTATAGATTAACTGCTGACAATGACAAGTGCTCTAGCTTACATCATGCAATCCTTTTTTGCACACAAAAAGCTTCAAGCTCAGTCTGGTTGGAGGCACATTAGTAGTGAGCAAATTATCATTACTCCCTGGGGTATCATTATTGCTCACAAGACATTTTATGGAGCTGAAGACATTGGTTCTGTTGTGAGTTTCTTGTGCTTGCTTTGTAACACATTGATTAACATTGTTCAGGAAATGACCAAGTGCACCTTCCACAAAGACCACCTCTATGACTGAGGAGATTCAAGCTGATGAGGTTGTTCACAAGAGAGTGAAACAATTCATGCAAATTGCACTGGAGAACATGGTCAATGCCCACAATGCAATCATTGAAGCCAGAGTCTGAATAACTCTGCATGCTAATAAACAGTAATAGAGAGAGCCTGAGTTAAATAAGGATATGCTTGTGTACTTATATTGTAAAAGTTGAACTTTCTAAAAGGTGGAGCAAGTAAACTGTCCTAAGTTTATTGGACCCTACCATATTCTGGAGACATTTTCAGAGTCATTACACCATGTTCTTGAATTGCTTGCAGCTCTAATATATCAGCAAATAATACCCAAGTTTTTACCATATTGCACAAATGGTGATCTTCTGTTCCCAAACAGAGCTAGTCTGGACCATATGACTTCAGTATAAATGATGGTCAGGACTAGTTTGTCAATGTCCTTATGGGCCATTAATGGAGGACTGGAGGGGCACTGGAATCTGAGGTGCAGTGATTGGTATGGCAAGGCTAAGTCAGTTGCACAAGCATGTACATGCCAATGATGAGGGCAATGGCTCAGCAAACCTCACCCTTGGTCCAATTGATCTTTGGATTATGCTTACAGAGCAGGTGAAACCCAAAATCATATCTTGCCTCCCTAAGCTCATGATGGCAAAGATGCATTCTAAGTGGGTCTGAACCAGATCCACAATAGAATTGGAGCCTGCTTCATTGAGCATGCCATCAATGTTATAGGCATAAATGGAGCAAGACAAGGGGAGTGTAAGGGCAACCTCAGGAGGCTATGGCTCAATCACACAACTGGTAGAGGGAGATCTGGCAGAGGGAGATCCAAAGTCTATTCAGTACTATACAGTGTCTACAGGCCTTAACTACTCACCCAGCAGAGGGAGATCCAAAGAGAACAAGTCTGAGGAACTCCCTAGGCCAGGTCATGCTTCAGAGGCTTCAGAAGCATGGGAAACAACTGTACAGCACAACAGAAAAACTTAGACTCCAAAAATGGCAATTAAATCCAGAGTCCAATCCAGAAATGGAAATTTATTGCAAACAGCCTCAATCTTCAGCCTTGGGGCATGTGACCATGTGAAATAGCCCTTGGTCTAAAGTACTTGTCTCCAGAAAATGGGAGGTTGGGAAATGAAGGGCCAGCTCTGCATAAAGAAAACAAGAATGGGTCCCAGTATGGGCAGTCTTCTGACATCACCACCCCTCTAACATGTGGCATCTCAATGTATGGGGTAGAAGAAGTTGTGGATTGCTTGGTCAGCTGCTAGGACTGGGTAGATGCTGACTGGGTGCAGCTGGTGCAGGCCTACAGGGATTTTCAACTAGTAGGCTAATAGTCTACCTGTCTCTCTACAATAAAGGGGCTAAGGTGACAATGTGACAGCTTCTGAGATGGTCTTGTTGTTTTTATATCAGAGCTATCCAGATAGACACAGTTTTTTTGGGCTTGTATATGGGGGCTGGTGTCTGCTGTCAGTCATAATACTATGCCATGGTCATTCTTTGCCTTCACCAATGCTGCCTTTGCCTCCTGTGCCTTCTTCATCCTGTCTACAGACTCATTTTCTGAAATCACTATCTAAGGGTTGTGCTTGGGGTTCAAAACCCATACAAGAGTATTGTCCAGTGTCCAGGAAGAATAGAGTCAAAGAATGAACATGGTTGTTGTATTGAAACTCAGCATCTAGTAGGAGCTCATCTCAGTCATCCTGCTCCTCATTACAAAACAGGCAAAGATACTGTTCCAGTTCCTGGTTAACATGCTTCATCTGTCCATCTGACTGAGGGTGATAGGCTGTGGTTATATGGAACTTCACTCCAAGCAGGTGGTACAGCTCTTGAGTGAATTCTACCACAAACTGTGGGCTTCAGTTAGAGACATACTCATCAGATAGATCATGGAGCTTCCAAACATTCTTCCAGTACAGGTTGGCAGCTCTCAGAGCAGAGCAAGTAGTGTGAGTAGGGATGAAGTGAGCTTGCTTCCCATAAATATCCATCACCACTATAACTGCACTGAAGTAGCACTCCAGCAGGCAGCTGGGATGGGAAGAGAGTGGAGTTGACCCATGGGTGGCTGACAATGAGACTTGGTGCAGAGGCAGAGATTACAGGTGCTGGTGTAGGTGCTTATGTACTAGGACATCTGAGGCCATCAATAGTTCTGGGACACCAGCTCCAGGGTCTTCCACCTATAGGGATGCCCTACCACCTGGGAGTCATAGTGCTGTTCCACAATATGTCAACAGAGTTGTGGGATGGGGCATGTAGATGCATCCTCAGAATGTCAGAAGTCCATCCTAGAGGCTCTACTCATCTGTATATACTGATTATACTCCACTAGCACATTGGGCTTGAAGGGCCTGGGTAGTATGAGCCACAGAATCCTCCTGCACATCCCCCAGTTCCCTTGTTGGATGTTTTTGAGGATGTTTTCCTCATCCCTTTGGACCACAATCCCTTCTAGAGCATGGATGACAAAAAGCTCAGGCTTAGGGAGTATAATGTTGTCATTATTGCCTGCTCCTGTGCCATGATAAGCTCTTTTGGACAGGGCATCTGGTTTGCCCATGCTCCATCTGGGTTTGTGATGCAGCAAGAAGTCAAAGTTGGCCAGATACAAGGATCATCAAGCTTGGCATCAATTGAGCTTCTTTGTCATATGGAAGTACTCAAGATTCTTGTGGTCTGTCCAAACCTCAAACTTGTGTGGTGCACCCTCAAGAAAATGTTGCCATTCTGCAAAGAGCCAAATAATGGCAAGCATCTCCTTCTCATGGATCTTGTAGTTCTGTTCTGCTGCATTGAGGTTTTTGGAGTAAAAGGCTATATGATGCCACTTGCCATCCTCCTTTTACAACTGGGAGAGGACCACTCCTATGGCAAAGTCAGAGCTATCAGCTTCAACATGGAAGAGGGAGTTGTCATCAGAAAATAAGAGGACTGGTTTAAAAGTGACAGCTTGCTTAAGGGCATCAGAGGCAGCTTGCTGCAAGGACTCCAATTACCATGCTATGTCCTTGACAGTGAGGTAAAAAATCAAGCATGTATGGTGAGAGAAATCCTGAATAAACCTTCTGTAGAAGTTGACAAAGCCCAAAAAGGCTTGAACTTCTTTCTTGTTCTTTGGCTCTGGCTACCTCTGCTACACTTGCCACCTTGACTGGGTCCATCTCAGCCATTCCATGTAAGATAATCAGGCCTAGGTACTCAACCTTAGTCTGCTCAAACTTGTACTTCTCAGGCTCAAGGTAGAGCTGGTGTTGGTGCAGGCATTTCAAGACAATGTGTGTGATCCAAGTGTGTTCCTCTGAGGTCTTGGTGTAGATGAGAATGTCATCAAGATAATTTCATCAAGATAATTACAAACAACACTTTGCAATTAGATCATGAAAGATGTTGTTTATCATTGGCTGGAAGGTGATAGGGCTATTAGTGAAGCTGAAGAACATTACTAGAGGTTCAAAGAGTCAACAACTGGTTTGGAACACTGCCTTCCACTCATCACCTTCCTTGATGCACATATTGTTGTAGCCCTAATGAACATCCAACTTGGTGAAGTAGTGTGCACCTCAAAGGTTGTTGACCAGTTCTGAGATAAGTGTCAAGGAGTATCAGTTCTTCACTGTCATCATATTCAAGACTGGATAGTCCTGAACTAGACAAAGAGACCCATCTTTCTTCTTAATGAAAAAGACTGGGAAAGCCATTGGGGACTTGGAGGGTTGTATCCAGCCAGAGCTAAGGTTCTCCTGCAGGAACACATTCAGCTCATCCTGCTCACAAGGTGCAAGTGGATAGACTTTGCAGCTGGAGGGTTCTGTGCCAGGTAGCAGCTCAATTGCATGATCCCATTGCTTGTGCTCTGGGAGAAAATTGAATGATGACTGAGAGAATACATCCTCAAAGTCATGGAAGTAATGAGGAACTGTGCTACAAAAGGGTTTGGGCTGAGAGTTTGCCACAAATACTTTGGCCAGTTGTTGAGAAGTTGTTTGACTAGTCTGGATCCCCACCACTATAGGAGGGGGATGGAACATTGTAGCATAGATCCTGTCACCTACTTCAATTGTCTTGTCTGGAGACTCCAGGTCTGAGGTACCAGCGAATTCCCCTTTGCATCCATCATCTTCCTGAGGTTCACACCCAACACCTCAGACTGCTTCATAGAGGGCCTCCTTATGAGAGGATGCCAAAGGGGGGGGATAGCTAAGTAATCCCCAAAATCATATCTTGCTTCCTCAAGCTGGTGACAGCAAAAGTGGCACATTCAGAATGATTCTGGTAGTGAAGGACCAGTTCAACCACAAAACAGATGGAGCCTGCTTGATTGAGCATGCCATCCACATTGTAAACAGAAATTGGATGAGAAAGGAGGAAAGTGGTGAGATGTTGTTGTTGCACATATCTGGCATCCAGAAAGAGGCCAGTTGCTCTGCTATCCAGCAGGGCAACAATGCTCCAGATCTGCTGGATGTCTGTTGTCTTGATTTCCATCTGTAGCTTCAAGGAGTTGGCAGAAGGGGTGGAAGCAATAACATAATGGCAGGGGAGATGGCATTCTCAGGCAGGAGTTCAAGGGTGTGGGCAGGAAGGCATGTTTCCAGTGGAGACTTTCATTGGAGGGGGGTTTTGTACATCTGAGGGAGGACTTATTGTTTTAGTCACAGAATCAAGTGTTGCAACAAATATGTTTGATTCTACTGACAAGGGAGAAAAACAATTGGTACTAGGCAATGGAGGCATACAGGTCACTTGTGAGCTTCCTAAAAATCCTCCTCTAACTCAATGGACATGACCTCAAACTCTTTTGCAATCTCTGTTGAGGAATCAACTGCAGATATATTGGTAAAAGGGGCTTCTGCTGCATTTTGGGCTGCCAGGAGTTGAACCAGCAGCTCCTCTTGCTTAGATGAGGAGAGATAATGTGCCTCTAGCCCTTAGGCACAGTAACAGGCAAAGTGACCAGCCTTTTCATAGCTGCAGCATGGCAGAGGAGTGGAGGATTGCTACTGGAAAGCATCAATGTCCATGAGGACTCCCTGAGGTATAGGACATGCAGGATTTAGTGGAGGAGCATGGAACACAATGTTATGGGATAGAGCAGGGAGGAACAAACCCACTTATGGGGCAGACAAAAGGCAGAAAGCAGCCAGGCAATGCTGTGTGCATTGCAGCTCATGCTTCAGCTCCACTAAGTGCCACTGCTCATGTGCTACCTTGCACTAGGTGTACATGCATCTGTCATTAGAGCACTCTTCAGCCATGCTATTGATACAATCATAAGAGAGGGGTGAAGTCCATCACAGAAGCTGAGGCAAAGCTGCAGGCCATCTGGATATCCAGCCTGCTTGACCAATGCATGGAATGAGTCAATATACTCATCTAAGGATTGCTTCTCTTGACTGTGCTGGTCCTTTCCAATGGGCAAGAGCTGCAGTCTTTGCAGGGTCAAGAGGGAAGAACTCAGCTTGGAAATCCTTCTCAAACTCCATCCAGTCCTTGAAACTGTTCACTTCTCTAGTGTGCTGGAACACATGCAATGCATATGTCAAAGCTTGACCAGTCTTTATATAGGAGAGGCCAGGCAACTTTTAGGACATCAGATGCAAATGCTTCACTGCTCAGCTTAATATAGGTGACACAGGACTGAAAGAAATGTTCCCCAATCCCCATCAAATATGTCAGGAAGCACAGGGCAGGAAAGTTTCAAGCAGGGAGCTGAGAGTTCCAAGCTAGGTGCAAAAAAAAACCTTTCTGCAGCTGCTGGGAATGTAGGGGGAGCAATAGGATCAGGAGGGAAACATTTCAGGAGGGTTTAGAAGGAGAGGGACACTGCTTCAGTGGTTTGACATAATTCAGCAAGTTTGGCAGTGTGGGAGGTAAGGGAGGCTTGAGTAAGTTGTCCCTGTGTCTTGATAGTTGACAAATGACTCCAAGCATCAATCTGGCTCAAAGTGTCAGGGGGAGATGCTGGAGGGGTTGATTGAGTCATAGAGGTAGCACAGGAGGTAGTAAGACACCAGTGGAGGAGAAACCTTTCAGTTGCCTCAACTTCTTAAAACAGTCATTGGTTGCCTCAATCTATTGAAGCTTCAAATGAAAAGGGGGCTCTCAGACCAAAGCTAAAGATGGGTAATACTTCTTGATCTCTAACTACCATCATCCCACTTGGGGTCCTAGTTGGTTTTTAGGTTGTAGATAGCAATACAAGTTTTCACCTTCCTTACTCACCTCTCCAGCCTAACCAGCCACCTTAATGTACTTCCTGCTTCCTCCTGCTACCTTCTGCAGCCCCCATTGATGTCCTCAAATATCCAGCAGTTCTCTAGACAGCCAAGCAGTGGTGCCAACCTCTCTAGGACCTCATCCATGCTACAACAACTCCCAATGCAAGCTGTGATCAATGCACCCTTGAATGGGAAAATTGGTCTGGTCAGGTCAGCAACCAATGCATGGAGCTGGCTGTAGGCTAGGAAGTGGATCCTTGATGGTGTAGTACTTGGTTAGAGTAATACTGATAGTTCTGGGGCTTTCTTGAAGACTTAGGAAGTCCACTCCAATTCCACACTGATGTCCTGAGAAGTGTTTTGAGGTTGAGGTTGTTACTTCCAAAATATTTCTATTCTAAATGTAGAGGTGTTTCAACAAACTCCAGCCTAAGTGATTCACTTCCTGGGAAGCACTGAGCCTTTGCCTATTAATTGCCTGTCTATTTGCTACTCTACTTGGACTATTTATACCTCTTTCTACAGTGCATAGACCACCCCCTGCACATGACTTTTGGTCCAATACTTTCCAGTTCCTTATTCATAACTGTTATTATAAATCCCCCTTTTGGGATGCCTGTTTCAGTGCCACAGGCTATTTCCTTGTGCCATCATTCCTCCTTTGCATTCTTAGCTTCCATTTGCCCCATTTATCTCTTCCTCCTTTGTATTTCTTCCATTCATCTTTTCCCTCCTATTCATTCCATTCATCTTTTCCCTCCTATTCATTCCGTTCATCTTTCTTGATTCATTTCATATTCTTCCTCATTCAGTTTCTTCCTTTCTTCTTCCTTTATTTATTTCATATTCTTCCCCATTCAGGTTCTTTTCCATTCAGGTTCTTCCATTCATCTTCCTTTCCCTTCCCTTCATTCCATTTATTTCATATTCTTCCATTCATCTTCTTTTCCCTTCTCTTCATTCCCTTCTTTCTCATTCATTCCCCCTTTACCTCCTTTCAGTCAACATTCCAATCTGGTTATTCTTAGATTGGATCTAGACCTTGCCAGAATTAATGCCACTCAGGTGCTTTTGCCAGTCCCATGCTTTCCCTCCCATTACAGTGATTGGACTATTATTGAGTGTATAGTCTAGTATAGTCCTTGTCCTATCCTGTTCTGTATTTCTTCTGGTGTATTTTAAAGGGATAATGTTGCTGGAACTTGTTTTACCAGGAGGCTTACAGTTTTTAGCCTTAATAAATGTTTGTTTGACTTCTAGTGTTTTATTATGTTCCCAATGGTGTGACAACATTATATCAATGGAGAGCCATATGACTGCATAAAGCTTGTTTGCATGCTGATGACTGCAGTTATGATCTGCAAGGGCTCAAAGTTGAAGAACAATACAAAGAACATGGTCCTAGCAGTTGCATTCTTGCTGGAGGACAATGTCACTGACCATACATCCAAGATAGTTATGGAGGCTGTCACTACCAAGGTTTTTGCTTGTGTAAGAAATGTTGTGAACTGCCTATCATTGACCTCTGAGTTTGTCTCTACCACTAGCACCTCCCAGGCTGAGACCATCCTGGCACTCAAGAGTATTTCCTTGCAGCTTGAGACCATGACCAGTTCCCTCAGCAGCATTGTTGACAAACTTGCAGCCACACCCACATCTCAGACTGCTCCTCAGCATCTTGATGCCCATCCCACATGTGCTGATGTTGTATCCTCTGGCTCACCCCTGGACTCCCAGCCTATCCTGGCCCAGTTCAACCCAAACATCCTGCCCCAGAAAACCTGCATGCAGCAGTGTCTGCTTTGCAATGCCAGGATGGTCTTGGTGGAAGTTGATGCCTCATGTGCCAATGCCCCCCAGAACTGCTTGCCAACTGGAAGCTTCAAGCTGTACAAGCACATGAACACCTTTCTGGCTGAGGTAAACAAAGTATTGGCTGCTATGGTGGCTATTGATGGAGTTGCACCCTCTCCTCCAAAGACATTGATCCAAAGTCTCATCCCTCTCATGCAGGGTGCCTACCTCTTTGAGCTTGACTCTGTTGAGTCAGCCAAATAGTTTCAAAGTTATGCACAAGATCCTGACTGTGAGCTGGCCAAGACCTGTCTGGGCAGCACAGGTCATAGGTAAGGCTCACAACCTTATCTTCTGCTTTGTTCTGTGCAGTGGAATCTTTGACTCTGCCAATGCTGACAATATCACAGTGTTTGAAAGGAATGATGGTCTCTAGAGCAGCATGATTATCTTGGCCTCCTGGCTTAAGAAAGCTAAGCACAGAGCTTCTAAACAAACTCTTGCCTTGCTCAAGGTAACATGTGACTTGGCTGAGGCCACCAACTTCCTCCTGTGTGAGCATGTGTATGTGGCAGGACATTATATTGTTGTCTGCAAGGACATCTGTAAGCCTCTCCACTGCAACAACTGCTATCAATATGGCCACATTTGCACACAATGCAACAATGCTGGATATTGTGCTCAATGCACAATAGAAGGCCATACTGCAGATGACTGCCCAATTGGATCTCAAGCATGGTGTGTTTCCTGCAGCAAGGACTCTGCTCATGCAAGCTCCTCCTGAAGTTGCCCAGCATTCAGGAAACATTATGAGAACCTGAATACTCATTATCCAGAGAACAGCATGCCCTATTTCCCAATAGGCAACTCTGCTATTTGGGTTCTGAATCCCAAGAAACTATCCACATCAGCTCCTGTGCCTACCTCCTAGGTGATGGCTAACCCTTCATTGGCTTTGCCCAGCCAGTGTCACCAGGCCCCACTGAGCCCCACTGCTAGACTTTTTGAAACTGAGCACTCAGGGCTTGTGACTCCCCACTGCCTCCCAATGTCATTCTAATTCAGGACCCTGTCACACTTACATATCTGGCAATAGAACATTTGCAAGTCAGATGTTGCTTAGGCAGGGGTGCTTAACTTGGCTGATCCAAATGAATGGGACATATTGGTGCTCTAGGAGCCCTATCTGGACAAACTTGGTAACATAAGATTGTCCTTGTATCAAGTGGTGCAATACCCACCTACACACTGCTGGGATAGAAGCACTTGCTCCCATTCTATTCTCCTCATTAACAATAGCATTTCCTCAGATGCATATACCTTCCTAAATATGCTATTGCTAGATGTCACTGCTGCCCACTTCAACAGGGATACTGGGAACCTGGCCCTCTTTAATGTCTACAATGACTATCTTCACAATGATAGTCTGTCTATTCTTTCTTCTTTCCTTCACTCTAATTTCCCTACTGTCTGCCTCTCTAATGGAGACCATATGCTGTAGCTAGGTGACTTCAACAGACACTACCCACTTCGGAAGACAATGGAGAATTGTCACCTCAACTCTTCTAAGGAGGACATGCAGATACTTTTGTGCCTTCTGGGCCTTTACCACATAGAACTTGCTCTCTCCCCAGAAGTACCAAACCTTCAGATAGCAGGTGATTGCTGTACCACTGTGACAATGTCTGGCACAGGCTGAATGACACTAACCCTATTATCTCCTGTAGTGTGGTCTCCTCCCTTAGACCCTCACTTGCTGACCATCTCCTGGTCATTACTGTCATCAAGCTCCCAGTACCCCACATCAAGATGGTACTGTCCAAGGCCTTTAGAGCAGTTGACTGGTTAGAATTCAATGAAGCTTTCAAGAAAAAGTTGACACTCCATTCCCCAGCTAGGCTAATCACATCTGAGAACAATTTTCACTCCAAAGTATTGCTGCTAACAGCACTGATCCAGGAGGTGATTGCAGATGAGGCCATTGTGCCTATGTGCAAGCCTGGCCCCTTCACCAAGCAGTGGTGGACTAAGGAGCTGATGGATTCTAAGTGGGCATGCAACTGGGCTTGCAACATGGCATTCAAGTTTTGAGATGTCATGGGTCACTCAGCTAAGGCAGAAGCAAACTGTCTCTCCAAGCTCATGGCTGCACACACTCACAGGTCCAAGACTGAGCACTGGGTTGAGTGGTTGGAGACCATTGATGCCAGGCAGATATACATGGCCAACAAGTATGTGGTTCAGAAGCCCACTGACTTTTCAAGTGATCATGTACCAGAACTAGCAACATCAGCTGATGGGGTTGAGGCATGGGTAATTACAAACAAGGCCAAGGCCAAAGTCCTTGCTGAGTCCTTCTTCCCTTCCCTCCCTTCTCCTTCCATTCTCTCTATAGCATATCCCTGCCCCTTGCCTAGCATTTTTGCTTCTTGAACCAGAGGTGCATTCTGGCAGCAATTGCTCAACTTTAGCCCTACAATGCTCCAGGTCCTGACAGGATTCTGAATGTGGTGCTGAAGTGGTGTGCAGACACTCTCATTGACCACCTATACAATATCTCTTGTGCAGTGTTCAAGCTTGACATATATCATGGCAGCTGGCTGGTCTCAACCACCCTGGTCTTGTGCAAGCCCAGCAAACTGTCATACACAGAAGCAAAGGCTTATCATCACAAAAAAGGCCCTAAGGAAATATGGACAAATCAGGGGACTCATGGGATCTTGGAGGAGTAATGTTAGACTCTTGTTGTAATACCATATTCTGCATGTCAGTTTTGAATAATTAGAAATAATCTTAATTTATGAATATCATCCTTCTTTACAATTTATCCAAAATTTACAGATTGGAGACATTCTGAAATTTGAATGATATTCTTCACCTCAATGTGACAACCCTGTTATCATTTTGTAATTATTCAGGACATGGATTGTTTTTAAGGACCAATACTTAGACCTTCAATAGATATTTAACTATGAACAAATGTAATTGAGGCCAAAGATTATAACCTGGCCTGAATCATAAAACTATTTAAAAAATATCCAACTTAAGGCAACATTCAATTTTTTTATTGTACCATTAGATAATAGAATCATTGTCAGTAGTACAACAAAGCAATGCAATAAGTCCATGAGCTCAGACAATATATATAATGATAACATAGCAACATAAAAACATAAGCATAAAAACACAGCAACAAAGTTGTCAAACACAAGCAGAATAAATGGGAACATCAAATCAACCTACACTTGCTCACTCTCATCAGATCCTTGTTCCTCATCCTCATCAGAACCCTGTTGCTCTTCTTCATCAGAATATTGTTGCTCCTCTTCATCAGCTTCTAGGTCAGCAAGAATCTCATCACCTGAGTCCAAACCTTTAACTCAAGGAGATTTTGTTGGATGGCTGCTTTGCATATCAAGAGCTGTGGTGCCATGCTTTCTCACCTGCTGCCTCTTGCACTTTAATTGCTCTTTTTCTTCATGTGCCTGTTGTCATTCTTCCTCTTGCTGCCACCACTGTTTTCTCTGCTCAATAACCTGCCTCTTCTTTATGTTCATGTTCATGTTCTGACTTGCACCAAGCTTGTTGAAGGCATGCCATATTGCTACTTGGGTTTGATGGAGGAGGGGGCTGTTTGCAGTTCAATCAAATGGTTCCATCCTTGCTAAAGAACATTCTATGGGTTTATGTCAATAAAAGCTGTATCATGAGATGCCAATATATGTACTCATTCCAATAAGTCAGAGTCATTCTTGCCCATAGGGTCAATGGATAGAACAAGGAAAGAATATTCTTGTAGAAATCTGATGTGAAGAAGAGATGATCTTACATGCCCCATTAAGATCCAGAAGTGAGTGCAAATTGAAGCTAGCATCAGAAGTAAAAAACAGTACAGCATAACAAACATTTGACTTGCCTGACACACTGTATATGTGATCAACTTGGGTGTAATGGCAGTGATATTAAATTTTGAGGCAATCAGCTTTTTTGTGCTGTGTTTGTCAGTGCACTCAATCCCTGAGCTAAAAAACATGTGATGGCAGGCCTTCAAAAGGTTTTTAGTGAAGCACATGAGGTTACAAACAACTTACATTGATTAGGAGGGGGCTCTCAGCAAAGGCCAAGTAGAATCTTGTCTTGCTTGCTGACATTGGCCACAGCATCCTCAGGCAGTCCATCAGTGCATATCTTGAAGCACCTCATTGCATTGTAGAAAAATAGAGGAAAATCATGTGCTGTCACTTCAATGTCTCCCTCACACAATCAGTAATGATACCTGAAGCATATAATCAATCACTGTCAAGATGAAACAAGCACTTACATGTCATTATACAGATAAGCTTTGTGCACTGGGCATAAGAGAAGGTGAATGTTGTTATGTTCAAAGCCACATGCTGATTTATCATGAGGGAGTGAGCTCCAAAAACAGGTAGTGAAGGCCAGAATCTTATAAGAGCCAAGAGACATCATCTTTAATATTACAAGTGTCCACTATACATGCAGCAGTGGATCCTTTGACGAACTGATGAAGGTTAGTACATGGTCTCTTACAAGAGACTCTCATGATACTCATCTTCTTCCATCATCTTGGACAGCTTCTTCAAAACCTTCTCAATGCCTGAGTCAAGCTGCAGAATAGCACAAATGCATTGATGTGGGTCTGGCAAGATTTTTGTGTACCTGAGGCTTTCCTGAGATATAGATAAGAGCATATAATCAATTTTTTAATGCATATGGTCAATATTTACTCATTTTGCAGTGTCCTCTGATGCCTCATCAGCATTTGAAGTGTTGAGCAGTCCTTCCACAATGAGCCCATAGGTAAAAACTGTGTTCAGCTCCAGAAATGGGTTCACCAATCATGGTACAAGCTTTCCAACACAATGAAAAGATGCCAAAGGTCCCATTCTACAGTATAATAAGCTGTTTTTGAATTATACATTGACCAATAGAAATGTACTTACAGTGCTTTGCCATGCTGAACTCCAGGCCTAATATCTTGCTTGAGAGCCAAAATGAATTTGTCCCAGCTTGGTCATTCCTCACAATTGGCACCCTTACAATGTGACGATGAAGTGTGGCATGGTGCTGATAAAGTAGAGATAATTAATTAAAGAGATGCAAACAAACTGGTGCAACCAACATGATCATCATGTGTCAGAGTCTGATCACTAGGCTGAGGCCAGCTGCCCATCTTCTCTTCCTCACTAGCCAAGCGTTCCTCTTCAGCTTCTGCCATGGGCTTTGACTTGCCTTAAGCCTCATTGACCCATCCACTAGTTCATCCTTCTGAGTACCCTCTTCTCCCTTTTCCCACAGAAACAGCAAGGCCAAGCCAGATTTTGTTCCTTGGCATGCTGTGCATATGTCTTCACCCTAGTCATTATTGAAAATAAATAAGCAGATCCCATGAATGAAGACCTTATCTCTCCTTACAATACTACTACCCCTTGACAGCTAGACATTTCATGATTGATGGTAGTTCCAACATTTTTGCACTGCAATTTTGATAGCTCACAATTCTTGATTACTTACTAGCTGTGAAATGAGGAAGTGGCTAGTACTCAGAACTACTGCAGACACATGTTGGCTGATCACAAGGGGGAGTTAAGATCACATGAGCATGAGTCACTTTTGAAAGCCACTCACAAAGATCACAATGTTGTCCTGCAGTGGTAGGTAGGTTGCTACCCATATAGCATAGTCCTCCCCATACATACACACCTTCACAGATGGATGATCCCAGCTCATGGGGATGGAGAATCTGCACATGGACCCAGCTGCAACATGTATATGTCCTACAGACAAGTGCAACTCTAGAAGATGATCATGGGTATATCTCAATGTAATTGGCTACAGCACTTGATTAATTGTCTGATTAGAGAGACATGACCTAGCTCACCAGAAAATCTGTTTGAGAGTGATCAGCACTGTGCATCAAGGGAAAACTTGTGTATATAATAAACAAGTGATAATACATTTCTTGATCATGTTTCTGATTAATTACAACAATGATGGATGAAGGACAGTTTCAAATAGGGAAACATGCTACCTGGAAAAGACATAATGGGATAGCAGACAGATAGATATAGGAAAGAGGTGAAAAACATACAATGGGTTCAAGGTGATTCCACAACCAAGTAACAGCAGAATTACATTGTGAGCTTCCTTGCATTGCAATCTGGCCAAGTTCTGCAAGGAAGTAAGTGTCCAGAGGCAAATTCTTTTCTTGAAAATAGTAATTGGCACCTGTGGCAGAAAGACCACAATTTTGAGTTTATTCATACATTTGCCTTTCATCACCACAATAACACCACAGTCTTAAGGCTATCTGCAATTGGATACATGAGCTGTTCTAGCATAATTGATTTTTATATAGTTTGCCTGCATTCCATCTAGCTATCTTTTTTCCCTCACTGACTCTCAGCCCACCATAACTAGTAACTGGTTTCTAAGTTCTAATGCTATATCTTGTTTTTGCCTTCTGACTGCATCTATGGGGTTGATTACCTACCCTCTAATCCATGTCCTTCATGCAAATTCTCCAAAGAATATCAGAAATTGGCAGAGGTGTGTGAAAGCAAGTGTCATTGTACAGAGCAATTAGAACCACAGAAATTACCTACTCCACCTCCACCTGCATTATTTGAAACTGACCCTAATGAAGTGGGGTTATTTTGTTGCTACACAGTTCTTCTATCTCAAGATCCTGATCAAGAGCTGACTATACATCATGTTGGGGATGCACCAACCTTTGTTCAAGAGACTACTGTAAATGGCTCAGCTTCTCCACTGGCTGGCTTTGGTCTAACTGCTCAAGAAGTTGTTGATTAGCCTAGGCCAGGTCTTACTGCAGGCTTTTTCCTTCCATTTCTTAATGCAACAGTTTGCCAACTCATGCTCAGGCATTACTCATCACAGATCTCACTCTTGCTGCTCTTGATCAGCTACTTTGCAATGTGATATTAGCACCTGATTTTCAATGTGAAGATCTTGAAGGGTTTAGTGCAGTCTGAGAAAACAGGCATCTGAATGATGAATCAATAAATCAGCTTTCTGGAACTTCTAATTCTTTTCCATGGTCATCTAGTGATACATGGAAGAAATCCTCAGTCTTTCTCCCCCTTCCATTTACTTGCAAATCATATAAATCAGAAAAGCATGCACCCACAGTTCAAATTGATTTCTATCATCAAGATCTTGTTGAAGTTATTAAATCTGGGGCTATGGATTTTGCAGCCAAATGGTTTTACTGGCATGGATTTCAGCTATATTGGAAACCTTCTGAAAATGAACCGGAGCAATGGGTATATGGGGAGGTCTATACCTCTGATGAATTCCTGGAACTGGAGAAAGCTATTACTCCAGTTGAAGGCTGCAATCTTGAATGTGTTGTTCTTCCTCTTATGTTCTATTCTGATTCAACACATCTGGCAAACTTTGGAACAGCCTCACTTTGGCCACTTTACATGTGGTTTGGTAATATTTCAAAATATATCCATGGCAAAGTTAGCAGCTTCTCAGCACATCACCTTGCATATCTTCCCTCAGTATGTAATTTTATTTATTTTTCTGCCAACTGAAACTAATTTAATTATGCTAAAGCTGCCTGACATTGTCAAGGATTGGTACAAAGAAGTTTATGGAACCACTCCAACTCAAAGTGTTTTAACTCATCTCAGATGGGAATTGATCCAAGCTGTTTAGAAACATCTCCTTAATGATGAGTTCAAGCAAACATATAAGGAGGGCATTGTTGTCAAGTGTGGTGATGGAGCTTTGCAAAGGCTTTATCCTTGCTTTTCCTGTTATTCTACAGATTACAAAGAACAGTAAGATTTGAATTGAATTTTGAATTAAATCATTTTTTGAGCTACTCTCAGTGTATTGCTGGCTGGTATCAAACAAATGGGCACATATTTATGCACAACATGCTGGACTTTGATGTCTCAAGTGTTATGTGTGGGAACAAAACTTCATGATATGGTCTGGTCACAAAAGCTGCAAACTGATAGCAACAAGCATACTTCTAACATACAAAAAGCAAGGAAACTCATCTTCACAAAGGGCTTTGCTGTTACAGGGGAAAAAATTGATCATACAGTTGGGTGAATCTTTTGTTCCTGTTGAGGTAGGATTTTTCTAATTTAATATTATCTAACTCATCATCTTTGATTAGAATGCCTTTTCTCAGCTTTTACTTCCAAAAGGCCAAAACTATTTTGATCTCTTTGCCCATGATTTGATGCATGAGTTTGAACTTGGTATCTAGAGAAGTGTATTTGAACATTTGATTTGAATGCTGCATACATATGGGCCAAATCATATTGCAGAATTGGATCACAGGTATGTTTATACACTTGTTAAGCAAAATGAGCTTCTAGATTATATACCAGATATTGTCAAATCTCACTATTTGGACACTCAACTAATTGTAAATTCTGGAATGATGTATCAGTGATGCAAAGTTTTGCAGCAAGAGACTTTGAAGATCTTCTTCAGATATGGCAATCCACTTAAGTAAATACATATTTTGAGTTGATAATCCTTCTAACAGAATGCTGGCCCATGCTTTGAAGGACTTTTTCAAAAAACAAGCCCAGCCATTGACAGAAAAGTTCAAGATTTAATATTTGTATGGCTGCTTGGCATGCATCTGCAAAAATGTGCTTGCATACAGACTGGTCACTTGATATATTTCATGGTCTTACAACTAGCTTGACTCAGCATCTTTGTATCTTTTCCACTGAAGTGTGCCCATACTTTGAAACCAAAGAAACACCTAAAGAGGCCAAGGCATCATCACAACAAAAAGGAAAAGCAGCTGTAGCAGCAAAGAAATCAGGAAATATAAAGCCTTTAAAATCTGAATCAACTGGATCTTCGCATAAAAAGTGGGTCTTTAATCTTGACACTCCAAAAATTCATTGAATTGTGCACTATCCTAATTCAATACAATGCTTTGGCACTACAGACTCATACTCAACTCAGATTGCAAGTCATTTCACTACTTCTTATAGAGTATATTGATCCCATAATATCAGGGTGAACAAGAGCATAAGCATGTCAAGGCATTTTATCCTCAAACAAATAAAAATCAATATGAGGGACAAATTGCACAGCAAGAACATCATGGAGCACAATCAAGAGCAATAAAACAAGCTATTCAAGAGACTATTGAGGATGAAGAGCTTCCATCTACTAATTCAGAAGAACATCACTATATCTCCAAGACCAAACAGACCCCATTGAATCTCTTTCAATGGATAAAGGATCATGAGAAGGATTCAGCTATCATGGTAAGCCTAAACAGTGTATTAATCTAAGCTAAGAATTGATAAAGATCATTAGAACTTCAAATATAAATTAAATGAGCACCTCTTGATATGCTTACTTCCTTCCAACACTGAAATCACAGATCAAAATCATGGAAAACTCATTATCAGGGACAAATGATATATGAACACAAAACTTTATGCATCAACTATACAACCTATGACAATTGACATGACCAAGACACTCTCAATCCACAATGGCAATCAGATGTAATGGTTGTTGCAGACAATGATGTTCACCCCTATTGGTACTTCAGGATTGTGAAGATCTTTCATGCACTGGTATGGCTCAATGAAAGTGGGCAGGAGTTCCAGCAAGTAGAGTTCTTATGGGGTTAGTGGTATGGAGTTGATGATGATGCCAAGTCTGGATTTGCTGCCAAGCATTGCTATCAAATTGGTTTTGTTGAAGGAGAAGGATACTTTTGGATTTGTGAACCCTGCAGATGTTCTTCATGCAGTCCATCTCATTCCACAATTTGCAGGATCTTGTACCAATGACTTGCTGGCTCTATCAATCGCTTGCCACATAGATGAAGGCAATTTGGACTATGAATAATACTATGTTGAGATGTTAATAAATTATTCCTTTTTTTATTGATTACTTGTTCAATTTCAAGTTTGTGGATAGAGATACCTTTGTTTGATTTACTGGGGTGGTATTGGACATCACACAATACAAGATGCAACATGCCCATTTCATTAAGATATAGAAAAAGGTTTTTTATTTAATGAATACTCATCTACCTACACAGATGATTTAGAGACCCAGTATCAAGAGGAGAGCACAAGTGAGAGTGAGGAGAAGGAAGTTCCATATGAAGAAATCCCAGAAAAGAATGAAGAGATGAGTGAAGAGGAAGATGAAGAGAATGAAGATGAGAACAATTTGTTTGATGATTTTTTGGGCTATGCAGGATTGTAGTTCATTACAAAAAATAACTCTACATATAGATTATATTTCATGATTGCTGTGCAAGATCTGTGCTGAATAATGTGCTAAGCTGACTTGAATAGTATATACATCTCCATGAAATCCTGGATCAAGCATCCTTGTAGATGTAAGCATTGATTATTATATACTGATATATATTGAAAGGAAAATTATTTCACATTATATTCCAAAAGCAAGCTCATATTAGCATTTTCTTTATAGTCATTGAGGTCTTTGAATAACATTTAAGGATAAGGAACCATTAATATGATATGACCTTATATAGTTCAAATCATCCTGGTTATTATGTGATAATCTCACATCTCAGTAGTATTTGATTTTCCTTTAAACTCTGGATTTTTTTAAAAAACTTAAGGACTCTCATTGTAAAAAGGTATTCTTACTATGGATCAATCTAACATTGTGTTTATGAACAAGTATAAGACCTCAGAATCATCTTTTTAGAAAAGAAAAGGTCCCAGGCCATACATGGCCAATTATGTTAACAGCCTCTTTTGTGATGATTGACCCATTGGTCTCCTGAATACTATGTAGAAGCTCCTCTCAACAATTGTTGCTACTGACCTTTCTTTCCTTGCAGAGAAACATAATATGCTGCTCCTAGCCAGTTTGGGGGGAGACCAGGCTGTAACACAGCTGATGTGATGCATTCAGTGGTGAGTAGGCTCAAGGATGCTTGGCATTCCAGGAAGGTAGCCTCAGCTCTTTTTCTTGATGTCCAAGGTGCCTTTCCTAACATGGTACAAGACCATCTCATCTACAACATGCAGAAATGTGAGGTCCTAGAATGTTATATTTGCCTCACATAGAGAATGCTCACAGGTTGGTGTATGAGGCTCAGGTTTGATGACTCTATGTCAGATCTCTTTGATGTCCTCAACAGTACTACCCAGAGATGCTCATTATCCATGATCTTTTACACCTTCTATAATGCACACCTTATCTTCATTGCTCTTCTGAGCTCCAAATTAGAATGGTCTTTTGGCTTTGTAGACAACTCAATGCTGCTGGCAATTGCAAAAATTCTCCAGGAGGCCCATCATACTCTTGCCAACATGATGCAGCAGGTTGGCAGTGGCTTTGAATGGTCACTTTTGCACAACTCTCCATTCAAGCTCACCAAGCTTGCATTAATGAACTTTCCTTGGTCCTACTGTAATATCATTCCTGGGGACCTCACCATATCCCAGGTGAACCATGGTGATACAGTTACTACTCAAACAGTCAAGGCAGTGTCCATGTACAAGTACTTGGATGTTGCTTTTTTTTTTTTTATTATTTCCTATTTTATGTGCACAAGGTGCTTGGTGCCTATGTTGCATGGTACTACAGACAGGGCATTATATACATTTACAAGAGCTACAAAATACCTGCCCCCTCACATATGCAGAGAATGAACAGGCTGGGGCTTCCTTGCTCCATTTTAGATTGTACTCCCCTGTTAATCCCAATGGGGGTTAGGTTGGTGTGCTAGGGTTTCTAGGGTTGGCAGGGTGGTTGTTATGATGAGAGCTCAGAAAACAAGCGGGGTTAGGACAAGCAACTAGGCTGGAGTCCCTACCTGGGCTAGGAGAGGTCAGTAGCATTTCAAGAGGTAAGTAGAGTGCCAAGCTATTAATAGAAGAAATGTAATGTAGATTAAAGAGTGTGAATTGAGGCACATTAGGAGCATGGGCCAGTGTGAGGTGGGTGGCAGGCAGCTGGGGGGGTCTGAGGGGGATGATGGGGAGTTGAGGGGGCAATGGTTTGCAGGAGCTTGAAGCATTTGGTGGCCTTGATGTATCTGAGCAGGTGGGTGACAGCTGCTGGAGAGGATAGAATGAAAGAAATGGACTCAGCTTTGCATTTCAGAGGGCGGGTCAAGTGCACATGCCATTTGTACTGATACTGAGGGCATTCTAGGAGAAAGTGTCATATGGACTCTACTGTGAGGCCATAGCAGTAAGGACAGACCAGGGACTCAGCTTTGCAGATACAGAATAAGTGTTGGTTCAGAGGAAGGTGGCCCATGCAAAGTTGAGTCAGGATGGCTGATTGCTTGCAGTCAAGGGACCTGACTAGGTCAAGGTATTTCTTGGATGGCAGGGCCTTGTCAAGTGGGCTCTAGTTGGTGAACCTTGGCAATTTCTTCCAGCATCTCCTCCACAGAACCTAGATGGCAACTAGGTTGGCCTGGCAGGAGGCCATCACACTCTTGGGGAGTGTTCTAGCTTGGAAGGTGGGCAGGAGGTCCTTGGAGGGGCTGGAGGAGCCTAGGGCAGCCTCCTTCATGATGGTGTCTGTACACTTATTGGGAGCAAAATCAGCATGGTCTGGGGTCCAATGGATCTGAAGTCAGATGATCCCCCACATGCAGGGCTGCCTCTCTGGGTCTGTGCCAGGTGCAGAGCCCCTGCCAGGGGCACACCAGAGGTGATTTTGCTTTGTATGTAGCTTCTCTGTGGCTAAGTGGACTTGGTTGAGGAAGTAGTGTGCCAGGTAGGGGCATTGATTCCTCAGTGCCTTTATCATAGCCTGGCTGTTGCTGCCTACTATGTTCAGGCCTTTGAGCTGGCAGTTGCGTTGGGAGAGCAAGTGCAGCCCAAGGGTGACTCTGATTATTTCTGCTTTGTAGACCATGTGCTTGGCTCCCAAGCTGAGAAAGTACCTCAGGGAAGAGGTTTCCTTGCTGTCCATGAAAAAAACTGCAGAAGCACCAACACCTCCCTCATAGCCAGAGCCATCACAGTAGATAGCTATATGCACACATTCATGGGTTCAAAGGGCTCTGGCTAAAGTGCTGTCCTTGTTGGGTTTGATGTGTGTGGTGAAGGATGGCTTGTAGCTGGGTGAGCAGCATGTTGGAAGGATTGATTTGAATGAGCTTGGAGTAATCCCTACAAAATGGAAAAGTCTGTGAAGGGGTGAGTCATGGTAGCATACAGTGTGCCTGGAAGCTGAGAGAATGGGTTTATGGAGAGGGTGAGAGGGGGGGAGGGAGGCAAAGCAGACTGCTGCCCTGAATAGAACCTTGCAAAAGAGCAGGTCAATTAGGAGGAGGTTGGCATGTACCTCCAGTACATTGCTGGTGGTTGTGCTGAGAGCACCCATGATGATTTTTGCCACTCTGCACTGGGCAGAGGAGAGCTTTCTGGTGATTGCCACTAAGCCAGTGCATCTTCTGCCACCCAGAGGTGTCTCGACTCTGGTGTACCAGATCTCTGCAGCATAGGTGAAGGCCAGAACAGCCACTATATTGTAAAGCTGGCAGATGTGGCACAGTGGCATCCCACCTGAAACACAGGACAACCTGGCAACCTAGTGGGTCCACCAGGTGGCACTTGCTGTGACTCTCTAGGTGTGAGCAGACCAGCACAGTTTGGAGTCAAAGACCACCCCTAGATATTTGTAGTCTGTCACTGTATTGACAACCTGCAAGATGATGGAGTCATTGAAGTTGTAACATTGGAGTGTGAGGTCTGCTGGGATGGCATCTTTATGCAACCAAGGAAAGTTCATCAGAGTGAGCTTAGAAAGCTCAAAAGAGGAGTTGTGTATCAGGAACCAGTCGAATGCACCATCAGCATGTTCCATGAGGTCCTTGATGATTAAGTGCATCTCCATTAGAAACTTGGCTACAGCGAGGAACATCACATCATCAATGAAGCCAGATGCAAGCTCAGACTTGCTGGGGGAGTCAGCAACATGGATGAGGGAGGTGTTATAGAACATGTAGAAAATCATGGAGAGGGAACAACCTTGGGTAGTGCTATTATTTACAGACAGCCACTCTGAGGTAAAATCATCAAAATGAAGACATGTGCACTGGCCAGAGAGCATCCACTCAGTGAGGCAGGTGAAACAGGATAGGATCCACAACTCCTTCATACTGTGGAGGAGGTGGTTCCATAGTGTGTTGGGGAATGCCCCCTGGACATCCAGAAAGAGCACTGTGGCCACTTTGCCAGACTGCCATGCATCCTTGATCTTTGAGATCACTAGGTGCATGGCAGCAGTGGTGTTATGCCCAGGCCGGCCACCAAACTGACTCAAGGGGAGCATACCATGGTGCTCTGCTAGGTAGGAGAGGTCAGCAGCCACTAACATGGAGAAGAGCTTGCCCATTGTATTGAGCAGCCCAATGGGATGGTATGCCTTAGCTATATCATAGTTGGGCTTGCCGGGCTTGTGCAGGACCAGTGTGGAGGACTCCAACTATGAAGCATAATAGACATTGAGGTCAAACATGGCATGGAAAATAAAATACAGATGGTCAGTGAGAGTGTCAGTGCAGCACTTGAACACAGCATTAGGAATGCCATCCAGACCTGGAACTTTAAATAGTAAGAGGCTGCCAATAGCAGCAAGGATATGCTCCTGGGAGAAAATCAGCATGTCTGCCAGTGGACTGGGGTATGTGGTGATGGGGAGAGGGGGGGACAAGGGAGGAGGAGGAAAGAAAGACTCAGCTAGTGCAGTGGCTTTTTCAGAGTTATTTGTGTCTAAAGATGGAGCCTCCTCTATGGTCGCTCTGAAGTCTGGGATGCAGTCGCATGTGAAGTTGGAAGGCTCTTTGACCATGTACTTGTTCATGATGTAGATCTGGCAGATGTCTATTGATTCCAGCCACTCCCACCAGTGGTCCTCCTTGGACTTGTAGATGCATGCATCCATCTCTCTGTCAAGATGCACCGCTTTGGCCCTCGAAGGGTGGTTGGGGGTGTCTTGCCACTTGAAAGCCTGATTGCATGCCAAATGCCTCTGGGCCTTCAGCCTTTTGAGGTTGTTTGTCCACTAGTGCTTGGTGTGAGGACAGGGTTTTAGAGGGGAGACTAGGTCATTACAGGCAATCAACCTCTGCAAGATAGCAGTGACATTGGTACCTTCCTCTGGAAGTCTGATTCAGACTCTATAAGTCAAGCTGGGGAGAGGGTCTGCAGGTGCTCCTTCAGAGCTGCATTGAATGCCTCCCAGTCAGCCATCCAGAAGTTCCTAAACAGTGATGCAGTTGTTCTTGAGACAGGGAGTTTGGCTATGGTGACTAAGGGCAGATGGTCTGCAAGGGCCAGCCAAAGTGATGCAGCTACATTGCAAGAGACAATGGGGTTAGTCTCAGCATGCAAATGCCAGACATTGTCCAGTCTGATCCACTGGCCTGCTGGTGTCTGAAGTGTAGGGATGCCTGGGGGGAGAGCTAGCTCCATATCAAAGTCTAAGAGTGCATTGAGTAGTGGCTGGATGAACTCCCTTAAGGAGTTGAGGTGGCAGTTGCATGCCATTTCCCACAAGAAGTGGTGGCAATTAAGGTCCCTGGCCTATATCATATGGTCAGAGAGGAATGGGCATGCCTATCAGAGAGAAGTGGAAAGGAAGCAATTGAGAGAGTGTATTACCTCATTGTGGGTGCAGTCATTGTAAATTCCAATCAATGACAGACACATGTGGGCACCGGTGAAGCAAATCACGACAATGTCTGTGGATGGGATGGTCAGTTGGATAAAGGCATCAGTAGAGATGTTAGTATTAATCAATAGGACTGAATGGGTGTGTGAGCTCCTATCATGCCTATGGTTACTAGGGTAGATAATCCACTAGTAATCATTGGCTTTTGTGTTGCCCAAGAAGTTGAGGAAGGGCTCTTGAATTGTGAACACATCTCAGGCCTCAAGGCACACTGCAGCTAGCAGCTTGATTTGTATACATTCTGTTGCCATATGTGTAGTTTACTTGGAGCATTAGGGGTGTGATGGTTCATCATAAAGATGATCTGTCTGAGTTGCTATGCCTGGGTTTCTGGGTACTAGGCTGTGTTATAAAGCTATATTTATTGAGGTTCCCCAAGCAACTGGGGGCTCTGGTGGGTGCTGGTGCCTGGCACTGGGGAGGACAGGGTCAAGGTGCTGCAGGCAGATGTGAGGGGGCAGGGAGGAATAGTGATGAGGATGGGGGCAAGTTAGTGGTGGCCACCATAGTTTGCAATTAAGGATGAGGAGAGTCGGGGTGGGGGGGGGGGGGGTTGCTAGGGGCTTGAGGGACCGGTTGGGAGGAGAGGAGGCCCATGTTGCAGGGTCATCAGTCAAATAGTACAGCATGCAGTTCTCAAGTTCTCAGGGAAGTTGGTGTTGAGAGCAGTGCATCAATTGAGAAAGGAAGGACAGTTGCGGTCAGAGCTAGCATGTGTTAACTCTGTGCCACATCTGCACCTTGTTGAGGTGTACAATGCGGCTGAGTGTTTGGTGCTCACACAATTCACACAGCAGCTCTCAGACTTGCAGTCACACCTGATGTGTCCATAGTGCTGGCAGTTGTTGCACCTGGTGGGTTCATGGTAGTCCTTCCTTATGGTGACCTGGTGGCCACTGATGAAGGTCTTCTCATGGATCAGGGCATTAGTGGCACCAGGGTCAGAGCATGAGATCTTGAGGGATGCAACAGATTGGTATGGGAATCAGAGGCTGGGGCATTTGAACCAGATAGTGGCAGTGATGGACTTGTGGGGCAGGCCATTCTCCAATTCAATGGTATGAAGGCAGGAGGTGTTACTTGGATTGAAGAATCCCAAGCATGGGACAAATCATGCTATGAGGTTAAATACTTTATCCACCATCTGTAAGTTCTTGCTGAAGACTCCATCAAAGAGTGTCCACTCAGTGAACAGGTGTTTTTGAAATCTGTGGGTAGAGTCAGCACTGTTAAGTTCGGTGAGGTAAGCACTGGATCCAATGGCCTTAAGCCTGATGACTTTTGTTGTGGGAGGGGCAACTGTGACCTCACCATCTTCTTTGTCCCCTGAGATGGATCTTGCATCTAGGTCCTCGAGAAGTTTGTTAAGTATCTTGTGGAGGATTGAGGACCTAGTTGCCATGAGGTCTCTGGGGGTGCCTGTATCCTCTGGTCAGAACTTGACAAGTACTGTGCATGCATTCTGGAGTTGGCATTGCTGGACAGAGAGCATCTCTTGCACTGACAGAAGGCTAGACAGTGTTGCTTGGTGAGGTAGGGGAGTCAGGGAGCCAGCTAGGGCCATGCTGGCCATAGTGGCCCAGGTTGGGCTGGAATTGGGGGCTGTAGAAGGGCTCACAAGCTTGGTTGCTAGGGCGTCCAGCAAGGAGGACACCCCCTCCAGTGTATCAGACATGGCCTTCAATGCAAGAGTGGATTCTGCACATTGGGTGTCATTAGCAGAAAGGAATTTAGTTGAGGAGCTGATTTTGTTGACTAGGCCCTTGAGTTTCCTGAGTGTCTTGCTAGCCACTGCCTCTGCTAGTGTGGCAGAGATGCTATCTGCTATGTCAGCCTCCAGGAGGAATGCTACAGCTATTACTGTATTCTTGAGTTTGATGTTCTTTGTAGTGAGGGCTGTGGAGGCCAGGATGCTTGTCATTCAGAAGTGGTCGTATGGGTCAGCAGTGAGCAGCCAGCCTTTTGATTTGAGCTACTTATGTGCCTCAGTCAAAGACTTGATTGGGCCTGCATCTATAGATGATGGCATAAGGGACCTCAGGTTGGAGTGGGTTGGAATATGGCAGGGGAGTTCTGGGGTCCTACCTATAGTGGGACTACCACCAGATGGTCTTAGAGATGTCCTTGGGAGTGGAGGCATTGTTGGACCGACAAGGGGCTAGGGTAGCAAAGAGCAGGATGATAAGGGGCACTTAACAGGGGAGGAGTGGCCTAGTGGCTTGGAAGAGAGTGAAATACGCTAACTACAAACTCAGACTACCAGGACCCTGAAAGAGATAGTGGTGGTAAGAGATCAAGGAGTGTCCCAGGTATTGTCTTTAAACCCAAGCTACATTGAAATGCCCATTGCCAAAAGGAGGTGGCCAAAGCTACTGTGTGGATGCTGAAAGTAACATGCCTCTCTAGACCAACTGAAGGTATGCCCCCCCCATTGCATCTGCCAACTTTTCAATACAGTAGCAGTCTCTGCTATAACTTATGCAGCTGATGTTTGGTACATGGAGTCCATGACTCTTCTTCTGGGAAGAAGAACTTGGCTCAATTACTATGACCAACAAACTCATTCCCTCTCAAAAGCAAGCTACAAAGCTTACCACTAATGCTCTAAGCACAATGGCTAGTAACATGTTGGACCTTCATGTGAATCTCCTTCTAGTGAAGTTTCTCTTTAGAAAATTGCTCTATCAGGCAGCAGTGCCTCTTTCCTCCCTCTCTCACTCACACCCCCTCTACTCCCCTATTTGCAGAGCCTCTGGCCAATATGTTTCCCAACACTGTTCCTCCCTCTACCAGCTCTTTTTTGTCACTGGTGTATTCCCTGCCCACATTGAAATGATTGAGCCAGTTTGCTGCCTGCTAAACTACACCCCTTCCTTCTTGACCCACATTGTAGAGGGCAAGGATTCAATGCTGATATTGGCCACTGATGTTTTCTTCTCTGCCCCAGTTTTGGTCTATTGTGATGGCTCAGGCTTTAAGAACAACATTGGCACTGCTGCTGCCCTGTATGTATGTGGCAGAGAGGAGAAATTGCTATGCTTCCACCTTGGACCCAAGACTCTGTAAGGGCAACCTCTGGAAGCTGTGGCTCAATCACACAACTGGCAAAGGCAAATGCAAAGTCTATTCAGTACTGTACAGTGTCTACTGAGATAACTACTCACCTGGCAAAGGGAAATCCAAAAAGAACAAGTCTGGAGATTCTCTAGGCCAGGTGTGACACTTCAGAAGCTTCAGAAGCATGAGAAACAACTGTACAGTATGACAGAGAAAAAAGACAAAAGTGATGTGTCAGCAATTGGTCAGCAGTTACATAAGCTAGTGGCAGTGTCAAAGGGGCCACACTTGTCTGAATTATTAACAGAGAACTGATGCAGCCTGAAGGCTGAAAATAAGACCAATAAATAGGGAAAAGGAAGGAGAATGAAGGAAAACTATAGTGGGGGAAATCTGACAAGAACTGGAGAAGGAGAAGGGGAACCAAATGGGATACCCCCTGGCATCCACCCCCCTCTAGGATGTGGCATCTTGATGCACTGGGTAGAAGAAGTTACAAATTGCCTGGTTAGCTGGTGAAATAGAGTAGATGCTTCCAATAGCTTTTGGGGTATTGGGATACCTACAGTAGAAGTCCCAGACCAAGCCTGATGCATAAACATTAGCCTGTAGTTCCCAAGAGATGTCCTCAATGCCATATCCCTTCCATTTCACCTTGAACTGCAACTTCTCTTAAAATACCCTGCTGTCCAAGATTTCCTCCACCTCATAATCTTCCTCATGATTGACCAGGACTGGCAGTGGGGGTGGCTTAGGGTGATGGCCTGGGATTGGATCCTCTGGAGCTGGAAATAACTTGACTACATTGAAGACTGGATGCAGTTGGCAGAGGCCTGCTGGGAGTTTAAGTCAATATGCTAAAGGCCCTACCTTCTTCTCCACTGTGAAGGGGCCAAGATGACAGTGTGACAGCTTCTGGGATGGCCTTGTTGTCTTAATGTCTGGGCTATCCAAGTACACACAGTCCCTAGGCTTGTAAACTGGGGCAGGTGTCTGTCTGCAATCATAGTACTGTGCCATGTCTTCCTTGGCCTTCACCAATGCAGCTTTTGCCTCCTCCTATACCCTCCTCATCCAATCCACAAACTCATTGATAGAGTCATTCTTTGAGGGGCATGCCTGAGGTTCAAATACCATGAGAGGGTGCCTGCCAGTGTCTAGGAAGAATGGAGTCATCTGCATGGAAGAGTAAACATGGTTGTTGTATTGGAATTCTGTGTCTGGCAGCAGCTCATCCCAGTCATCCTGCCTCTCATTACAAAACAGGTGGAAATACTGTTCCAGCTCCTGGTTAACATGTTCTGTCTGCCCATCTGACTGAGGGTGATAGGCTGTGGTGGTATGGAGCTTCATGCCTAGCAGGCAATATAGTTCTCAAGTGAATTCTGCCACAAACTGAGGGCCCCAGTCAGAGACATACCCATCTAACAGACTATGGAGTTTCTAGACATCCTTCTGGTACAGGCTGGCTGCTCCTAAGGCAGAGCATGTGGTGTGGGTAGGTATGAAGTGAACCCATTTGCAGTAGAGGTCCACCACTACCATCACAGCATTGTACCCATGAGCATCTGGGAGTTCCACAATGAAATCCACTGATGCAATACTCCAGCAAGCAGCTGGAATAGGGAGTGGGTGGAGCTGGCCCATGGATGCTTGGTGGTGAGGCTTGGTGTGGAGATAGAGGTAGCAGGTGCTAGTGTAGGTGCTTACATATTGGGAGATCTGTGGCCACCAATAGTTCTGGGATACCAGCTCCAGCATCTTCCACCTTCCAGGATGTCCAGCTATCCAAGAGTCATGATGTTGTTCTACAATGCACTGGCAAAGTTCTGGAATGTTAGGCATATAGATGTGTCCTCTAAAGGTCAAAAGCCCATCCTGAAGACCCCACTCATTAGCATACACTGACTTGACTCCACTTGCCCATCAAGCTTGTAGAGCCTGTGCAGCCTGAGCAACTGCATCCTCCTGTGCACCCTCCCAGTTCCCTCTTTGGATATCCCTAAGGATGTTTGCCTCATCCCCTTGCGCCACAATCCCTTCTAGCACATGGATGGCAAAGAGCTCTGGCTTGAGAAGGACAATGTTGTCATTATCTCCTACTCCTATGCCATGGTCAGCCCACCTGGACAGTGCATTTGGTCTGCCCATGCTCCATCCTGGTTTGTGGTGCAGTGAGAAGTCAAATTTGGCAGATACAGAGACCACCAAGCTTGACATCTATTGAGTTTCTTAGCAGAACAGACGTACTCCAGGTTCTTGTGGTCTATCCATACTTCAAACTTATGCTATGCACCCTTGAGGAAATGCCACCATTCTTCAAAGGACCAAATGATTGCCAGCATCTCCTTGTCATGGATCTCATAGTTCCATTCTACCACATTAAGGCTTTTGGAGTAGAAGGTTACTGGATGCCATTTGCCATCCTCTTTTGACTGCTGAGAGAGGACTGCTCCAATAGCAAAGTCTGAGCTATCTGCTTCCACACAGAATGGAGAGTCACTGTCAGGGAACAGGAGGACTGGCTTTGAGGTCACAGCTTGCTTGAGGGTGTCAAAGGCAGCTTGCTGTGGGGGCTCCCACTGCCATGCTGTATCCGTAACTGTGAGGTTGAAGAGGAGGCATGCATGGTGGGAGAAATCCTGTATGAACCTCCAATAGAAATTGATAAACTCAAGAAAGGCCTGGAATCCCTTCTTGCTTCTTAGCTCAGGCCACTCTGCTACACCTGCCACTTTAATGGGGTTCATCTTGGCTGTTCTATGCAAAATGATCAAACCCAGGTACTCCACTTTAGTCTGTTCAAATTTGCACTTCTCAGGCTTTAAATAGAGCTGGTGTTGGCAGAGGCATTCCAAGACAATGCATGTGACCCGGCAATGCTTCTCTAGAGTTTTTATGTAGATGAGGATATCATCAAGATACATGCAGACAACACCTTCCATAATCAGATTGTGGAAAATGTTATTCATCATAGTCTGGAAGGTGGCAGGGCTATTGGTGAGACCAAAGAACATTACCAGAGATTCAAAGAGTCTACAATTAGTTCAGAATGCTGCCTTCCACTCATCCCCTTCTTTGATGCATACATTGTTGTAGCCCCAGCAGACATCCAACTTCATGAAGTAGCATGCACCTCAAAGGTTGTTGACAAGTTCTGAGATGAGTGACAAAGGATAGCAGTTCTTCACTGTCATTGCATTTAGGACACAATAATTCTGAACCAGATGAAGAGACCCATCCTTCTTCTTGATAAAGAAGACTGGGGAGGCCATTTGCAGGAAAGCATCCTGCTCATCCTGCTCACAGAGTGCAAGTGGATAGACCTTGCAGCTGGAGGGCTCTGCATCTGGTATTAGCTCAATTGCATGATCCCACTGCTTGCACTGCAGAAGTGAATCAAAGGAGGCCTTGGAGAATACATCCTCAAAGTCATGGAGGTGATTGAGAATGGTGCTATAGAAAGGCTTGGGGCTGTGAGTTTGCTGCAAATGCCTCAGCCAGATGCTGAGAAGTAGTTTGACTGGCTCAAATCTCTGCCACTGTAGGAGGGGGGCAGATGATTGTAGCATAGATCCAATCACTCACCTCTATGGTCTCATCTGGGGACTCTGCATCCTGGAGTACAGGTCCATTCTCCTTCACCTTCCTCTTCCTGTGGAGATTCACACCCAACACCTCAGACATTCTTGTAAAGGGCCTCTCTATGAGAGAATTGCCAGAGGGGGGGGACTCAGGAGGTCAAGATCAGCATAAGGGAGATGCCCAGCACAACAGGCATGCACAGCAGCATGCTCACAAGCCTTGGCTCTCTGCTCCTTACTCCTTACAGTCTTCTTCTACATAGGTAATGCAGTGATGTGGGTAATGACTTATCTTCACCTCACCCTTAGTCCAGTCAATCTCTGGGTTGTGTTCACATAGCCAGGTGAACCCCAAGATCATGTCTTGCTTCCCAAACTAGTGACAGCAAAAGAGGCTCACTCTGAGTGGTCTTAGTAGCAGAGGACCAGGTCTACCACAGAACAAATAGAGCCAGCTTCATTGAGCATGCCATCAACATTGTATACAGGGATAGGATGGGAAAGAGAGCAAGTGGTAAGGCAGTGCCATTGCATATAGTCAGTGTCAAGGAAGAGGCCTGTTGCACTACTGTCAAGGAGGGCAACCACACTTCAGATCTGCTGGGTGTCTGTCATCTCAATTTCCACCTGTAGCTTCAGGGAGTTGGTAGAAGGGGTGGAAGCAACAACATAAAGATGGGGGAGGTGGCATTCCCATGCAGGGATCTGAAGGTGTGGGCTAGGGGGTGTGTTTTCAGCTGAGACTTTAGCTGGAGAGGGAGTTTGTACATCTGAGGAGGGGCTTATTGTTTTGGGCATAGTATCAACAATGGCAACAGATATATTTGATTCTATGGACAGGGGGGGAAAATGATTAGTACTGGGCAACAGGGGTGTACTGATCATCCATTGCCCTTTTAAAAATCCTCAGACTCTGTAGGAACCTCCTCCAATACATTAGCCACTTCATCAGAATGGACAGCTATAGGTGCATCTGGAGAGGGGGTTCCTGTGGCATCCTGAGCTACAAGGAGTTGGATGAGCAGCTCTTCTTGCTCCAACACTGACAGATAGCAGACTTCTAGCCCTTGAGGACAGTAATGGAGAAAATGACCTGCCTTCTCACAGTGTCAACACAGCAAAGGAGTAGAGGACCACTATTAGGAAGTGTTGACATCCATTTGCTGACAATGCAATCCCTGAGAGAGGGGTGGAGTCCATCATGGAAGGTTAGGCAGAGTTGTAGACCATCCAGATATCCAGCCTGTTCAACTAAGGCATGAAAAGAGTCAATGTACTCATCAAGTGACTGCTTTCCTTAACCATACTGAGTTTGGTCTGGAAGAGAAAGAGCTGCAGTTTTGGCAGGGTCAAGGGGGAGGAACTCCACTTGAAACTCCTTCTCAAACTCCATCCAGCCAGAGAAACTCTCAACTCTCCTAGGTGTCAGAAGATATGCAGCACATAGGTTGAGGCTCTACTGACCTTCATGTAGGAGAGAACCCAGGCAATTTTCAAGGCATCTGAGGTAAAGGCTTCACCACTCAGCTAGATATAGGTGATACAGGACTGGAGGAAATGTTCTCCAGCCTTATGATATCCATCATATACATTAGGGAGTGCAGGACAAGGGAGTTTGGAATGTAAGCTAGATGCAGACACAAACCATTCTGCAGCAGCTGGAGCCAGAAAGCCTGAGCTAGCTGCAGACACAAACTGTTCTGCATCTGCTGGGGGCATCAGAGATATGGTAGGAGCAGGGGGGAGATGTTCCAAAAGGGCTTGAAGAGAAAGGAACACTGCTTCAGTAGTTTGACAGAGTTTAGTGAGTTCAGCTGTGTGGGAAGTAAGGGAGGCTTGGGTAAGTTGAACCTGTGTCTCCAGGGACAGCAAACAATTCCAGGCATCATTCTGGGGGCTTGAAGCATCAGGAGGAGGTGCTAGAGGGGTTGGCTGAGTCATAGGAAGAGCACAGGGGGCACTAAGACACTGGTGGGGAAGAGACCTTTTGAGGAACTGAGTAGAAGCTCAGGTAATTGAAAAGGGGGCTCCCAGACTGAATCTAGAGACTTCTTCTGCTGTAAGGGCAACCTCTGTATGCTGTGGCTCAATCACATAACTGGCAAAGGGAAATACAAAGTCTATTCAGTACTGTACAGTGTCTACTGAGATAACTACTCACCTGGCAAAGGGAAATCCAAAGAGAACAAGTCTGGGGATTCCCTAGACCAGGTGTGACACTTCAGAGGCTTCAGAAGCATGAGAAACAACTGTACAGTATGACAGAGAAAAAAGACAAAATGATGTGTCAGCAATTGGTCAGCAGTTACATAAGCTGGTGGCAGTGTCAAAGGGGCCACACTTGTCTGAACAAGCTATGCCCCATGCCTTTGGCATGGGCCTGTAGCTCTTGCTTCATCCCAGACCCAACCTCAGACCCAACCTCACTTTGTTTGGTTAGGTCTTTGTATTTCTAACTCAATGCTTCATCCCAGACCTAACCTCACTTCATTCGGTTAGGTCTTTGTATTTCTAACTCAATGCTTCATCCCAGACCCAACCTCACTTTGTTCCATTAGGTCTTTGTATTTCTAACTCAATGCTTCATCTCAGACCCAACCTCACTTTGTTTGGTTAGGTCTTTGTATTTCTAACTCAATGCTTCATCCCAGACCTAACCTCACTTCATTCGGTTAGGTCTTTGTATTTCTAACTCAATGCTTCATCTCAGACCCAACCTCACTTTGTTCCATTAGGTCTTTGTATTTCTAACTCAATGCTTCATCTCAGACCCAACCTCACTTTGTTTGGTTAGGTCTTTGTATTTCTAACTCAATGCTTCATCCCAGACTCAACCTCACTTTGTTTGGTTAGGTCTTTGTATTTCTAACTCAATGCTAAGTCCCAGACCCAACCTCACTTTGTTCCATTAGGTCTTTGTATTTCTAACTCAATGCTTCATCTCAGACCCAACCTCACTTTGTTTGGTTAGGTCTTTGTATTTCTAACTCAATGCTTCATCCCAGACTCAACCTCACTTTGTTTGGTTAGGTCTTTGTATTTCTAACTCAATGCTAAGTCCCAGACCCAACCTCACTTCATTTGGTTAGGTCCTTGTATTTCAAAAACTCAATGCTAAGTCCCAGACCCAACCTCACTTCATTCAGTTAGGTCTTTGTATTAGTTAATTCAAGGCATGGGCCTATAGCTCTTGCTTCATCCCAGACCCAACCTCACTATGTTCAGTTAGGTCTTTGTATTTTGTCAACTCAATGCTTCATCCCAGACCCAACCTCACTACATTCAGTTAGGTCTTTGTATTTTGTCAACTCAATGCTGAGTCCCAGACCCAACCTCAAACCTCATCTCTTTCACTATGCTGACTTTGGTCTTTCTTTTTTCAATTGATGTGTTAATAGCCCTGTTATTGTCAATGTCAGTATATATAAGTCTTTAACATAATGCTGAAATCCAGACCAAACTTTACTTAACTTAGTTAGGTTCTCAATATTCCAACTCTTCCAAGTGATTATCATTCAATAAATCATCTTGAACATACTTGAAAATTTAGAAACATTGATCAATCAAAGTCTCCTCCATCTTCTGTCCTCTTTTTACTCATACACTGTATTGAAGAGCATGTTTGACAATTTTCTAACACCAAAATATACTAAAGAGAAAGAAATCAGGGAAAGTAGCCTAAATAATGAGATATCTATAATCTCATTTATGGGATCACTACATGGTACTGATACTTAGCAATCAGACCTTTGATTTGATTCTTTTTCAAAATCCCTTTCCAATACTCTATCTAATCAAGATTTATTACACATCACACCTCTGTTTTCTTCAACTCAATATATCTGACATACAATCATTTAATCACAAACCATACACTTTCAAATCAGAAAGCCTGTGGATCCTCAGAAACAGAAGCTAGCCTACAGCTAACAGTAATCCAACTTATCAGAACATACATATATGTCATAGTAGACCTCCTGTTCCAGTCTCTTAACAGAGGACTATCAACTTTACACAATCTATATTAATACTACCTTCTGAAGCTTTTTCCATCTCAAAACAATCTTTAATGCTGTCTCCACCAATAGTTCCATTAGCATAATAAATTCAACCCACCATCCTTGTTCAGAGGCTGTCATAATGTAGTCAGATATCCATTGAGAGCAGGAAAGGTTGGAGATGATCAGGAGTAAGTTGGCTCTAAGTATAAGAACTGATTACTGTTATAAGAATACACACTTTCAAGTCTGAACACACACCTTGAAGTCAGAAAGCCAGCAATCAGCCACAGTCCAAGGATAGCCTCACTTTGTTTGGTTGAGGATTTGATTTTACAATTGAATGAAGAATAAGTAGAAGCTTTCAAGAGTCAGAGGAACACCTTATACCACTTCTTTGGCCATTTTTGATCATGGATTTCATTGTTCTGGACTTTCTTTCTTTCCCAAAGAACAGCCAGAAGTGTTGTTTGAAGAGGTACATTCAAAGACAGTACATTTCACATAAGTCATGCCTGAAAAAGGCTGAAAATTGTCTGAAATATCAATCTTAATGGCTCAAAAAAAGAATAGATTCATGCTATCAACCAAAGCTGTCTGTTATGCCTTTTTTTTCCCCATTCAAAGTGCAAAAAACAGCCAAGTTACTCAAAAAGGAAGGTTCTTGGTCAGCCTTACTAAGCAGAAAAGTTGTCGCATAGGCACAGCCACTTTCCCAAGGACCAATAGATAGGGAAAAGGAAGGAGAATGAAGGAAAACTATAGTGGGAAAAATCTGACAAGAACTGGAGAAGGAGAAGGGGAACCAAATGGGACATCCCCTGACAGACCCAGCACACCATATATGAAGCCAGATTTGTTGGTGTTCTTTGGGGGCTACATCTACTTACAGACCTAGGCCCTGACCTCTGGACAAAGGCAATCCTCAGCAGCAACAACCAGACCATGATCAAGGCCCTACTCAACCAGCACCCTCACCCTGCCCACTGTCTTCTTAACTGGATCCATATGGCTGCTGAACACCTCCATGCCACACAGGACAAGCTTGTCAGGTTGTGAGAGCACAGTGAGGCCTATTGTAGGGGTTTAGCCTGGTTAGATTGTACCTGCAGTGTAATCAACCTCCAAGTTCACTAGACCCCAGGCCATACAAACTTTACACTCAATGAATATGCTGATCAGGTCACTAAGCAAGCAGCACAAGGTTTCTCCAGTAACTCAGATCACTGCCAGCTGCCTTGAAGAAATACCTCTTACCAATCAGCATACCTGTTGCACTAACAGGCAGCCCTGGAGTCTCTTTGTCTCTTGTAGAAAGCCTGCTGGAAGAAGTCCCTCCACTACTCCCTAGTTCACATTATTGACCAATCCTCCCCCTCCAAGAGGTTCATGCACCTAGTTTGCACTCTTGATTGTTGTCATTTTGCTATTCTCACCCAGCTCCACACCCAGCACATTCACCTGAACCACAACCTCTTCTGCATCTGCCATTCTGAAACCCTGGTCTGTCCTCATTGTGGTAACCTCACTGTAGAGATGGTTCAACACCTACTATTGACATGCCCCCATTGCTAGTTTGAACAGCACTGACACCTTTGTCAAAAGTTGTGGCACAAAGCTGAGTCCCTGTTCTTCCTCTTATCTACCTCTGATGCCCTGGAACCTCTCTTCAGCTTCATCCATGCCACCAAACACCTCCAGATACTCAATGCCATGCAACAGCTGCAGGACAACCACCCTCAACCATCCCAGGCTCCAAGCCCTGCCATAAATGCCCACTAGGGTAGTCACAAACTTAAACTCACTTACCTTACACTACTCCTAATATTGGCACCAGTCTGCCCCCCTTCCCATACCTTAACTTATGCTTGTCCCTCATAGGTAGGGCATGCATCTGCACTGCTTGATCCCTTGCCACCTGCTTGTCAGGTGGCACTCATAGCTGCACTCACACCTCACTTGTCTCCACAGCCATTGGGTTATACTAGGGGAGCATGGCCTGAAACAGCTTTGGATAAACTGGCTTGCTCATTCTTTGCATATGTGGGGGGGCATAGCATTCCATGGCTCTTGTAGCTTATATATACTTCCCTGTAGTAGCCCCTGACATACTGTCAGGTTCCGCTGACCTCGGGGGCTCAGCTGCACTGGGCAAGTCCTTACTAGGCAGGCGTGATCCCCTTGCACTGGCAACTGAACACTCGAAAGCATTCTGGGCACTGATGGCTTGTGCAGATAGTTGGTGGGATGTGATCTGGACAGATCTGGGGAGGTCCGGAGAAGTCGGATTGCAAGGAAATGGGACGGGCTTGGTGGGGTTCAGGCAGAAGACCGTATGGGAGATTTGCGGAGGTGAAGGAGTAGGCGGCTACGCAATCAATGGGAGCGGAGCCAGAGTCTGATGGAAGATCAATTGGAGTTGATGGAGTCTGGGACCGAACAAAGAGCGGGGTTCAGGTCTGGGAAAGAGTGTCGGGGTTCGTAATTGTAATTGTGGAGTTTGTGAGGCCATTAAGGTCGAGGAGGGCTTGGGCACTATGGTCAGATGGAGTCACTGAGACAGCGTTGGACAAAATGAAATGGAGTCGGTATGGAACAAGAGTAGATTCAAGTGAAGGTGCGAAACAATAACGAGAATGATAACAAAATGGAGACACGACAAGACTGGGAGACTGAGATAAGACCGGGAGACTGAGAGTAAGGAAAATGAGACACAAAACACAAAACACGAGAAGGAAACAATCAGACCATAGGTAACGTTAAGCAATATCAAGACTAGAGTATGAAGAGCTACTCGACAACTTATATACTGACTACCGGAGAACTTTGGGGTACGTCGGTGGCGGTGGCAGGGCTTGGCGGGGCTTGGTGGAGCTCGACGGAGTGGGCAGGTGTCGGTTGCGATCGAGGATTGGGCCGCGCTGATATGTTGATGGGATCATTTGGGAATGCGGGTTGCCCTGAGGTTGTCGTGATACTCCGGAATGGGTCAGAGGAACCAGGGTGTTGAGTTGATGATGGGTGGCGAAGATCGGGAACAGCGGGGGTGGTTCTCGGGGTTTGGGAGATCCAGGGTGAGTGTCAGTGGCTGCAGAGAAGGCATCGAAGTTGGCCAGGGGGCCATTGGAGTTAGCTGGGGAGGCGTCAGAGTTAGCCAAAATAGGCGCGGGGCATGGGCAGAAGTTCAGCAGAGTGTCGGGGGTTTTTTGGGGAATCGGGGGGTTGCTGGACAATGTGCGGGGGTCCAGGGGACGGGTCGTGACATCACCCCCCCTTCAGCATCGAGACCCTTCGAGACGCAGGGAGCAGGACGGGGATCGGCGGGGCGTGGGAGTCGAAGCTGAGCAATATTGATCAATCTGCAGCGAGTGATAGTGGCGTGGGAGACGAAGTTGAAGCGCGGCCACTGCTTCGTCAGTGTTCTCCTCAATCAATTAAAAGCCTTGTACGTACCCCAGGATTTCCCAAATTTTGTCATGTCTTCCCCCAGCATTCCAGTAATCTCTCCCACTGATTTGGACAAGGTGGTGGTGTACGACAGTGGGGGGGAGGAGTTTGAGCGTTGGCGCCACACTAGTGTCAGGGACCGGAGTCGTAAGTGGTGTCAACTCGTCTTTTTGGGATGATTGATGGGGCTTTTGTAGAGTCGTCCGTGGTGGTGGTGGTGGATTTTCTGGAGGTCCCGAAGCGGACCAAATTCCATCCCGTGCTGCCGAAGGAGGGGAGCATGGGGCAGTCTGCGGAGAAGGCGGGGCTTTTGCGGGGTGGTTGGGGAAAGGGGGCATCCTCGGCGGTGATTCGTGGGAAGTGTCGAGCCTCCCCGCCCTCAGGGGCGGGACCCAGCAAGAAGCCGCGTGGGCGTGAGCCATCGGTGGGGCCTCCAGAGTCTTTCCTTTTTTCTCCTACCCTGGGTGTTCCCTTGGAATGGTCGTCGAGTCCTCCCATGCCTATTCCTTCGATCACGGAGGTCTTCCTTTGCAAGCAGGTGGAGGCTTTGACGACATCATTGGCAGTATGGGAGGGTGAGCTCCGACGGGCAAGGGAGGACCGTGACGTGGCGCGGACAGAGAAAGAGGTGATGGAGCGAGAAAGGAACACTTTGGCGCGCGTGGCGATGGAGCAAGCGTTAGAGGTGCGGGGCTTGCAGGAGCGTCTGACGCAGATGGAGGGGCAGCCCATGGGGGAGGCAGAGGGGCGGGGACGAGTTCCGGAGGGGGATGCGTTGTGGGCGGAGCTGGAGGCAGCGAGGCAGAGGGAGGACTGGTTGGCCAACGAGGCCGCTTTGGGGTGCATGGGAATCCTCCGTGAGTTGCCTCCCGTTCCTCCGTTTGTTACTAACGGTTCATTTTCTGGGTTTAGGCTGGGTGCGGGAGCATCGGGTCCTCTTGGACGGTGCCTCCGCAGCATTTGCGTCAATTCAGGACGGGTTGACGCAGGGGTCCGCAGTTCAGCCTCTGGAGTTGCAGCAGGGGATGGCGCGATTAGAGAGGTTGTTGGCAGGGCATCAGCGACACAATGCGGTGGCCCCAGGGTTGTGGTGGGAGGTGGCGGCTGATGCGGGGGAGGCGTTGCCAGGGTTGGCGGGGATCTTAGCGGTGGTGCGGGCCCAGATGGAAGTCGACCTGGGGGTAGGGTTGCCGGGGGGTCCGGGGAGGGAGTGAGATGGGTGCGGGCCTTGTTTCTTGTTGCTCTCGGACTTGCTGCCTCCCTTGCCTTGTTGTATATATATAATTCTTGTACGTGAACATGTCCTCTTCTTGGTCCCTGGGCATGTGAAGTGAGGTTTTAGTTTGTATGAGGGCAAAGTAAGCAAAACACGCAGGGGTGTGAGAGGGAGTTGAATCCCTAGTGAATCCAGAGGCGGGGGTTACGCCCGCTAGTGCCATCTGTGCTGGCTAGTTCCGGAGTTTGTCGGGACAGGGTGGGGCATTGCAGGGAGGGCTCCCGAGGTCCGGCGGGGGTGATGGGAGTTCTCCGGTGGAGTTCCATGGCATTTCAGGGTGTTGTATTGAGTTCGATTCTTGGAATTTCTGACCAGGGGTGTAGGGGTTTTCTTTAGTCTGTGGCGGGGACGTGCGCCGTATTGGCACCGGAGGGCGGACCTTTGAATCCTTCATGGTGCCCAGCGGGTTTGGGGCTTTGGTTTTCTTGGCAGTGCGGTTGGCGGGGGGGACAGAGGTCTTCCTGTGATCTGGCCCTTATGCCGGTGCTGGTGGCAAAGGCAGCGGGGCCTTCTTCATTGGTGGGGGTCGGTGGGGCGAGGTTCGTCCTCGCAGCATAGTTGGCCTGGGTCGAGGTCATGTTCCAGAGTATTGCGTCTGTGGGTGGGCATGTTCAAGTGGTGCTTTGGTGTGCTCCGGAGTGTCAATGACCAAGGGGGCAGGATGCAGGGTGATCAGTCCTGACCAGTTCCTTTGGGTCCGGAGCCAAAATTTGAGGTTCCGGGTCATCTACGTGACATTGCTTCCCTGACCAAAGGTAAGTCCCGAGACGGACAGAGGGGTCTTACGTATTTCTGACACTCCCTTGAGTTTGGAGGTCTGTTGGAGTTGTGTGGGTGGATGTTTCTTTTTTGGGCAGGGGCAGCGCGGGGGTTGGTTGGGGAGTGGCTCGCCTCAGCGGAGATGCTTTGGGGCTCATTCCGAGGGTTGTTCCTTCCTGGGAGTCGGTGGTTTTTTCATCGGGGGAGAAGTGGGCAGTCCCGGAGTCGACACAAGGGTCACTCGGTGGGGGTTTGTTGGTTGTGTTGGCTTTGGGGGAGGTGTGGGCAGAGGTAGGGGTCTGAGGTGCATTTTGTTGGTCCGCAGTTCCAAGCGTGAGTACCAGGGGTTGGGAGCTGATGCGGGGTTTGGGGTTGGGTCTTAACTTGCGAGTGGGGTTGTGTCGCAAATCAGAGGGGGAGCTCCGGAGTGGGTTTTTTTTTTTTTTTTGCGGAGCAGCGGAGTTGTCACACAGGAGTGGCGGTAGCTCCTGGGGCTGAGCTTGGATTGGGGAAGGTGGTTGTTCACAATTGTTGGGGGGCGGTGGGGAAGTCGGTCGTGGGAGTCACTGGAGTGGGATTCCCCGGGAGTTGTGGCAGGGTTGAGGCAACTCTTCCTTCATGTTCCGGAGCGGCCCGGAGATTGTCGCAAATGCAGGGGTGGTAGTGGGGGGAGGCACCGCTTGCTTTTTGTGTGTGGCCTGCTTCTGGGTGCTCCAAAGAGGATACTTTGTATGTGGCTTGCTTCTGGGTGCTCTGCTGATGTGGTCCCTGTTCAACGGACATATTCTGGCATAGGGGCGGGATTTGGAGCAGGTGGTGATTTATGTTGCAGAGTTGGGGCTACCCGGGCATTGTTGTTGGGTTGGCGCCGTAAGTCCTCTTGGTGAAATGTCATAGTCGGAGCAGAGGCCCTGGAGTCGTGTTGCCAGGGTCCGGAGCTGTGTCAAGGGGTTCAGAGGGGGTCAGAGGGGTGGGTCGGGCAGTTTTGGGCTGGCGCGGGGTTGTTTGGGTCGTCGAGCCAGGTGGGGGAGGTCCTTTAAGGATATTGGAGCGTGTGCCCTTTGGGTTGTCAGGTCACTTAAACGGCTGGTCGACGTTCTCTGGGTGATGGTGGGGCTTCTCCCTCCCTTATATGAACATGTCAGCGAATTTAGAGTACTTAGGGGAACTACTTCATATAGGGTCCTTTTTCCTATAGTTAGTTTGGGGTGGCTCCTATGCTGGGGGTTCCTTCATGGGAGGTGGCGGAGTCTGGTGGTGGAGTTTAGGTTTGGGGGTAGCATGCAGGGAGGTTTGGCGTCCAGGGTCCTCATTGTCAGGGGCTCCAGATTGTGTGGGGGAGGGTGGTGAAATAGCAGCGTGGTCTGGAGTTGTCCCTTGTTGGGAGTGGGGTGCCGTGGTTCTCCTCATTAACTTTGGGGCTGTGCTTCAGGTGGCGGGGTGGAGGGTGCATAGCCATTCTTTTCCTGACCGTCTAGAAGCTCAGGGATGTCTTGGTCTTGTGCCGGGGTTGTCGGGGTTGGGTTGGAGGTGTCGGGGCCCCTTTATTTGTTGGGCGGAGGTGACGGCTGAGTTGACTGAGGTCCGGAAGCAGGTTCTGGGGTTGGAGCGTAGCCTAGGTCTGGGGTTCTTGTTATGTTGTTGGGGTTGTTGGGTTGAGCTTGATTCCGGTGGTTTTGGGGCTAGTTGTCAGAGGGCGTAGTTCCTCGGGAGTGATCGGTGTGAGGGTCGGGTGGTCGATAGTAGGGTTCAGTGATGTTGTTGGTGATTAGTCGCATTTGTCAGTCTGTGGGGTTGCTAGAGGGTCGGTGGATCCACAGGCGGGCTTTGGGGAAGCGCGTTCTCAGTGGTCTTATCGTGGCTGGCAATCCTTCGTGCAATAGGTGACGGTTTTGTGGCGGGTTGGCGTTATTGTGGGTTGAAGGGTTGGCACAGTGCCAGAGACTTTGTCGCTCATTTGGTCAGATGGTTGCCAGGCTTTGGAATGCTGTTCTTTGAGTGACGTCGGGGTCAACTTTGTGCGAGGGAACAGAGTTGGTGGAGAGGGTGAGGGTGGGGTGGGGGACAATTTGACGGTTTGCACAAGGGGTTGGAGGTTGGGTGGTGAGTTGGGGAGGGTGTCCATGGGGGGAGCCGTTGTACAGATGTAACCGGAGCAGAGGGGACATTTGGTGTCTGATCCACAATTCAATGTGCCTTGGCAAATTGGGCAGGGCCATATGAATCATAAGGGTTTCCAGGCACGGGTAGACCATAGACGTTGGAGTTATTTGATTGTGTGTGTGGAGATAATGCGGGCATCATGGACAGGGTAAGGTATAGTCTTGATATTATGTCAGGTTCCGCTGACCTCGGGGGCTCAGCTGCACTGGGCAAGTCCTTACTAGGCAGGCGTGATCCCCTTGCACTGGCAACTGAACACTTGAAAGCATTCTGGGCACTGATGGCTTGTGCAGATAGTCGGTGGGATGTGATCTGGACAGATCTGGAGAGGTCCGGAGAAGTCGGATTGCAAGGAAATGGGACGGGCTTGGTGGGGTTCAGGCAGAAGACCGTATGGGAGATTTGCGGAGGCGAAGGAGTAGGCGGCTACGCAATCAATGGGAGCGGAGCCAGAGTCTGATGGAAGATCAATTGGAGTTGATGGAGTCTGGGACCGAACAAAGAGCGGGGTTCAGGTCTGGGAAAGAGTGTCGGGGTTCGTAATTGTAATTGTGGAGTTTGTGAGGCCATTAAGGTCGAGGAGGGCTTGGGCACTATGGTCAGATGGAGTCACTGAGACAGCGTTGGACAAAATGAAATGGAGTCGGTATGGAACAAGAGTAGATTCAAGTGAAGGTGCGAAACAATAACGAGAATGATAACAAAATGGAGACACGACAAGACTGGGAGACTGAGATAAGACCGGGAGACTGAGAGTAAGGAAAATGAGACACAAAACACAAAACACGAGAAGGAAACAATCAGACCATAGGTAACGTTAAGCAATATCAAGACTAGAGTATGAAGAGCTACTCGACAACTTATATACTGACTACCGGAGAACTTTGGGGTACGTCGGTGGCGGTGGCAGGGCTTGGCGGGGCTTGGTGGAGCTCGACGGAGTGGGCAGGTGTCGGTTGCGATCGAGGATTGGGCCGCGCTGATATGTTGATGGGATCATTTGGGAATGCGGGTTGCCCTGAGGTTGTCGTGATACTCCGGAATGGGTCGGAGGAACCAGGGTGTTGAGTTGATGATGGGTGGCGAAGATCGGGAACAGCGGGGGTGGTTCTCGGGGTTTGGGAGATCCAGGGTGAGTGTCAGTGGCTGCAGAGAAGGCGTCGAAGTTGGCCAGGGGGCCATCGGAGTTAGCTGGGGAGGCGTCAGAGTTAGCCAAAATAGGCGCGGGGCATGGGCGGAAGTTTGGCAGAGCATCGGGGGTTTTTTGGGGAATCGGGGGGTTGCTGGACAATGTGCGGGGGTCCAGGGGACGGGTCGTGACACATACCATGCATCATGGCACTATGTGCCAAGCATGTAGCATAAAAAAAAAGCTAAAGACTTGTTTCACTGCAAAGGCAACCTCAGGAGGCTATGGCTCAATCACACAGCTGACAGAGGAAGATCCAAAACTTATTCAGTACTGTACAGTGTTTACAAGCATAGATACTAGATACACACCCAGAAGAAGATCTAAAGAGAACAAGTCTAGGGATCTCCTATGCCAAGTGTGACACTTTAGAGGCTTCAGAAGCATGGAAAACAGCTGTGCAGAACAACAGAAAAACTGGCCCTAACCCAAAACATGAGACCTCCAGATTGTGTCTATAAGGAGAAGGGTCTTAATACAAATGATGAGCCCCTGCCTATTTCATTAGTGTGCAACCAGAGAACCAGCCTGAGGGTTGAAAGTATGACCAATAGGTAGAGCTAGGAAGGAAGCATAAAGGGGATCATGAAAAGAGATAATAGAGACTACACAAGGAGCAAAATGGGGATTCCCTAACACTCTGTGCTCCAGTTATAAATATTCAGTTGTAAATCATGACTTGTAGATCTATGATATAACAAAATAGATGAGGCCAGGATGATGAAACACAACCAAGACAAGGCAATCATTTATGACAATTACAAATGACAATCTGACTTTGAGCCTGTTGATCTGTTGGTTGGTTGACTAGTGTGTTCTCTTCAAGTCTCCACAAAGTCAAATTCCAAGTTACCTCATTACCTGGGTATTAGGTGAAGAAAAATATTGAAAAAGATAAAAAAAAACAAAGAAGGAATTCGAAGAAGTTTCATTGAACCTTTCACTTCATCTGTCTGCTAATCTACACTGTATAGATGTAGTATTGACCAAAACAGCAGCAATATTATGGAACAGCAACAGGAGAGTTTCAGGTGGAACTTTGAAAATGGTCAACAAAACTAACTGTATGTGGTATTGGCAACAGGCTGACTATTAGTGTCCCTTCTGTATCCTCAATCCAGAATTATTTCTAGTGTCTATCCATAGTATTCTGTGACCTGAAAATCTACTAAAAAAACTCAATACTGACCCTCACCTCCTGTTCATAGCTTCAAATATTCACCAGAAAGCTATCTTTACCTTTCACAGTGATTTACTAAGTTACTAAATTGATATCTGCCTATGCCAACTCATAGCTAAGGATTTTCACACTATGTAGACAAAGAAAGAGAGAGCCAATGTCCATGTTTGGCAGATGTGGCAGATAACATTTAGCTGCGACAGAAAACTAAATTGTCTATAACTTGGCTCACACAGGTCTACTTGATGCAATAATGAAGTTGGGCACTTCTCAGACAATTCTCCGTCAGTTGGCTACCAAAGTCAATAATTAGCTTTTATGTAGGGGAATAGGTGCAAGGATGAAGGTGTCAACATTTCTTTTCAGCAATTTCCGGGAAGATAACAATCCAGCTAAGTGGTTGGTGAACCCAAATTCTCATCATCATTGGGACAGTGCATCGACGTTGTGTACCCGTCATGATGAGCAGACAAACACATTGTGTACAGATTTTGAAAATCAGCAATCACCTTCTCGGTTGTCTATGTACGAGTACAGTGGTTTTTTTTTTACATTAAGGGAAACAACAAAATACTCTCAAAGCTCACCGGAAACTACTAAGTCAGCATGAAAACAGATCAAATGAAGATATTGTGATATTATAGTGGTACCCAGTATTAATTCAGAGATTATCGGGATATGACAGCGCAACTGTCCTCACACAATGACAGCATGACAAAGGATAGGACTAAGCCAAGAATCATGTCGTCGCGAATTCATAGTATGCAACAGACTTCATGTTCATCGTCATATACAAAAATCATACCCGAAAAATCGAATCAGGATTCGCAAGAACCATGGATTGTCTTTCGACCAAACACGGCGTTCCAGTTGTTTTGGTTTGAGACAGTCCACTATAGCCAACATATCCGATAAAGAAGCTCTGTCTGTAGGATTTTTCCGTGTCATTGCATTGCCTATTTGAGTGAAATACTCAAGCCCATCATACTCCTACTCATACATGAAAACCACTGATAATCATGAGATGGGATACGCCTTACCTTAACAGTGTCCAAAATAACATTGCCCAAATGGTATATGTCGGTCTTGAATGGATCGTAGGGAACTATTTCTGAGCGCTCTGGGAAGGACTGGTCCTGGGCAGAAATTCCGACATCTCGAACGCCAGTGTTCGTCGAATAATGGCGGGAGATACCAAAATCGATGAAATAATAACGCAAATTTTTCACGGAATCGCGTTCTCGCCATTCTCGCCATGGTTGAACGCCATCGTGGGTATTTTCCAAAACAAAGTGAAAGCCCCCGGGTATTAGCTCTGTAGCATCCACCATTAGATTGAAATAGCAAGCATCCCTGATCAAGGCCATAGATCAATCAACTTTCCAGATAAGGTTTAGGATCCTGACCTATGAGCAACGTTATTTTCGTGCATGAATTGGAGGCCCTGAATTGCATTGCATTTCAGCTCAGTCAAGCACCATTCAAGAGAATATACAGACTGTGAGGTACTGGCGGACTGCATCCGCGAATTCTCCGACGCGTCGAAATGGCAGATAGTTCATCTGAAGCAGGATAGGCATGACAATAAATGCCACGTCCTTATCGTCAGGATCATATATGGTGTCCAAGATGGGCACTGCATGGTTTCTCGGGTCAGAAGAAAGGTTTTGAGAAGAAAGAAATTGTGCAATTTGAAGTTCCTCCGACGAAGCTCTAATCTTCTTGAGCACGACGTGGCGGTTGTCAGGCAAATGGACTGCGTCCATTATTTCTGCTCTTTTCTAACGATTGAAATGAGTACAGTACAAACCCTCCAGGAGGAGGCTTACCGCTGGTGTAAGTGCGTCCTCATGGCTCAATAGTTCTGCCAACGAGACATTTGAATCTCTCCAAGAAGGTTGCCAATCTGGAGCGTATCGAGAGCGCAATTTGTAGCCACGAGAAAGGAGAAGCGGGTAATAGTATACCCATACATGTTCATTGGCTAAGTGCTTTCCTCTTCGTATATCATAAAAGATGTCTCTCGTATCAGGTGGTGCAGCGGACTCAGACATTTGACAACAGTTTGTGACGACGCCGTGCTGTTACGTCACGGTTCCCTTCTGGTTACATGGCCAAATACACTTTCTGTGTCACCACTTACACTTTCTGTGTCACCACTGATAATGATCGATGATATGCACCATGAGTCCGAAGTCATGTTACCGTTCCTCTGAAACATGCTCATGTCAATACTGTTATCGATGATCGATGATATATATGAGCTCGAAGTCGTGATATAGATAATCAAATTCCTCTCCTCTGGAACACAGCCTCTCGATAGCTAGCGCCCTGAAATGTGACGGTAAAGTAGCACAGGTTTTCACCGAAGTTGAACTAATCAGAAGGCAAGTATTGACACTTTCCTTCTTGGACCGATAGGATGGATCGATGATAACTCGGTTCTTGTGTTTTTGTCAGATCTTGGTCCCCTGAATCTTCCCTGCTTCCTCATAAAAGGCGATGGACACCACAACATGTCACCCACTCACACATGACTTCTTTATTCCAACGTCTTGAACCTGAGAACCAGGCCCAGAGGGCTAGAGATCAGGCTCTGAAGTGCATCGATGACATTCCACCAGTCATCATTAACGGCGAGGACATCACTCGCGATGCTCGAAATCTAGTAAAGGGGCAGATTAAGGAATTGTTCGTCTCATCCATTTCGAGCTCTGTTGTATTTGAATTACAGATTATAATATTGATATGTACAGGCACCGATTCACGCTTGTTTCACTCCAGCCTCGTCATGGTCAATCATTAGGAGGATTGTTTGCCTTCTTTGTCGAGATCTCAAAGGCCAAGCAACGTTATAAAGCACGGATTAAAGAATTCAAGGTGATATCTACCGCTTTTGTGTTTGGGCCTATGTGGTGACTCCTATCCAGTCGGCGACAGAGCACATTGAATACGAAGCCCTTCAAGCTATTGAGCGAGAAGTAGCTAAGAAATTTTCTCAGGACGTGCGATTGGTTCTTTGATAAATCTGCTTCGTACTGTGGGATCTGAAACCACATATTTAGGGTGCAACGGAGCTACTAGCCTCCCAGGCATCAAGATTATCCAGCGATGCTAAAAGAGTTGCAAATCAAATATACAAAAAGTCCACAGAAATTAGCGAAGGATCGAGGTATGTATTCTTGTAGAACCTCGACGAAAGTCTTCCTTGACACCCGACAAGCAGTCATCCTGCCCAATCTCAACAAATCGTGCATTATAACCTACATCGTCGGATCTGGGAGAAGGATGACATGGAAGAATTCGAGAAAAATCAAGACCAACAGGCTCAAGTAAATCATCTCGCGGATACAGAGACAGCCAGAATTGCCTCTCCACAAGGGTAACGTTCTGATTGAGAGTGGAGATGACATCTTAGCTTGGCTATCTAGACTTCCCCCTCCACCGCGATTGGCGCGTAAATTCGACCAGTATGAGGTACAGGATCCTGTTGAAATGTAATTTTGCGGATAACTATGTTCTTGGCTGGTATCTATACTGATGCATCCAATTCAAAGAGCAGTGCCGATTGAAGGCAGTCATTGTAGACAAGGACCTTTTGCTATCTTTGGGTTTGTGGACTTCCTATGTCATTAGTTTGATTTACGACCGACTTTCGGTCTAGAAGTGTAAGCTCAGGGGGATCATCGGGCTATGAAGCCTCTTCTTCCGCCGGCTCTTCGTAAGTCGAAATTTGATTCAATCTTTTGACAATATTAAATAAGTGCCCACCTGTTTCTAGTAGACATTCTCACCAGGGTGCCGACAGTCTCGACGAAGATGACCTCGTGGATATCAATGTTGAAGCAATATACAATAACGTTTCTGCAGTTCTTGACATGTATTATCAAGACGGTAATCTTGAGTTAGAGGGTCTTGTGTCCCTTTGCTGATCTATCACAATTTTAGACTAACCATCCTCCATTCCAGTTTGAAAGCATGTTTTTTGTATTACATGCATGTTGATTTTCTTCAATCTTGTTCGATCAGTTTGTTCATAATCCTGTACCTTTATCTGTGGCCGCCCCATATCATACTATTATATCCAAATTTTTGTCGAAGTGTCCACACATAATTGGTCAAGAATTGGTTTGTCAACCATGTAATAATGAAATAACAACTTGTTGATTGGAATTCAGGTGCTGCATATAGAGTGAAAGACGTCTCAAATAAGTCAAGTCGAACGCCTCAAATTTTCATCATCGTTGGAAATGTGCATCCACGTTATGCACCGTCGTGATGAGTTATTGCGAGGTATTTTCTTACAACCAGGGTTCAAGCGAAGGTATAGCTACTTCCCATCAAGTGGTGCGAGGTTTGAAGGATGGGACATCTACCTAGCTTGAAACAGAGACGTGACATAGCTTCCTGTACAGTTCAGAACATCTGTATACACATAATGTTAGTTAGAACTCAAAAAGAGCTAGTTTTGACGCCCATCAGTCCCATCCCGATCATATCTGGGGTCGAGAACATTGAATCGAATTTCTTCCCTGCGTATTGAGGAGAGAAATATATTCCCAAGGATAATTATCACTGGTTGGCATCAGCAAGCTCATACAGCGCACCAATTTTCAACCAGTTAAACCATAACAAGCATTACGGCCCCTATTGTAACGGGCACATCATCTGCTTGTACAATGGTCTGGTGATACAACGAAAGCGCTCATCAGGCTCTGATACATATTCCATGGCTGGAAGGACATAGCGTTTGATCGGGCATTAGCCAGGCCGCGCCGAAGCGATGGAACAAAATCTGGCCGATGACAAATAAGGTGTGAAGATGTTCGTGTGTATGTTTGACAGTACATACATCAATACTCGTTCCAATTCTCTGAATAGAGATATAATACCAACTCAAGGGGACGACAGGACTTACCCATGAAGCAGCATCTGAGCGCACAGAGGATTTGAACGGAGACTGAGTGTTTGTCATTTGGTTCCCTTATCACATTCACTACTCAAACAACATAATTTGAAGAGGTAGCGACTCACCATTCCTCTTCAATGCAAGGAGAACGATTTATAAAAAAAAAGAAACATACCAAGCGAAATTAAGCTGCTACCCACAAGAATACCTCTATTTGACTCAAGCCGCCTCCCAGATCTCAGGTCTCAACTAGTAGTAGCTGAACTTACTGTCGCCGGCATCATCGTTACTGCACGAGCTTCCAGACAAATCCCTCCTCTTTAACGTACAGGTGTCATGTCGTGCGCGGCATGAGGACCAAACTACCTTCTCAATGGTCCGTCGACGCCAGATATCCCACTGCCTTTAGACCCACGAGGAGAGCACAGCATCTTCATGTGGCATTGAAGGTGTCCTCGAATGGGTTCAGAAGAACGACTACTCCGTATTTTCTCTAAAGAATAATTGATATTCCTCATTCCTCATTCCAAGACATATTTCGCGCGTTTGAGACGAGGAAGCCGGCGTCCTTGTGGAAATCCCTGATCATGAAGATATTGTCTGATCGCCGCCACTAATGGATATGCTCGAGAGAGATAAAGTGCGCAATGTATCATCAACTTCATACAGAATCGGAGAGTTATCCGATGTGCTTCGACATGAATCTCGTTTTGGTACGTTTTGCCAGGATCCGCCTAAATTTCAACAGCAGAGCCCCACAACCAAATTCTACTACGGAGCTGCAACTCACTGAAGCGTACAATTCAGCGCCGCCCCCGCACTGTATAGCTTCGCATAATCCCTCTATGGTGCAAACCAAAAAATACTCACTAATCTATAGATCTTCTCTCCTTTCTTTCCACTACACATCCGCTTCCTGACGATCTGAATCCCAATATTGATCATCGTTTACTATGATCCCACAATCTTCATGTCCAGCCTTATTCTCGCACAAGGACACGATTTGAAGAGGCATAAACATTAGTAGGGCCTGGATGTAAGGGAGGAAAGAATGCCGTAAGACTTTAGCAGGAGAGGGCGTCATCCTTCAGACAGATCTACGGGGAGGGCCTATGGCTGTTATGCGAAGGACAGTGGCCTCAACGACGCTTGCCTAGCGGAGTAGTATTGGGAGAAGGGAATAAGTATTGGGAGAAGGGGAATAATTGGAGTCGGACGATATGCATGATAAGCAAGGACATAAAAGATCATCGGTGACGATTTTGGATGGGTATCGCCGACGGAGATTGAAAACGGCATACGTCGCTTATGGTCAGGTGAGGTGACACTCTGTGACCTGTCGACTGGGTTGCGCCGACTGCGTGGTAGGGATAGTACTGTAGGATTTCGATAATTAGTTCAGATAACGGGTAACACAAGCCCGCATGAGCTCAACATGGTTCTGGTCGCGTATCACGGCTAGTAAGGCCAAACAGATGTACGCCCACTGCTCAGTACCAGTGCTTGCCTACAAAAGGGTGAGAAAGTATTTGGCTAGGTCTTGAAAAGGAAGCACTCTGGGGATTTATGTTCCTAATAGAGAACTGCTTATTATTCTTGCCCAAGTACTACCAAGTTGAAGTACATTATAGATTATTGGCTGGCATGTGCTATTGTCATTGATCAGGCATCTTGATTTGATCTAGCGTTACCAGCTCAGTCTGATCGTGAATAAGAAGGCTTGGTCAGCGCAGCTTGCTACTTACCGGCGGGAGACTCGCCGGTGTAAATGAACTATTGTCGAGTTCCTGTTCAAATTCAAGCTTGGCATTGTTTCTGTGCCATTCGACAACATCTGTAGAGAAATACAGAAGTCCTCAGTCACTCCAATAATATGTGGTCAACTGAGTAAATTTATACCTGTAGAGAAATACAGAAGTCTACAGGTGATTATTTAGTTGTAGGTAAGTCGGAAGTAAGTAATTTGCTCACCCTCAGTCACTCCAATAATATGTGGTCGACTGAGGGTGGCTTTCGTGTATCGTATGTCTACCTAGGGGAAAATAAATAAGGTTTGATAGCCAGTATCGATCGCCACCCGGTATGTGGTGGCTAGTGTATTCCGAAAGTAGAAATTGATAACACAGCGTGATGACGTACACGAGTGGTCGGTACAAGTCATCTCTCAACACTCCCTCTGACTTGTGCGATCGTCTGTGTTCTTCAACCCCATTAAACCAACGAGGTAGTCGTGTGCGGCGCGCGGTAGAGGTTTTGTGCAGATGTCGGCTAAGTTTTTGGAGGAGGGGATATGGGTTACTTCGATGTCGCCTTCGGAGACTCGTTCGCGTATATAGTGGTGCCTAATGTCTATGTGTTTTGCCCGAGCGTGGCCTTTCGTGGACTGTGCCAAGGCTATGGATGAGTTGTTATCGACGTAGATACTCGTGGGGAGTGGTTGTTCGAAGTCAATCTCTGCAAGGAAGTTGTGCATCCACAAAGCTTGCTGGCACCCCCTCGTCATAGCCATGTACTCCGCCTCGGTCGTCGAGAGAGCGACTGTCTGTTGACGTTTGGAGCTCCACGATACCGGTCCACCGGCCATCATGAATACGTATCCTGCTGTTGATCGTCGTGTATCTAGATCACCTCCGTAGTCTGAGTGCACGTAGCCCAGCGGTTTAATCGAGCCTCCCAGATCTTTCGAGTACACTATTTTGAAGTCAAGGGTCCCTTTTACGTACGCCAGGACATGAAGCAACGCCTTCCAGTGGGCCGGCCCGGGGTTTTCTTGGAACCTAGCTAGCATAGCTACGGCAAAAGATAGGTCTGGTCGGGTTGCCGCTTGCACCCACATAAGTGCGCCTAGGAGTTGTCGGTAAGGTTTGTCTTTCATAAGGCATGCTCCTCCTCGCTTTTAGGGGCCATTTTGTTTGTCAGCGAGATTCCTGTCGGTAGTGGTGTGTGGCGTGGGTTACAGTTCGACATCTGAAAATGTTCGAGGACGCGTGTGAGGTACGCTCTCTGCGATAAGGAGATGGTTTTGGTTTGAGGGTTGCGGTAGATAGCCATTCCTAATATAAACGAGGGATCACCTAAGTCCTTTATCTCATAGACCTGTGCAAGCTCCTTCTTGGCTTTCATTGCTCCTTGAGTCGTCGATGAGAGGCCAAAGGTGTCGTCATTAAAAGTGTTCGTGATTGTTGCCTCAGACCCAACTTTCCTCGACCTTACGCATGGATCTGCCCTCGATCTGGTGTACCCCAAGTCCTTATACACTCCATCCAGCGTCCAATACCAGTCAAAACCCCCTTGCATGAGCCCATAGATGGTTTTTCGGAGCCTGGCCAGTTTCCCCTCCCCTCCCGGAAAACCTGGGGGGAGTTTCATGTAGACCTCGTGCTCAGGGATGCTGTTAAGGTAAGCCGACACAAAGTCTACTTGCCATATCTCGAAGCCTGCCTGCGCCACCAACGCCACTGACATCCAAAGAGATTCCAAGCGCACTACAGCTGCATATGTCTCCTTGAAATCTTCACCCGCCACCTGGGAGTAACCCTTTGCCACCAGTCGTGCCTTCCTCCGGACCACCTCTCCCTCTGCGTTAAACTTATTTGCAAAAACCCATCGGCATCCCACGATGTTCTTGTCTTTTGGGACATGTCGTTCCTCGACCAACTCAAACACGCCTCTGTCACTCATCATCTGAAGCTCCTCATCCATTGCGTGCTGCCATAAATCGGGTCTCCTCATTGCTTCTGAGTAAGTCTTCGGTACTGACGTATCATCATTCTGGTCGTATCCCCTCATGGTTGACAGGTATGCGTATGGGCTTTTCGCAGTCATGGCCGTAGGTGCGCCCCCAGTTGCCCACTCTTCACCCTCATCTCTTGCCTCCTGTTCCCTCTGTACCGTTTCTTGTGCTGCGATCAGGGCTGGGGTAGGTCTGCTGAGTCTAGATGACCGTCGCACCGGTTGGTTTGCTGTCTGCTCGATCGTGCGCCTTGTCGGCCCTGGTGGGGTAGGTGCCTGTTCAGGGGCAACATCTGGGGTCAGATCAGGGTGTGGGTGGAGCAGTCCACTGTCAGGTCGTATCCTGGGAGCAATCGGTTGACGGACGGGCAATAGGCCAGGTGTGGTGTCGGCAGGTGTGGGAGTGTTCGATGGATGGTTCTCCTCCTCATCTGCGTCGAGGATGGTGAGTGCCCAATGACCTTTCCCCTCCTCAAAGATAACGTCTCGTGAGGTCACGATTGTCCTAGACCCCTGATCATACAAGCGGTAGCCACTATTTGCATACCCCACGAGTCGGGTTCTAACTGAGTGAGGGTCCAGTTTTGATTTCACCAATTCCTCCAGTACCTTTGCCCATGCCAAGTACCCCCATGGTCGGAGGTGGTCTACTCGTTGCCGTTTTCCCGTCCAGGACTCCTTCGGGACAATACCCGGGTGACGTGAGGTGGGTAATAGATTTCGCGTGTATATTTGTGCTGCAGTGGCCTCTGCCCACAGTTCCTTTGGGAGACCGCTCTCAGCCAGCATGCAGCGTACACCCTCCAGTATAGTATGGTTTGCTCTCTCCACTAGCCCATTTTGGGCATGCGCGTACGGTGTTGTAACCTGGAGGATGATGCCATGTTTGCCAAGGTACGTTGTCCACATTTCATTGACCCATTCCCGACCTGCATCGACCCTGACCTCCTTAAGCTTTCTCCCAGTCTGTCGTTCCGACTCGACGTGATAGGCAGAGAGGGCCGTGAGTGTGGTACTTGAATCTTTCCTGGTAAGGAAATATACAGACATGTGAGAGGACCCTCCATCTATGGCAAGCATCATGTAGATCGCCCCCCCGAGCGATTGTACACTAGCTGGTCCCCACAGATCAATGTGGACCTGGTCATTTGGGAAGCCCTCTGGTTCCACTTCGGCATCGTATGGGCGTGATGCATGTTTACCGTACACACAGTCTTCGCAGATACCCAGTACTGTCAGGTCTCCTTTTATGTTGAGCCCGTCGACTAAGTTCTTTGTTAGGGCTTCTCGAATGGTTTTCACGCTTGCATGTCCAAAGCGTCGATGCCACACGTCCAAGGTAGTCGGCTTCATCTGTGATTTTGCTGTCATAACCGTGGGGCCACCCATGCTTCCGAGCGTGCTGAGTAGGTACATTCCCCCAGTGCCAGTGCCACACAGGACTTCCCTCCCATCAGGGTCCCGGAAGTGAACCTGACCGCCACCGAAAGTCACATTGAAACTGGCTTTATCAAATCTATTGATCGAGATTAGGTTTGACGTGAGGTCGGGTGCATGTAGTGCGTTTCTAAACACGAGTTCTGACGACCCATGTGCTGTTTGACATCTCCTTTTAACAGTGCCTTTCCCTACCACACGGAATGTTGCGCCTTTTGGTGCCGCTTGTCCCTCAATGAGTTTCGGCAACTCTTCGTAGTCCAGGAAGTCTTTCCTGTCCACAAAGAAATGGTCCGTTGCCCCAGAGTCTGCATAGGTTGGTACTTCCTCGGTTTTGGACATGTATGTACCCGTCCATTTTATGACCTCTGGCTGGTTTGTGTGTTCCCGAACTGTGGCTGACAGGGCATAGGTGACGTGGGGTTGTGTTTGCATCGGCTGTGGATCCGATGTGGCAACGTTTGCTGCTGGGGGTGGAGCCGGTGTCTCGGTTGAGGGGTTTTTTGTGATCTTTCCCTTGTTTCTGAAGTTTGGTGGGAACTGCCCTTCTTTTCCTCCCCCTTTCCAGTAACAGTTCTCGATAGCATGTCCCGCCCGCTTACAGTTCGGATTGATACAGACTAGTTTTGATTTAGTCTGTGCCTGCAGGGCCGTGGCTGATACCCCTGCCTTCTGTTTTTGAGACACAAGTCGATCCCAGTGGGTGGTAAGTGCTGCAATTACATCCTTCGATTCTGTCTTAGTGTACACCCCTGCTACTACAGCATTCCAGGATTCGGGCAAGGAGGCTATGAGGATTGTCCGGAAGGTCGCGTCATCTATTCTTGCTCCCCTTTCTACCGCGGATCTCCACTTTTCTCTGAGATCCTCGACGTGCTTCAAGAAGTCCATTCCATCCACAAAATCGGTTGATCGTAGCCTCTTTTCTGCGTTCATGGCAGCGATCTCCGAGAAAACACCGTAATTTTCTGTCAGTGCTTTCCACGCGTCTGCTGCCGTGCCGTCCATTCTGATTCCCAGTCCGACAGGATTTTTGGTGTTGTATATAATGAGTCCGAGTGTCCATGCGTCCCTTTCCTCCCACTCTTCTTCAGAGGGGAATCTCGAGGACCATTCGGTGTGTTTTTCGTCTGTTGGTTTTGTGTCGGGTCTGATTTCCGGCTTTTTGATGGTGCCGTCGAGGTATCCTCGGGCTCCACGAGCTCTCGCCGCGATCATGACTCGGTTTCTGAATGTTATGTAGTTTGTGCCGTCGAAGTGTGTGTCTTCGGGGAAGTTTGGGGGGTTGGATGAGTTTGTGGACGTCATCTCGGTTGTGGGTGTTTAGTTGGATGTAGGGGGCCAAGAAAAAAAATGTGTGGGTTTGTAGTGAGTCGAAAAAAAAACGGAGCTGAGGCTCAACGTAATTGAAGTGCTAACGGGGCCTATAACCTGTAGAGAAATACAGAAGTCCTCAGTCACTCCAATAATATGTGGTCAACTGAGTAAATTTATACCTGTAGAGAAATACAGAAGTCTACAGGTGATTATTTAGTTGTAGGTAAGTCGGAAGTAAGTAATTTGCTCACCCTCAGTCACTCCAATAATATGTGGTCGACTGAGGGTGGCTTTCGTGTATCGTATGTCTACCTAGGGGAAAATAAATAAGGTTTGATAGCCAGTATCGATCGCCACCCGGTATGTGGTGGCTAGTGTATTCCGAAAGTAGAAATTGATAACACAGCGTGATGACGTACACGAGTGGTCGGTACAAGTCATCTCTCAACAACATCCCACTTCTCTGTGCTCCAGTACTACGATCCATGATATGACAAAATAGACAGAACATAACAAAGATAACAAAGACAATCACGAATGACAATCTGACTCTAAACCTGTTGATTCGTTGGTCTCTTCGAGTTTGATTTCCACAAAATCAAGGTCAACGCTTAAATTCTCACCATCATTGGAAATGTGCATCGACGTTATGCACCGTAATGATGAGTTATCGCAAGGTATTTGGTATCAACAGAGGTTGTACGAAGGTATAAATGTATGCATAGTAGAATACAAAACAAAGGTATGATCATTCCAGCCAAATCTAAGCTTATTCAAAACGAGAATGGTCCAGCTCCAAGATATAGTCCAAATCCAAGCTACTCCTCTTCCTCTTCCTCGTACTCACCTTCACCCTCCCCCTCTTCATCTTCTTCATCCTCACCCGGAACCAGCTCTCTCTCCCTCTTATACTCATGTCCCACAAAATTCATAACACTATCCCAGCCGATGATCAGCATCCCAAACCCAGCAAAAAAAAAGAGGGAAAGAAGAAGAAAAAGAAAAACTCACTAAATAGTCCCATCCGCACACCCAACCACAACCTCCTCATGACTCAACTGCATCGACATCGGATTTTTCTCCGGCGTAGCGAGACCTCCAAACTTTTGCGGCAACGCTCCCAACAGCCCCCTCACACCTGCTCCAGGCTGGGCCAACGCAGCCCAAGCACCCGTGAGCACACGCACATCGGTGTCGACGTTAACCAGTGTAGAGTCACGCACAACCGACGCCTCATCTCCTACTTTCCCATTCTCTTTATCACCACCCCCATCTTCCTTAACAACCCCCTCACCAAAACTCACCTCCCTATCCCTATGCGTCGTCACAAAAATCTACCACAAAAAGAAACCGCATCAGACAACAACCCATCAACAACAAGAAGAATCAAAACAAAACAACACCCACCCTCCTATCAGCCCCTGCTCTCGAACTAAACCTCGTAGCAGTAACAACCCTCCTCTTCCTTGGATCAACCGCCCCAACCGCAACATCCGTCGGTGTCTCCACAACCGCCACAATCTTCGGCGGCGCCGTCAAAATCGCCGCTCTCCCAAACCTAACCGGAAACAGTGGTGTCCCAGCACGCGACGACGGTGAGAGGTGCTGGCCGTTGCCTGTCGGTGTTCTCGGCGAGCTGAGGGATTGATGACTAGCGCCGATGTTGAGGCTGAGCCGGCCTTTGATGGCTAGGGGCGTGTGATGTGTGGGGGCCGGGGCGAGCGAGACGCGCCGGGCGGGGGTGGTGATTGGACCGGACAGGGAGGATGTTGAGCGTGCGAGGGAGGAGATGGTACGTGCGCGTGGGAGGGCAGCAGAGGAGATCGGGGAATGAGCTACTGCGGCGATGGGTTCAGTCCCTTTCTCTTTTTCTTTATCTTTCTCTCCGTCGCTTTCTTGCCATTGCAGGTGGATGATGACGGATTTTGTGGCGCACTGCGAAAAGCAAAATTAGTCAAACCTATCCGTTCTGAGAGAGGGGGTAGCGTACCGTCATTTGAGTGCCCTTCGCCGCGAACCACCTAGAGTCAGATTATCAGTTCCATGGACCAAAGCACCCAACGCATATATATACAACGAAAAACTCACTGAAGCATATTATTCGGTGCCGTTCCCACATTATACAACTTTGCATTCAACACCGGATCGCCCGCTCCAAGCTCACTCAACTTGAACTGCGAAATCATCTCTCGTCTCTCTACATGTACACTCATCAGTCTCGCCGCGCAAAAAACCAAGCCACCAAAAATTATCAAAGCCAAAACCATCTCGAACCGAAATCATCAAAAGCCAAGATCCGAAAGAAAGAAAATTAAAGAAAAAAAGAAAGAAAAAAAGAAGAAGAAACCCAAACCACTCACTAATCGAAAAAACCCTAACAATCCCATCAATCGTAACACCCACGACCCTCTCCCCCTCCTCCTCACTCCACCCCTCCCCCCTGACAATCTGCACCCCAATATTAATCGTCGTCTGCTGTCCAAACCGCACAATCTTCGTGCCCAGCCGCCAGTCCCAGCACACCAGCGCCTTATCTGCACCCGCGGACACGAGATTCTTCGAAGAGAGCGCGACGGCGCGGATACCGTTTAGATGCCCGGCGAGTTGTTGGAGAGGCGTAAAGGTCAATGAAGAGAATAGGTGGACACGGCTGGGGGGGAGGGGAGGGAGGGGGTATGTATTAGATTCGATGCATATATTTTACTTTGTTTAAGGCGAAGAAGGAACACTCACCCAACATCGTGGAATCCAACCACGAAAACCTCTAAAAAAACACACACCACCCAATCAACACCACGTTTTCCTCCTTATAAAAAGAGATCACAACAACAAAGAAACACGCACCCTCTTCTGCTAGAAAATCAACACAGCTGACTGGTTTCTTAACTTGCAAACACTTCTTCATCTCCCCCGTCTCTACGTCCCAGAACCTGATCGTCTCGTCATAGCTCCCACTGATCAACCTTTTACCTCTTAAAAGCAGCGTCGTGCAGAAATTCGTGTGGCCCGTGAGGAAGCGGATCGATTGAGGAAGGGCGTGGTGGAAGTTGGCTTCACGGTGATGCAGCGCGCGGTAGAGCGGTTCCCTGGGGCGTGTTAGACGGTGAGGGGTAGGGAGGGACAAAGGGGAACGTACCATCCTTCGGGTGTAGCAGGCGGTCGGACCGGGGATGGGTCTGTGGCCGTTATACGTAGACAATGGTACCGCCAGAGTCCAGGGTGGGAAACTATCGCGCGCCACTGCTGCGAGACCTGAGTATACACGTCTTATCAGCAGCATTTCACAAAAGGCAGAGGATAGACCGTACCGCGCGCACACCAACGAGCTCTTTGATCGAGAGGTGTTTGAGAACGCGAAAAGCGAGATCCGGGGAGAGCTTCCCGACAATGTCGTATGTCGATTTGGCGTATTTCTCAAGAAGGAGGATTTGGAGACGGATGTCGCCTGGTAGACATGCTGTTGGTTGCATGCCAAGTCAGGTGTGAGCGAGGAATTTTCAAGGAAGATAACAGACAGTCCAAGATGATCGCAATGAGCCTCATACGTTGCTCCCTGTTCAACCCCCTCAACACCCTCCTAACCTCCTTCTCACTGAAATTATGACCTCTTCCCTTCAGCGCCTTAACCAACCTCTCCCCAAACGCATCCTTATCCCCATCCTCGCTCTCGTCCTCCGAAAACTCCTCATCATCGCGATAGCCAGCCCAATACCCCTTCCTGCGCTTGCCGCCACACACACAGCGGTCATCGTCGAGTCCGACCATAGGCTGAGTGGGTGCATTTGGCAGAGACGCGGAGTTTGCACGGAGAACGCGGACTTCGGCTTGGAGAGCGTGGAGCTGGGCTGCGGCGGATGCTTGAGCGCGTTCGAGCAGGCGTTTGTAGTGTAGAATTTTGCGCGTGTGTAGGTCTTGTATTTTGGAGAGGGCCGCGGACATCTGGAGGTTGGGTAGTGAGAGAGTATGTAATGATAGATTTACGTACCTCTTCGTCGACTTCTCCGTCGTTAACGTCAGTGAGAAGTTCCATGTCCATATCGTCTGTTTCGCCGCCCCACGACGAAAACGCTTGCATTGCACCAGAACCATTGGTCATCGCGAGGCTGTCTGAGTCTGCCAGGACGCCCTGCTGGGACCACGGCACGCCAGGCAACGACGACTTTTTCGAGGGCGTCGAGCGAAGTGTGGTACTATTATTAAACACGCTACCATTGCTCGTGCTCGTGCTCGTCAGATTCATCCTAGGCGGGGTACTCTGTGGCGTCGTCGTCGCCCTGACCTTTGCCCTGGGGCTCGGGGACGTGAAGCTGATCGTCGGGGACGCTGTCTTGAGCAACGAGGAGGTCTTGCGCGGGGGCGTCATGGACGTGATGCGGGCGCGCACCGGAGACTGTACGGGGACGGCGGGGGCCGGGGCCGGAGTTGTGTGTGTGACGTAGACGGACGTCGTGCGGGTGGTGCGGGCAGAGCCGGCGGCGGACGGCGGCGGGAGGGGCGGCGGGGCCGGCGGTTTGGGGACAGGCACGGGGATTGTCCGGCGGGAAGGAATCAACGACGAACGTCGGGCGGCACTCGCCGGCTGAGGCATTGGCGTGGCATTCGGCGATCGCGAGGACGGGGCGCGTGATCGCGTCACAGCAGGCAGCGATCGACTGAAGCGTGTCGACGCCTCAGACGGGGCGTTTGACGTCGTTTTTGCAGTCATGACACGCGTCAAGCAGAAGCGTTAGTCACTCGTAGTTGAGACACTATAAGGGGTATACAAAAGCAAGAAAGAACAATCAGATACAAGGTATACGTCGAGAGTGCCAACGTCGTTCGACTTTTGGCTGGCTTGTGTATCATCATGTTTGTATGCACGCGTCTCGACCCGCTGATCCCATCACTTCTTTTAAAGTACAACTTGAGTATTCGAGAGTTTTTCCAAGATATATGTATAACAAAATCGTGGTTGACAACAAGAAACACATGAGTTCGGCCACAATGAACTTGACAAATCACAAGTTATACATGACTTTTCAGATAGTAACTCCGGACAATGGAGAGTGAACGTTGGAACGAGCCTAATGAATACACTCGGTCAGTTCGACAAGGTCGAATCTGGAGTAAATCACATACCTTATTAGACGTCCGAGCTCGGGACATGATCAAACCATTGCGGCGGCTTGTCCCATCCATGCACTGCGCGATAGGATTCAATAAGCTCTTTATCCAACGCCCTCTGTCGGTCTAATAAGGACTTGTTGGTCGCAATAATGAGACCCAATCTTGCAAAGTTTGTCTCCGTAGGTCTTTTTGTCTCGAACGCGGGTAAGTCGTATATGGTTCTCAGGTAGACTCTTCGCCAGCTTGTCCATAGCATTTATATAAATCTCATTCGGGTAGCCGTGTTTCGCAGCCCATTCTACGACATCTGGGGGTTCATGATCCCAGCCGAACGCTTTGAATTCGCCGTAACATTCCCGAAGCGGTGGAAGCTCGTCTGGTGAGCCACTGAGATGATGACTCAAAGTTAGTTAAGTACTTGAATGTCATAATATGATGAAGTATGATTCTTACCTTGCAATATCGTCGTCGTTGTCGGAGGTTGCCTGAGCCATTGTCGCAAAACAGGTGGAGGCTTGGTTCAGAAGCGTGCAAAGTAGGGTTTGGTTTGACTTATCAAGAAACGTTGATATGTCCAAATCACTGATGCATTGATGGCCAGATCCGTGACCCTTGAAGCCACGCAGCAGACCTTCCGAAATCCTTTAAGTTACTATATGGAACACTAGCCACATCCCTGACTTAAGTACAAGCTAAGAGTGATTTTCTTTTGCCAGTGTTATTCGAGTACCATTGTGGACGCGTCTCGACTCCTATTGATCACATCACTTCTTCTATTATAAAGTACGCGCTACATCACTAGTACTAGCAGATAGTATCCGAGAGTTTTCGCAAGGATATATGTATAACAAAATTGTAAATTGACAACAACTTTAGAACACATGAGCTTCCACCACAATGAACATAACAAACATAAGGTTTTAGATAGTAACTCGAGCCAATGGATAGTGAAGCTCAACTTTGTACGAGAATCCGAGCCTCATGAATCCACTATTCAATTCGACAAGATCAGATCTCGAGTAGCATGTATACCTTAGAAACCTAAATATTAGAGGTCCGAGCTCGATACATGATCAAACCATCGTGGCGGCTTGTCCCATCCATGAACGGCACGATACGATTCTATAAGCTCTTTATCCAATGCCCTCTGTCGGTCCAATAAGGACCGGTTGGTCGCAATGACGAGGCACATTCTAAAAATGGCTCCGTCGTCGTCTCGAACACGGGTAATCCGTACATGTGACTCAGGTAGATTGTTCCCCAGTATGGTGCAGGAGTTAATATAGTCCTCATTCGGGTGTCCGTGTTCCTCAGCCCATTTGACGATATCTTTGAATTCATAATCCCAGCCAAACGCTTTGAATTCGCCGTAATGTTCACGAAGTGGTGGAAGTTCGTCTGGCGAGCTATCAAAGGAAATGAGTTAGTTACCATGCCATAACATGACCAAATGCTGGTTTCACCTTATAAAAGGGGTGATCTGAGCCATGGTTCTGAATTGCGAAAATCAGGCAGCAAAGATATGTTGATAATACTCTATACATTTATGGCCAAGCCACGCGTGACGCGGCACCGGCGGGACCATCCGAAATCCTATCTTCAGCCACACTGGCCACATCCCTGGGAGTGACGAACTTTCTTTTTTGCCAACGTCGTTCGGTCTTTGTATCATCGTGTTTGCACGGGACATGTCGTCTTATCGCATCACTTCTTCTATCAACTTCAGTACGCGCAGAGTATTCGAGAGTTTGCGCAAGCAAGAAGGATACATATGTGTATAAAAATTGTAGTTGACAACAAGAAACACACGAGCTCCACAATGAACATGACAAACATGAGTTTTTGAATAGTACGAGCCAATGAACATTTGAACGAGAATCCGAGCCTAATGAATCCACCCATTCAGTCCGACAAGGTCAAATCTGAAGTAGATTACATACCTTAAAAACCTCTTATTCTGAGAGCAGAGGCTCAAGAGACATATTTATCAAATGTCAATGATGAAGCTGTAGCATTCATTGTTCACTGTTGCAGTGGCTGTGCACTTATATCATCAGACTTTTGGTGGTTCTCCAAAGTCTATGAATGATCTAGAACATTTGAGAAACATCATGTAGCCTAAATCAGAGTTGCCAGGGCAGAGGCCATTTGACTGCACATAGAACCCTGTCTCATGACTTATGTAAGTGGGATATGCCTGATGTTCCACAACATTGATTACTGTTTAGTCATACTCCTTTACATACTTAAGCCTACTTGGTCATTTAGTATTAGTCATAACATAGCCACCAAGGTAGTATATAAAGTGGTCTACAAGATAGAATATCCTCAGATCAAACAATAGCAGTGTTCACCAGGTCTATCTATTGAACTGTAGGCAACTCCAATGTCACCCCCTAGCTTAGCTCACTGTGTTTGCTGCTTGCTTGCCCCTTGCTTGACTCTTGCAGTGGCTCAAAAAACTGTCCCAATGTTTTATACTTTTTGAAAGATGACATTGGCATGAAGGATCAGATGTGTTTGGAATTCTGGTTAAATCATGTAAAATACTATGGCATCATAACTACAAACTGCATTTTAGTTTATGTAATTTTCAATCAAAACTGATGAAGTAATGGCCATTTGAAAATATCCACTCATTGGGACAGTTTTTTGAGCATCTCAAATTTTGCAGGCTTATCCTTATTTAAGAGTAAAGTTGCATGTCAACAGAGTTATGTGACCATGTTTGGTTATATTTGGGAGTGGCTCAAGATGGTCGAATCACATCTTGATCTTCAACCACCATCATAAAAGCTACTTCTCCTGCACAATGCTCTACTGTTGCTTCTCTCCTTGCTCAAGGGTATTCTCTGCATCAGATTGAGGCCAAAACTGGTCTAGAGAAGTCTACTATTGGGAAGATTGGTAGAGAGTTGGAGGTGGACAAGGAAAACCATCCTGGAGGCCATCCAGCTAAGCTTCCTCTATGTGATAAACAGGCTATTGTTTGACAAATCTCAACTGGGAGACTAGATACAGCTGTTCAGGCCACCAATTTTATCAACAACATTGATGCGAAATTGGCTTAGTTTTCAAACTCAGCTCAAAACTCTGACTCACAAAGGTGTTTGGGACTTTGTTTCACATAGCTCACTCTAAAAGTGTTGTACAAAGTAGATTTTAATTGATTTAGATTACAAACTCAACCAGGTCAAGTCTGATCACAAGGCTCAAGCAAAATATAATAAATTTTAAGCCTAAAGAGAATAATAGTTTATTGGCCTAAGAAACCTGCTCCCTGGGGATTTCTGAGCTGTAGCTAGTACTTTGCTTGTTCAATAGGCTCAAAAATCCTCTCCTTTTATACCCCTCAGTCTGCACACAGACCATGGCTTTTCCACATATTTTCATCATCATCTGGGAGTGTGGTCAACCAGTTGGTGGGCTGGGCTGCATGGTTGGGCCTGGGCATGCACTTATTTTTGGCATCAGCAATTCAGGTTCAATCATGCTGAGGCCTAGGCTGCTCTTTTGTCTGTCCCTTTTTCTCTCCCTTTGTCCTCTCCTTTTGTCTGCTGTGGACTTGAGGGCTGTTTGGTTCAAGTTGGTTGGCCAGAGAAGGGAGGGGCTAGCCCTGGATTGAGGGAAAACTTGGATTGTTAGCTGAGATCAATTCTTGGCTCCTGCCATCAAAATTTGATGGCCAGCTTCCTGGCTGTTTGTCAACTGACTTTGGGTTCATCCTTGGTTTTACATGGGAGGTTTTACTTTAAGGTATGCCTTATGCTTACAGTTTTCAACATTTTTCACCAGCTTACAGTTTTCAGCTGTTTTCATTTGTAAAGTATATTGTTTTATAATATACTTTAACTAGGCTTTTTCCTCTGCCAATCTCATTGTTGAGACTGGTGTATCAACATCATTTCCAATCCTTTCTCTCCTCAGACTGTCTGGAATGTGCTGAAGGAGGAGGTATATTGGTCTGCCTGCTACAAAGAGGAAAGTTCCTATGCTTAAAGCTAGACATTGGCAACTATGACTTAAATGGGCTCAAAAGTATCAGAACTGGACTTTGGAGTTTGCAATGTCTACACAGACATTATGGAACTTGCCTGATTGTAATTTCTGCAGTTAAAATAGATCTGCATATCACTTTTCATTTAAGTGGCTTGTTGCCAGTGGTTTTACTGGCTTTGGCCACCCCCCATCTTCTCAGTGGCTTTCTGATGGTGCTAGGCAGATATGTTCCTGAGGGCAGATTTTGTCACAAGTGGTGGCAGCTGGTCATGAGAAATGGATGGTGACTGGATCTGCTTCCAATCTGCTGACACCAGCAGATTTCAGTGTTGAGTGGGGCTGGTCACTGTTAAATATAATTGCAATAGACCCAGTAGTCAGCTCCAGATCCTGGTCAAAGGACTCTGCTGGATATATACAGTATGGCACAATGTATGGCCTCCACAGCACCTGTATAACATGCTACATTGTGAGGGTTCTGCTATGGTGTAGCAGACTCCACCAGTGATGTAGGATACAATCTAAAGGGTGCTCCACTGTAATGTAGGACACACTACATGTATATGTCTCTATGTGATGGCCTCAAGGCCTATGCTTCTGCAAGTCAGTGGGGACCCAGGCCCTTCTAAACCTGTGAGAGTGGTGCAAGTAGCAAGAAGGCATCTTGCTGCAGAAAAGGACATGTTAGTCATAGCTTCAGGCCAACCAGGCAAGGATGCTAGACAATCTGCAAACTGTTACAAGTGTGGAAAGGTTGGGAATTTCACCTGCAGATATAAGGAGCCAACTAAGCCAGCCCCTCAAGTGTTCATGCAAGTGGCACATACTGCTGCTCCTTTGGAGATGCTAACAATGAGCAGGATGAAGATCCTGCTGAAGCCACTGATGATCAAGAAGCTGAGTCCAAAGAGACTCAGGAGAATGATGAGGAGTACATTGAATTGGAAACATATGAGAATGACTGCTATACCCAGGTTAGTGACAGTGAGGGACTATTTGCTCTCACTGAAGTCATTACTGCCAAGCATAGGGCACACAAACCTAGCAATGAGGTTTGTATTTGCAAGGTGCTGATCATGGCTGCTAAAGATGCCATGGACTAACCTGTGCTGCCAGCACAAGACAAAGAATGTCTCCTCTTTTGGGTGGAGATGAATGGCTGATGAGCATGGACACTGTGGGACTCTAAAAGCACAACCTCTGGAATTATGCCATCATTTCCAATTGCCCTGCAGCTTGGAACAATTGGAAGTTATTCCATAGTAAATTATGGGATCAGGGTAACCATGAAGGTCCCTGGCAAGTTCCATAATGTCTATGTAGACATTGCAAACTCCACAGTCCAGTTTTGATGCCCTTGAGCCCAATTAAGTCATAGTTGCCAATGTCTAGCTTTGAGCATAGGAACCTTCCTCTTTGTAGCAGACCAATACCCCTCCTCCTTCAGTGCATTCCAGACAGTCTGAGGAGAGACAGGGTTGGAAATGATGTCAATAAAATTAGTGGCCTGAACAGATGTATTCAGTCTCCCAGTTGAGATTTGTCAAACAATAGCTGTAAGGGCAACCTCTGGGAGCAATGGCTCAATCATGTAGCTAGCAGAGGGGGATCCAAAGTATATTTAGCAAGGCAATTGATGGATACAACAGTAACTAATCACCTAGCAGAGGGGAATCCAAAGAGAACAAGTCTAAGGATCCCCACTGCTCAGTGCAGCACATCAGCAGGTGGCAGAGGCATGGGAACAACTGTACAGCAGGCCAGAGCTAGTCCTAACCCTAGGGAAGTGCTCAGTGGGGAATTGTGGAAAGTTCTGAAGATCTCCAGAGATTTCCAGAGGTCTGGAACAAGCCATAGAGATTGCCATGGAGGTCAGGAATGGAAGTCAGAGGTCAGATCTAGCATGCAGCATCTTGACACACAGAGTAGAAGAGGTTCTGGATTGCCTAGTCCACTGGTGAGATTGGGTAGATTCCTTGGATGGCTTGCAGCACATTGGGGTGCCTCTGGTGGAACTCCCTAATCAGCCTCAGCACATGCACATTCTCCTGCAGTTCTCAGGAAATGTTCTTGATTCCATAACCTTTCCACTTCACCTTGTATTGCAACCATTGTTAGAACAGACAACTGTTCAGGATTTTGTCCACCTCATACTCCTTGTTGTTGTTGACCACCACTGGAGGTGGTGGGGGTGCTGGGCATTGTTCTAGGATAGGGTCCTGTGGGGCTGGAGTTAGCTTAACTACATTGAACACTGGGTGGGGCTGGCACATCCCTGCAGGGAGCCAGAGCTAATAGGCCAGTGGCCCAACCTGCTGTTCTACTGTGAAGGGTCCTAACTGGTGGTGCAAGAGCTTTTTTGATAGTCAGGTGGTTGTAATATTAGAGGCATCCAGGTAGACTCAATCCCCAGGCTGGTACTTGGGCACTGGGGTTCTTCTGCAGTCATAATATCTTGCCATGTCATCCTTTGCCTTTGCCAGGGCTTCCCAGGCTTCCTCCTGTGACCTCTTCATCTAGTCCACAAACTTGTTTATAGCCTCATTCTCTGATAGCTGAGCCTGAGGTTCAAAGCCCATGCATGGGTGACATCTGGTGTCCAAGAAAAAGGGTGAAAACTGGGTGGCTGCATGAATGTGGTTATTGTACTAAAACTCAGCATTGGAGAGGATTTTGTCCCAGTTGTTCTGGCACTCATTGTAGAAAAGATGGAGGTATTGCTTGAGCTCCTAGTTCATGTGTTTAGCTTGGCCATTGGACTGTGGGTGGTAGGTGGTAGAGGTGCGAAGCTTCATGCCAAGTAGTCAGTAGAGTTCTTGGGTAAAGTATGCTATGAATTGTGGCCTGCAGTTGGATACATAGGCATTGAAGAGGCCATGGAGCTTCCAGATGTTTTTCTGGTACAGGTTTGTGGCCCCTATGATGGAGCAGGTAGTGTGAGTGGGAATGAAGTGTGCTTGCTTGCCATACAGGCCCACCACTACCATGATGGCATCATAACCATGGGTGTCAGGGAGCTCCATAATGAAGTCCACTGATGCAATGCTCCAGTGTTTTGAGGGGACAGGGAGGGGATGCAGCTGTCTGGTGGAGAGACAGTGTTGGGGCTTGGTCCAGAAACAGAGATCACAGGTACTGGTGTAGGACCCAATGTACTGGGACATCTGTGGCCACCAGTAATTCTAGGGATACCAGCTCCAACATTTTTTATTTGCTAAGGTTTCCAGTGACCTAAGAGTTATGGTGTTGCTCTACAATCCTCTAACAGAGCTTCAGGAGATTGGGCACATAGATGCAGTCATAGAAGGTTAGAAGTCCATCTTAGAGGGCCCATTTGTCTGCACAGATGGACTTGGTGCCAGTGGTGCATCTTGACTTCAGTGCCTGGGATGCCTATGCAACAAGTTCCTCTTGGTGACCATTCTAATTTCCACATTGGATGTCCCAGAGGATATCCACCTCTGCTCCCTCAACAGCAAGACCCTCCATGGCTTGGATCACAAACAATTTGGGGTGGAGGAGCACAATGTTGCTAGTATTATTCCCTCCAGTGCCATTGTCTGCTCTCCAGAATAGGGCATCTAGTTTTCCCATACTCTGGCCTGGCTTGTAGTGCAGCAAGAAGTCAAAGTTGGCTAGATAGCAGGACCACTGGGCCTGTTGGCAGTTGAGCTTCTTGGCTGTCCTGAAGTATTTGAGGTTCTTGTGATCCATCCAGACCTCAAATTTGTGCTGTGCACCTTCCAGGAAGTGCTGCCACTCCTCAAACAACCAGATGATGGCCAGCATCTTCTTGTCATGGATCTTATAGTTCCACTCCACTGCATTTAGGCTCTTGGAGTAAAAGGCCACTGGATGCCACTTTCCATCCTCCAGGGATTGCTGCAAAAGGGTGGCCCCCATGGTGAAGTTGGAGCTGTCAGCCTCCACCCAGAAGGGGGAGTTGTCTTCCAGGAAGAGGAGGATGGGCCCAGAGGTGATGGTATGCTTGAGGGCATTGAAGGCAGCCTGCTTTGGAGGTCCCCAACTCCATGCAATGTCCTTCCCAGTGAGGTCAAATAATGGGCAGGCATGGTGCAGGAAGTCCTGAATGAATCTCTGGTAGAAGTTCACAAAGCCAAGGAACACCTGTACCTCCTTCTGCCACTCTGCCACATCTGCCACTTTCACCAGGTCCATCTCCACAGCTCCATATGAGATGATCAGACCAAGATACTTAATCCAAGTCTGCTTGAACTCACACTTCTCTGGTTTGAGGTAGAGCTGGTGCTGGTGGAGGTGTTCCAGGACAAGGCAAGTGATCCAACAGTGTTCTTCCAGCGTCTTGGTGTAGATGAGAATATTGTCAAGGTATACACACACTACACCCTCCACAATGAGGTCCCAAAAGATGCTGTTCATCATTGCCTGGAAGGTGGCAGGGCTGTTGGTGAGTCCAAAGAACATCACAAGTGGTTCAAACAATCCCTGGTTGGTCTAGGAGGCAGCCTTCTACTTGTCTCTTTTCTGGATGCACAAGTTGTTGTAACCCCACTGGATGTCCAGTTTAGTGAAGTATTGTGCACCCCAGAGGTTGTTGATGAGCTCAGAGATGAGGGGGAGGGGGTAGTGGTTCTTTACCATTATGGCATTGAGAACCCAATAATCCTGGACAAACCAGAGCAAGCCATCAGAGACTTGGAAGAGCAAATGCAACTGGAGTCCAGGTTCTCCTACTAGAAAGCATTGAGTATGTCCTGTTCCAAGAGCACTAGCAGATAAGCCTTACAGCTGGAGGGCATGGAGTCTGGCAGCAGTTCAATGGTGTAGTCCCACTTCTTATGCTCCAAAAGTGTGTCAAATGAGGCCTTAGAGAATACATTCTTGAATGCATAGAGGTAGGGGAGCACCACATCTCAGAACTCCTGGGGCATGGTGTTGGTGGCAAATGCCTGGGCCAGCCTCTGGGATATGGTCTGGCTAACCCAGATCTCTGCAACTGAAGGCAGCAGGTGTACAGTGGTAGTGTAAATCCAGTCCCCCACTTCTACCACCTTGTCTGGGAACTCTGGCTTGTGTATGCCACCAAACTCCTCTCCACATTCCTCCTCCAAGGCTCTGCCACTGCTCCAGTTGTCCTTGTAGAGGGCCTCTTTACAAGGGAATGCCAGAGGCAGGGGATCCAGGAGGTCCACATCCACAAAGGGGAAAGGGTTGGTGCAACATGCACAGATGGCTGCATGTTCTTGGACTCAAGCCTGGCATTCTTCCCTGTCTTCAGCAGCACAGGTGGAGCACCTCCAGAGGTACCTGCTCATGGTTACCTCCCCCTTGGTCCAATCCACTTTGGCATTGTACTTGTGGAGCCATATGAAACCCAGGATCGTGTCCTGTCTACCCAAGCTGGTGACAGCAAAAATGGCACACTCCATGTGATTCTGATAGTGGAGGACCAAGTCAACCACAGAGCTGATGGTGCCTGCTTTGTTAGGTGTTCTATCAATGTTGTAGACCAGAATTGGCTTGGGGAGGGGCTGCATGGTCAGGCCATGCTATTTGATGAACTCTGAGTCTAAAAACAGTCCCATCAATCCACTATTCAGCAGCACCATGACTCCATGGGCTTGCTAGGTGTCTGTGGTCTTGATCTCCACATCAAGGCACAGGGAGTTAGCAGATGGGCTGGAAGCTATCACATACTCATACTGTTGGAGCATCCAATGGGCCTAGGCAGGGCTGCACTGGCAGACCATTGGAGGTGTTAAAGAACTCAGTGGGGGCTCCAGAGTTGGTGTTTATGCATCTGGAGGGGAATGTTGAGGTTCCTCTGTCTCAGAATGAAGGACATTGGAAAAGGCAATTTCATTTTCTATTGATAAACATGAAAACATGTTAGCACTCAGCAATGGAGGCATACACCTCATCTGTCACTCAACTAAAAATCCTCCTCCAGCTCTGGAGGTGACACAGCCCTGTTGGTCTCTTTCAGGGTCAGCTCCAGTGTAGGCTTGTCTGGTGATGGGGCTCTGGTGGCACCCTTCACAGCCAGCAACTGCAAGAGGAGTTCCTTCTGCTCCACTATAGAGAGGCAACATACCTCCAGACCCAGGAAGCAGTGTTGTGCAAAGTGCCTGGGCTTCTGACATTTCCAGCACAGTAGTGGCACAGTGTGGAGCTGTCTGGCAGCATCCATGTCCATGGGGATACCTGGCAGCAAGGGGTGTGGCATGGGGGTGGCTGGAGTAAGGGTGGGCATTAGGCAAGCAGGTATGGGGTAGCAGAGATTGGTGGTCAGAGCAGGGCACATTGCAGAATGTGGGTGGCAGAGCTCCCTCCAAATCTCCATGAGTTGCCACTGGTCCCATGCCACTTTGTACCACAATGCAATCTTTTCATTGTCTGGGCAACACTCCACAGGATTGTTAATGCATTTCACCAGTGTGGGGTGCAGGCTGTCCCAGAAGGTGAGGGATAGTTGAAGGCTATTGGGATAGGTGGCTTGCTTGACCAGAGCTCAGAACAAGTTGATGTATTTGTCCCGCATATGCTTTCCTTGCCCATATTGCTCTTGGTTGCATAGTGTCAGCACCACAGTCTTGGCAGGATCCAGTGGGAAAAACTCCACATGCAAGTCCTTCTTGAAGGCAGCCCAGTCCAGAAAACTCCCAACACTTCTGGGGTGACAGAAGACTCATAACATGTAGGTGGAGGCATGTCCTGTCTTCATGTACAACAGTACCCAGGCTATTTTCAATGTGTCAAAGTCAAAGGCATCCCTACTGAGGTGGATGTAGGTGAGGCAGGATTGAAGGAATTGTTCCCCACCAGAAGTGGGCACCATCATATGCATCTGGTAGCATGGGGCACAGGAGGATCTGTAGCTGTAGGGTCACTGGAGCTGCAGAGATGGGTGCAGACATGGTTGGGGTTCCGGTTCTGCAGTTAGGGGAGGTGTGGAGGTAGGAGTTAGGCATTTGAGCAGTGCCTGGAGTTGGGAGATAAGATCTGTGGTTTGATGGAGGGTAGAGAGTTTGGTTGTATGGTGGGTGAGAGATGATCACATTAGTTGCACCTGGGTCTCTAGGTGTAGCAGGTGAGTTCAGGCTTTGTCCTGCAGGGCCAGGGCCTCTGAGGGTGTGTCTGGGTTGGTGAGCTGAGACATAGAACTCCACAGTGCTTACTTCTGATGGGGGAGCCATGAATAGCAGCTTGGAGGTTCCTTGCAGCTATGAGGGGCTTCCAGAGAATAAATGCCAACAGGATGAGCCTCTTTGCCAGGTGATACAAAATTAGTGCAGTGCAGGTTCAATGGCATGTTCATGGTGGACTGTAGCTTAAGAAACTGCTATGATACTTGGTGAGCTTATTTATATATCTCAGGTTGGTGGTGACCACACCAATATTGAACAATGAAAATCTGATTCAAAAAGACATGCACACTGTTTGTTCCCTTGTCTGTGGCAACGCAGATAGGCCACATGACCTTCTGGCCCACATATTCACATTCGAATGGGGCAACATGACGGCCACCGCAATATCCTAAACAAAATATTCTTTTGTTCCCCTTGGTCCTGAGATAAGGGTCCCTCTCCTCATTTTTGACTGCTAAAATGAAGAAACAATGACTTTTTACCGAAGTCGGCCCTCACAAAATAGCCTTCAGATAGAATAATCAGGGACAATGGAATCCTTTTCGTTTCTTTCATTTTATTCCGGCTAACGTTGTTCTTGAAAGCGACTCCAAGGCTCTAGCATCTGGTTCTAGGTAGCCGCATCGGATGACTTATGCCCTTGCCGCCTGGACTACTGTTCAGTCCCATAGACATATAAAGGTACAACAGATTCGTACTTGCACTGTATGGACTGATAGCTCTTCCACAATCTGATTCAAGCGTCGCACAAAGCCGCGCATCTGTCCGAGCATCGTTCGCTAAGCTTGGGGCCATTTGTGGGCCATTAAACACGGTTATTGAATCGGATGCCAGTCACCACAGTTTGGCTATATTTGGGCACATCGGTATATCTTATAAACCGAACTTTGTCGCCAGCTTTGGTCCCTTCTAAACCAAGCTTCCAGCTCTTCGCAGTTCGGAGACAATGAATCAGATAAACCCCTCTGTTTCAAGGTAAAAGTCGCACTTGGTCATGTTTTGGTACTATTGTAACTAACTCATCTCAGTGGCTCGCCAGACGGGCTTCCACCGCTTCGGGAATGTTACGGCGAATTCAAAGCATTCGGCTGGGATCATGAACCCCCAGATGTCGTAGAATGGGCTGCGAAACACGGCTACCCGAATGAGATTTATGTGAATGCTATGGACAAGCTGGCGAAGAGTCTACCTGAGAACCATATACGAATTACCCGCGTTCGAGACGAAAAGACCTACGGAGACAAGATTTGCAAGATGTGTCTCGTTATTGCGACCAACAGATCTGATAAGGACCGACAGAGGGCGTTGGATAAAGAGCTTATTGAATCCTATCGCGCAGTTCATGGATGGGACAAGCCACCGCAATGGTTTGATTATGTCCCGGACTTCTAATAAGGTATGTAATTTACTCAACATTCGACCTTGTAGAAACTGACCGAGTGTATTCATTAGGCTCGTTGAAACGTTCACTCTCCATTGTCCGGAGTTACTATCTGAATAGTCATGTATAACTAGTGATTTGTCAAGTTCATTGTGGCCGAACTCATGTGTTTCTTGTTGTCAACCACGATTTTGTTATACATATATCTTGGAAAAACTCTCGAATACTCAAGTTGTACTTTAAGAGAAGTGATGGGATCAGCGGGTCGAGACGCGTGCACACAAACATGATGATACACAAGCCAGCCAAAAGTCGAACGACGTTGGCACTCTCGACGTATACCTTGTATCTGATTGCTCTTTCTTGCTTTTGTAGACCCCTTATAGTGTCTCAACTACGAGTGACCAACGCTTCTGCTTGACGCGTGTCATGACTGCAAAAACGACGTCAAACGCCCCGTCTGAGGCGTCGACACGCTTCAGTCGATCGCTGCCTGCTGTGACGCGATCACGCGCTCCGTCCTCGCGATCGCCGAATGCCACGCCAATGCCTCACCCGGCGAGTGCCGCCCGACGTTCGTCGTTAATCCCTTCCCGCCGGACAATCCCCGTGCCTGTCCCCAAACCGCCAGCACCGCCACCCCGCCCGCCGCCGTCCGCCGCCGGCTCTGCCCGCACCACCCGCACGACGTCCGTCTACGTCACACACACAACTCCGGGCCCGGCCCCCGTGCGCGCGCACGCATCACGTCCATGACGTCCCCGTGCAAGACCTCGTCGTCGCTCAAAACAGCGTCCCCGACCATCAGCTTCACGTCCCCGAGCCCCAGGGCAAAGCTCAGGGCGACGACGACGCCACAGAGTACCCCGCCTAGGATGAATCTGACGAGCACGAGCACGAGCAATGGTAGCGTGTTTAATAATAGTACCACGCTTCGCTCGACGCCCTCGAAAAAGTCGTCGTTGCCTGGCGTGCCGTGGTCCCAGCAGGGCGTCCTGGCAGACTCAGACAGCCTCGCGATGACCAATGGTTTTGGTGCAATGCAAGCGTTTTCCTCGTGGGGCGGCGAAACAGACGATATGGACATGGAACTTCTCACTGACGTTAACGACGGAGAAGTCGACGAAGAGGTACGTAAATCTATCATTCTTATAAAGTTAGAGATGACTGAGTGCAAGACATCCGTTGTCTACATACTACTGGCATAGTCTTGGTCCCAATGCAACTCAGCGCCTCATCCTCCTTTTTCACCATACTTAGGTCACAGCAGATATCTTCAGAAATCTTAGTCTATCCTCTCATATTTTGTACACTCGGAAATCGGCGCTTTTCCCTTTCATCCGAGTACGACACAGCACGCGAAATTGTTTTCCAGCTCTGGCTATGGAACTATTTGAATGGTTTCAATGCCCAGATGCGTCTTTGGAGATTCCCGATAGCGAAGGGTCATGTTATTTTCATGGTTGTGGTAAGAACTTGTTTCTCCTTCTTTGGATTACCCATGTATTGCTAACAATGTTACCAGATGAAGTACGAGACACGAAACAAGGTACCAGAATAAGTTCAGCAGCAATGGTAATTACTAATGATGGCTATCTTGGTCTAAACAATATGTGGCGGCGTTATATCGATCCTTTTTAGCTTCGGCATGCAGTTGGCGATATAGCTTTGATTAATGGATATACCACCAGCTGCGTCAATTGCTAATTCGCAAAGATTTTCCAATGCGAGCAGCGGTTCGATGGAATCAAATTTCAGTGGCGAGCGATCGGAGTGCCATGTCGAACACTCTTTGATCCGCAGGGATAGAAACGAAAGACGGTTGACACTCTGTGAGACCGCTCGTGTGAGTTCCAGCCATTTTTGGGGTCGTGTTTTCTGCTGCCTGATCAGGGGAGAGAGGCTGTTGTCATGGTCGTTGATCATGTCGCTCCGTATGTAACGAAGACCATAAAAGATAAGATAGACATCATCAGAAATGAACTCGATGTCAAGGTGAGTCAGTGGGCAATGCGATGTCTTAGACAGAAGCAGGATTGCGTCCTCTATATTTTCACATTGACACGTCAAAGATTGCACGTATCCAAATGTAAGTGGACCAAGCCATTCAGAAGTATGATGGGAAGGATCGAGTTTGAATGCCAAACTTTCAAGGGTCTTTAGGCCGCCGAGATGTCGGAGACTTTGGATGGTCAAGGGAGATTGCGTTATAAGACGTTGGAGTCGAGGAAGTGCGCGAATCATGGCTTCCAAAATGTCCGGAGGTGCAAGTCCAATCTTCACAGATCGAATGTCCTGGTTCTGGCGCCGTAAATGAGCCAGCAATGTCTTGCAAATGATATTTTTCTTCCACCACAGATTGAGGTGAACATCGACATCGGTTATATTTGGCCCAAATTGACCATAGAGCGGTTCTAGTTCAGGACAGGGATCGAGGACGACCATTGAAACTAGATTTGGAAACAAAACATGTCCCGCGGCAAGCGCAGTGAGGTGAAGCGTTTCATACACTTCCGGTGCCACTCGTATAAATTCGGCCTTACGGGCTGCTTGACCATTCCATGGAATAATTCGTTGTGGAAGAGTCAAATGACTAATCTTCTGCGACTTTGCCACAAACTCTTCAAATTCCTTTGCGGTGGGTTGTCTTGTGAAAACCTTATTTCAAAAATTTTCAGGCGCCACATAGAGTCAGAATAAGGAGGACGCACCAAGACAGGATCTCCGGATTCCTCTCCGTCGATAGACCAGGAATCATTGGGGAAGGACATGATTAGGGGCAGTAGAGAATACATGTCGGTCCACATGAGTTTCTGAGCCCAAAACCTGAATAAACCGGAGACTTTCGCTAATGTTGCGAGGGTTCGATGACGATCAAAATTATCATCACGGGTGTAGTATACCGTTTCGCAGAGTAGCGCAACAATGTCTGGGGTTTGTAGACAAAAGTGGGCCATGCTCGTAGATAGGAGCCCCAGAGTGATCAGACAAAACTTGAAGTTGGTGAGAAGAGGTGACAAGCCCCTATCGCCCCCCAAGATATTATAGGAAGCCACAACAATGCTGCGCATACAACAAAGTGAAACAATGTGGTCAGTTGAGCACAATGGCGCTTCCCACACCAAGCCTGGCCAGTCGAACACTGTGGCCTTAGGGGTCACACGCTTGAGTACCACTGTGGAGTACCTGGTCCACTGTTAACACTGTACAAACGCCAGGTCAATCATAACATTTTGATAAGGAGTATATCTTGAAACCCGAGACGTCCACGTTGCGATCATGCCTCGCGGCGGGTCCGAGTCAGGACGCCACAGCTAACCCAACAATCAACGTGTTTTCGCCGCATAAGTCTTGGTCTGTTACAGGGATGCACACTCGAGATTTTCTGTCACTTTGATGCAACGAGCGACAGGGGTGAAATCAAATTGGTCAAACTGCATGGGCGAGGCGAGATTGGCCCGCCGATGGAAAGTTGTTATGGCCCACGGCTTGATAAGCAGCCGCAAGGCCACTGTACTTTCTCCGATTGAGCTCAAGCCTCCCGCTTTGAACACAATGGTACTCCCCTGCTTTCCTTATGGGCGGCGGAAGTCCATCTGATACTTAGACCACATTCAAGATAGCTTCAGGAATGTTATGACCGAATTAAGCGAGGTTTTTACCTAGAGGTGAGAGAACACTTTGTGCCAGTGCGTTCTATATACAGAAGACAAAAAGTCAGAAACGGAGTACGGATCCTGGACAGACAAGAGTTTTGATTCGAGTTAGGAACAAGGCTGGGAACGAGAGAAGAGTGATGGGATCGGTCGCGTCTGCAAACACAATGAGACAGCCGAAGTCGAACGATGTTGCCAAAATCCACTCAGTTCTCTTTTTTGCTTTTGCATCTACCTCCTTTCGAAGAATGCTGGTATCAATTACAGGAGGTCACTGGTGTTGAACGGGTCGTCGCCGAGGTCAGGAATGGTGAGTGAACAGCGTGAGAATGAGTGCGTGAAGTGCAGCCGCCATCGAAGGGGCGCAATGAATGAAACCCTAGAAAAGGTGGCCATGCAGGGCCAATGCTGGCTTGACTCAGCCAGTGCGGGGACACAACAATAAGCGTATTGAGGGTAAAGAAAGAAAATTACAGGAGAAGCCATCAAGTATAGAAAGATGTTTGTATGTATTAGTATCAAAGGTGTCCGTGTAGCCTGGTTCCTTTAACAACTGGCAGTGACTGACGCTTTTTTGTCTTTGCCACAACTTGAATTTCCGAAAAACAACGTCACTGGCAAGATGGTGATATCATTTAGGTAGGCTCGATTTGCACCCATCTGGCCAAGGTATTGTGTGTAGATAATGAAAATGAGTCATGTTATCTGTGCTCTCCCTCTTCTAATCACACCTGGAAGTGAAACTAGCATGAAATTGCTCGTTGGGCATGCACTCCCCTCTCGCAATCCCCCAATGCCACAAGTGGACATCTGTCACCAATCTCTTCCCTCTTACAACGGTCCTGGCATGATGCAGGCATTTTTGTTATGGGACATGGACCTTCTCACCGATGTCAAATATGGAGAAGTAGACAAAGAAGTATGTAAATCCATAGTCATTCTCTCTACTTTTACTTACACTACCCAACCTTCAAAAGGACACAGCCCTCTCTACAATCCAATCCAAGGCTCCCACATGCGCCAAATCTTGGGTTGAGATGGTGTATTGTCTTTGCAGCCAATTGAGGTTTTGAAGACCGCCGATGATGCTTTGATACACAGCTCATAGCTGGACATCACGCTTTTCCTGGTTGGAGAAGGTATCCGGGATGTTTTGATTATGTTCAATTCAAATATTCAGCCCTTAGGTTCGAAGATACATATGAACTTTAGATCTAAGTGTTGATTCTGTTCATTGTTTCACTTACAAGTACAGGTTATACAGGTTTAGGACAGCTGATCCATCCACTATGCTCTACCACACAGTCGACAGGCCCCCCTAGTTGACACACTGTGATGTATCAATAATTGTTGGTGTTTATCTTGTACTTTTCTAATATATTAAAGGAAGTTTGAAGTTGAACTGAAGGAAGTAAGTCGGAGGTTTGTCACTTCTTTTGTCACGTCTGCCGTGCAATGGGACTTTGAGGACTTTGGTTTCTCAATGAGACTACTAGAGATAGACAAAGTGTGTTAGATACAGATCTTATGAACGCGTCGTGCAGTTCATGGACAGTAAAAGCTCAGTATGTGCCGGGAGCGAGGACTGAACAGCACAGTCTGACGACCAAGGGTCTCTATGCATATATGGACCCACGACAACAACGACAATGACACACGATCGGATTTGACAAGCATAGTGATGGCCGGTCACCTTTTTGGCCATATTCAAATCATTTGGCGTTGTCCGCCTTTGCTCACCTCTCATGCTAGTTTCACTTCCAGGCATGATTAGAAGAGGGAGAGCACAGATAACATGACTCGTTTTTATTGTCTACATATGATACCTTGGCCAGATGGGTGCCCTAAAATGATAATCACCATCTTGCCAGTGACGTCGTTTTCTGAAAATTCAAGTTGTGCCAAAGACAAAAAAGCGTCAGTCACTGCCAGTGACCTCCTGTCGTTGATACCAGCATTCTTCAAAAGGGGGTATATGCAAAAGCAAAAAAGAGAACTGAGTGGATTTTAGCAACATCGTTCAACTTTGGCTGTCAAGGTACTTTACTTTAGATCTGAACTTGTTGAGCTGACTGGGTTTCTTGCTCCACCAGTTCAAAGGAGTAGGGTGAGGCAAGAGTAATAAGTATATAGTGATGTGATCAGAGGGGTCGACGCATTGATGCAAACACGACTGTGCGATAGCCAGAACTCTCTACCTGAAAACTTACTTTACTTTGTCATCCTATTCAGTTATATTCTGAGTTTCCCCAACATCCTCTAGCCATATAAGAAGATAGCAATCGTTGTAGGAGGACAGTCTTAACAAAACAGAGGACTTAAACCAGTTCTTTTACGAGACTCTAAGTTATCACAAAAAAAGCCCTGAGGAAATATGGACAAATCAGGGGACTCGTGGGATCTCAGAGGAGTAACATTAGACTCTTGTTATAATACCATATTCCACACGTTGTTTTTGGATAATTAAGTTACAAATATCATTCTTCTTTATGATTTGTACAAAATTCACAGATTGGAGACATTCTGAGATTTGAATGATATTCTTCACCTCACTGTGACAACCCTGTTATCATTTTGTAATTATTCAGGACATGGATTGTTTTTAAGGACAAATACTTAGACCTTCAATAAATATTTAACTATCAAGGGATGTAATTGAGGCCAAAGATCATGACCTGGCCTGAATCATAATACTATTTAGAATATCAAACTCAAGGTGACATTCAATTTTTGTATTGTACCATTAGATAATAGAATTACTGTTAGTAGTACAACAAAGCAATGCAATAAGTCCATGAGCTCAGACAATATACATAATGATAACATAGCAACATGAAAACATAAGCCTGAAAACATAGCAACAAGGTCATCAAACACAAGCAGAATAAATGGGAACATCAAATGAAGCTACAATGGCTCACTCTTGTCAGATCCTTGTCCCTCATCCTCATCAGAATCCTGTTGCTCTTCTTCATCAGCTTCTGGTCAGCAAGAATTTCATCACCCAAGTTTAATCCTTCAACTCAAGGAGATTTTGTTGGACAGCCACTTTGCATATCAAGAGCTGTGGTGCTGTGCTTTCTCACCTGCTGCCTCTTGTGCTCTAATTGCTCTTTTTCTTCATGTGCCTGTTGTTGTTCTTCCTTGTGCTGCTGCCACCATTTTTCTCTGCTCAGACAACCTGCCTCTTATTTATGTTCATGTTCACATTCCGACTCACACCAAGCTTGTTGGAGGCACACCATATTGCTACTTGGGTTCAGTGGAGGAGGGGGCTGTTTGCAGTTTGATCAAATGGTTCCATCCTTGCTAAAGAACATTCTATAGGTTTCATATCAATAGAAGCTGTATCATGAGATGCCATTATACATACTCATTCCAATAAGTAAGAGTCATTCTTGCCCATAGGGTTGATGAATAGAACAGGGTAAGAATATTCTTGTAGAAGTCTGATGTCAAGAAGAGGCAGTCTTGCATGCCCCATTGAGATACAGAACTGAGTGCAAATCAGGCTAGCATCAAAAGTAGGAAACAGTACAGCATAACAAACATTTGACTTGCATGACACACTGTATATGCAATCAACTTGGGTGTAATGGCAGTGATACTGAATTTCAAGGCAATTGGCTTTTTTGTGGTGTGTTTGTCAGCACACTCAATCCCTGAGCCAAAAAACATGTGATGGCAGGCCTTCAAAAGGTTTTTAGTCAAGCACATGAGGTTACAAACAACTTACATTGATTAGGAGGGGCCCTTAGCAAAGGCCAAGTAGAATCTTGTCTTTCTTGCTCACATTGGCCACAGCATCCTCAGGCAGTTCATCAGCACATGTCTTGAAGCACCTCATTGCATTGTAGAGAAATAGAGGAAAATCATGTGCTGTCACTTCAATGTCTCCCTCATGCAATTGGTAACAATACCTGAAGCATATAATCAATCACTATCAAGATGAAATCAAGCACCTACATGTCATTATACATATAAGCCTTGTGTGCTGGGTATAAGAGAAGGCTAGTGTTGTTATGTTCAAAGCCATGCACTGATTTATCATGAGGGAATTGAGTGAGCTCTGAGAACAGGTAGTGAAGGCCAGAATCTTGTAAGAGCCAAGAGATGTCATCTTTAATTTTCTGAGTGTCCACTGTACATGCAGCAGTGAATTTTTTGACAAACTGATGAAAGTTAGTACATGGTGTGATGAAAGAATACAAAAGTATGCACAACTTGGACAAACTCTTACAAAAGAATCTCATGATACTCATCTTCTTCCATCATCTTGGACAGCCTCTTCAAAACCTTTTCAATGCCTGGGTCAAGCTGCAGAATAGCATGGAATGCATTGATGTGGGTCTGGCAAAATCTTTGTGTACCTGAGGCTTCCCTGAGATATAAATAAGGGAATATAATCAGTTTTTTAATGCATATGGTCAATGTTTACTCTCTTTGCAGTGTTCTTTGATGCCTCATCACTCATGCATGGGGTTCAAGCTCTGGGCCTGGCATTTGAGGAATGAGGCAGTAAATAAGTTTGTGGACTGGATGAAGAGATCACAGAAGGAAGCCTGAGCAGCCCTAGCAAATGCAAAAGATGACATGGTGCAATACTACAACTGTGGAAGGACCCTGGCACTCAAATACCAGCTCAGAGATCAAGTTTATCTGGATGCCTCTGATATTATAACCACCCAACTGTCAAAAAAGCTTTTGCACTATCAATTGAGACCTTTCACAGTAGAATGGCAGGTAGAGCCTCTAGCCTATTAACTCCAGCTCCCCATGGGGATGTGCCAGCTCCATCTGGTGTTTAATGTGGTCAAACTGACTCCAGCCCCAAAGGATCCTATTTTGGGGCAATGCCTGCCACCCCTGGTGGTGGTTGATGAGAGCAAGGAGTATGAGGTGGAGGAGATCCTGAATAGCCATTTATTCTAGCAACAACTACAATACAAGGTGAAGTGGAAAGGTTACAGAATCAAGGACATTTCCTAGGAACCACAGGAGAATGTGCATGCCCCAGGGCTTATCAGAAAGTTCCATCAGAAGCACCTGACACACCATGCACCATCCAAGGAATCTATCCCATCTCACTAGTGGACCAGGCAATCCAGAACTTTCTCTACCCCACACATTGAGACACTGCATGCTAGAAGGGGGGTGATGTCAGGGAACTTCCATTTCCAACCTCTGTGGCTTGCTCCAGTGCATCCACAGCTTATTTTACATCTCTGGAGCTTGTTACAGACCCCCAGAAATCTCTGAAGACCCATGGGACTTTTCATATTACCTCATTGATCACTTTCCTAGAGTTAGAGCTAGCTCTGGCCTTCTGTATAGCCATTCCCATGCCTCTGCCACCTGCTGATGTACTGCACCAAGCAGCAGGGATTCTTAGACTTGTTCTCTTTGAATTCCCCTCTGCTAAGTGATTAGTTACTGCTGTATTGTTGTTTACTTCACCAATATACTTTGGATTCCCCTCTGCTAGCTGCATGACTCTAAGCTGCTGCTCCCAAAGGTTGCCCTTACACATTCTCAATTCTATTCCATTCTTATCTCTATCTTGTCTCAACTCTATCTTGTCTTGCCTGCCTCAGTTTCCTTTCATGTGTGCCTGACTTTCTTCAACTCTAAGTCTGTTCTAATCTCCATGCATATCTCTGTCCATAGCTTTACAACTTGTACATTCTTAATAAACTCCAGACCTTGTCCTATGCTTAGCCCTAGAACCCATCAACACCATCTGATTGCCCATTAAACCCTGGTCCCACTCCCATAGCTTGCATGACTCTCAATTGCTCCACACTCTTAGTATCTGCCCCTGGACATGTGCCTAACAAACTCCCAAGCTCAACCCATATTTGCACTTTGACTTTGACTCTACCAGACCTTGCTGAACTTGCTTAGACCACTCTTCCAGTCTATCCTTACAAGTATCTAACATCTGGACTTCCCTGGAGTGCAAGGTTATAAGTGCAGGATGTTGTGTCTGCCTAGTAAGGATTTATCCAGTTAAGCTGAGCCCCTGTGGTCAGCAGAATCTGACAAGATCTTGGCACTGCAGAGGTGGTCAATAAGGTCACCAATTAGGAAAAGAGTAGGAAAAGAGGATAGCATTTCTTTTTGGTGACTTTGTTGAGTCCCTGGTAGTCAATGCAGAGTCAGAGAGAACCATCCTTCTTCTTGGCAAACAAGACCAGAGCTCTAGTAGCAGAGATCAAGGGGCATATAAAACCTTTGCCAAGCATGTTGTTGAGGTAGTCTCTGAGGGCTCAGAGTTCAATTTCCAACATGTTGTAGATTTTGCCAAATGGGGAGGTGCCTTCTTCAAGATCAATTTTGTGATCATAGGATTAGTGTGGGGAGTTCTTTTGTGCTTCCTTCAAAGAATAAATCAGTGAATTTATGATACTCTGGGGGAACTACTTCATGTAAGATTTGTACCTTGCACATAGGTGTTCTTCTAGTAAGGCCAGCATGATTTGTAGTTGGTAAGTGGGGGTTCTGTCTTGTAGAATGCATGTGAAGGGGATGGCACTAATAATTTTGATGTTGAGGGCTTCTGGATTGATGTGGTTGGGTGTTGGAGTTGTGACAGCAGGGTATGAAGTTGTCTGGGGCTGTTGGTCAGGGTACCTCAGGCCCTTATATCAATTCTGGAGAATATTGGGAGAAAGTCTTTGAGGTGTGTTCAAGGGAGACTAAAGCAGGGGTGTGCTTTTCTACCTTCTTAGTTGTTTTCAAGGGTTATAGAGGTTTGGGTAGCCTCAGAGCTGCTGGAATTGAGATTGGAGATGTTGGAGTTCAAAGAGGGCTGGAAGTGGAGGGAAATGGTGGCAGCCAGGCTTGTTTCAGGGCCTGGGGATTTCATGGTGAGCTTCTTCCAGTTGATGTTGGGGTTGACATCCTGCAACCAGGGAAGTCCCAGTATAATTGGGGTTAACTCTGGAAGCTGTGTGATAAGGGCTGGACCTAGAATCTTCAATTGTTATTGAGTGCAAGGAAGCTGTTGTGGTATTGGGTGATTTCAGTGAGGCTGGAATTTCATTGAAGAGCTGAAGTTTGAGGAGCTTGTTGAGGGTGTTGTGTGGAAGGTCAAGCTGCTTGCTAACAAATACACTGGAGGCTCTACTGTTGACCAGGGTGGGGTGTACTATAGGAGAGTTGTCTAACTGGATGTTGATGATGAACAGTCATGTGGACTTTGAGAAGAGCTGTGGGGGGTCTGGAGGACATTGGCATTTTCTTCCAGGCCCTCAGGATGGAGCAACCTATCAAAGGTGTCCCCAACACCTTAAGCACCTCTCCACTCCTATCCTCCTCAAGCTCTTCAACAGCAACCCTACTTCTGCTGGAGACATCACACACTGCATGGAAACAACCATGACCTTTGCCAATGGACAATGACAGGACTTCTGACTACTAGTCACCAAACTACATGTCTCTGCCCCCATTGTCCTAGGCTTCTCATGGCTCTGCTCCACCAATTCCTACATCAACTGGACCAGCCTCATTCTCTACCTTGACAAGAATAGTCTGACTGACTCTGGACCAGTTCTCTTCAATGTCTTACCCCATTCCAAGGACTCTGGAGGTACCACTGATGTTCCCTGGACCGCTCCACAGCTCCACTCAAAGTCCACATAGTCAATCATCATTAACATCCAACTCAACAACTTTCCAATGGTCCTCCCTTCCCTTGTTGACAGCAGAGCCTTCAGCACCTTTGTCAGCAACCAGCTCAATCTCTCTCACAATACTCTCAACAAATCTCTTGAACTCCAGCTCTTTGGTAGAAGCCATGCCTCAACCTGGAATCACCCATTACTATAACAATGCCCTCACCTTTGACAACAACTTAAGATTCCAGGTTTGGCTCCTTGTCACCCAGCTCCCAAAGTCAATTCCAATTATGCTTATACTCCCTTGGTTGCAGAATGTCAACCCCAACATCAACTGGAAGAACCTCACCATGTGATTTCCAGGCCCCAAAGCAAGCCTAGTGGCTGCTATCCCCCCTCTGCCTCCAATCCCCTTGGACTTTCAATGTTTACATTCTCAACTCCAGCAACTCTAGAGCAACCCAACCCCCCACAATCCTCAAGAATGACCAAGAAAGGGAGGAAAGTGCACCTCTGCCCTGGTCCCCCTTAAACAAAACTCAATGGCTTTCCCCCAACATTCCTAGGAATCAATACAAAAGGCCTGTGGTACCCCAACTAATGATGCCAAACCACTCCAGACAACTCCACCACAACTCCAGACCAAGCTGCCACTACCCACTTCCATCAATCTAGAAGCCCTTGACATCAAAATCATTGCTGCCATCCTCTTTGCACACATTTTACAAGACAGAACCCCCACCTTTCAACTTCAAATCACACCAGCCCTACCAAAAGAATACCTATGTGCAGAAGCTACCCCACCAGAACAAAATACAGAGGAACAAATCCTACACAATGTAGTTCTCCTGGAATATCATGAATTTGCTGACATATTCTCTGAAGGGAGTGCAAAAGTACTTCCTCCATGCTGCTCCAACAAAATGAATCTCAAAGAAGGCAACTTCCCCCCATTTGGCAAGATCTACAACATGTTGGAGATTGAACTCTGGGCCCTTAAAGATTATCTTGACAATATGCTTGGCAAGGGTTTTCATATGCCCCTCAATCTCCACTGCCAAAGCTCCAGTCCTGTTTGCCAAGAAGAAGGATGGGTCCCTCCAACTCTGCATCAATTACTGGGGACACAATAAAGTCACTAAAAGGAATTGGTATCCTCTCTCCTTGATCAGAAATCTTGTTGACTGCCTCTGCAGTGCCAAGATTTACACAAAAATAGACCTTTGCTCTAGCTACAACAATGTCTGGATTGCTCCAGGGCATAAATAGAAGACTGCCTTCCACACCCACTATGGCCTCTTTGAGTATCTTGTGATGCCCTTTGGAATGACTAACTCCTCCACTACCTTCCAGTACTTCATAAACAACATCTCTCATGACATGAATGACATTTTTGTTATTGTATACCTGGATGACATTCTGATTTATTCAAACTCACTGGAGGAACATTCAGAGCACATCTACCACATCTTAGAACAACTCTGGGAGTACCACCTTCATGCCAAACCCAACAAATGCTCTTTCCATACTATGGAGTTGAATACCTCAGAGTTATCATCATCTCAGATGGCATATGTATAGACCTCACCAAGGTTGAGGCCATTCTCAACTGGCCCCCACCCTGCAACATCAAGGAGGTACAATCATTCCTAGGGTTTGCTAACTTCTATCACCAGTTTATTGACAACTACTCCAGAATGACCAAACTCCTCAATCAACTCACCTAGAAGGACACTCCCTGGGACTGGGATAGCAAGTGCCAGAGTGTATTCACCCTCCTGAAGAAAGCCTTCACCTCCACCCCAATCCTCTGCCATCTTGACCCCTCTCTGCTGATAGTAATCAAATGCAATGCCTCCAACTATGCCATTGCCAGCATTCTGTGCCAGATGGACCTTGGCAGCAAGGATTTCTGCCCTGTTGCTTTCTACACTTGCTTAATGATCTCCACAGAGCTCAACTATAACAGCTACAATGAAGAACTCCTTGCCATTGTCAAAGCCTTCCAGCAGTGGAGAGCCTACCTCAAGGGAGCTCTACACTGCATCCAAGTTTACTCCAACCACAACAATCTGCAGTACTTCACCACTATGAAATAGCTCAGCTGCTATTAAGCTCATTAGTCTGAAACCCTCTCTGAGTATGACTTCACCATCCACTACCACCCTGGTTAACTTGGCACAAAACCCAATGCCCTTACCTGGAGGCCTGACATATATTCAAAGAAGTCATTTGAGGTGGAGCAGAATGCATTTAACCATGTGGTAATCCCCCCTGAACACACGAGCTACGCCCTGTGCCTTTGGCATGGGCCTGTAGCTCTTGCTTCATCCCAGACCCAACCTCACTTTGTTCGGTTAGGTCCTTGATATTCTACTCAATGCTTCATCCCAGACCCAACCTCACTTCATTCGGTTAGGTCCTTGTAATTCAAACTTAATGCTTCATCCCAGACCCAACCTCACTTCGTTCAGTTAGGTCCTTGTAATTCAAACTTAATGCTTCATCCCAGACCCAACCTCACTTCGTTTGGTTAGGTCTTTGTATTTCAAACTTAATGCTAATTCCCAGACCCAACCTCACTTCATTTGGTTAGGTCCTTGTATTTCAAACTCAATGCTAAGTTCCAGACCCAACCTCACTTTGTTCGGTTAGGTCTTTGTATTTTGTCAACTCAATGCTAAATCCCAGACACAACCTCACTTCATTATATTCTACTCAATGCTAAGTCCCAGATCCAACCTCACTTCATTATATTCTACTCAATGCTAAGTCCCAGATCCAACCTCATTTTATTTGGTTAGGTCCTTGTATTTCAAACTCAATGCTAAGTTCCAGAACTACTGAGAATATCTATACTACACTATCAACCCATATACATTAGGTGCTGAAATTCACAGAGGTTAGCAATTTGGTGTTTGAAAGAGATCTACCTTAAAAGCAGAAAGCCAATAACTGTTTAGAAAAGAAAATGGATAATACTTGAATTAGTTCTCAGACAAATATAAAAAAAGCATACCTGCAAAGCTACTGAACACTCAGAAAGAGAGCCTAATGAAGAATGTAGTGAAGTCTGATCTCAGCCATGATTAGTCCATAAAAGTTACATTCAGCTTTAATATAGAAACAACCACCAAAATCAGCCATTGGACAATTAAGCAAAGAAAAGAAAACCCACCCAAAAGAAGAGAAAGCTACTCAATGCTCAGAAAAAGCCTGAAGAAGGATGCAATAGTTTCTGCAAAGGAGCATCCCACCCTTCAGGCAAAACAGTTTCTGGAATGACCATAAAAAATGGATCAGCAGCAGCAGTTGCCTGCCTAATAGGTCTTCTCAAAGAGCCAGAAGCAGTGGCTATAGGTCTCAAACCCCCAGTTCCCATAGATTGATTGATACCCCCAGGCCCAAATTGAAGTGGTAGAACAACCACAGTATTGATCTGTTCCAAAGATCTATTGTTTCTATTTGCTCGACGATTGTCAGGATCTGTCATTTGTAACTGTTCAAATCTCCTTTGATTCCTAGCTTGTTGCCTTTGGCTTTCAGGAGTAGTAGGTGGTTGCCTATAACATCCATTGTTAAGCAATTTAACAGTCAAAAACCAATAAAATTGACTTGCATGATGAGATATTTGATGTATCAATAGCTTAATGTGGTTAAGGAGTTACTAATAAGCTTGTTAGTCAACATCAATCAATCAATAGATGTGACGAAACATACTTTGTCATGTGGCCTCCTTTCCACAACTTCGGAAATGCCCATTATTTGGTCATGTTGTGTCAAAAAATGCGCGAGGCATGAAAAACAGTGTCCACTAAATCGTGTTTGGCCTTTTTCATCCCTGCAGACTAATTGGCACCTTTTACACATAGTCAAAAGATAGTATTTATTCATTAAAGTTGTCTACTGTATTTTTTTTTGTAAAAAATGTATCCAAAGAGCGGCAAAACAGCCAAGTCTGATTCTATTACTATAAAAGGGTTGAAATTTGTCAGCATTTGTCAGTGCTGACAAATTTTAGTCAGCACAGTCCAAAGTCATCACATATAATGGGCGCACAGCCACTTTCCCAGGAGTCGTCCCATATATTATAGATGAGCTACACCCCGTGCCTTCAGCATGGGCCTGTAGCTCTTGCTTCATCCTAGACCCAACCTCACTTTGTTCGGTTAGGTCCTCGATATTCTACTCAATGCTTCATCCCAGACCCAACCTCACTTTGTTCGGTTAGGTCCTTGTATTTCAAACTTAATGCTTCATCCCAGACCCAACCTCACTTTGTTCGGTTAGGTCTTTGTATTTCAAACTCAATGCTAATTCCCAGACCCAACCTCACTTTGTTCGGTTAGGTCTTTGTATTTTGTTGACCAAGTGTTGCTTTTCTCTTACCATTCAATACACTTTTCTCTTACCATTCAATACACTGAGATTTCATCTATAAACCAATCATGTATCTATATTACATTACTAACAAAATACTACAATGTCCACTGGTATATATTAGAGATGCTGAAAATTAAATTATAAAAGTTAGTACTAACCAACCAATTATTCAAACTGTCACACTTACATTTGTAAACCATTAAGAATATCTATACTACATGGTCCAGCTATAGACATTAGGTGCTGAAGTTCATAGAAGTTAGCAATTTCTTGCTTGAGTCCAACAAAACTCACACTTACATTTGTAAACCATTCAGGATTTCCTGATAGACAATATTTGCAGTCTTTCTTGATGTGTTTTCTGGGTCCAAGATGACTTTGATACGATCTCCTGATGTGCACCGAGAGAGTGCAACATAAAGTTGGCCATGTGAAAAAACTCCTGATCAAAGGTCCAATCCAACATGCTTGACTGATTGACCCTGAGACTTGTTGATAGTCATAGCAAAGGCCAATTGAACTGGGAATTGTCTCCTGTGCAATGGAATTGGCAAATCTTCTTCAAACACATCCATGTTGATTCTTGGAATTAAAACAATTGATCCTGCAAACTTGGCATCCCCACTGATGATCCTACATCTGAGAACTCTGGTGCTGATGTGAGTGACAATCATTCTTGTCCCATTGCAAAGTCCTTTGGTTGTATCCAGATTCCTGAGCAGCATGACAGGAACACCAATCTTCAGAGCCAATTTAGCCAAGGGCAAACTGCTGGCTCTGAGAGAGTTGAGGTATTCCATTGGATACAATGCAAGACCATTAGGATTCCCATCATCAGATATGACAGAGTCTGCACTCTGCAAGATTTTCTCTTCTCCTGGACATCTCTGCAGAACTTCAGAGTTGATATCCTCTACATCAGAGTTCTTGCCAGAAAGGATGGAACGGTCCAGGTAATACTGATCATCTTGATGGTGATCAATATGAGGATAAGTGGAAGAGATCAATCCAGTGACAGAATTGTCATCACAGATCATGGTTTCTGGAAGTTGTACTGTTTCTCCAGGCCCAAGGTTTTTTCCAGCACCAACATCCAATAACCAAGCTGCATGAGCAATGTTATCAGGAGTCTGATCCAATCTCATGTTTTGAACCAAATAGTGAACTTGAATCTGATCCCAAAGTCTTCCTCTTTTGAGTGAAGCAGCAATCATCTGCTGCCTGAGTCCTCGTTGGATAACTGGGAGAGTTTGCCTAAAATCTCCTCCAAACACCACAGTCACTCCACCAAAAGGAACATCCTTCTCCAGGATGTCTCTGAACCCTCGATCCACAGAGTCAATGGCATTTTTGTGTTGCATTGGGACTTCATCCCAGATGACAACTTTGGTCTGGAGTAAGAGTTGAGACAACTGAGTTCCTCTTTTGATATTGGCAATGGATGTATCCAGAGCAGGAATGGGGATTTTGAACCTTGAATGTGCAGTTCTACCACCCTCCAGCAATAAGGCAGCAATCCCAGATGATGCTACACATAATGCCACATCTCCATTGGACCGAACAGCAGAAGCCAAAGTGTTGCACACAAATGTTTTGCCACATCCACCTGCACTATGAATGAATATCATCTTGCCCAAGTTGTTGTTCACAGAGTCCATAACTTCATTGAAGGCCCCCAGTTGTTCACCATTAAACCTGGCCTTGTTTTCATCCACCCTTCTCTCCAACTCTTCAACATTATAATCTGTTTCTTCTTGCAAAAGCCTATTTCCTGAAATCATTGAATCAGTATCAATGTCAACTCTTTATACAATGTCCAACTTGCCTGGAATCACATTCCAAACTTGTTGGGGTTCTGGCATGTTTGGAAAGTCTTGAAGAGTCTTGCCAAAATTCTTCAGATTGTCATTGATTAGATAAAGGCCATAGTCATAGACATCTTCATCAGTAAAGACTCTGTCCCTGTACTGCCTGATATTCTCCAATCTGTGTTGAAGATCATCACAAATGGAGTGCTTGAATTCGTCCCATAGAGCCTCTGGAGTGGTAGGAGCACAGTGGAATAGGATAGTGCAAAAGAGCTGTCTGAGAGCTGATCCTGATTGGATTGGAGCAGCTTCAGCAAGACACTGCCTCCATTCTGCATCATCTTCTAGAAGACCAAGGGCCTTGCATCCCTCCTTGTAAGTAGGATAAGTGTGGCCATTGACTGTCCTGAGATCAGCCCATGATGTTGCATTGGTCACAACTGTCAGGAGCATCCTAAGGTAGAACCTTTCTCCCTGTTGAGGTGAAGCAAAGTACATCCTCCCAATAGCTGTTCCTCTCTGCCTCTCCTTCCAGGTCCTTTTGGAAGCTTCATAGACAAACTTGATTGGAAAGTTCTGATAAGTGGTGTTGTTATTAGGGAATCTAGCATTGGCCTCAAACCAAGCAGTGAGTGCAGTCTTGTTTGCATTAGGCCTAACAGCTACCATCTCCAAAGGCTCATTATCCTGAAAGTAGACTTCATGTTGGCCCTCTAAATGCACAGGTAATTGATATACAGGAGGATGCTCTCCATGCATGTTGAATTCAAAGATGTGCCAGCAAGCCTCAGGTGCAGAGATGTATCTGGCATCCAAGTGTTCCTTGATTTCATCCCTTTGGTCCATCTGCTCTCCAGCAATCTCCAAAGTTGTCCTATCATGGCCTTTGTAGATATACTTGTGAATGTACTTGATGGCTTCCACTGAAGCACAGACCTCCACATTGATGTGACATTTGTACTTGGCTGAGAGATAAGCGTTGTATGGAACAACATCTCGATTGTCATAACGATAACCATTCTTTTCAAAGAAGCATCCATTGTCAGGTCTGGCATATTGAGGATAGCCATTATCTCCATACTGAGTAGCTTCTTGGAATTTCTTTGGGTATTTCTTGGAACATTTGCCATCTACCATGCACTTAGCATTGGGTTTGGCAGCTCCACATGGACCATGGACCATGTTGGCAGTAACAACCTGACAACAAAGATAAGTAACTGAATTCAGGATTCAAACAAAGCCAATACCTGATACAATTGAGGCTGAGTGACTGGATCTGGAATTTGAGCAGAGACAATGGAATCCACATCAGGTGCATCCTTGATCCTGTGATGGCAATGGAAAAAGATCAAGATGTGCATATGTGGAAGTCCTCTCTTTTGGAATTCAATGGTATGAACATAAGCCACACAGCTGCCAAAGAGACCTTCCTTGATCTCCTTTACCACAGCATTTTTCTTGAGTTCAAAAACTCTGGCAACAATATCAGGTCAATCAGCAGCTGTTTGCTTCTTCCCATTGACTGCAGGTTCCTTCAAGAGAGCTTCTTCAATTTCTGACCACTTTGGATTGGCAGTCATAGTCAAGAAGAGGTCAGGTTTTCCAAAATTCCTGCAGATAGCCATAGAGTCCTGGAATAATTGCTGCATCTGTCAATCACTTCCAGTATGGGAGGATGGGAGGATAACACGTCGGCTTTGTGGGGTGACTTGTTCATCTCCAGCAGCAGCATCCACTACTCCCTGATAGACTTTAGCCCTGATCTTTTTCTGGTTGTGTCGAATCCAATTCAACTTGTTTTGTTCAGTGGAAGCCCATGCATCCACAACATATTGTTGAAATAGCCTCCCACTCCAGAATAATGGTGCATTGAATTCCAAAGTCCTTTGCTGCAGCCTGTATGCATAATATGCTGTTTGGGTGACCTTTGCTGATCTTTGTTGATTCTGTGGTCCAAAATGAGAGCGAATGTTGGTGTGAAATCCAGGCTGTCCAGTGGGAAAGATGATGGTATAATGCAATGGAGTGTAATATGGGTGCAAGTGACTGATCTGCTTCAATTGACCTCCATGCAAGTGCAAGACTATATCACGATCATTTGATCGCTCTTCTAAGCCATCTCCTGGAATTACAGCTGCAACTCCCTCCTGTTCATTAGGGTCATTATAGTGTCGAGGATCTCCAAAGTCAGCTGTAAGCTTGACAGAAAGTCTTTGTGGTTGGCCTTCTGGAACTTCTCCCATAATCTGCCTGGCCTGCTTGTATAAGCCAATGAAGGGATTGACTCTAGCAAGCATATCCTGCAAAGAGGCCATTATCTGAGGATCAAGCCTGGGATTATTCTGTTGACGAAAAGCCAATTGCTGATTGTGATCGTAAAAGTAGAGCTGTGCATATACAGGCAGATTGCCTTCAATAGGAAGCAAGGCACCTGTCAAATGATGTAGTTCTCCATTGATCCTAAAGCTATATGGTCCAGGTGCATTGGTAATAGCATGGTCAATTTTGACTCCCAGAGATGTGAATGCAAAGGCTGCATTGTATTGACGGATAGATGTTTTAAAGGTGTCAGAGAGAGGATGATGCCCATGGAGCAGGTTCAGTAAATCGGCTGGAGCATCTCGAAGCCTGGGCAAGTTCACTTGGCCTTGTAAGCAGCACATGCCAAACTTTGGGCTGTTTCTAGTAGACTTGGTGAGCTTTTCAGCATCAAAATGTAAAGCTTGGCAGTGTGGACATATGACAGTCATAGGACCAAGATAGTGTGGAGGGTATTCAATCAAGTAAGGTTGCCTTCCTCTTGGAACAGGCTGAATAGGACCAAGCTGTGGTGGAATAGGAAGCTCAAGGGGAGGCTGTTCAGCAGGATTTTGTAGTCCTGCTGGATGGTTGGGTGGAGCAGGGTCCAAGTCTTCTGCAGGTCTCTGTTGAACAGGATCAACATATTCCAAGTCATCATCAGAAGGGATGTCATCCTGAGGACCCAATGGCACATCAAGGGGAGGATCCATTTGCTCTGCTGGTTGATGTTCTGCAGGATCAACATATTCCAAGTCATCATCAGAAGGGATGTCATCCTGAGGATCCAATGGCACATCAAGGGGAGGATTCATTTGCTCTGCTGGTTGATGTCCAGCAGGATCAACATATTCCAAGTCATCCTCAGAAGGTATATCATTCTGAGGACCTAAATCATTGAAATCCTCTTCCAGATCAGCTTCATGTTGCTGTTGCCAGCCTTGAAAGATTCTTTGAGCCATAGCTGCATTTAAAGGCCTATGTTCAGGATTCAAATCTATATGCTGTTCAACTTTATTAGTCAAAGTAGCATTTAAATCTGTCTTAAACTAACCTCTGGCATAAATTGCTCTTCTTCCTCTCTTTCTCTCTCCTGGCTCAGAATAGCCAATGCTTGTTGTTGCCTCTCCTGCTCTTCAGCTATAGCAATTTGTCTGAGCCTTTGTTGCTCTTGCAGTACTGCTAGTGCCTCCTCTTGCTGCCTCTTTTGCTCTTCAGCCAGAGCAATATGTCTCAGCCTTTGTTGCTCTTGCAAGGCTGCTAGTGCTTGCTCCTGTTGCCTCTGTTTCTGCCTTTGCTGCTCTTGAAATAGAGCTAGTGTGTGAGGGGGAGGTGGCATCATTATGGGCATAGGTTCTGGTACAGGAGCTTTTATAACTCTTCCATGTATAGGAGCAGGCAGATGGGGCACCAATCTAGGTAAGGGATTCTGTAAAGGTGCATTCCATCCTTCAGGCAGATGGGTTTCAGGAATATCCACAGTAGCTTGAGCAATAGCAGGCTGATTGACTGGTCCCAGCCTATTGACTCTTTCATATACAGGCAGAGGTGGCACCATTCTAGGCAAGGCATTCTGTAAAGGGGCATTCCATCCATCAGGCAGATGAGTTTCAGGAACATCCACAGTAGCTTGAGCAATAGCAGGCTGATTGACTGGTCCCAGCCTATTGACTCTTTCATATACAGGCAGAGGTGGCACCATTCTAGGCAAGGCATTCTGTAAAGGGGCATTCCATCCTTCAGGCAGATGAGTTTCAGGAATACCCATAGTTGCAATAGGCTGATTGAGTCTATTGACTCTTTTCTGTATAGGAGCAGGCAGAGGAGGCACCAATCTAGGTAAGGGATTCTGTAAAGGGGCATTCCATCCTTCAGGTAAAACAGTTTCAGGAATGACCATAGAGAATGGATCATCAGCAGGTGCTAACTGCCTAATAGGTCTTCCTGAAGAGCCAGAAGTGGTGGCTATAAATTGGTGATTAAGCCTCAATCCCCCAGATCCTATATCCCCAGATCCCATAGATTGATTGTTACCCCCAGTTCCCATACCCCTAGATCCCATAGATTGATTGTTACCCCCAGTTCCCATACCCCCAGGCCCCAATTGAAGTGGTGGGACAACCACAGTATTGATCTGTTCCAAAGATCTATTGTTTCTATTTGCTCGACAATTGTCAGGATCTGTCATTTGTAACTGTTCAAGTCTCCTTTGATTCCTAGCTTGTTGCCTTTGGCTTTCAGGAGTAGTAGGTGGTTGCCTGAAACACCCATTGTTAAGCAATTTAACAGTCAAAAACCATTAAAATTGACTTGCATGATGAGATATTTGATGTATCAATAGCTCAATGTGGTTAAGGAGTTACCAATAAGCTTGTTAGTCAACATCAATCAATCAATAGATATGACAAAACATACTTTGTCATGTGGCCTCCCTTCCACAACCTCAGAAATGCCCATTGTTTGGTCATATTGTGTCAAAAAATGCGCGAGGCATGAAAAACAGTGTCCACTAAATCGTGTTTGGCCTTTTTGACACCTGCAGACTATCTGGCATGTTTCACACATAGTCAAAAGATTGCATATATGTATTAAAGCTGTCTACTGTAATTTTTCTTCAAGAAAACATATTCAAACGGCCAAAAACAGCCAACTTGTATCATGTTCACCTTTCAAAGGCAATTCTTATGTAAGAATTGGTCAGCATTAGTCAGGCTTACTTCAGCAGAATCCCAAAAAGTCATCCACACAGCCACTTTCCCAGGAGTCATCACATATATTATAGATTCATGCTGTGCTGATTATGAATGAAGAAGGGATCCTCCACAAAATTAGAAATGCACCTCCAAACCCCTTTTTCACTCAGCATGACTCCTACAACAACTCCATCAATGAGCCAACAGCCAATGACCCCTTCACGCTGTCTCCAGACCACTGCCTCCTACTCTACAGTGGTAGAATCTATGCTCTGGACCACAAGAACATCTGCCTTGACATACTCTGGCAGCACTATGATCACAAGCTCTGGAGACACACAGGAATTTGTAAGACTCTCCAACTCATCTCCTGGACTTACTTTTGGCCAGGAATGAAGAAGGACATCACACAATATGTATGGGCCTGCAAACCATGCCTCTGGGCCAAGGTACCTCATCATCACTCCTATGGCCTGCTGAAACCCCTCCTCATTGGTTGCCACTCCTGGTCCTTGATTTTGATGGACTATATTGTTGAACTCCCCAACTCAAAAGGTTTTGACACAATCCTTGTGGTCATCTGCTGACTCACCAAACAAGCTCTCTTCATCCCTTACCACATCACCAACAGCACTTTGGAGCTTGCCAAACTGTTCCTCAAGCATATATTCTTCAAGCACAGACTCCTAGACAATATCATCTCTAACTGCAGCCCTCTGTTTGTCTCCTGCTTCTGGCAATTGTTATGCAAAGCTCTTGAAATAAAGACTAACCTATTGACCACATACCACCCAGAGACTGATGGACAGACTGAACAAGTAAACCAGACCTTGGAACAGTATCTCCACCTCTATGTTAACTATTTATAGAATAACTGGTGCACAGAGCTTCCCTTTGCTGACTTTACTTACAATAAAATGCCTCACTCTGCCACTAAAGTTTCCCCCTTCTATACCAACAAAGGCTACAACCCCTAGCTCACACTGTCACTCAAGGATATCCCCTCCCATGTCACCCACAAAGTTGGCAAGGATCTCTGGTCCCTCTACTAGTTTCTCCAGGACAAAATCAACACTGCCAACCAAGCCCATGCCAAGCACATGAACACCTGATGTGACCCCACCTCCAACTGGACTCCCAGAGCCCTAATATAGCTCAATTGACACAACCTCAAGACCTGGAGGCCCTCCATCAAGCTCAACCACAAGTGACTCAGCCCCTTTGTCTCAACTCACACATACAAACTTGACCTACCTCTGAGACTGAAGGGCCTCCACCCCATCTTTCATGTCTGCCTTCTTGAGAAGTATGCTCTGGACCCCTTTCCTGAACAGCATCCTTAGCAGACCACTACCTGTCAAAGTTGAGGATAAGTACCACTACAAAGTCAACCACATCCTTGACTCCTGCTTTATCTGCAGTGACTCCCACTACCTAGTCCATTGAAAAGGCTACAGACTCAAGGATGAAAGTTGGGAACCTTGCAAAAACCTCTCTGGAGCCTCTGCCAAACTCTGGGACTTTCATCAATAGCACCTCACCAAGCTCCAGGACCACTAGGGCTAGTTGACACAGATGGCATTAGTGGGCATAACCCCCACCTCTGGATTTATTAGGGATTCAACTCATACAAGTAACCCCCTATGTGTTTTATTTTCTCATTCCCTCACATAATCTGAAAACTTTGTATGCACACCAGAACTCTGAGCATTGACATGGACAAGTTAAGGAATTGCAAAATTGTATAGGAAGAGCAGCACAAGGTAACTCCAACCCCCCTCTCCCTTCCCCTCCAGAATCTCCATTACCCTCCCATCAATCAAGTCTACCTCCATTTTAGCCACCATCATGGCCAAAATCTCCAGATGGCCAGGTAGAGGCTCCCCCACATCTGTAGTGGCCTTCCACCATATTCTGGGGTCCACTGCACTTTGCTGCTGATGCCCCACTAACACCCTCCCCATCTGCTCCATACTCTGCCCCAACTCCAGAGAAAGATCCCTGGGCATCTGTGTCAAGCCATCTTGTATTGAGTTAAGCATGGCCAATGCCCTATTGAGGAGTATCCTGTGCTCTTGGATCCAGTCTGCTAACTTCTGTCAGTATGTCAGAATGAGAAGAAACAAAACCTTATGCATTATACTGTGCTACCCCAAGGCCACCTTGTTGGCCAACCACTCCTCCCATCTCCTCCCTGCCTTCACCATGGCTTGAAGCACCCCTGCATCTGGCACTCCACACTGCCCCTCTGCTCTCTGCTCCGCCTGTGTCTCCAACTGCTCCATGCACTCCTGCAACCCTTGAACCTCTGCTAAATGCTTAGCAGCCATCTGTGTGGCCACCTCCTGCTCTCACCACACTGTATCCCTCTCTCTCCACACTGCATCACAATCCCTCTGTACTGCATCTTGATCCTTCCTCACTCTCTAGAGCTCACCCTTGTGGGCTGCCAGAGTTCCTGTCAGTGTGTCCACCATTGGTTCAGGAGAATCTTGGAGATGGAGGGGGTCACTTTGGAGGCCCCCCCAGATCTCCCCACCAGAGCTCCTGTCCTAGAGGAGTACACATGTGACCCTGAGGAGCCTGCCATCAACTCTCCACTCTGTGGCCTCTTGCTGGGCCCCACCTCTAGCAAGGGGGATGCCCTCTGCTTCCCCTTGTCCTGCACAGTGGGTGCCTCCTCCTTGTGACCCCCCCATAGCAGACCTACCTTCCCCATGAGAGCTCTGTCCTCTGACATCCTGCCCTTCTACCCCTCTCCTATCTGAGCCCTCACTTAAGCTGCTCCCCAACCCTGCTCTGCAGCTATGCACATTGCATGCTACTCCCATATAACAGAACACTTTTTATGCCTCAAGTAGCATGGAAGACAGACTAAAGAATCTCAATAAGATCCTGCCATGGGCACCTCAAACTTGCATTGTTCTCCATGCTAAGCACAGGGAGCACACTGAATCAACAATTAGCCAGGAGATAAAAAAAAAGGTGGGAAGCCTATGGCTTACTAGAGTCTTGGCCTAGCACTACTCCAGCATGAGAGGGACCTGCACCCAATCCATGGCCTCCACAAACTGCTCCAGCATGACCTCTGACTGGGCTACTCTCTGGTCCTCCAGGATGACCTGTACCATGCCTGGCCCCAGGCTTGGCCTTGATGCTCAGGCCAGGGGTGCCAGGGCTGAATAAATGGGGGCCTGAGCCTGAGAAGGGCCTCCCAATAGACCTACCATAGCCACAGACAACTCTACTCTACAGGATCAGTATAGCAATGAGTGAGGAACTATTATACTTACAACTCTGGTACATCTGATCTATCCTCTGCTTGTCTTAGTGCTAGTCAAATTCCTCTTGCTGGCTCTCATACTCCATCCAAACCTCAAGACAGTTATTATCTGATGGCAGGGGGGTTGGGGACAATAATATTGCTGCTGGTGATTTAGAGTATGAAGACATGGAAAAAGAGATAGGGAACTCCAGAGTATGTCTGACCCTTTTATTTGATTGGAAAGAGCCCCCTGATGAATGGCAGCCATGCTATGACTTTGTTCCCCATGCTGCCACTACTTGCTGCAGTTTGATCAATATTGCTTGAGCTTTAATTTCCATGCCCCTGCCAATCCCCAAACTCATGACCTGTGCCTCAGGAGTCTCAATGCTGAAGGGGGGGGGGGAAGGGGGTGGGTGATGTCATGACCCACTCCCAGACCTCTGACCCTCCTCCCAAGCCACCCCATTTCCCTGGAGTTCCCCCCAAACATCTCCTTAACTCACTCTAACCCTCATTCACTCAAGGCACCTGCCCCAGCTATCTCTAACACTTTCCTAGCAAATCCCAATGACTTTCTGGCAAACCCCAATAACCTTCTGGCAAACCCCAATGACCTTCTGGCAAACTCCAGCATGTCCCCTGTGGGCCTCCTTAGTTCCCCTTCTCCCCTCACAAGGCCCCCAAACCTCTCCAACATCTCCCCTGACCCAGGCACATGTTGCTAGCTTGTCTCTGCAACCTACTCAACCTGTCCAGAACTTCCCAATCACTACAGAGCAGACCATAGAACATCAATGCAGCCTGCCATCTGATCAGAACCAACACCCATTGACTCTTCACAGCTCTGAGGAGTCCCACCATTGCACTTATGATCCCCAGAGGAGTCCAGTAGTCAGTATATAAGTCATAGAGTAGTATCCATTATGCTAATTTTGATATTGAATTACCTGTGGTTACTTGTTATGTTTCTTCTCTGTTTCTGTCTCTGGTCTTGTGTCTCCCATCTCAATTCCATTTCATTCTTGTCTCTGTCTTGTCTCAACTCCATCTTGCCTCATTTATCTCTGTTTTCTTTACCATTCCTAAGTTCCTTTTAACTCTAACATCATTATGAACTCCACACATACATTATGACCTTCAAACATTCATAACTAACTCTGGACCTTGCCCTATGCTTGACCCCAGACCCCATCACTCTTAATTGATTCCCCATCAAACTCTGGCTCCACTCCCATCACCTGCATAGCCTCTGCTTGCTCTACAATCTGTATATTTGCCTACAGACTTGTGCCTAATGCCCCTCCAAATCCAACACTGGTCTTAGACTTCCTCAGACCACTCCAGGCTTGCTTGGACTGCTTGCCTCAACTCATCCTTGCAAGTATCTGAAGTCCAGACCACCCTGGAGCACTAGGTTATAAACACAGGACATTGTGTTTGCCTAGTAAGGACTTGCCCAGTTAAGCCAAGCCTCCATGGTCAGTGGAACCTGACACATGCATTCAACCATGTTGGATAAAGGTTGAGGAGCTGGCATCATGGAGATTGGTTTGAAGAGGAAAGTTGTAGTGTGCCAGCAGCACATTGTGCATTCCTGGAGTGGCAGGGCATGGTACATTTCTTTCCCCTTCTCTAGTAATGGTTACTAATGCTTTCTCTTAGTGCAACAAGTGCAGGTCAATTAATAACCCTGAATCCTGCTGATACCAGACAGGGGGCCAGCCTTGCTATGGTTGTGACATTACAAGGAAGGCATGCTCCAAAGAGTGCAAGACTCTCTACAGCTGTGGTAGTCAAAAGGTTGATAGCAACTTTGCCCAAGCCATTCACATTCAACATGCATGCAAGTTCATTATAGCACAGTGGGCACTAGTGGCAGCTGGCCTCCCAATTGCCATCAAGTGATCCTCTTTGAACTTGCCAACTACACAGAACAATTTGATGGTGGGTAGGCCAGCAGTCATCAAGGACAAAGAGAAGAGCAAGGAGGCCATTGAGGATAGTGACTGGGAGGAGGAGGAAGCAGAGGAGGAAGTGGATGAGGGCAAGTTAGACAAGAGCTCTATGTTAATAAGTATCTAGATTACCATGTGCATAAAACCGCATTTCAATGGTCCTTACTACTAATAATGTAAGACACAAAAGTTCTAAAGAAAGACTATCTACTAAGCATAAATTGCTCCTGACCATGACTCTGTAAGATTGACTGATTGATCAATTATCTCATCTCATTTCCTTTGAGAGCTATCTATTACATGACTCAATGCTTGAGTTATAGTAGGGCTCCCTCAGTATTAAGCCAGGTGGCTTACAGACACTCCTTCTCATACTTCAGTTAGATGCCTTTTTGAGCCACTTCCTTACAATTTGATCTTCCAATCCCCAAGGTCAAGACATCCTTTCAAGACCAAGATGCAAAAGATGAACTTGATATTTTCCTGGATGTGGTCAGTTTTAGTGGGGAGACTGCCCTCTGGGCTGACAATGCTAGAAATAGCCTGGAACTACAATTGTCATACTACATAAGTTTGACTTTGCCAATTGATCAGATCAACTAATCAAACCTTCTACTTCATGGATTTCAGAGGCTTAGTTACACTCAAGCTTATGTAGAATTCCAATAGAAAGTTGAATTATATTTTAATGATTTTATTCAAAAGTTTAAGATGGTCTTGCACTAAAGAATAGGCTCAATAGTATATTTACTGGGTCCCAAAGCAACTAATATACTTGTAGGCCTAAGAACTCTACTCCCTGGGGAATTCTGAGCCATGGTACATAGATTGTCTGTCTTTTTCCTTTGAAATTCTCCTCCTTTTATAGCCTGTTGTTGGCACATGGACCAATGTGCTATTCACATGTTTTTGTGGCTGGTTGGGTATGTTGTAGGCTGGTTTACCATTAACTGGTTTTTGGCCCTATTATTGCTGGTTTTTAATCTTTTTCTCCTCTGCTCTCTCTGCTTACAGCTTCTCCTTGTTTTGTTACCTTGCCTGATGTAAGTTACAAAATTTTCCCAGTTGATTTGTTATAGAGATGTTGTTTTCAAAGAGTTTTGAAGATTTTTACAAGAATAGACACTTGGGTAGCCAAGTAGCCAGACCTGCCAAGCATTGCCACCTATTAGCAATGAGTGCATGATCTTTATTCTACATTTCCCTCATCATTGGTTGCTTATTCCTGGCTGCTTTTCTTTTAACTGGGCTTTTTGGGTTCATTGGTATTCTACTTTTGGTATGTGCTTGATGCCTATGGTTTTTGGCATTTCCTGACTTATGGTTTTCAGTCAGTTTTTAAGATATTGGCAATATCAGAGCCAATTTATAATGTACAGTAGCCATGTGCATAGCATGATTTGTTGTTCGAGGTGATTCTACAACCAAGTAACAGTGGAATTACATCATGAGCTTCCTTGCATTGCAATCTGGTTAAGTTCCACAAGGAAGTAGGTGTCCAAAGGCAAATTCTTTTGCAAATAAACTTTACTTGAAAATGGTAATTGGCACCTATGGTAGAAACACCACAATTTTGAGTTTATCCAGTACATTTGCCTTTCATCACCACAACAACACCACAGTCTTAAGGATATCTGCATTTGGATACATGAGATGTTCTAGCATAATTAAGTCTTATTGTCAGGGAACTTCTATTTCTGACCTCTGCCACTTATTCCAGCATCTCCACAGCTTGTTCAATGTCTCTGGGGCTCATTCCAGAACTCTGGAGATTTCTGGACAACTATGGAACTCTCAATATTACCTTACCAATCATTGTCCTAGGGTTAGGACTAGCTCCAGCTTTCTGTACAGTAGTTCCCATGCCTCTGCCACCCACTGATGTGCTAAACCAAGCAGCAGGGATCCTGAGACTTGTTCTCTTTGGATTCCTCTCTGCTAGGTGATCAGTTACTGATTGTATTGTTGTCTACTTGCTAATATCCTTTAGATTCCTCTTTGTTAGCTGTGTGACTCAGATCCACCACTCTGGAGGTCACCCTTACAGCAGAACAAGTCTCCTAAAACTGGTCTAGAAGCCTCTCATAGCTGCAAGGAATCTCCAAGCCTCTATCTGTTGCTTTCCCACCAGAATTAAGCCCCACAGAATTCTATGTCTCAGCTTGCCAACTCAGACACCTCCTTGGAGGCTCTGGCCTCACAGGACAAAGCCTGGACTCACCTGATACACCTTGAAAACCAGGTTCAATTAATACAATCATCTCTTACCCACTACACAACCAAACTCTCTACCCTCTGTCAAACCACAGATCTTATCTCCAAATTCCTCCAGGTGCTGCTCAAACACCTACCTTCTATCTCTGCACCTCCTCTGGCTGTGGAACCAGCCTTGACTGCTCCTGCACCCATTTCCATAGCTCCAGTGACCCTACAACTGTGGATTCCATGCTCTGTGCTACCAGACACATACAATGGTGCTTGCTCTGGTGGGGAATGTTTTCTCTAATCCTGCCTCATCTACATCCACCTCAGCAGGGACACCTTCAACTCTGATGCATTGAAAATAGCCTGGGTACTGTCATACATGAGGACTGAATGTGCCTCCACCTACATGTTATGAGTTTTCTGTCACCCCAGAGGTGTTGGAAGTTTCTTAGACTAGGTCACCTTCAAGCAGGACTTCTGTGCAGAGTTTTTTCCACTAGACCCAGCCAACACCACTGCCTTGACGCTATGTAATAGGGAGCAATATGGGCAAGGGAAATGTATACTGGATGAGTACATCAACTCCTTCCAGGCACTGGTTGAGTAAGCCACCTACCCCAATGGCCTTCAGTTATGCCTCACATTCTGGGATGGCCCGCACCCTGTGCTAGTGGAACACATCAATAATCTTGTAAAGGGCTACTCAGATGACAAAAGAATTGCTTTGTGGTACAAGGTAGCCCAGAATCAGTGGCAACTCATGGAGATCCAAAGAGAGCTCTGCCACCCACACTCCATACTGTGCCCAGCTCCAGTCACCAGCCTTCACTACCACATATCTGCTTGCCCAATGCCTGCCCCTACTCCAGTCATCCTCACAACATGCCCCTTGCTGCCTGGTGTCCCCATGGATGTGAACACAGCCAGACAGCTCTATGCTATGCCACTACTGTGCCAGAGATGCTAGCAGCCCAGGCACTTTGCATGACACTGCCCCTTGAGTCTGAAGGTATGTTACTTCTCCATGGCAGAGCAGAAGGAGTTTCTACTGCAACTGCTAGCTGCAAAGAATGCCACTGGAGCTCCATTGCCAGACAAGCTGACACTGGAGTTGACTCTAGAGGAGATCAGCACTTGTGTGTCACCCCTGGAACTAGAGGAGAATTTTTAGTTGAGCAATGGATGAGGTGTATGTCTCCATTGCTGGGTGCTAACAGGTTCTCATGTCTGTTATTGGAAAATGAAATCACCTTTTCTGATGCCCCTCATTCTAAGATAGAAAAACCTCAATGTTCCCCTCCAAACATATAAATACCAACTCTGGAGCCCCAGCCAAGTTCCCTAGCACCTGCTAGGGCTTGCTGGCACTGCCCCACCTGGGCATGCCAAATGCCCCAACAGTATGTAATGGCTTCAAGCCTGTCTGCCAACTCTCTGCACCTTGATGTGGAAATAGAGACCACAGACACCCAGCAAACCTGCAGAGTCACTGCTTTCCTAGATAGCAGAGCAACAGGACTGTTCTTGGACTTGGAGTTTGTCAAGTGCCATGGCCTGACTATGCAGCTCCTCCCCAAGCCTATTCCAGTCTTCAACATTGACTGATTACCCAACAAAGCAACAAAGCAGGTGCTATCAGCTCCATAGTCAACCTTGTCCTCTGTTATTGAAATTATGCAGAGTGTGCCATTTTTACTGTTACTAGCTTGGGTAGACAGGATATGATCCTCAGTTCACATGGCTCCACATGCACAACCCCAAAGTAGATTGGACCAAGGGCAAGGTAACAATGAGCAGGTGCCCTTGGTAGTGCTCTGCCTGCACCACTGAGGACAGTGAAGAACATCAGACTTGAGTCTGAGAGCATGCAGCCATCCACACATGTTGTGTTGGGCCTCTCCTCTTTGCTGACCTGGACCTTCTGGATCCCCCACCTTTGGCATTTCCCTATAGGGAGGCCCTCTACAAGGACAACCAGAGTAGTGGTGGAGCCCCAAAGGAGGAACATGGAGAGGAGTTTGGTGGCATACACAAGCTAGGGCTCCCAGACAAAGCTGTAGAGGTGGGGAACCAGATTTATGCCATCATCATACATTTGCTGCCCTCCATTGTGGAGATCCAGGCTAGCCAGACCACATCTCAGCAGCTGGCCCAGGCATTTGCTACTAATGCTGTGCCTGAGAGTTCCAGAATGTTGTATCCCCCTATCTTCATGCATTTGAGGATGTGTTCATCAAGGCCTCATTTGACTTGCTCCTGAAGCACAAACAGTGGGACCATGCCATTGAACTACTGCCCAATTCCATGCCCTCCAGTTGTAAGGTCTACCTACTAGCATCCAGGGAGCAGGATGAGCTCAATGCCTTCCTGCAAGAGAATCTGGACTCCAGTTACATACACCCTTCCAAGTCTCCAATAGCTTCTCCAGTCTTCTTCATCAGGAAGAAAGATAGGAAATTTGCTTCCACAAAGATTTCTTCAACACCATCTGTGAGTGTGGCATATTATCCTACAAATAGAGTTGCTCACCAATTGTTTAACTCTACCCTGTTGATCTGACAAGTCTCCTCTCAGAGCAGAGACCAACACAGAGTTCTCAGTGTCATTGCAGATATCCTTAAGACTGTGGTGTTGTTGTGGTGATGAAAGGCAAATGTACTGGATAAACTCAAAATTGTGGTGTTTCTGCCACAGGTGCCAATTACCATTTTCAAGTAAAGTTTATTTGCAAAAGAATTTGCCTCTGGACACCTACTTCCTTGTGGAACTTAATGAGATTGCAATGCAAGGAAGCTCATGATGTAATTCTGCTGTTACTTGGTTGTAGAATCACCTTGAACAACAAATCATACTATGCACATGGCTACTGTACATTATAAATTGGCTCTGATATTGCCAATATCTAGATTTTTGACAAGTGATGTGTAACACTCCTTTTGGCAAAAATTTATCAGTGTCCTCAGCTGAGGAAGTGACAAAGACTCACCTGGCCAACAATGGAGACACTGAGGTTGTGGATGAACCAGGGTAGGTTCCATGTGATGGAGAACATGGTGGTTGAAGAACACAGTGCAAACAACATGCACATGTGCTGAAATTAAAAGTTGTATTTGGTCCAATACACAATGTGCACTGCCTCATGCTCACCTTACCTTTCTCCCTCTTGATGAAACTGTTCTTGGGCATGGGTGATTGATATTAACTCAAGTAAACTGCACAGGCTCATGAGTTTGCTTTAGCATGTTTTAGCCTGTCTGTGCCTGCAGTGTACAGAAAGGAATGGGGTACATGCTTCACCAATGCTGATTGCATGGGGGCCTGCTGACAGCCTCTTGATTACCCAGCCAAGAACAGGTGAACACTCACACACTCCAAAAAAGACTTTTATGAAGCTCAGTATTTCTTCTGTAATGGTTTAGATGATCCATGGCTGTATGAGTGAGTAGGCACTAGCTCTGAACCAGCAAACATTCCATGATTCTTTCTAATTCAGGCTTTTATACTGGTCTTTGGTGGTATGACCCCCATATGCATGACTGATCCAAACATGGCTATTATTGCATACATAGGTGCAACATGCAAGCTGGATTGCAAAATGTATCTTGGAGGAATTCATCATGCCTGTGGGCCCATATTTACTGGATGGTATGTATGGTCCCCTTGTACTGTACATTCATAGGTCAACCATGCACAGACAATTTTGATTCTGTTCATTGGGTAGACAAGGAAACATCAATGTTATCTGACAGACTTTGATATTGACATCTGGTGATGTCAAGATGGAGGTGGATGAACATTCTCCAGCAACTCAACTGCAGAATGGAGAAGGCCTTGGTGGGGTTGTCAGCAAATATTTTTGTGTTGTGCAACAACATGATGGTATCCACATCACTAATCTAGGTCCTTCAAGTGACATCAAGCTCAAAGATTCTCCAGCATGCATGTCCTCTATTGGAATTGCTCAGGTATGAAGCTGTCAGATTGCAACATGCATTGTTATGGAAGTGAGCAATGCATGGTGATGCAAAATGTAAGTTTTGATGCCATCAATTGATCGGATCAATGGATCAAACTTTGTTTTCACAGAGTTTTGGAGGCTTAAGTTACACAAAAGCTCACTTAGACATTTACAGTCATAGATAATAATTAAATTGATTTATTTGCTAGTTGAGACAGCCTGGAACTTTTGAATGGATTCAGATATATATATAAAATAAAACCCAAACCAACTAAATACTTGTAAGCCTAAGTTAGCTGCTCCCTGGGGCTAGCCAAGCTGTGGTATGTTGTTGCTTCCCTTTCTCTCTATTATCCTGTCCTTTTTATACCCCATTGTCCATGCATGGACCAGTGTGCTCTGTGTAGTATTGTACTGTGATAATTGGCCTGTGTGTCATCCTTCCTGCATCATTCCACCTATCCATGATTTCTATAGTTTTTATTCTTTCTTTTCCTACCTCTTCTTTTCCAATGGCTTGTGGTTATTTCTGGGACTCAATAGCATAGCATAGGAACCTTTAAACAATCATATGCAGTAGGTGTTTTCAATTGTTGGAATCATTAGCAGTTTATTGCAGAGTTTTGTTGGCTTTGATGGCTGATCTCAGATTATGATCCAAGGTTGCCATCTTGGCCTGAGCACTACCATGGACTTGGCCCTTGGTCAGCTTTCAATCTCTCTTTTGATCATTGTACCTCTGACATATTCACTTTGGTTCAGCCATCTTTTTGTCATTACTTGGGGGCAGTACTTGATTTATGAAGGTATGTCTTTCTTTGTCTACAGTTTTTGACATTCAGCTTACAGTTTTCAGCCATTTTGGATAGAGAGCATCCTTGCCAATCTTTTTCAGTACTTTTGCCAGTCCTCAATTTTGAAGCTGGCATATCACCTCCCTCACACTATGAGATGACTGCCCTCAGTCATTTTGTCATTGTTGGTAAGCCCTGCCTCTTCCTTGATCCTGAAAATTATTTTTCTTCTTATACAAAGAATGAAAAAAATTCTCATATTCACTCAATTGCTTCTGCTGCAATGCTATATAAAGATCCTTACTATGCCATTCTTTCCCCTTGACCCAATGTCCCCAAAAGCTATCCCGACTGTTCCCTGCAAGATGCCTCCTTCCAAGGTTGGCCATCCTCAGGTGGTGATCATCACATCACCTTGCCCAACCCCTGCTCCCCATCATATGCCCTCACCTCCTGACTTTTATGGGATGCTCCAGCATGCTGTTAAGTGAGATGCCCATCAAGTCATCCTTGCTATCCTCCAACACCCTTTGTTTGCACAGGCCATAATTGGCTTGTGTAACACAGTGGCAGCCTTCTCTAGCACTCCTGCTGATCATGCTAGGTACCTTGGCTCTATTGGCTGGGTATGTTTTTCCTTCTCTTCTTTTTGCCTCTCAATCCTCTTTTCCAGAACTTTGTGGACCAGGCTGACTTTCCCCTTCTGGCCAACCAAAAGGGTCTTTACAATGCTCTTTCCACCACCTTAGATGTCCTCAATCACCATGCTGCCACCGACTCTGCTGCTGTCAACTCAATTTTTGTTTTTGCTGATGCCATTATCAAAACTGAAGACAATCATCATGAACTCCAGCATCAATGTGAGGCAGCCACAGTGAGCCTGTCCTTACTTCTCTCTCATCAATCTTTCCTCTTATTTTATTCCTTTATTCAGAAACAATGCTGCAAGCATGAGGACCATGACATTGAGATGTTGAGTCCATCCTCCACTCATTCCTCAAAACAAAAAGCTAATGTGAGCCTTTAGCTTCCCATCTCAACCTCCTTGCTTATTGCTTTGATACCCTCAACTTGTTCCTTTCTTCTCTCCAGTCTGAACTTGACAGCAAGTCAAAACCAAAAAAGATCAAAATTACTCCCTCTGTTGGTTCATTTTCCCCATCTCTCTTTCCTTCCCTGATTCTTATCTTGCCCATTGCCCTAGCCAATTATAAGCCTAGCAGAAAGACTGCTCTTCTCCTTTTGGGCCAGATTGACACCCTTTTTGAGGCTCACTCTGTTATTGATGGCCACAATTTGGCTCCCCTCAAGGACCTCAAGAAGCAACGTGATGTAGTGGAGCTAGCTGTGGAACAGCAGCTCCACCTTCTGGACACAACTCTTCAAATGTACAAGCTAATTGTGGCTCATCTTTCCCACCTGGACAAAGCCTTATCCCCCATCAACATTGATCTTGCCAGCTCGCTCCTTACCACACTCAACATTTCATTTGAGGTATATTTTTTTTCTCTTCCACTTCCCAAAGATTCCAATGTTGAACCTGCCAACCCTTTGGCAGCTGAGCCCCAAAATTCCTTGGAGCTTCTGGTGACCCCCGCATTGTAAACATACATTTTGCCTCTGCTTTACATAGTGTTGTCGTAATTTAAACACCCCCACTTGTACCAAAATTCCCTCTATATTCCTTATTTTGTAACCACAAATCTAATGCCATTTTACCCCAAAGACATGTGACCTAAGTCTTTTTAACTTATTTTTGATTTTTAAGCAAAAACTTTAAACTTTTTTGTCAATTTTTGAGGCTATTGTCTGACTTAATTGTGTCATGGTTTAGAGGCTCATGAAGCTTTATAGATCCAAATGACAGGTCTGACATAGCACTTACAGTAGGCCTTTGTAGTTCTTCCCTTAACTCTTTTAACTTTTCTGGAGTGATATCTACCCATTGCTCTAGGCTCTGGGATAGCTCCAATCATCTTCAAGCTTTGTAAGGGACTACTCTAAAAGCCACAACTCTGGTCTGCCAAACTGACCCATCCAGCTCAATGTAATTACCACCCCTGGTCTTAGCAATTACTACCATTGGACCATGAAAACAGGGCAGCATTTTAGCACTGTGTGAACTTTCTGTAATCATATTCTTCACCAGGACTAAGTCTAAAGGCCTGAATTTGAAGTCTTTGATAGAGTTTTTGTGCTCTTCTGCAAACTTCAAGGCCCATTGTAGTTTGTCCTTCCCAACTCTTTCTCTCATTTCCTCCACATGTTGGTGGTGCTTGGCTAAAGCCCTAGCATGATAACCAATCAACTCTTCTGTAGATAATGGCCCTTCTAGTAATTCTATTAACCAGGTAGCCTCTACTAAGTCCAAAAATAGAGTTGGATGAGCTCCAGTGACCATGAATTATGGTGAACACCCAAATCTCTGCCAGATAGTAATGCAATCACTCCACATTACATGGAAGAAGAACCAAAACCATTTAGTGTGATCTTCACAAGCCTTGAATAAAGCTTGCCTGACATTCCAGTGTGGTCTTTCAATCTTGCCATTAGCCTGAGAGTTGTATGGAGAGATGGCAATGCCTCTGATTCCATACTTACTCTCTATCCAAGCTGTGACCTTTTTGAATTGCTCAGCATGGTCAGTGACAATCTCTGTAATGCAACCCCAGCAACAAATTACATCCTCAAACAACCATTGACCAATTGTTTTATGGTTTTCTTTGCACAGAGGCCTCCCTTGCATCCATGAAGACAATGCACACCTATAATGGACAATATACTTGCAGCCATTTGAAGCTGGAGTCATGTGCATGGTATCAATATGAATTGTTTGGAAGATAGAGGGTGTATAGGTTACTGTGGGAGCTCTGTTTACAACTGTCTTCTGATATATCTGGCAGTTGTGGCAAGTCCCAACATACCACTGTACATCTCCATCAATTCCTGGCCACTGAAATTGTTCTTATATTAACATTTTGGTTGCATAAGTCCCTCTATGCCCTAAGGTGTCATGGGCTAACTTAAGCATGAACATTCACCTATCAATATTGACTACTAGCTTATGCTTAGCCTCATGATTGCACTTATACAGTCTCCCCTTTTGATCAAAGAAGAACTGTCTTGCAAACCTCTTGAACTTGTCTGGGTCCCAACCCTTCAAACCTTCAGGTTCTTTGCTTGGGTTTTGTAGCCAGCTTTGTACAATTGGTAGCAAGTCATCCCACTGTTCACTCTCACCACCCTTCCTATGTTCTAAGTAGGCTTGTAAGTCTGCTTCCTTTTCTTCCTCAGTACCTTCTGTGGGTAACAGAGGCTGAGAGAGAGATAGTACTGCAACAGGATCTATTCTGGATGTCTGCTGCTGACTTAGAACTGCCTTCCTAAGCTCCACCTCTTGAAACCTTGCTCCATCAAGTTCCTGTTCAAAGTCTGATACTTCAGTGGCTACTGCATGTAGATAGCCACCTCTAGTGTCAATTTGATCTGCAAACTCTTCAAGTGCTAAGGGTTCCCAATCCTCCCATCCTGGTTCATTGTTGGTTTTATCTGGATATTCAAAGTGCATAGTCTTTGGATTGTCCACCAACTCTGGATTAACAGGTGGGTACTCCTCATCTCCTGGCTGTTTGAGCCTCCTAGACAGGCTATCCATGCTGAAGGTTTTTCCTGGCACATGCCTCAAAGTAAAATGATAGAGTAGTACATCCTCAATCCATCTCATGATGGTGGCATGAGGTCCTACTCCAGGATTGCTTAGCATTCCCTTCAAATACTTGGCATCTATCTCCACTACAAGCTTCCTACAACCAACCAACCAATACTTATTAGCTTGCAAGGCTCTCATCAAACCATAGAGTTCTCTTTTTGGTTGTGAGAATCTTGCCTCCCTCTCATTCAAGGTGATGGATCCTAGCTTAGCACAAGTGTGTTGCTTAGGATTGTCTGGAGCTTCCTGGAATATTCCAAAGCCCACTGCCATCCAAGAAGTATCAACTGACAAGACCACTGCCCCTCCTATCTCATAGTCAAGTGGTTTTAGAGGTGCACTTTCAGCTAGCAACTTCTTCAACTGGGCCATTGCTGACTGCTGTTCCTCACCCCAAAGAAATGGTGTGTGGTTTTGAGTCAATTTGTTGATGGGTGCAGCCACTTTGGCATAGTCTTTAATGAACATCCTAAAGGTACCACAAGTACCTAGGGAAGTTCTGACATCTGACTTGTCCTGGCAATCACCCCACCCCATAACAATAGCCAATCACCTGGTCTCAGGTTTCTGTCCCTCATAGGAGCACCTGTGTCCAACTACTACTATCTTATCTGCACAGACTACTGACTTTTTCCTGGAGAAAGTTCCTCCAGCATATTTGATTCTTTGTAACACTCTGTTTACATTCTGCAGATGTTCCCATACAAATCTCCTAATGCCTGGATTTTCTGGGATAACCTCATAGCCTCCATCTGGCAACTCATACCTGTGAGGTGGACCTCTGATTGGCACATCATCAATATATGGCCAAGTTACATGAGGTATCTCATCTTTCAAGATGAAGGTAATGTCATCATGAAAGATTGGTACTGAATTTGTCTGGCCCATTGGCAGGGTTACCAGCCTTAGAGCACCAAAGGGTGTCTGAAAGATGGTATAGTCGCTAGACCTGACATCCAACACTCTCTCATCATATCCCATATATAAGTCAAAGATCCCTCCACAAGCTCTGCCAGCAAAGTGACTAGCTAACTCTTCAGTTGCTGGTGGCAACCCAGAATGTGCTATGGTTACTTTGTTTAAAGGTTCCAAGCTGTGAACTATCCTCAAACTCTCACCATCCTTCTTCAATACTGTGAACCACTGGGATCTGTATGAAGAGTTGGATGGCTCATACACTCCTGCCTCAATTTTCTGCTTTATCATCTGGCAGATTTTATCTCTGAGTCCAGGAGCAATGGGAATGTTCTTCAATACCCAGGGGGTGTGAGGAATTACTGGCATCACCACAGGAGGGAAGAATTCCTCCTTGAGCCTACCCCTTTGAGATTCATCCCATGCAAAAGCCTCATTCTGCAGCATCATTAGATGATGTACTGCCTTCATCTCTTCTGGCCACAAGAAACCATCACCATGTACTTGGTCAATGATTTCCTTGCACTCAGCAGTGTACCTCCCTGTGGGTTTGAAATCAGGTGGGTTTGGGTCCAACTGTGGCATGTCTGCTAGTGGATCCCCAGTGATACACCTTTCAATTCTAAACTCCTCAGGAGAGGTTCCTAGTACAGGTTTCACCTTTCTAGCAACAGGTTTGTATTTCTTAGAAAGTACTTGTGCAGTTTCCCCCACAACTGCTCCTAACTCTAGGCTTCCCTGCTGTACTAAGATCTCTTCCAACTTCTCTGGTATCTGATACAGCTGCCCATTTAGATAGGCTGCTAATGTCTTCTCATCTCTTCCTCCCACATCTCCCTCTGCAACAAAGGCCTGCAGATACACATCTCTCAACTCCTGGTTCTTAAATCCATTATGATTTATAGTGTATCCAGTCACCACTACTTCACCATTCTTCTTCTCTCCAATCATTACTGCCACCTCTCCCTGGTCACTGACCAGATCATTGAGATTTAAAATTTTGGATCACTATCTCCTCCAACACCTGCCTTTGGCACCTTCCCTCTTTGAAGAGTGCACAGGGCTGTCTGGCAACCAGTATTAGGATCTCTGATAGTTATGATGGCACTGCCATCTTGAAGGTTTTGTATGTTGCTTTCTGTCAGTGTGTCAAATGGATGACCCAACAAGACAGTATAAGCTGGCTTAACAAAGATATGCACTTGTAGATAAATGGTGAAGCCTTCAGCAAAAGTAAATGGCACATTTTTGGCTAAACCAACTAATGTATTTACTTGACTGTTGGCACTTTCCATCCTTAAGCATATGTCTGGATCCTAAGTCAACCCTAAACAAAGTGCCTCATCTAGTGCCATACAGACTATCTGAGAACCACTATCTAGAATTGTCTCTACTTGTCCCCTCTGATTGACAATGGGGTTCAAGGATCTCAATACTTGCAAATCTCTAGCCACATACACCACTACTGGCTTTTCTCCTGGAGGGATATTTTCCAAGTAAGTGGCTACACAATCCTGATGCACTACTGCACCAGTAGGCAAATCATCCTGTGTCCCATCTGCAATGAAATAGGTTGCCATTGGTAGGTCATTGACATCTACTTTGTTAGGTGGTCTCTTTTCCCTTACAGTCTGCTGTTGAGCTGCTACCCCTGGAATATTGGGATCCCTAGACTGAGTCCCTGATTTGAGAGTCAATTTTTGTATCATTGCTTCTCTTAATCCAGGAGCCACATCTAACAGTTCTTCAGTACTGAAAGGTACAGTAGCCTCCCAGAGCTTATCAATGGTCCTATCCCACTCCTTCCTCCTTGTTCCTGTTAAGGAACTTTTAACAGTGTCCTGCACTGGCAATTCTGGTCCCTCATTGAGGGCTGGAACCTTCTCAAAAGGTAGGTCCAGTTTTGGTGCAACTCTAGGTGGAATCACCAGAGTTAGCTTTTCTTTCCAGGGTTTTTCAAGGGTTCTCTCTGGCAATGAGGATACTCCTGGTTGAGATGCCTCTTTCCTAATTGCCTTCATTGAGTTATTTAAAAATCCTTAGAGGAAGATTTCTGTCCTTTAGGACTAGCTGTGTTCCTTGTGTTGACCAACACACTGAGCATCTCAGCCATTTTATTGAAACCTTTCTCCAAGTCCCCCAAGCGGTCTGACTCCTTATGTTCAATGTGTTCCAGCATGTCATCCCTTGTGTCTCTAGCAGAGTTTACATAGGTAGAGTAAGTGACTGTCTCTAGAGGGCCATCTTCTAGCCATCCAGAATACATGTTTACTTGCTTATCATGTACTTGTGCTAGTCTAGCATGAGGAGATATACCAGCAGGATCCCTAGGTAAAGGAGCACCATTAGGTAGTCTGGCTTTCCCTTCCAATAGGATGATCCATCCTTTTTGTACATCTCCCTTGATGACTTCACACTCTGAGATTCTATGTCCAATTTGCCAACAATAGAAGCAAGTAACACCACTTCTCCCAGAAGTTGGAAATGTAGGAGGTCCTTCTGCCCTTATACCCTGGCTTCCTTTGGTATTCAAGAAGGTATTGTGCATGTCCAACTGACTAGCTTGCAAAGCTTGCATGGTACTCTGGATCCTCCCCATTTGTTTCCCAATGGTAACCACAGCATCTTGGAGATGAGCCATTTTCTCCTCCACTTCCTCCTCCTTAATTTCCCCCTACTAGTTTCTCGTTCTTCTATTTTCTCCTCTCTAGGGCTCCTTACAGTGGCACCATCTATCAAGGTCCCCACTACTGTCAGCACTTCTGATAGGTCATATTTGTTGTCCTTGTGCTTATTTCTAGCAGGGTCTTTGTAGTGGCCATATCTACTGATCAACCTCTCCTCAATCACATCTCCAAAAGCTGGTGTAAAGCATCCCAGGAATTTGTCTACTAGAGACCCATTCCCAGTGACATTAGCCAGCTTCTTAGCCTCAGCTCTAAATTTCCTTATTAGAGAATGGATTTCTGTAGTGTCATTCCTACTAGGTCTGGCATGTTCTCTGCAGATTCTGTCCAGGTTGGCAACACTACCTGTGTCATCCACTGCTTCTGGATAAGACTCCTTGATCTCTTTCTCAAAAGCAGACCAAGTATAGTCCTCTCCAAAGGAATCAAAGCCTAGCCATTCCTGTTCAGTCTGAGCATCCACATACTCTAAGATTCTCTTTTTCCTTTCCTTATCTCCTTGGATCCCAGCATGCTCAAACAGAGAGATCATCCTTTGCAAAAAGCAACAAACCTCAGAGGGCTCAGTATGCTTAAAGTTAGGTGCATCCCTGCTGTCAGGCAGTGGCAGTTTGTATCTGATATCTTGCTCCATTATTGACTGGTTGAGTAGTAGGGCACAGTTCTTTTGGTGAGCTTGAAATTACTTTCTCAGTCCAAACTTTTCTCTATCTGAGTAAGGTCTCAGGGTCAGGCAAAAAGGACTTTGAACCACTGCTATTGGTCCTAGTTTCTCTTTTCCTTAATACAACAGAGTTTTTCACCTTAGTTGCAATAACTTCTGGTGTTTTGGGCCAAGACCCACCAAAAAGTGAGTTTTGTGCAACAAAAGCCCCTCACAGTGGGCTCCAGATGATGCAAAATGTAAGTTTTGATGCCATCAATTGATCAGATCAATGGATCAAACTTTGTTTTCACAGAGTTTTGGAGGCTTAAGTTACATAAAAGCTCACTTAGACATTTACAGTTGTAGATAATAATTAAATTGATTTATTTGCTAGTTGAGACAGCCTGGAACTTTTGAATGGATTCAGATATATATATAAAATAAAACCCAAACCAACTAAATACTTGTAAGCCTAAGTTAGCTGCTCCCTGGGGCTAGCCAAGCTGTGGTATGTTGTTGCTTCCCTTTCTCTCTATTATCCTGTCCTTTTTATACCCCATTGTCCATGCATGGACCAGTGTGCTCTGTGTAGTATTGTACTGCAATAATTGGCCTGTGTGTCATCCTTCCTGCATCATTCCACCTATCCATGATTTCTATAGTTTTTATTCTTTCTTTTCCTACCTCTTCTTTTCCAATGGCTTGTGGTTATTTCTGGGACTCAATAGCATAGCATAGGAACCTTTAAACAATCATATGCAGTAGGTGTTTTCAATTGTTGGAATCATTAGCAGTTTATTGCAGAGTTTTGTTGGCTTTGATGGCTGATCTCAGATTATGATCCAAGGTTGCCATCTTGGCCTGAGCACTACCATGGACTTGGCCCTTGGTCAGCTTTTGATCTCTCTTTTGATCATTGTACCTCTGACATATCCACTTTGGTTCAGCCATCTTTTTGTCATTACTTGGGGGCAGTACTTGATTTACAAAGGTATATCTTTCTTTGTCTACAGTTTTTGACATTCAGCTTATAGTTTTTGGCTGTTTTGGATAGAGAGCATCCTTCCCAATCTTTTTCAGTACTTTTGCCAGTCCTCAATTTTGAGGCCAGCGTATCAATGGCTGTGGGCCAGTTGTATGGGTGAAGATTGGGGACATGGTGGAGACTCAGGTGGATGTGAATGCAAAAATGTTTGGGCTGGGGATTTGTGCTATGGTGAGGAGTTTGGATGTAAAGTAGAGATGCCACAGTGATAATGAATGCCTCAGAGATTATATGACATAAGGATGTGGGCTGTCACTTTCAGTGCTTGTCCTCTCCCATGTACTGTCTCCTGCATGAAGTGTGGCTGCATGTCAAAGCAATATGTCATTGATAAGTTATTTCCAGTTTGTCAATGTCTGTTCTTTTGTTTGTTAACTCTTCTGATTTAGTAGTGTGATATGGATTCTCACTCAAGTGAAATGTCACTGCAACTTGAAGTAGCAAGATAAAAATAAGCAGTCTCCAGCCCTCATTGATAAAAGCCTGAGTTTCCTCAGCCTAGCAAGACTCTGACATGTGATGATCACATTGGTTGCACCAGTTTGTTTGCATCTCTTGAACTAATTATCTCTGTGACTTTATCAGCACCATGCTATGCTCATCATCACATTGTAAGGGTGCCAATTGCAAGGATCAGGCAAGCTGGGACAAATCTATTTCAGCTCTCAAGCAAGATATTGGGCCTGGAGTTCAACATGGCAAAGAACTGTAAGTACATTCCTATCGGTCAAGGTATAACTCTAAAACAGCTTATTGTACTGTAGAATGGGACCTTTGACATCTTTTAATTGTGTCAGAAAGCTTATTTCAGTTGGTGAGCCCCTTCCTGGAGCTGAATGCAGGTTTTACCTATAGATTCATTATGGAAGGACTGCTCAACACTTTGAATGCTGATGTCCCATATCAAGGAAACAGGATGAGACTTGGGTGGCCATGTAGACATGGTTGTTATACTAGAACTTGGCATTGAGGAGGAGTTTGTTCCAGTTGTCATGGCACTTGTTGCAGAAAAAGCAGAGGTACTGCTCCAACTCCTAGTTCACACATTTGGTCTGGCCATCAGACTGCAGCTGGTAGGTAGTGGAGGTGTGGAGCTTCATGCCAAGTAGTCAGTAGAGTTTCCTAGTGAAGTCTGCTATGAATTGCAGTTCCTAGTCAGATACATAGGCATTGAAGAGGCCATGAAGCTTCCAAACATTCCTCTGGTACAGGTTTGTAGTACCCATGGTGGAGCAGGTGGTGTGAGTTGGAATGAAGTGTGCTTGTTTGCTATACAGGTCCACCACTACCATGATGGCATCATAACCATGGGCATTGGGGATCCCTACAATGAAATCCACCAAGGCAACACTCCATTGCTCTACAGGGATGAGTAGGGTATGCAGCTGTTCAGAGAGAGACAGTGTTGGGGCTTGGTCCAGAGGCAGATATTGGATGTACTAGTGTAGTACCCAATATATCAAGACATCTGAGGCCACCAGTAGTTCTAGGATACTAGTTCCAGCATCTTCTATTACCTGGGGTGCCCAGCAATCTGAGAGTCATGGTGTTGCTCTACAATCCTCTAATGGAGCTCCAAAATATTGAGCATGTAGATGCAGTCCCAGAAAGTCAAGATCCCATTCTGAAGGGCCCATTGTCTGCATGGACTGACTTAGCACTAGTGCTGCATCTCAATTTCAGTGCCCATGCTGCCTGAGCAACAAGTTCCTCTTGCTAACCATTCTGGTTATCCTGCTAAATATCCCAGAATATGTCCACATCTGCTCCCTTGACAGCTAGACCCTCCATGGCTCAGATTGTAAACAATTCAGACCAGAGAAGCACAATGTTGCTATTGTCCTCTCCTCCAGTGCCATGGTCTGCTGCTCTCTGGAACAGAGCATCTGGTTTTCCCATACTCTGGCCTAGCTTGTAGTGCAGCAAGAAGTCAAAGTTGCCTAAATAGAGGGACCATTGGGCTTGTTAGCAGTTGAGTTTCTTGGCAATCTAGAAGTAGTCAATGATCTGTCCAAACCTCAAACTTGTGCCATGCACCTTCCAGGAAATGCCACCATTCCTTGAACAACCAGATAATGGCCAGCATCTCCTTGTCATAAATCTTGTAATTATGCTCTATCATATTCAGGCTCTTGGAGTAGAAGGCCACTGGATGCCACCTCCCATCTTCTGGGGACTGTTGCAAGAGAACTGCCCCAGTAGCAAAGTTAGAGCTGTTGGCTTTTATCTAGAATGGAGAGTTATTGTCTGGAAAGAGAAGGATGGGTTTAGAGGTAACTGTATGCTTGAAAGCATTAAAAGCTGTCTGCTCTGGAGGCCCCCAGCTCCACATAATATCCTTCTCAGTGAGGTCAAATAGCAGATGGGCATAATGCAAGAAGTGTTGGATGTGTCAGGTTCTGCTGACAATGGGGGCTCAGCTACACTGGTGAGTCCTTACTAGGCAGACGCAATGTCCTGCACTTATAACCAAGCATCCAGTATTGGCACAGAGGGACTTGCGAGGGGGAGCTAGGGGGCGATCCGAGCAAGTCCAAAGTGGTTTGGAGGCATCTAAGACCAAGTGTACTAGTCATTGAACCTGGATGGGTGCCAGAGCAAGTTCATGGGCGCACAATTAGAATGCGGGGTAAGCGGAGGCTTCGCAGTTGATGGGGGCGGAGCCAGAGTTTGATGGGGGATTGCCAAGATGTGAGGTGTTCCTGGGCTAAGCGGGAGCGAGGTCCGGGGTTGTCATAGGAATGTTTGGGTCGTAGTGCACACGCAGAGTTTGTACCATCATTGGAGATGAAAGGAACTTAGGAAGACAAAGGAACTATACACAGTTGAGACGAGGTGGAGACGAGATGAGACGGGACAGAGAACAGAGATAGATTCAAAACTAAAAACAGAGACAGTGATACAAAAGACAAGACATAGGAAACCAGTGAATGCAATATCAAGACTAAAGTACTAGGGGTTCCTCTACGACTTATATACCTACTACTGGGCAGCTCCAGAGGGTAGAGGATATGGTGGCAGGCTTGACAGAACTGCACAGAGTTGACAGTTGTCGGGTGCAGTCTTGGAATGGGCTGTGGTGACATTCTGATGGGATCAGTTGGGAAGTGGATCGTTCCGGGGTTGGGGAAAGCCTCGGGAGTCCGGGGGAATTCAGGGGGTGCATCAACTGCTGCAAAGAAGGCATCGGAGTTGATCAAGGAGCTGTTGGGGTCTGCCAAGGAAGTGTCAGAGTTGCCCGAAGTGGGCGCAGAGGGTGGGCAAGAGTTGGGGAGTTTGGCGGAGCATTGGGGGGGGGGGGGGGGGGGGGCTGGGGGCAGTGGCGGGGTCTAGGGAGCAGGTTGTGACATCACCCCCCCTTCAGCATCAAGACCCTCGAGATGCAGGGTACAGTTCGGAGATCAGTGGAGCATGGGAATCAAAGTTGAGCAATATTGATCAGACTGCAGTAGCAGCGTTGGCATGGAGAATGAAGTCAAAGCATGGCCGCCATTCAGGGGGTTCTTTCCTAGTCATTGAAAAGAATCAGACATACCCTGGAGTTTCCAAACTTTTCCAATGTCATCTTCCACGTATTCTCCAGCAGCATCCCCCTCCTCCTCAGCACATACCTCAACTTCTTCCTCGGAGGACTCTGAAGGTTGGCGAGACCATAGGCAGGTGCAGGCAATGTACTGTAGTTGTAAGTATTGTCTCTTGCTCGTCGTGGCCAGAGTGTTTGAATAGGTCCCATCAGAGTTGTTGGTGGCGGTGGCGGGCCCCTCAGGGCCTATGTCAGGGGAGGTTCCAGCGCAGTCGTTGGGAGAAATGGTCCTCACTTCTCGCTCCAGGTCTGGTATGGTCCCCAGGGTGGTCCACCCCATCCCCATGGGGTCGAGAGTCGCGCAGGCAAACGTGATGCTGGAGTACTTTGCAGAGGCCGCGGGGTGAGCAAGAGGTCCCCCAACATTGGAGTGGTGTCAGGTGGTGGCCCTGGTGCATCATTGGCATGTTCCTTCCTTATTAAACTAACCCACGTTTCTAGTGCGCATCCTGTACCTGGCGGGGTGAACAGTGCGAGTTTGAGGAGCCTGTGCCAGGAGTGCAGTGGGACATGTCAGTGTGTCTCCTGTGTCGCTCGCGGCATGAGAAGTGCTCTGTCACTCTGAGTTGGCATGCTGCCTGCATTGTGGCAGAACAGGGGTGGGACCACAAGTGGGTTGCAACGCAGTTGGAGGAGGGTCGGAGGGGTAGGGTCTCAGGGAGGGGTTCCAGAGTAGAGGGGGGAGTTGGTGCAGGACAGCCCCCGATGAAGATTGGGCCCCCACAGGGTGGGTGGAGGGAGGGGGCCCCCGTGACACACAACAAGAATAAATAGAGGGTGTCCCCCTTGCCGGAGGCGGGGCCTAGCAAGCGGGCATGGGGGGAGCTGGCAATGGCGGGCCCTCCCAGTCCTACTGTGTATTCCTCAACTTCTGGGGTCTTGGTTGAGCAGTCTGTGAAAGAGTCGTGGTCGATCGCCAAGGCTTTCCTGCGGCATCAAGCGGAGGAGTTGGAGAGGTTGTTGGCTACACATGGGGAGGAAATCCATAGGGTGGGGGAGGAGAGGGATGGGTTTTGGAGGAAACTGGATGAGGCTCAGAAGGAACGGGACTTGGCACATAGGGATAAAGATATTGCTGTGGGGACCGCCACAGAGCAACTGTTGCAGCTTCAGGAGCTGCAAGCGCACATGAGGCCGTTAGAGGCATGGGCAGAGGCAGCGGGGCAACGATCAGAGGGGTCGGGGATGTGGGGGACTCAGCGGGGGTCCAGTGTGGAGGTGACCTGAGCAACGGTGGAGAGGGCACATCAGTGGGAAGAGTGGCTTGTCAATGAAGTGGCCTCGGGGCAGCGGAGAGTGCTCCATAAGTGCTCCCTTCATCTCCCATTTACTACAAGCTGACCTTTGATTCTGTAGACTGGGCCAGAGAGCATCGCATCCTCCTCAATGGAGCGTCAGTGGCGCTGGGGTCCATTCACAATGGGTTGGCGAGGATGCCCAGGGATCTCCCCCTGGAATTAGGGCAGGGGGTCACACAAATGGGGCGTCTGCTGGCGGGACATTGGTGGAGGGCAATGGTGGACCCCGGAGCATGGTGGGAGGTGGCGGTGGACGTGGTGGAGCCACTCCTAGGGCATCCCAAAGTCCTGGCGATGGTAGTAGCACAGCTGGAGGTGGATCTGGTGGGAAGGATAGTGGAGGTAGATTTGGGGGGGAGGGGGAGTAGGGGTTTTCTGGATTCCAGTGTCTCATTGCCCCATGCTCCCCAATTTCTGTATCTCTTCCTTGTAGTTTTTTTTTGTGAATATTGGACTTCTTGCACTTCTGCTGAGTGTGAGAAGTTTTCAGAATGAGTGAGGGGCAAAGTAAGTGAAAACACATAGGGGGGGTACTTGTGGGAGTTGAATCCCTGATAAATCTAGAGGCGGGGGTTATGCCCACTGATGCCGTCTGCACTTGCTAGTCCCGGAGGTCCTGGGGCTTGGTGGGGTGTTGTTGATGGAAGTCCTGGAGTTTGTCGGGGGCTCCATTGAGGTTTTTTGGGGGCTCCCACGTGTTGTCCTCAGGTCCGTAGCCCTTCCAGCAGACTAAGTACTGGGGCTGTCCACAGACCAAGTAGGAGTCAAGGATCTGGTTGACCTTGTAGTGGTACTCATCCTCAACCTCGACAGGGGGTGGTCAGCTGGGGCACTGGCCAGGGAAGGGGTCTGGGGCATGTTTTTTGAGGAGTCAAACGTGGAACATGGGGTGGAGGCCTTTCAAGCCTGGAGGTAGGTCGAGTTTATAGGCCTGCATGGAGACCTTCCAGAGGACTTTGAAAGGACTGAGGCACTTGTGGTCTAATCTGATGGAGGGCCTCTGGGTCTTGAGGTTGCATCGATCGAGCCAAACCAAGGTGCCGGGAGGCCAGTCAGGGGTGGGGTCACATTGGGCATCAGCATGTTTGGAGTAGGCTTGATTGGTGGTGTGATCCCGTCCCAGAGAAATTGGTGAAGGGATCAGAGGTCCTTGGCAACTTTGTGGGCTTTGTGGGCAGCATGGGAGGGGATGTCCTTCAGGAACAGGGTGAGTCGGGGGTTGTAGCCTTTGTTGGCATAGAAGGGGGAGACTCTGGTGGTGGAGTGGGGCATGTTGTTGTAGGTGAATTCGGCAAGGGGGAGTTCTGTGCGCCAGTTGTTCTGTAAATAGGTAACGTATAGGTGAAGATACTGCTTTGCCAGTATTTAAATTGCTATACCCAAGCACATTGGAATGTGGTAATTCATACACTTTGCTACTTGAAGGCACACAAATGCTTGGACTGTCTCTTGAAGGAAAACAACCCTGTCACACTACTGGGGTTCATGGACTCTGACTGGACAAATTGCCTCAACACCAGGAGTGTAAGCAAATACACATGGTCTTTGGGCTTGGACATCATTTTACAGTCAATGTAAAAACAACATACATTTGCTGCATCCTCTTAAGCAGAATACAAGGCAGTCTTTGAGGCCACTCATGAATGTGTCTGGCTATGTACACTAATGACACCATCAGGATACAGACCCAAAGGAGGCACAACTTTACAATGTGGTAAAAATTCTGCCATCAACCTGTCTGAAGATTCAATGTTACACAAGCAAGTCAAACATGTTAATGTAAGTATCACTTCTTACAAGAATGTGTTACTGCAAAGGAGATCATCATGAAGTATGTCAACATGAAAGACATTTTTGCCAACATATTTACAAAAGCCTTACCAGCCCCACAGTTTCTGAAAGTATGCAGTATATTGATGGATTCCAGGTGAAGAGTGTTGGGATCTAATGTGTAGATGTGTCATGGGCACTGTGAGTGTAGGTCCAATACAGGTCATAGATCTATCTGGCCACAGAGACTCTGGCTATGGACAAAGAGACAATGTCAGATAAAATAAATATATTACATGATATCAAACACCCTCAGTTGATGACACAGAGACTGAGGGTGAGTTTCAACCTTTATTATATGATTCAGACATCTTACTTAAGCATACTGTAGCTAAAATCCTGTTTGTATCTAGGTATGGATTACACAGAGACTGAGATTAAACTCTTGAATGAGCACTGGCTGTTGAGAGGTCAAGGATAGCTGGCACTGCCACTTTGTTAAGTGTGTTGGCTATCACTTTGATCAGTTTCTTGATCAGTGACATGCTCAACCCTCAACCCTTTGTTCCTGCTTTGTTGTTGCTGCTGCAGGCATCTCTCAGCTTTCAGGATCATTGGACCAGTATTTTTGAGTCAAGTACTTTCTCTGCCTACTGTTTTTGATGGATCCTTACAGTTTTCAGCATCAAGTATATTGAGAAAGCTCTTTTGTTTCAAAGTACTAGTTGTTACAGGTAAGTACCACCATATCAATATACATTGGCTGCAATACATGTGCTTAGGTCTAGGGTACTACAGTTCTAGGTCCATCAGGTATGGCTGGTGAGCTGTGACCATATGGACCAGTGGCATCACCTCTTTCTGAGTTGAGGGTGTTGTACCTCAATTCAAATTAATCCTTTCTAGAAATGTCAGTCTTGATCCCTCATCAAGCTAGCTAGGGGGTCACTGATCATGTTTCAAGTATTTGTCTGTCTATTTCTGGATAATGCTATGCACTCCCAAAACCCTATTCCATTCCTGGCCTGAAGACCAAGCCCACTGATATGAGCCATCAATCACTGCCTTCAGCTCAGCAACAGTTTTAATATACTCAACAGTTCCAAAGTTCATTCTCTCTCAGAGCTGAACTTCTATGATTGGCCTGGTTATACATAAATAGAAACTCCTGCAGTTCCAGCAGACAAGTCCCAAAGCATCTGATCCTATTCCTAATTCTGCTGATTGCAACATAGCACCTTCTTGTAAGGCCATTGATCAGGAACCTGCTACAATACCACCTATAAATCTGGTACCATAGGTAAAGTGTCTCTTTGTTTAGTATAGGGATACTCAAGTACCACCAGTGATGTTGACTTATACACATGAATGGTTATTCCAAATATTAATGTTATAACTGCAGAGCTTACAGCTGGCAATGGTACTTTGCATCTATATATTAGTGCAGAGTTCAATGTAGTAGCTCAAATCACAAGATACATGCATAAACTGGTCACTAACCTATCAATGTGATAGGCTGCCTTGCTGTATCTTCCACCTCAACCCATCCAGCTCCATCAATCTCCCTCTATTCTCTTCCTCAACTGCTTTACTTCCAGCTTCCATTTTGTTGCTGCCTTTTCCAGATGCAAAGGATGTTGCCTTTCATTCCAATATCCATTAATGGCTTTTTTTGCTTCCAATGCATGGCCACCTTTATCTCTCCAAGATGATTTTGAACCTCATTTTTTATGGTAAGCTGGTGTCCAATCTCTTTTTCTGGCACTTCCATAGAGTGCACAAGTATTTCAAGCATGATTAAGAATATTCTGCTTAGTGATGTGCTGACTTGGGCCTCAGGCCATAGGCCAAGCCAAGGGCCTAAAGCTCAGCTTGCAAATCTGCAAAGCCTGAGCTGCAGGTCTGAGCTGTAGCTTCCAAAGTATTGGGATCAAACAAAACAGAGAAAATTCCATCCTTACCAATGTCAATCATTGAGCTGAGCATCAAGTGTTGTAAGCTGAGTTTCAAGTCATTAACTCTGTGTAATAATCATCCTCACTTGTCTGGAAACATGTTCCCATGCCCTCCATGCTATGATCTTGGTTTTCTTGCTGCCATTATGGGAGAATATAATCAATGTAAGTAGTATATATTATGATATATACAGCTGTTTCTACAATTAAATACAATAAATGTCTTAACAACATCTGTACCAAAAGCCCAAAGGCTGAGCTGTCAGTCAAAGCCTCAGCTTTATATGTCTGCAAAAGCTGGGCTGAATGCATCTGTCAGGTTCTGCTGACTATGGGAGCTCAGCTACACTGGGCAAGTCCTTACTAGGTGGACACAATGTCCTGCACTTATAACCTAGCACTCCAGGGGTGGCATGGACTAGGAGAACTTGCAAAGAGAAGCCAAAGAAAGTGGTCTGAGCAAGTCTGGAGTGGTCCAGGGAAGTCTAAGACCAAGTATATTGAATGTTGGGCTTGGGTGGGCATCAGGAATGAGTTTGTAGGTGTGCAAATAGAATGCAGAGTAAGTGGAGCCTTTGCAAATGAAGGGACCAGGGCCAGGGTTTGACAGGGGATCAATCAAGACTGATGGGTCCTGGAGCTGAGCTAAGGGCAAGGTCCAGAGTTGTCATAAGAATGTTTGGAGGTTGTAGCACATTCATAGAGTTTGTACAGATGTCAGGGGAAAGTGACTTAAGAAAACAAAGTAAATAGAGACAGTCAAGGCAAAATGGACATGAGACAAGATGGAACAGAGAAAAGAAATAGATTTGAGGAACAGAGACAGAAAGAAACACAAGACACAGATAACCAATTAATGTAATATCAAGACTAGAGTATGAGGTGCTACTCTATGACTTATATACTGACTACTGGAGAGCTCCAGGGAACAGTGGGTGTGGCAGCAGGGCTTGACAGAGTCATGCAGAGTTGATGGGTGTTGGTTGTGATCAGGAGTGGGCCACAGTGACATTCTGATGGGATTAGTTGGGGACACAGACTGCTCTAGGATCATTGTGATGCTCTGTGGTAGGTTGGGCAAATCAGGGAAATGAATTGGTGATGTACATCAGAGTCAGGAACAGTGGGGTGGGGGGGGGTCCCAGGGGCTTGGGGGGAGTCAAGAGAAGCATCAATGGCTGCAGAAAAGGTGTCAGAGTTAGCCAGGGGGCTGTCAGGATTTGCTGGAGAAGCATCAGAGTTATCTGGGGTGGATGCAGAGAGTGGATGAAGGTTGAGGGGGTTCAACAGGATGCCAGGGAGGGACTCTGGGGAAATGAGCAGGTTGCAAACAAGGTCAGGGGTCCAGGGAGTGGGTCATGACAGCATCACTCATTCTACTGTCCTCCAGAACACTCTCAATGCTTGCTGCAGGAATACTGGGCCATGGAAATTGTTTTTGAGGAGTTATAGAATTATGTGGAAGCTGTCAGAGATTTATAGCATAGTGTACAGTAATAGAACAAAAACACAAACTGTTGCATGTTATGTTAGTATAAGGGGATGACCCTTTTACAGGTAACTCTGACTCTATCCAGCCTTAGTCACAGGTATAACATCATCTCTAGCATATCTGACTGACTGGCTGCCAAGCCCCTGCACCCTCCAGACAGTATTAGTCAGCCCTTCATAGTCATTGGACTCTATTTCTCCTTTCAACATATTGATAGTCATTACTGCTTAGCATACCCAGGCCACTTACTACATATAGCATTAGTCATAGTGTAGCCATGGATGTAGTATATAAGCTGGTCACAAGAATAGAATATCCTTTGACTAATCAATAGTAGCATTTCCCAGGTCTATCTAGTGAATCAACTGTGAGAGCCCCAGCATCATTACCTTAACTTAGCTTGTTATGCTCACCCCTTGTCTGCTTCTTAGCCACTTCCTGCTCCTTTGACACTCACTTGTTGCTTGTGCTTGCTAGCTCTAGCCAGGTTTTTGTGTGGCTGTCTGAGTAGAGTATGAGCATCATTGGCAGGAGTTTGAACAGTGGTGGGACCATAGGAAGGTGGAGGCAATGACTCACCATCATGAGTGTGGTGTTTTTCTTGCTCTGCAATTGCTGATTGAGCTCCACAGAGTTGTTCTCAGCAGTGGTGGGCTCCTCCAGGAGTTCTTCACATATGAGGGGGTTGAGGCCTGCTAGTCATTCCATTCCCATTGCCCTGGGGCATTCTGTGAGGCTCAGCCTGGGGGCAGGGATTGTCCACATTGTTCTAGAGGCAGAGAGGATTCTGCAAGCTCAGGTGATGCTGGAGGTACTTGTGGGGGTGCTGGTGCAGGCACAGGGTCCTCTGACTCTAGAATGGTGCCAGAACAAGGCTCTGATGAGTCCCTACTGCTTTTTCCAGTATTGGCTGATCAGTTGTCCCAGTGCACCCTCTGCACTTAGCAGGGGGAATTGTGTGAGTTTGATGAGCTGACTGCAGGGTCCCATCATGACACCTCAGTCTGTCTTCCATGCCATGCTAGGCATGAGAAATGTTCTATTTCACTGGAGTGGTCCACTGCATGTGTTGCTGTGGAGCAGGGGTGGGAGGAGGGTTGGGTGAGGGGTCAGCTGGAGGAGAGTCAGAAGGCCTGGGTGTTAGGCCAAGAGTCAGGTTTGGAGGGCAAGAGGAGCATGGGGTAGCCAGTGGAGAAGGTGGGACCCCTGCAGGGCAGGCAGAGGGAGAGGAAGGTGGCAGGCATTACACAACAAGGGCAAGTGGAAGGCCTTCCCACTACCTAAGGTAGGGCCCAGCAAGAGGCTGTGGGGCCAGGAGATAATGGTGGGGCCCCCAGGGCCCCACATATATTCTCCCAGCTCAGGCGCACTGAGGGTGCATTCCTCAAGTTCCCCTGAGCCTGTGCCCTCCATCACTGAAACATTCCTTTGTTGTCAGGTAGAGGGGTTGTCAAGGATATTGGCGGCATGAGAGAGAGAGCTCTGGAGGGCAGGGGAGGACCATGACATAGCACAGAGGGAGAGGGATGTGTTGTGGTAGAACTACAATACAGCAGTGCAGATGGCCACAGCAAGGGCAATAGAGAGGCAGAGTTTGCAGGAATGCCTGGCATAGTTGGAGACATGATCCACAGAGGAGGCAGAGGAATGGTGGAGCTTGGAGGAGGGAGGCTTGACTCAGGCAGAGGCTAAGGCAGAGAGGTGATAGGAGGAGTGGCTGGTGAGGGAGGCAGCCTTAGGGCTGCAGGAATCTTGCATGAGTGTCTCCTTGTGCATTCTGACTTCTGTTAATGAGTGTGAGACAACAGGCTAGGTCTAGGAGCACTGGGTCCTCATGGATGGGGCTTCTGCCACTTTTGTGTCAATCCAAGATGGGTTGGCACAGATGCCCATGGACCATCCTCTAGAGTTGGACTAGGGAGTGGTGAAGATGGGGTGGTTGTTGGTGGGGCACCGGTGGCATAATGCAGTGGCCCCATAGTCATAGTGGGAGGTGGCAGCAGATGCAGGGGAGGAGTTGCCTGGGTTAGCAGAAGTTCTAGAAGTGGTCTGAGTGCAGATGGAGGTGGATTTGAGGATTGGAGAGGAGGATGGAGGAGCTCTGGAGGGGAGGAGGGGGTGAGGGGGTGGTTGGGCCCCACTTTCTTATTGTCTTGCATTCTATTGTGCCCTGTCTCCTTCTTCTTTATAGTATATTTGTATTGAATTCAGTGCTTGGTCAATGCTCCTGGGTGTGCATAGTGAGATTTTTAGTTTATGTGAAGGGTGAGATAAGTGAAAACATGCAGGGGTACTGGTGGGAGTTGAATCCCTAGTAAGTCCAGTGGCAGGGGTTAAGCCCACTGGTGCCATCTGTGTTGGCTAGTCCCAGGGTCATCAGGACTTGGTAGAGCATCATAGGAGAGAGTCCTAAAGCTTGGTGGAGATATTGGAAGCCTTTCTGCAGAGTTCCATTGTGTCTTAGAGCATTGGTGGGTGGCGTTGTTGGGCTTGCTCCCTCAGAGTTTTGGACTGGGGCTATAGGAGTTGTCTTCAGGCCTTTGAAGTGTGCTTGATGGCAGTGCAGAGTTGGTAAAGTGTTGACTTCACTGGCAGAGCTCTCTTTAGTTTTTTCTTGTGCCAGCATGGCTAGCAAGATGGTGGAGGTCCCTTTTGACAATAGCAGAGGTGGCAGAGTTCCTTTTTTTTTGATGATGATGGTGGGGAGTAGCGGAGTGACAGGGTGAAGTCCATCCTTGAGGGCTGGGCCTATTAGAGGTGGAAGTCCTTGGTGGCATAGTGGTGGAGTTTCCAGGGTGGGGTTGCCCTTGTGGTGAGTTGGCAGGTGACTGTTTTATGTGCCAGCTATGCTGTGAGTTGAATTAGCATGGGGGCAGAGGTACTCCCTTAGGGTATGTGTTGCAATCCCTTAGTTGGGGGGTTTGTCAAGCTCTGGAGTATTGTGTTCTGTTGGGGCATACTTGGTTTGAGTCTTGCTGTGCTCTAGAGTTGTATGCTCTGGTCAGGGGCATGATGGTTGGGGCTTTATTGCATTCTGGAGCATTGCAGGTAGTGAAGGGTGTGTGTGGTTGGGATTTTGCTGTGCTCTGGAGTGTCATTGGTGAGGGGGCAGGGTTCAGGTTGACCAATCTCAGTGAGTTTCTTTTGGTTCAGGGTTGGGGTTTATGGGTTCTGGGCCATCTGCACAATATTTCTCTTTGTTCCTGGCCAAGAGTAAGTCCAGAGATGGGTGGAGGGGTCTTATGTATTTCTGGCATTCTCTAAAGCTTGAGGTGCTGCTGGGGTTGTATTGGTGGATGCTTCTTTTGGTGGAGGCAGTGTGGGGTTTGGTTAGTGATTGGTTCTTCCTGGCAGAGGTGCTTTGGGGCAAGGGGGAGTTTGGGGTTGTTGTCCCATGGATTGCTGGAGGTCAGGGCAGGTGGTAGCATGTGGGTTGAAGTTGTATTAGGGCTCCAGAGCTACTGGCTTCTTGGCAGAGCTGTGTTGAGGATTGTATTGAGGGCCTAAGGGTTGTTGGCTTGTTGGTGGAGTTGTGTGGGGCTAGTGAAATGGGGGCAGTGTGAGGGTTGGTGGATTTTTGTCCCTTCCCAGGACAGAGCCAGCAAGTGGAGATGGTGTGAGGTTTGGTGGGTCTCATGTCCCTTCTTGCTGGTGGAGCTCTCGTAGATTTGGCAGGCTGAGGTGGGGTTGGTTTAGGGGTGAGCTTGGGCTTCAGGCAGTGGTTTTTGTCCCTTCCCAGGGCGGAGCTGGCAGCAGAGGTGGTGCAAGGTTAGTGAAGTGTTGACTTTGCTAGCAGAGCTCTCTTAGTTTTGGTGGGGTGGGGCAGGACTGGTTTGGGTGAGCTTGGGACTTTGCTTCCTTCTTTAGAGTATGAGTTAGCAGTCCAGGGTTAGCATGAGGGTTGATCGGTGGGTGGTTTGTCAACAGAGTTGACTTTGGAGGTGGTGCAGGGCAGGGGAAGGGGTTCAGGGCATATTTTGTCAGTCTGTTATTTCCAGTGCAAGAGCCAGGGGTCTGGAGTCAATGTGGGGGGTGGGGATGGATCTTGACTTGTTGGCACAGTTGAATCAGGGGTGATGCAAGTCAAGGAGGAAGCTCCAGAGTGGGGTTTTCCTCTTTATTCAAGTCAACACAACAAGCAGACATTTAACAAATGTTACCACTGAGTAGCAGAGTTGTTGCATATGGGTGGTGGCTCCTGGAGTCATGCTTGGATGAGAGGAGTGGGTCTAGCTGCCTTCTGAGGGCTTGGGTGAGTTGGGCCATCATCCCTTTGTGCAAAGTATTTAGCTGCACTGGGGGGGATAGTTGTTCACAATGGCTGGAGGGCAGTGGAGAAGTAGGTCACAGCAGGGCACTAGTTTGGACTCCAAGGGGGGTAATGGCAGAGTTAGGGCAATTCTTCATTCATGCTCTAGAGTGGTCTGGAGGTCACTATGAATGGAGGTGGGGTTAGGTCTTGGCACTGTGGGGTGATCAACTAGGTTTCTGATCAGGGGAAAGGGTACTGCTTCCTTGGAGGGCATCATTGGTCCCTTGATCATTGGAACAGAGTCAGAGGGCTCCATTGTCATTCTGGGTCAATCTCCAGCAAATGTGATTGGGTTGCCCAGAGCAATGTTGGTCTCAGGGTGACTGTTTCAGGAGTCTGGAATTTGTTCTTTGTTGGAAGATCAATTTTTGTCAGAGGAGTGAAGTAGGGTGATGGCAGGGTGGTGACTTTGGTGGCAGGGCCAGAGTGGGTACCTTCATTGCTCTGGTTGATCTTTTGATGGGTGAGGTTGGTTGTGTAGTGTCTTGCAGAATTTGGGAGGAAGTTTTCTTGGGCATTCCAGCTGGGGTTATGCTGGGAATTGATAATGAGGGGGGCAGTGCAGCGTCTTCCATGGTGGAGGTATGGGCATGGGGCATCCTTGCTTGTTGTGGGTCAAGGCGGCATTTCTCTTGATGTCAATTTATTGCTGGTGAGGGTAGCAACATCCTTTCAATGTTGACTTGGAGCAGATAGTGATAGGGGTGCTGCTCACTTCTTAGGGAATGTATCAGTAGCTTTAGGATATTTCAGGGAGACTACTTCATATGGCATCTGTTCCTGAGTGCTTCAGTGGTGTGGTCCTTGACTGATGGTTGCTTTCTTGTGCAAGGGCAGAGGGGTTCAGAGTTGTTGGTTGAGAGCTAGACCCTGTGTAGTGCATGTTGCAGGAACATTATCAGTGAGTCGTTGTTGGGGGCTTTCATCATTGGGTGTCAGAGTTGAGATGGGGGCTCCAGAGCTATGTTACCAGGGTCCAGAGTTGCCTAGAGGGGTCCAGAGTAGTGTGAAGTGGGAGCTCAGGGCATTCCAGATCTTGGGCAGGGTTGTCAGAATCATTGGACCTTTGAATTGCTTGGCAGAGAGAACCCAAAGGGCTGTCTGGGCTTTGTCCCCTTCACTGTTGGGGCTTCTTGGTTTCAAGATGGTTGGGTAAGGGGTCTGTGGGGCAGTCTCAAAGGTGTTGGTGGGGTTTTTTCTCTCCTTAGTAGAATATGTCAGCAAGTTCAGAATACTCCAGGGAACTACTCCATGTGGGAGTCTCCTTTTCCCTATAGTTTGTTCTGGCAGAGAGGCTTCTGTGCTAGGGGTTTCCTTTGTTGGAGGTGGCATAGCCAGGGAACAGAGGTCTCATCTGGTGCCAGCATGTGGAGAGGGGTGGCCTCATGTGTTCCAATGTCAGGAATTCCAGATTGAGTGGGCAGAATTGACACTGTCAGGAACTTGCTGGGTTCATTCCTGATGGCATGTGGAGTTGTATTAGGTTAGTGGATCCAAAGGTGGGGTTTGGGGGAATGTGTTCTTGGGGTTTCTTCATTGTTTAGTGGGGGTGGGGATTTGTTCTTTGTGCAGCAAGCAACTTCTTGCAGTGGGGTTTTGCTATTGTTGTTGGGAGGGTTGTGGGTGTGGTGCCAGAGAAGTTGTCAAGCAATGTATTGAATTATTGCCAGGGATTTTGGGTACAGATTTGGTGATGTCAGGGTCAACCTTTGTGAGGAGTGGAGCTGGTGGAGAAGGTGGGGGGAGTGTGGGAGGTGTTGGCAAGGGTGGTGCAGGGTTGGGCATGAGTGGAGAGGGTGTCTGTGGAGAGGGTTGTTGTATGGATGTAACCAGAGTGGAGGGGACATTTGGTGTCAGATCTGTGACTCAACATGCCTTGGCAAATTGGGCAGGGCCAAATGAATTATGGTGGTTTCCAAGCATGGGCCAACCATAGACATCAAAAGTGTTTGATGGACATGTGTGCAGAGCTAGTGTGAACATCACAAATGGGATAAGGGAGAGTCTTGATATTATGTCAGGTTCCACTGACCACAGGGGCTCAGCTACACTGGGCAAGTCCTTACTAAGCAGACGTTATTCCCTGCACTAACAGCTGGGCACTCAGAGAAGTTCTAAATACATGGGGCTTGTGAGGATAAGTGGTAAGAAGTGGTCTGAGCAAGTCTGGGGTGGCCCAGAGGAGTGTAGGATAAGTTGTGGGAAGCAGGTGAGCTTGGCAAGGTGTCAGGCACAAGTCCATAAGCAAGTATTGTGGGTGTGGAGGAAGCAGAGGCTATGTGAGTGATAGGAGCAGAGGTTATGTGAGTGATGGAAGCAGCAGCTATGTAAGTGGTGGGAGCAGAACTGGAGCTTGATGGGGGATCAACAGAAGTTGATGGAGTTTGGAGCTGAGCATGTAGCAAGGTCCAGAGTTGGTTAAAGAAATGTGTTGATGTTTGTAATTGTAAGTGCAGAGTTCATAAAGGTGTTAGGGTTGGAAAAGACTTGAACACAATAGGCAGAACAGATCAAATGAGACAAGACAGAGCTGAATGGAATCAGGCAGAGCTGAGACAAGATTGAGACAAGAACAAAAATAGATTCAGGCAGAGATACAAAATGATAACAAGAACAATAATGGAATAGAGATGAGGCAAAACTGGGAGACTGAGATAAGACTGGGAGACTGAGAGTAAGAAGAAATGTAACACAGAATACAAAACACAAGAAGGAAACAATCAGAGACACATCAGGTAAGGCAATATCAAGACTAGAGTACAAAAAGATACTCTATGACTTATATACTGACTACTGGGGAGCTCCAGGGGACATCAGCTGTGGCAGTGGGGCTTGGCAGAGCTTGGCAGAGTTGACAGGTGTCAGTTGTGATCAGGGGGCAGGCTGCATTGATACATTGATGGGATCAGTTGGGAATGCAGGCTGTTCTGAGGTTGTTGTGATACTCTGAAGTAGGTCAGGGAACCAGGGTGATGGGCTGGTGATGTATGTTGGAGTTAAGAATGGTGGGAGATGGTTCCAGGGGCTCAGGAGATCTAGGGGGAACATTGGTGGCTGTGGAAAAGACATTGGAGTTGGCCAGGGGGCCATCAGAGTTAGCCAGGGAAGTGTCAGAGTTAGCTGGAGTTTGTGCAGAGGGTAGACAATGGTTGGGGGAGTTTGATGGGGCATCAGGGGAGACTCTGGGGGAGCAGGAGAGTTGGAGGTGATGTGCAGGGGTCCAGGAAATGGGTCATGACATCTACCTTGCAACCCCCATCTCTCCCTCTGGGCTCACTGATGTTGAGTGTTCACAAGGGGGCTACACCAGCTTCTCCAATGGACACAACTTCTCCCATGACCCTCTCTACTCTAGTGCCTGAAGTGTCAGCCCCAATGATACAATATGCCTTTGGACATTATTCCAGGGGGGCAGAACCAGCTGTTGCACATTATAGTTGGCCATATCAGGGATGGGGAAGAGCATCTTAATGCCACAGCTGTTTGTCAGGTCGATGAACCCTGAGGGGGGTGATGTAAGGGGATGACCCTTTTATGAGTAACTCCAACTCTATCCAGCCTTAGTCACAGGTATAGCATCATCTCTAGCATATCTGACCAACCAGCCACCAAGCCCCTGCACCCTCCAGACAGTATTAGTCAGCCCTTCATAGTCATCAGACTCTATTTGTCCTTTCAATGTATTTATAGTCATTACTGCTTAGCATACCCAGGCTACTTACCACATATAGCATTAGTCATAGCATAGCCATGGATGTAGTATATAAACTGGTTGCAAGGATAGAATATCCTTCAACTGATCAATAGCAGCATTCCCCAGGTCTATCCAGTGAATTGACTGTGAGAGCCCCAGCATTGTTACCTTAGCTTAGCTCACTGCACTCGCCCCTTGTCTGCCTCTTAGCCACTTCCTGCTCCTTTGACACTCACTCATTGCTTGTGCTTGCTCACTCTAGCTGGGTTTATCCATGGTCATGCTCGACCCCTCACAGTCAGCAGATGACCATGTTTTGGCATCACTCAATTTTTCAAGTTTCTAATATCAGATAAATTCCTGACTCCCAAAATGGTTATTGATCTTGCATTCTCTACTAGTAAGCAAGGAGCGGATATTGTTCAGTTGAAGATTGAATATTTTGACCTACAGGATATCTTGCTGGTAAACAGCACATTTCTCTGTAATATCTGCATAATGTATCACATTTCTTTCTGCATGATCCCCTGGAGATTAGTCCCAATCCACAGATTTTGGTTTTCCTTCAAGGTATCAGCCTCTGTTGAAATGGGAATATGTGCTATACTTTTTTGAGGTGACTTCTCAGATAGTTACTTGGAGCAATGGACTCAGGTGAACATTTGAATGAGACTCTGAGCCTAAAAGGTTAAGAGAGTCCACTTGGTCAGTTGAATGAAGTCAAATCTAGTGTGTTATCTCAGTGGACATCCAAACTCAATACATGATCAGGTCTGTCCCATCCATGCACTGCATGATACAATTCTACAAGCTCTTTATCCAATGCCTCTGTTGGTCCAATAAGGACTAGTTTGTCACAATGATGAGACCCATTTTATAAAGCCTGTCACCATAGGTCTTGTCATCTCAAACAGCTAATTTGTATGTGACTCAGGGAAGCTCCTCACCAGCCTGGAGAGAGAATTTATATAATTCAAGTTCAAGGGTGTGGCCATGTTCTTCTGCCCATTTGATGATATCATCAAGTTTGTGACCCTAGCCAAATGCTTTGAATTTGCCATAATTTTCCCAAAGTGGTGGAAGTTCACCCAACAAACCACTAAGATGATGTATTAGTTACAATGCCATAATATGATCAAGTACAATTTTTACTTTGAATTAGAGGAGGTTACCTGAGCCATTGTCTTGCAACTGCAAAAACCTAGAGGATTTTTGCCAGCATTGTTGGATTTTTGGCTGTCTTTGTGTCATTGTATTTGTATGGAGGCATCCTTGCGCTGATCCTATCACTGCTTATACAACCTAAGTATATGCACAGAGCATACTTGGTATCCGAGAGCTCTTGCAAGGATATATGTATAACAAGATTGCGGTTGATGAAAAGAGACACATGAATTCCTCCACAATGAACTTGACAAATCATTAGGTATACATGACTTCTCAGATAGTAACTCAGGATAATGCCAGTGCCAATGGAGAACATTCGAACAAAGATCTGAGCTTAATAGAAAAAACACTCAGTCAGTTCCATAAGGTCAGATCTGGAGTGAAATACATACATTAGAAATCTGAGTATCAGAGGTCCAAGCTTGGTACATGATCAAACCATTGTGGCAGCTTGTCATATCCATGAACGACACGATACGATTCTATAAGCTCTTTGTCCAAAGCCCTCTGTCGGTCCAATAAGGACCGGTTCGTCGCAATGATGAGACCCATTCTATAAAACTTGTCTCCGTAGGTCTTGTTGTCTCGAACGTGGGTATTCGTATATGGGCCTCAGGGAGACTCTCCACCAGCTCGGAGAGCATTTACATAGTCCTCATGATGTCCGTGTTCCGCAGCCCATTTGACAATATCTTCGGCATCATAATCCCAGCCAATAGCTTTGAATTCACCATAATGTTCCCGAAGCGGTGGGAGTTCATCGACATCAGGTGAGCTACTAAGAAGAGTTCATTATAACGCCATGATATGGTCAAGTATAATTTTGACCTTGAACCAGAGGGAGTTACCTGAGCCATTGCCTCAGAACTGAGAAAAAGCTGGAAGCTTGAATTGAGGGGTGAGCAAAACGGACGACGCCAAATCAAATTCGACCCTGTGTCATCGTCGTTGTTGACCTTTGCCCTGGGGCTCGGGACTGTAGTCTTTATCACCTCGAAGGGGCCAACCAGTATTGTATTAATTGCGAAAGTGCACAACGTGGGGACGGCGCTGGATAATACGTTCCAATGAGTCGCGGGTCCATATATGCATAGACACCCTTAGTCGTGAGACTGTGCTGTCGGAATCTACGTTGAAAATCTCAGTCCTCGCTCTCGGCACGTACTGATGAACTGCACGGCGTGTTCGTAAGATCTGCATCTAGCGCACTTTGTCTATCTCGAGCAGACTCATTAGTGACGACGACAAGGCGATATCTTCATCATCTGGGATTCCTTTCACAAGGCCCGTCTCGAACGCGCGTAATATGCCTTGGGGGCCTAGAATACTAAACATTATTCTATCGAGAAATCAGAGCCCTCGAAGTCCCATTGCACGGCAAACGTGACAAAAGAAGTGACAAACCTCCAACTTACTTCCTTCAGTTCAACTTCATACTTCTTTCAATATATTAAATAGGAAAATTTACAAAAAAAGTACAAGAGAAACACCAACAATTATTGATACATCAGAGTGTGTCGGCTAGGGGGGCCTGTCGACTGCGTGGTAGAGCATAGTAGATGGATCGGCTGTCCTAAACCTGTATAACCTGTACTTTTTGAGTGAAACGATCAAAATGATTAACACTCAGATCTAAAGTTCATATGTATCTTCAAACCCAAGGCCTGAATATTCGAACATGATCAAACCATCCCGGATCCCTTCCCCAACCAAGAAAAGCACGATGTTCACCTATGAACTGTGTATCAAAGCATCGTGGGCGGTCTTCAAAACCTCGATTGGTTGCGAGGACGATACACCATCTCAGACTAATTTTGCGCACGTGGAAGCCTTGGATTGGATTGTAGAGAGGGCTGCGTCCTTTGAAGGTTTGGTAGTGTAAGTAAAAGTAGAGAGAAAGACTATGGATTTACGTACTTCTTTGTCTACTTCTCCTTAGTTGACATCGGTGAGAAGGTCCATGTCCCATGACGAAAACGCCTGCATCGTGCCAGGACCGTTGTAAGAGGGAAAAGATCGGCGACAGATGTCCACTTGTATGCGTGGCATTGAGGGATTGCGAGAGGGGAACGCGTGCCCAACGAGCGATTTCGTGCTAGTTCTACCTCCAGGCGGGATTAGAAGAGGGAGAGCACAGATGACATGACTCGTTTTCATTGTATACACACGATACCTCGGCCAGATGGGTGCAAATCGAGCATACCTAAATGATATCACCATCTTGCCAGTGACGTCGTTTTTCGGAAATTCAACTTGTGCCAAAGACAAAAAGCGTCAGTCACTGCCAGTGACCTCCTGTAGTTGATACCAGCATTCTTCGAAAGGGGGTATATGCAAAAGCGAAAAAGAGAACTGAGTGGATTTTAGCAACATCGTTCTACTTCGGCTGTCTCATTGTGTTTGCAGACGCGACCGATCCCATCACTCTTCTCTCGTTCCCAGCCTTGTTCCTGACTTGAATCGAAACTCTTGTCTGTTCAGGATCCGTACTCCGTTTCGGACTTCTTGTCTTCTGTATATCGAACGCACTGGCTCAAAATGTTCTCTCACCTCTAGGTAAAAACCTCGCTTAATTCGGTCATAACATTCCTGAAGCTATCTTGTCAATGGTCTAAGTATCAGATGGACTTCCGCCGCCTATCAGGGAGGCAGGGGAGTACATTGTGTTCAAATTGGGAGGCTTGAGCTTGATCGGACAAAGTACAATGGCCTTGCGGCTGCTTATCAAGCCGTGGGCCACAACTTGCCATCGGCGGGCCAATCTCGCCTCGCCCATGCAGTTTGACCAATTTGCATTCACCCCTGTCGCTCGTTGCATCAAAGTGACAGAAAATCTCGATGTGCATCCCTGTAATAGACTAAGTCTTATTGCGGCGAAAACACGTTGATTGTTGGGTCAGCTGTGGCGTCCTGACTCGGACCCGCCGCGAGGCATGATGGCAACGTGGACGTCTCGGGTTTCAATATATATTCCTTATCTAAAGTGTTATGATTTTTCACGGAGTTTATACAGTGTTAACAGTGGACCAGGTACTCACAATGGGTACTCAAGCGCGTGACTCCTCAGGCCACAGTGTTCGACTGGCCAGGCTTGGTGTGGGGAGCGCCATTGTGCTCAACTAACCACATTGTTTCATCTTGTTATATGCGCAGCATTTGTTGTGGCTTCCTATAAAATCTTGGGGGGCAATAGGGGCTTGTCACCTCTTCTCACCAACTTCAAGTTTTTTCTGATCACTCTGGGCCTCCTATCTACGAGCATGGCCCACTTTTGTCTACAAACCCCAGACATTGTTGCGCTACTCTGCGAAACGGTTTACTACACCCGTGATGATAATTTTGATCGTCATCGAACCCTCGCAACATTAGCGAAAGTCTCCGGTTTATTCAGGTTTTGGTCTCAGAAACTCATGTGGACCGACATGTATTCTCTACTGCCCCTAATCATGTCCTTCCCCAATGATTCCTGGTCTATCGACGGAGAGGAATCCGGAGATCCTGTCTTGGTGCGTCCTCCTTATTCTGACTCTATGTGGCGCCTGAAAATTCTTGAAATAAGGTTTTCACAAGACAACCCACCGCAAAGGAATTTGAAGAGTTTGTGGCAAAGTCGCAGAAGATTAGTCATTTGACTCTTCCACAACGAATTATTCCATGGAATGGTCAAGCAGCCCGTAAGGCCGAATTTATACGAGTGGCACCGGAAGTGTATGAAACGCTTCACCTCACTGCGCTTGCCGCGGGACATGTTTTGTTTCCAAATCTAGTTTCAATGGTCGTCCTCGATCCCTGTCCTGAACTAGAACCGCTCTATGGTCAATTTGGGCCAAATATAACCGATGTCGATGTTCACCTCAATCTGTGGTGGAAGAAAAATATCATTTGCAAGACATTGCTGGCTCATTTACGGCGCCAGAACCAGGACATTCGATCTGTGAAGATTGGACTTGCACCTCCGGACATTTTGGAAGCCATGATTCGCGCACTTCCTCGACTCCAACGTCTTATAACGCAATCTCCCTTGACCATCCAAAGTCTCCGACATCTCGGTGGCCTAAATACCCTTGAAAGTTTGGCATTCAAACTCGATCCTTCCCATCATACCTCTGAATGGCTTGGTCCACTTACATTTGGATACGTGCAATCTTTGACGTGTCAATGTGAAAATATAGAGGACGCAATCCTGCTTCTGTCTAAGACATCGCATTGCCCACTGACTCACCTTGACATCGAGTTCATTGCTGATGATGTCTATCTCATTTTTTATGGTCTTCGTTACATACGGAGCGACATGATCAACGACCATGACAACAGCCTCTCTTCCCTGATCAGGCAGCAAAAAACACGACCCAAAAAATGGCTGGAATTCACACGAGCGGTCTCACAGAGTGTCAACCGTCTTTCGTTTCTATCCCTGCGGATTAAAGAGTGTTCGACATGGCACTCCGATCGCTCGCCACTGAAATTTGATTCCATCGAACCGCTGCTCGCATTGGAAAATCTTTGCGAATTAGCAATTGACGCAGCTGGTGGTATATCCATTAATCAAAACTATATCGCCAACTGCATGCCGAAGCTAAAAAGGATCGATATAACGCCGCCACATATTGTTTAGACCAAGATAGTCATTATTAGTAATTATCATTGCTTGGTGAACTTATTCTGGTACCTTGTTTCGTGTCTTGTACTTCATCTGGTGACATCGATAGCAATAAATGGGTAATCCAAAGAAGGAGAAAGGAGTTCTTGCCACAACCATGAGAATAACATGACCCCTCGCTATCAGGAATCTCCAAAGACGCATCTTGGCATTGAAACCATTCAAACAGTTCCATCGCCAAGCTGGAGAACAATTTCGCGTGCTGTATCGTACTCGGATGAAAGGGAAAAGCGCCGGTTTCCGAGTGTACAAAATATGAGAGGATAGACTAAGATTTCTGAAGGAATCTGCTGTGACCTAAGTATGGTGAAAAAGGAGGATGAGGCGCTGAGTTGGATCATTGGGGCCAAAACTAGGCCAGTAGTATGTAGACAACCGATGTCTTGCACCCAATCATCTATAGCTCTATTAAGAGCATCTTCTGTCACTTGACACCGACCTTTCAAAAAAGATTTCTACACGTAACAGGTCTTTTGAGTATATATGAACAAGTGTCTCGGAGGCTCACGTGAACTGCCACAAGTTGACATTAAAATCCCTCAACAGGAAAAACTTGGATTGAATTCATTTGGGGAAATGACAAAGTTTGGGCGATATAGTCAACAGTGCATGGCTGCTCGGTCCATGAAAAATTCGAGTGGGAGACATTAGTCATTGGACCGTGATACAAAGGGAAGGAAGGTACGTCGGGTCATGGTACTCCAGATCATAGACAGAAACCAGTACAGATTATCGAGGTTAGCCAAGATTCTTTGGCTCCATTTACATATGCAACTGACGGGGATAGAGGATTGGGATAGAGTAGGCATCTATAGAGAATCGTCGTTGTTGACTCCGTGGCCTTCTGTATCGTCATGGAGCAGTAAGTGAAAGATCTTCGTAAAATACTTACTACCAAACGAGCAACTTTGTACACGCTTCATGGTCAGCTCCTTCAAACGCCAGAAGGTTCTGTGTTGATAAACGTGGTTTTAACTCTGCTATTATATCGAGTGCATGACTGTATCTCAGTACAACCTCAAGTTAGGTTGAAGTCTTACGCTGGCATGATATTTGGATGAACCATTGTTTATATCAATGACCATTGGCACAGGTCGGTTGGGATACAGGCATTTCGAGGTCCAAGAAGATAAGATATTGATGTATGCCAGGCGATTTGCATGAGAAATGAAATGCAACCTGTGAAAACCGAAGGTGTTCCAGTAGCGAAAGCTTGAATCTCGTGCCCAATTCTGCCACGTTGCATGGGCTGCATGAGGCAAGAACCTATAAACCGGAAGTGATGATCGTGCCACTTGATGTCACCGTGGCCGACGTTTAATTCGCCTGGAAGAGTGTCATCAGGTCTATGGAACAGTGTACTATAGTAAGCCGAATCAGTAAGATGAGGAGAAAGGGCAAGAGAAGAAAAGTGTAGGCAGGATGGATAGCAAAAGGTTCACGCAAATAACGCAAGAGTTTGATTCTTGAGACCTTGAGGCATGGCGTATAAATCTTATGAGAAAGAGGCCGATGATCTAATTGAGTTAACACACCTTGTTCCCGAGGTTTGAATGCAACTTGGGATGATCTAAGCTGATTCGCAAACATGAGCTCGAACAACAAATTGATAACGATAGACGCTTGCCTTGAGCCACATGATATGTGTATAGTCAAGCATACCTCTTTGTTCAAAAAGAGGGTCCGAACTAAAGAATCGAGTAAAATGATACTGCAGCAATGACGAGCTAATCAGAAATTCTACAGTTAGACATGCAATGAGAAACGGGGAACGAGGCGTTCGAGTATAGATGGGTTTTGGGCATGCTAAAAGGTGCACCTGTGTCCGGTGTCAGACTTCCACGTTACACGAAATTGAAAAGATGGCTGGGTGTGCATGGATGATTAGTCACCAGAAGGAGGTATGAGGAGACTCGAGAGCAGCTGAAGAAGAGTTGGATGATTAGGCGAGTGGGCCGGTGCTGGCTGGAGTTTATAGACCATGGTGTTGTAGGCACCCCAGATCGAGGACAATAAAAAAACAAGGAAGGACTGTTATGGAAACCTTGATGGAATACAAAGGAACAAGAACGATTTCACCAGTCATAGCCGATAGCCAAGAATGTAGAACTAGCTAGCCTAAGAGAACTATAAGGACAACAAAAACTCTGGAAAACTCTATGTGAGAGGTTCTCGATAGATATAGGTCACTCATTTTCGAAAACGAAGTTATGGGATTGAGATGGGTTATAAAGAGTCCATATTTAGCCCTATATACCACAGTCGATTGGGCTTTCTGGTAACCTGGTCAGTTTTGACAGAGATAATCACTAGTCAAATACTTAGTTAAACAAGCACAACAACTCATTGATGCTACCTAGTATAAGTATATATGGTAGGATAAGTAATGTTGTATGTACTCACCCTCAGTCTGTGTTAACTGAGGATGTTCTACGTAGTCCCGAGTATACATGTATGACTAAGTCCGTTGTGATTAATGCGAGCGCGTCCCTTGTCTTGCCCTACGATGCTCTCAACCTGACAACACTCCTCAGTTAACGTCAGTTAAATCGCACTTTCGAAACAGGTGGCAGTGCCGCGGAAGTTACCGAGAGCGAATGAAACCTTACTTGCATAAACTATACAGTTTGCGGCTTATCGGCACACACAAAGACCACTCGCTCATCGACCAGTAACCTCAAGACAAAAAAAATGGGAAAAGGTGAGGCTAACTTCAGTTTGTTGAACTGTTCTCATATTTTGGCTAGTTCACGGATCCCTCGCTCGTGCTGGTAAAGTCAAGTCACAGACTCCTAAGGTCGAGAAACAGGAGAAAAAGAAGACTCCTAAGGGTCGTGCTAAGAAGAGGATCTTGTACAACCGCCGGTAAGTTGTTTTTTCTACTTCTTCTCGAGTTGATATCGACTGTATTATCAATAGCTTCGTGAATGTTACTACTCTCCCCGGCGGCAAGCGCAGAATGTGAGTTTTTTTTATCCACTTTTTTAATGCTTCGTGTCTTTTCCAAGGCGAACAACTATCGTCTTTCAACCATCATGATGATACCCAACGAATATAGCATAGTTCACACTGAATATCAAAGTGTTGATAACCAATCATCTAAGTCTTTCGCTCCTATCTGATCCATTGATTCTTTTCACCCTATGCTTGTCTGTTGAACATCGAGACTGACACTTCTCTGCTAGGAACGCCAACCCCGAGAAATAAAAGGTTCGCCCCAGCACTCGATAGCTATCCATGGGATAGATCCAATGAGACGGATCCAGCCGGAAGGGGGACAGGAGGATATGATCCCAGGTTGTTTTTTCGTTTATATTTTCATGCTTAACATCAAATGTCACACATGCGCAATCGACATATGTTCCAGGTCTCGTCCTTGCACAAGTTGAGCCCGACTTCATTATCGGTGCACAACTCCCTTCTGAGTCTCCGACTTGTTGGGCTGCGTTCTGAGTTGCCTCGACATCATGTTGAGATTCATATGTACGGGGCCGTTAGGATATGCGGTGCAGCGTATATGGTGGATGGCTGCCCAACCTTGGTTTCGTAGGTTGTCTAGTCTCTTGTGTTTACTCGTGTATGCGAGAGGGTTTGGTTTTCGTTCAGTGTGATATTTTTTGTTTATTGATATATATCTGACGTTCCATGGCGTGGCATTCCTTAAAGTGTTCTGCGCTAACCAGCCTTGTGCGTGCTTTGTCTCATATCATTCTAAATCTGGGGTATACTTGTGAGCTATTAGTTAGATTCGTAACCATTCGTTAGGATGAGCAAGCTCTACTTGAGCTTATCTCCGTAGAGGTGTCGGTCATTTAGCTACCAGTAAGTTCTGTCAACCTCAGCACAAGGCGTACATGCGAGTTCAACGCGTTCAACTATTTTTCGTCTCGGCAATTCCTACTGCCATGTCAGTGTCGGCAAGGCTATCGGAAAATTAAGACTCCATTTACAGGCAATGTATCCTGCCACACTGCCATTGTTTACATGCGTTATGTATGAGTTTAGCACGATGATAGAACATGTATCATGACACTGAAGCTTTTCATCCGTGACGCAATTTTTCCACATCGAAACAATATGTCATTCGCGCCGGAGTTCCACCCCGTTCCAAGCTCGTTTACGATACTTACTTGTTGCTTGTCTGAAGGCTGAGGATGATCCTCGTTGTCTTTTTGACCCTCTGGTTCCTTTCTTCCTTCACTTTTGCTGTCTATCATTCACTTTTTCAATTGTGATTCTCAATATCTCAGCGTGTATCTCATTTTTTCGTATTGGTTCTGGAGGATCTATGTAGTACGTCAGAAATGGCTATGGGACAAAGATTAAAATTATTAACTGCAACTGGGTTGGATGTGCTCTTACATAAGCGTCAATTGTTCGTTTGGGGACTTGGACCGTGTTCTCGGACGGTCAAGACTGCTTTCTTCGTACTTAAGAATCGCTCTTCGTCTGTGGACTGATATACGACTTCCTTGTTTAGAAGCACAAAGGTTGTTCGCAATATTTATTAATACTTATGCAATCAAACTGATCATTATTAGACAAAATATGTCGCAGTCTGATGACTCTGAATTGTTCGAACGCGATATACAGTCACAGTTCGTCTCGCAGGAAGGAGACGAAGATGTTCTATGGGAGGTCGTTGAGATCACTTCGGAGAAAGGAAGATTCTACAAAGTTCGGTGGGCTGGCGTTGATCCCAAGACCAATAAGCCTTGGGCGCAGAGTTGGGTACAGAAATCTGACTGTACCGATGATCTTGTTCACGAATGGAAACGTCGGAAGTCCAAGAAGAAAAAGAAAGGTATGTCAATTCTTCTCAATGTAATGTCTCTTAGTTCTAGAACACCTTCGCAGGCTCAAAAGGATCGCGTCTATCTCACGTATCCCATCTATCGGGCACTTCATGCGTTTCTACAAAATCGTCATCCACGGTCACAAAGCGCAACACACGAGATCAAAGTGCCACTGTCGCTTCAGTCAATCACGCCAGAAATAACGGAAAGCGCACTCGAAGCGCTGCTCTGTCAGACGAAGGGTATAACGAGGACGACGTAGGCTTACCCTTGACTCATCCAAAAAAGAAACGGAAGATTGACGTGAAAGATTCGAAGGCGGCCCAGTCCCGTCCAAGTATGAGGAAGGAACCTCACGTACAGGAGTCCGATAATGAGACCGTCTACGAGTCCGAAGTTGGAACGAATCGGCAAAGGGACAAAGGGAAGAGCAATGTTCTTCCTGTACAAAAAGAGGAAGAGGAAAGCAGCAGTAGTGGTGAGAGTACAGCACGAATACAGCCGCCCTGTTCAACTGCCCGCAAACCATCTACAGTAAGAAGGAATGCGAAGCCATGCCGTTCTTCCAATACACGCACTCCTACAGTGACACCGGATCCTGACACAGCGTACCCGAAATTCAAGTCTGGCAAGCTCTCAACGCCCTCAAAAAAGCAACGGTCCCAGAAATTCGTTGAAGAGCTTTCATCCTCATCAGACGAGGTTGACGTGGTTCCAACTCACAAATCGCCAACGTCCCTTCCCGTGACTAAAGATAACTTACCAACAACATCTTCGACAACCCTTAGACAGTTGCAAGTGCATCATACCCCTTCACTGTCGGATCCTCACAACGATGAAGAGCAGCTAGTGCAAGAAATGTACGATGAATTTGTCGACTTTGACGCAGTACATCAACAACTACCAAAAGGTATCCGTGTATCCACAACCTCCAACGGCGTCAACGAAGATTCATATCGTCAGGGTGAGGTGCCTGAAACTGAAACGGAATCATCGCGCAATACACAGTCACAGTCTCAATCTCGGCCTATGTTACCGCCGCTCAAACAACGACAGCCAACCCCTCCACTCCGGCCCCAAACGGCCTCTGGCCCGGAAGTTGAATCCCCCAAATTTTCCTCTAAACCACTCAAACAACGTGCACCCCCGAAGCCTTTACGAGTTCGAACTCTAACTCTCCCGACTTCTCCCCCGCGGTCGTCCATCATCTCCAAAATGCGCCCCCGTACGCCCGGCTCGAGCTCGCGTATCTCCTTATTCGATGACGGTGCTGCACTCCACCAGCCTGAGCTAGATATACACATGGAAGTGGATGAGGACGAACATGAACCTGATGTGGCGGAGACGAAACTCAAACAGCAGAAACCAGCTTCCACGTCAAACATTCACAGGGCATCAAGAACTGGGTCTGGGTCCCTTCGTCCAATACCAAGACTCTCCCCATCTATCTTTACGTCCCATCTTCCCAATTCTTCATCTGCTTCAAACCACCGCAGCGCCGCAGACACGGTACTGGAGGAGGATTCAGATGAGGCACAAGTGGTGGAACCTGTGAGCTCAATTGAACAATTTACCCCATCAGAAAAGGGCAGGCGGAAGCGGAAAATTGGCCAGGACAGGGTGGACCGGAAGGGGAAAGGCAAAGAACCTGTGGATGGCCATGCTGATGCAGAGGGTTCTGTGACGGATGACGATGATAGTGGACGGGACGAGCTGGAGAATGTGTTGCAGAAGAGGGGACAGCAACTCGCGTCACACGCGCGTGCTGAGAGGTTGAAGCGGCAGCGCGAGTCCGATGGAGCACTGGAAGCGGGAAAGAAGGCGTTGACTGAAGTGTTGAGTGAAAATGAGGAGAGGAAGCGAAAGAAGCGAAAGGAAGCAGAGATTGTGAAAGAAAAAGGAAGGAGTACGACACATACGCCTGGACCGTTGTGGAAAGAGAAGGACAAGGAGGAGGACAAAGAGGAGGAGGGCAAAGAGAGGAAGGACAAGGAAAAGGACAAGGAGGACAAGGGGAGGAAATCGCGATTGTCAAGGGCGTCATCAGAGGACGCGGAGCACGAGAGTGTAGAGGATGATATTATGGGTCTGCGTGAGGAGGAGGAAGAGTCGACGCAGGATCTGTTGATGGATGTGCCAGATACAAGACCTATGGAGGATGTAGACATTAACCAGAGTTGGGATGTCGAACCTTCAGCTCGGGTCACTAACGAGGTCAGGCCCTCGTTTTGTCATCCTTCTGACGTAGCTCATAGTTGTTTGTCAGGTTGAGCAACCTGAGCCTCCACTAAACCCCGTAGTCGATAAACGGAACAATGATCATTGTGCTCGTTCAAAATTGAAGTCGAGTTTGCACAACAATCGTTCGGGGCATTACGATTCTCCTAAAGATGAACTCGTTCTACCTCCTACTGCACCAGCCCCATCCTCAACACCCATGGAGGTAAATTCCATTGGTATTGGCAATTTTCCTGAGTTTCATGTCGATAACCAGTCCCAAGAACAAGACAACAGACCAGACTTCGTCGCTACACTGGCCTTGCTCAATGAAAAATCCCAGGAGAATGCGCAGCTCACGAAGGAGATCAACACCCTTCGCGAAGCTTTGGCAGCCGCGAGTGCGCCGCGGCCTCGTGAACTTGAACTCGAGCGAGAGCTAGAGGTACTTCGAGCGAGTCTCGAAGCTGCCCAGGCGTCGTTTTCGGCAAGCCAGGAGCGGGTGGCGGACCTTGCGAGAGGAAAGGAGAGCGCAGAGAAGGATCGGGAGTTTTTCCGCGAGCATTATGCCCAGGCGTCTGGGTTCGTGACTTCAGTCCGTGAGGAAAATGCCGAGCTACAGAAGGAGGCGCAGATCGCTAGAGATCAAGCGTCAATCGGGGTTGACGCGGTGAAGGCTACGTATATCGCGCGTGTCAAGGCGTTGGAGGATGATGCTAAGACGTATAAGCGCCTGGCGTTGTTCATCATGGAAAAGGATATACGCACTAATGATGACATCAGGAGGAGGGCCGCCGAAGAACCTGAGTTGAGGGCACGGTGTGAGGAGCTGGCGAAGGAGTTTCGGATGCTGAGGAATGAGATCGTTGATTTGCAGGAGGAGGTGGATGACAAGGAACTCAAGATAAAGGAGCTGGAGCAGCAGTTGAGGAATTGGCAGAGTCAGGCGACGGTGTTGAATGCCGATTTATGCAAGGTGAAAAGTTTACAGGAAGGAGAGGGTAAAGTGTATCAGTGTGGGTGGAGGGTTGGTGACGATGCCAATGTTCCTTGCGATGAGGTTTTCGCGACATATGAGGTTTTTCCTTTCCCTAAAAATTCAAAATGGTGTCTAATGGTATTATTACATGCAGGAATTCGAGCGGCACATGTTTTCGGCGCGGCATCTAGACGTGAAGCGCACGGGTATATAAATCTTGTCACGAGGTTCCTTGCTTGATTATACTTTTCTATATCACGGTATCTGTATGAATATCACCACGAGCACTGAAGCGTGAAAACGTTTGGTTGTATTTATGATAAAAAAGCAAAGAAGGATGAAACCAGAATGACCGGTCACCGGTAAGATAGAATGAGAAGGAATCACAGTGGAATAGATACACACTCTTCACTATCAACAAATTAGGAAGGATATCGTAGTGGTGGCCGAGACGGTACGGAAGAAAATCTCGCATTGATATCGGTGTGATCAACAGATGAATCCATGTCGAATCCGACACAAATCCCCACCTGTTCGTCGTCCATACATTGGCAGAACCACAAGACCTTGGAGTGTAGGTAGGCAAGTGCCATCAGAGGTCAGTAGAATTGCAAGCGCGGGAGCACAATGGTTTGATTACACACAATCCTTCAAGCTATCAAGCGGTCACATACTCCTATCATCATTTTTGTGCAGTCCCTGACAAGTTGAATAAGAGTCACAATCCAGAACAGTGATTGAACAAACCAACGCCACCAGCTGCAACCAAAACCACAACCATAGTGCAAGAGAATCCCTACGTAAATACCGAATCCATCCACTGCTTCATGCGAACACAACCCTCATCGACGTGCATATCGGTTAGCCATCTAGCACAAGACATGAGCTTGGCACCTTGTATCAGGGCTTCGTAGTACTCTTCGTCTTAAGCTTTGACAATCTGTAAATGAGATTTCAACACATGAATCCAATCAAGTCACCAAGGCTCACCTGAAGATAAAAAATGCGTAATCGCTCGCTTTCCTCTGGGCTGTCTAACCAAACACAGGCATCGTAACAAAGCCATGGAGGATATTCAGCTGCAAGAATTGCAAGTTTTATCAATTGCTACTCCCAATCAATAATACCAGTGATTTGACCACGTTCGTCTACCAAGATATTCATATCATTGAGATCCGCGTGCACTAGAACACACCGTGATAGTGAATGAGCAGACTTCTTGGACGTCAAATTGTCAAGGATAGCGTTGATGTGAACCTCAAGCTCGTCCAAGTGACCGCGATCGTCTCCACCAATAGTATATGAATGTTTCTTCATCTCCAGCAAGAAATCAAAATATTCTTGGATATCGTCAAATGTTTTGGTAGGATCACGAAATCGAGATTGTACAGTGATAGCGGGTACAACATCATCACTTGACGTTGAGGATATACCAGGGACGAATAAACCAATCTTGGGCGGTACCTTCAATCGGAACATCTCTAGACAGAAGTGCGCATAAGATTGCACTGTACGCTCCTGTGAGGCGATTATTATGTCAACATTCCCAGTAACGCGATTGGACGCACCTTAGCTTTTGTATTTAGAAGGCCATACTGATTCAGCATTGGAACACCAGGCAACTTTTCGATGATGAAGAAAGTACGATCAGCATCTGGTTCGTCCATCAATGAAAGCGCCAGAGGCGAAAGAAGGCCTGGTGTTGGAAGTTTAGAGGATCTTTTGAGCCAAGCCAAGAGGCGAGCTTCAATGCGCAGCTTTCTAACGCCCCAGTTGTCCTCATCCAAGTCATCCGTGAGTAGAATCTTTCTGGCGATGATGCTGGCACCATCTTCGAACATAATTTCGAGGGTCTACATACCTAAGTCACCATACAACAAGTACTTTAGAACACTGACCAAATTATCCGATGCGGCACGAATCATGACGAGGCTGGTATTTTGCCGAGGGAAGGAGATACTTTTGTGAGATGAATGACTGCAGTTCAGTGGCTGGGACAGCATTGTCATCAACGGATGAAGGAGCCGGAGGGATGAGTTCAATACCGCCTCGATAATTATAGAATGGAATTTCGGACATTGTGCTGGGGAAGTTGATGTTGAGTTTGATGCCCTTATAATTAAAAGGAGTTCTAAAGTACGTACATAGGTTTTCTCCAATAAACAGGATACTGACCCGTGATCCTCTGTCATCTGATATGATCAAGGTCTGATCTAGACCCAGCGATACTAAAGTAAATCGGGGTATGAAAAATAAGAAGCTTATTGAACTCTAGAGAGAAAATAATACGTATCGATGATGGAAGAGGGGAGGTAAAGGAGAGAAGGAAGGGTCCTCTTTCGTGGTTTAATGACAGTCGCATGATTTAGATGTCTTATGGGTCGACAATGCAAGTGCATAATTGTATTACAGCGTACGCATATGGGGACCTCTCATACGAAAATGAAGGTGGGTGTGTAGTTGTACAGACTTGGGTTGATGAGACGCGACGACAAATTATAGCTGGCAGCGGATGAGCCTTCACGTCAAGAACCGAGACGTTGGAAGCGTGCCATAAGATAATGACCGCAAGTTAGTGTCATAACGGAGAGGGAGGTATGTTTCCGCGCTTTGACCAGTTGACAACTGGGAGAATTTGTGTATACCATGCAGAAATGAGTACAGTGGCAGTGAGAGATCCGCAACTTATTGTGGGTAAGGCGAGGTCAAGAAAGAGAGATCAGGACCTACAAGCAACGGAAAGATAAATTGTAAGAGGGGAGAACCAACAGACTGGAAAATTCTCATGTAAAGAGGTCTGAGGCACTCTCTGAGGCATATGCATGAACACTTGAGCTCGGAGTCGTGACACACTGGGAAGGGATTCGGGGCGCGAGATATAAGGCAAAGTGACTCTGGAGTTCATAGACATACACGTTCATAACAAGCTTTGAAGCTTGAAGCGTTCGCATTAAGAGCCGAGTTCGGATTTCGGAGTACTTGTTTGGTCACGATCACGTGGAATGTGACCTCGCGCATTTACCGACGAAGTCAATTTCCAATTGCAGGGTTTTCTCACTCACTCGTCAGCATCGCTGAAATCCTTAAAGTCTACTCTCATCAATACTATAGAGCCTATAACCTCAGCTTGTCAGCAACTCAGTCCTACATTCAACAAACATGTATCTAAGAATCTCTCATCTCCTCCGAGTTATCACGCTTGTAGGCCTACTCCAGACAAACGCCGTGCTCGCTTCAGTCTACCCCACGCACCCAGTAGCGAAGACTAAACTCTTCTCAGGAAAACCTGAGGTGATCACCTGGAGGGACGACGCGCGGAAGCCGTATCTCGAGGATATGTCACACATGAAGATCGAGCTGTATAATAATACCGTAAGTCTGACTCGGGCTGGGCGTTTTATTGTTTCGTGGACTAGAGAACCGATACGAAACCGTGTTTTTGAGGCTCTGATCTGGCATACTCATTGATTTCTCTTCTTGCGCAGGACTACATCGCCACGCTCGCGAAACAGGTTGATCCTACCGATCGGTCGCATACAGTTTCCATCCCTTCAAAACTACAGACTGGTTATACATAGTAAGAGACCCATTGACTTGTTTTTACCACCTTTCATTGACTTTAATCTCCAGCGCACTCGTTTTCAAAACAATAAACCCTCCTATGTCCTTTTGGAGCGCAGATTTTACTATTCTCTCTGAATCTCAGAATTACATCTTCTCCGCTCGACCCGCCGTTGTCAACACTACTACGACCACTGCTGCATCATCATCATCGTCGTCGTCGTCGTCGTCAACACCATCGTCCTCTTCGAAATTCGATTCCTCTACGGCGCCAACTCCTCATCCGAATCCTATAGGTGCTCATCCAGGCAGTCCCTACAGAGACGGAGGCGATGAATCCAAGAACAGTGCTGCGACAAAACTTGATTCGAAAACGATGCATTTACGCGTTCTGGTAGTCTTCCTTGCTGCGCTCGCCGGCGCGTCGATGGCGTTGTAGATCTTTGGTTGTTGACCAACCGATGTATTTGTATGATCCTGTACCACCAGACATGTACAACCTAGCCCCCTTTCTTCTGTATTTTTACCTAAAAATTAACCACGTCTCATAATGGGAGTAAATCTTTGTCTTATTGAGTACTAATCCCGTCCGACGCGTCTAGGGCTGACCAAAATCACCCGCGGTTGGCGCGGTTTGGGCACGTGATACACGGACCAGGATCCGAGTGGCAGAGCTGTGGTTCGTTCAAACTTTGGCACCAAAACTTTTCGTCATGCTCAGCGTACAGAGAATAGCTAAAAAGGTCTGCATATCTCTGCGATAGCCTATATTAGATATTAAGAGTGTTGAAGGTTGCAGGGAGGCGACTGTGCCAGACAAGCCTGCAAGTTGGGAGTTGGAAGCGTGGACTTGCCACTGCAGCGGAGCCATACGACGTGGTCGTGATTGGAGGAGGTAAGTAGGCTGCAAACTAGAAAAGTTCAATTGATGGATGGTAATTGTAGGCCCTGGTGGCTACGTTGCTGCTATCAAAGCGGCTCAGCTCGGTCTACGCGTGAGTTTTTATGTGGTATGAGTAATCACCATTCAAGTTACATTTTTGTGTAGACTGCCTGTGTCGAGAAGCGTGGATCACTAGGCGGAACATGTTTGAACGTCGGGTGCATTCCGTCGAAAGCTATGCTTAACAATTCGCACATCTACCACCAAACCCAACATGACTTGAAGAGGCGTGGTATTGATGGTGAATTACACTTACACTCTTATTTCTATTCGATGAAGATTCTCAAGGTATCCCTACAGTCACTGGCGTTAGCTTGAACCTTCCTGCCATGCTCAAGGCCAAAGATGACGCAGTGTCGAATTTGACAAAGGGCATTGAGTTCTTGTTCAAGTCGAACAAGGTCGACTACATCAAGGGCGCCGGATCTTTCGCCTCACCTAACAAGCTCTCCGTGGACCTTCTCGATGGTAACAAGACTGAAATAGATGCTAAGAACTTTGTTATTGCGACGGGATCGGAAGTGACGCCGTTCCCTGGTGGAGGCATCCCCATTGATGAGGAGCAGATTGTCAGCTCGACGGGCGTGTTATCATTGCAGAGGGTCCCTGAGAAGCTCGTTGTTATCGGTGGTGGTATCATTGGTCTGGAGATGGGTAGTGTATGGAGTAGGCTTGGGGCTGAGGTGACAGTTGTCGAGTTCCTTGGTGGTATTGGTGGTGTTGGTATTGACGAGGAGATTGCGTGAGTCTTTCTGTCTCCTTGTCACCGCGTCATGATTCTAACAAAGGCTCAGAAAACAATTCCAGCGCAGCTTGACGAAGCAGGGACTCAAGTTTAAGCTCAACACCAAGGTCCTTTCTGCTGAGAAGAAGGACGGCCGGGTTTACCTTAAGGCCGAGGCTGCTAAAGGTGGTAAGGAGGAGACCATCGAAGCTGACGTTGTCCTTGTTGCCATCGGTCGCCGACCTTACGTCGAAGGTCTAAACCTTGCTGCTGCCGGAGTCGAGCTTGACAACAGGGGACGCATCATTATCGATAGCCAGTTCACCACCTCTGTCAAGCACATCAAGTGCATTGGTGACGTTACCTTCGGACCCATGTTAGCTCACAAGGCTGAGGAGGAAGGTTCGCCATTTCAATCAATCTCTGACATCTCCTGATGTTTGCTGACAGGTATTGCCGCTGTGGAATACCTCAAGAAAGGCCACGGGCACGTGAATTACAGCGTTATTCCTTCCGTTATCTATACCCATCCTGAGGTTGCCTGGGTCGGCAAGACGGAGCAGGAGCTCAAGGCGGAGGGTGTACAATACAACGTCGGCAAGTTCAACTTCTCCGCTAACTCGCGTGCCAAGACCAACTTGGACACCGAGGGCTTCGTCAAAGTTCTAGCGGAGAAAGAGACTGACAAGATCCTTGGCGCGCATATCATCGGTGAGTCGGACTAGGTGTCGATGAACTAGATAATGGGGGCTGAGATTTAAATAGGCCCTAATGCTGGTGAGATGATTGCTGAGGCTGGTCTTGCTATGGAGTACGGCGCCAGCTCTGAGGATGTTGCCCGAACATGTCATGCACACGTATGTTTTGGTCTCTCTTTTCTTTGGTTTCTCAAACTAATCTTTTGTCGCAGCCTACACTCAGCGAGGCGTTCAAGGAGGCGGCAATGGCAGCCCATGCAAAGGCCATTCATATGTGATAATAATATCTGCTAACAACTACCCTATTGTCGTTACCATTTCATGTTCTAGGTCAAGGCTTAATATTATTCGATAGACTGACTTCTCGGAACCCTTCTCCAGTACCTCTTCCTATTGCGAAGATTTTCGCACATCGTCAACCGCCCAACCTTGGACCAGGGACTGTCGTCATCTGGGTCAAACGAGGGGTCATCTGTGGACAAATAGAAACGTTGAGACAGGAAAGTTGCGCGTAGAGCTGAGGCTATTAATGACGCGTCTCCTTTCTTGATAGGCGAATATCCAAACTGTAGGGAGACAAGGTGTTCCTTGCCACCGTTGGACAGGATGGCGAGCTTGGTGGCATCAACCGTGAGCTGGATTTTCTTGATATCAGGGCATTGAGCCGCAAGGGAAGAGATGCCAGCGATTGTGGCGTTGGGACGCTTGCAAACACCTGAATGCGGAAAGAGGGCGTAAGGACCTCGAGCTCAAATTCCTCAATGAGGGTCATTGATGAACTGGATGGTTGGGCATTCTATTCTTGGATTCTCGTTCACCCTCTGTTGTCCCGAGTTGCTATCTCGGCAGTCATGTATACCTGGCGGTTTGTCAAGTTCACTGCGGAGGAATTCATGTGCTTCTTGGTGTCAACTACTATATCCTTCTTGTGAAAACTCTCGGATGCTATATATTGCGCGAGTGATGGGACTCAGGACATTATAAATATCTGGAGACACTGCGCCCCGCCAAACGGTCTGCAAGCCAGCTCCAATCAACACTTAAGTCCGAAGTCGTTCGCGCCCTTACCTGACACTTCTAGCCTTTTACAGTTCGGACGCAATGACGCAGACGTCTTTTAAGTAATCCTAGGTAGGAAAACTCTATTTGTTCGTGTGATATTGCTACACACCCAATTGGATCATGCTGGTGGTTCGGCGGACACACTCGCTGGTGACGCAAGAGGCGAATTCAAAGTATTCGGCCGGACCTTCAAATATCTCCTTAAACGGGCCAAAAAGCACAACTAGCCTGGAGCAGACTTTGTAAACATCCATCACCCATCTTCCGGGACACAAAAACAACCTCGCTCGTGTCACGGTGTAACGTGTTGCAGTTGCCCATGAAGATTTGTATCGTCCTGACTACTCAAAATCTTGAGGACAGACAATGTTAACAGTATCTGATGAGTATGCGGTTTGGGGATAGGAGAGGAAACCGAAGTGATCTGGGTATGTGCCAAGGTCTTAGGTATACGTGTGGTGAGGCTAGGTCAGTTCTAACATTGTGACTGGATTTCTTGTACTACACCAGTTCGAATAAGCGTCGTTTGGTGTGATGTGATCAGAGGGGTGAAAGCGTCCGCGCAAACAGATGAATCATGATGCAAAGACAGACTAAGTTACATGACTTTGGGGGTGCTCAATTCTTCGTTCAGTTCGTTCAGTCGAGAGAAATTGACACATTGCCTGATACTGCCGAGAAGCCGGCGAAACGATCGTTCGAAACTTTCCTTTTATGCTGTAAGTTATCAACTCGGGCCTAGCCACATCAGCAACTACATCCCCAATTGTTGAGCCACACCTCGGCAGGTTGCAGAGAGACATCCTCGAGGTCTTGAGATAAGTTGGCTGTGTTGTCTTCTAGGATTTGAATCGACGAGGAGCTCAATCGTATACGACGCGACACAGTGGACGATTGTACCAGAGAAGCAATCTACATTGGAGGATAGGACAGCTCGTTACCTTCCAAATTTCGATTCAACTTGAAGTGAGGAGGAAACCATGAGATCCTTACAATTTGAGATAGACTATTTGTTCGTATGACCGTCCAAAAATCCGTTGACAGTCACATACATTGGAAGAATGTCACCAGAGGTTCGATCTCAGACCGGAGTAACTTGTTCGCAGGTACCAAAAAAACGCGGTATACAGCCGCCATTGCTGTTACATCTTTAAGATACCTGGATTCAGACTTGCTAGTTCTGTCGAAGTAGAGAATATAACAGATCAAAGTGATTATTTAGGTGAGTATGAGGCACGGTGGTAGAGAATGTAGTTCTTGGTGGATCTATTAAGATAATGGTTATCTGGGGTAAGTAGTATTAGGTCGCACCAACATTTAGGAGCGACGGGCTTGTACCTTGATATTGGGACCTACTTACAGCTCACGGTGAATTATCTACAATCTTTTGTAACAATACCAACGCTGGAGACGGGGAATGTCCCGACACTAGAAATCGGAGCAATCAAAATTTGGTCGTAGCTCAAGCGCCCAAAACTCGGGATACAGCTAGTCTGAGGTCGGACGTGATGATGGATAAAGAGCGCTGTCCAAGGTCTGCCATGTTTGGGTGCCCCGGTCAAATGCTATTGTTTCTCCGACTCGGAGAAGGGCGTACATATGCCCATTTTGAGTCAATGGGTTCAATCACGTTCGACTTCAAACTTGTGACCACGCCCTCTTTCGTGAAAATTTGTAATCCTCTGCAACTCTTGGTCTACGCTTGTCAACCTTGAGTACTATATTTTACGCTGCCCAGCTAGTGGCACAACAGGCGCAGTCTTGACCTGATGCATGTCTCTCTCATGGAGCCAGCGCAAACTACGGTTGGCGTCGCTTTTGAAGTGTGGTCAAGGAGACGAGGACGCAGAAGGTTTGGTTCTTGATCGTATGTTGCATGGACAAAGCGTCATTGGAAAGACTGGTACATACCTTTGTTTTCTGCTTCCTATAATATTTTGTTGACGCATACGAATACGAAAAGCGAAGACAAGCGAAATCGACGCGATTCGATTTAGTGACAAAGATCTAACGGTTGCGGGAGCACTGGAGTACGGCCAGTTTGGTGTGGTGCGTCGCATTATCTTCCAGTTTGAACACATGTACTTCATGGCAAGTTCGACAGATCTATGTCGTGACATGCAATCTCAATGGACGTGTATATGTACGCAAATCCATCGATAAGAAGTTTGTACTCAGAAATCGTGATGTGCGTCCATCCGATCTCAATACACGAAGTCTGTTGAGCTGTTGCCCCACGACAGCAATGCTCACCCCAATTCGAACGCGATATATTGTTACAAGCGTACAAAACTAACTCACAGTGGGCTCCACATCTTCTTTGTGCATTTCAGACACAAACCCATCTCAACCTTGTCATGGATTATGCGGAAGCTGGTAACCTCTGGGATGTCCTTGAATCTAGTCCACTGGATGGCAGGGTCAAGGAATCCGATCTCCTGTGGTGGGCTCCTCAACTTGTCAGTGCGATCCATTGGTGTCATTCCCAGGGATTTGTTCATCGGTAGGTTCTCGGACCTCTCAAGGCAATTTTCCATTTACGTTGCCCTTAAGTGACATCAAGCCTCATAACTTCGTATTAACGCCAGATGCTCATGTCCTCTTGATTGACTTTGGTTCAGCTGCGCCTTTACTGCCTCCTGATTCCACCGGCGCACAGAAAGTGCAAAAGCGGTATTGTTTTATCCCCTGTGGAACATGTGACTACATCTCTCCCGAGGTCCTCCAAGCTCACGAGGAAGCACTGGTTGCCCTCGAAATAGACGATGGTGACACAGCTCAACTTGGGGACACCCAGGGTTATGGCCGCGAAACGGACTGGTGGAGTCTCGGTGCGATGCTATACGAGATGGCCTACGGGCACGCGCCATTCTTTGCCAAGGATATCAAGCAAACGTATCTGAGGATCATGGACCACAAGGTTAGATGGACTCTGTGCTATCCTTTGGCACATCTCTGACTATGTTCTCAGAAATACCTCCGTTTCAACCGTAACCAATCCATCTCTCCTCAGTATCAGGACTTCCTGTGCCGGCGAGTGGATAAACATCTAAATTGTTGCGATAACTCACTCTGTTTTTAGACTGTTGAACAGCGCTGAACTTCGTCTCGGGCGAAAAAATGTTCAGGAAATAACTCAACATCCTATCTTCCGCGGACTGGACTGGACTAACCTACCAACTCGTAAGTCTACGTCCTCTTTTCAATATTGAATTAGTGTTCACAATAATGTATCTAGACCAAGCTCCTTCAGATCTTCATCTTCCACAATTTACATATACTGAACCTGCGAACCTTGCGCATTCCCCTGCTCCTATTGGATATCAGGATGAGACGTATTCTCAAGGATTTGCATTCTCAGCATTATTTCAATCTTCCGATGCATCCACATCGCCAGGTTTATCTATCCTACGTTCCAAATCTTCTCCTGACCCTCCTCGCCCTATCGAAGAAGACGCCACTGCATCGTTTATCGGATTCAGCTGGGGACCCACAACAGATGCCTTCGCGGTCTCGCAGAACAATGAAGATCTCGGGGAAGGACATACTCTTTCATACATGGATACTCCCCGTCCCATGCGTATACTCTCAACACATATCATCACCCCACAATATCCGGCCCACGTGACACCACGGCCTGGTGGGCACGACAACTTCACCACACCAGTCCGACCGAGTGGTCTGCCACCACCAGGGACGCTCCTGCGCACGGGAACAGTCCGGCGCACGGGCGAACGCCGCAACGTCACGGACCGCGAGGCGATGAAACAGCTCGTTGATTGCATAGGCATGAGTGTGCGTAAAAAGGTCCTCGAGAGCGGGCGTAAACCCCGTCTACTCACGCGGTCTGGTAGTACTACCACGAACGGTGGATTCGTTCGTAAGGAGTTACGCTTCACAGCTGCTACGCCCATCCCCGGTCCGAACCTCCTTGACTCCGCCCCAAACACCGATAGTGGAGCGAAGGTTGCTTCGTCTTTGCGCTCGCGTAGTGCGGTCCCCCTGAAGCCTATACTGGTGAACAATCACAATCAGCCAGCTGCATGGTCAGGCTCAGAAGACACAGACTCCGAGGACCCGCCGAGCCCCAGTCCGACCCCTCGTCCGGGATCAGCGATGTCAATATTATCGAGACGCAGCGGGACACCGACTATTAGCTCTGCGAGGATTGGGACGATGACGTCTAGCTCGAGCATGAGCACGATGTTGGGTGTTCCGACGAACACGAGTCTGCGGTCGTTGCCGAGTTTTAGTCGGTCGGCGGACTTAACTGAGTCGTTTAGAAGCCAACTTGTGGAGAATCGGCTGGAGAGAGGGAAGGAAGGGGAAGAAAGTGGGAGGGATGGGGAAGAGAGCGGGCCTATGACTGATAGGACTTTTGATGAGATGGAGGACAGGTTGACTTCGATAATGGGAGTCATTCGTGGGGTGGAAGATGGGTTAGCCCAAGTGGTTACGATGATACAATGAGTATCTATTTCATACGACCTCAGAGTATAGAAGGGGGGTTATACTGATATGTCACACTAAGGAAGTACTCTTGTCTATTCTGTGGGGAAGTAATTATAAGTGAATCCTAATAGTATAAAAGCAGCCTATATCTAGACCTTAATAAACTGATTAGATCAAGTCATGGTGGGTAACGGAACAGTATGGCGAGTCCCACTGCGCCTCCGCTTGCGCCCAAGATTCCAATGACTAGGCCAGGTAAGCTCATCTTGATTCTTGAACGCTCTGATAGATTAGAATCAATAGTATATCAGGGGTACTTCTGTCGAGACAGTGTGTGTTATTATATGTTTAACAAAAGTTGTACAATGAGATGATAGTTCAAGAACTGATATGATACAAGTATACGTATAATGTAGTGATAACAAGAATAGGACGTTTCTCAATTCTAAAGACCTCGTTCCCCAACTTCCTGCTGGATCCCGCCCACGACTTGGGTCGTGAGCCTCGAGATAGACTCAACCACGTCATACAACGCAGGAACAAGAAACGGTTCCTTACACTCCATTTGGAAGTCCTTCAAGGCAGTCTCTGCCTCGATTCTCATCCTCGTTTCTGCCTGAAGTTGCGCTTCAAGCTTTTGCAGCTTCTCTCGCAGCGCTAAAGCGCCATATATAACCAACTCAGCGCTATCGATAGATTTATGTATAAAGACGTACCAATCTCCTGGGGAGTTTCTCGTGGAGGCGCAGAGTGCCCTAGTGCTTGAAGTTCTAAGACGATAGAAGTCTCACGGCATAGGCTAGCATCTATCTGCCCTCGCAGGGATCGCAGCTCATACTCTAACCTGCCGATCTTACTCCAAGTATCATCATAGTTTGTCTCATTTGCCAGACGAGTTGATTTTGGGGGTGGCCGACACGGTCGAGAGTCGGGTGGACTGGAACTACGGTTGCGTTTGCGAGAGACGATGGAAGGCTGCATGTGGTTTGGCATGCGGTTGGAGGAGAAAGTAAGCCCGGGTATCTGGATATCCATTACTCAGTGGGAGAAGATGACACACAGGGTACTGACTAGGTCGGAACTCTCCGGACGGAGGGACAGTGAAGGGATCTATCGGGAGACATGTATGAGTTTTCCAGGGGGAGATGAACGAAGTCGTTCGGCTTACAACTGGTGGTTCGGCAAGAACTTTGATGGGCCACTAAAAAGTGATATTAAGATCCAGAGAGGAAGCTTGCTGTCGCAGGAAGGTACTACCCTGGGTGTAGTTTGCTTTGATGAAGATACTGATAACGGAGTATAAGACTGCCTAGTCACATTGCCAATGAGTGCACCCTTAACCTCAAATCAACATAAACGCCCTTAATACTCTCAAGAAAATACCGACCAATTGCATGGGTGCTGCCGGCGATGGTATAGACGACGCGACAGAGTCTCTGTCTTGAATTCGAGCCGGAGTTCGAGGGGACTGTAGAAAAAACAAAGTTCAAGATAGGCGCCCAAGAACAACACGTGTCAGGGACTTGCATCAGGAAGAGACGGCTCGATTGGCTCGCTTTTGGGTATCTTGAGCGCTGAAGCCATGTCATCAAGCAGCATCTGTGCCTCGGCTTGCGCTCCGCCCCACGTGCGCCACACGATAGTTTGTGGATCCAAGGTTACGCTAGAATTTGTGCGCGTAAAAAGATGTAAATGATGTACGCCTACAAATGACATGTGACGTACGTCCCACCAGGGCTCTCTCGTAGACTGAGCCGACAACTAGTTGATTTGTTAACATTGTATAATACTTCGAGGGTTATTTTTCGTACATAGAAAGCTCCTTCAATAAGCGTCGGCGCGCACCTTCTGGATCTTGACCGCATATCCGTGTCGATAAGTGCTTGCGTAGAGTCTGGTATGATCTCCGTCATCATTTAACAAGTCAAAATCTCAATCTTTTTTACGCACACTTATAGTGGGAACCGCTGCCCACATGAATGAACATTCTCCTTTTCCGCCTGGCAGAGCCCTAATTAGTGTCTTTTCCCTCTTGGGATGCGGAAGCTTCAAAGTCAAAAGGTCCTCCCTCAGGATGTCCATAGCTTTCTTGCTTCCTGTATAAAATTCTCGCGCCTTTGGTCCATAATACTGAACGATTACGACGAGATCCAGATATCCAGACATTGCATGTCAAACTTGAAGAATAGTCTCAGATGAGGTTTGTGACTATCACGTGATTGGCGTCATATTCCAGCTGCGACCCATTTGGGATAACAAAGCAGTGTATGTCGATATAACATTGAACGTCGCGATGCATCAAAGCAGAAGACATATAGTTTACATAGAACATTCATACTGTTGGTAGTGTGGCAACATCCCTATAGATCTCTAAACACCTAATATCCGACACTGATAAGATAGTCGGCCAGTTTCTCAACAACGGGGGTTGTTTCAGCGGCTTGTAGAGGTTGGTCATATTCAGCGACAAGTATTGCTTGCGTAGTCTTGACGACAACAATACCATCGGCCTAGTGAAGAGAAGACCTGTGAACCAAATCTCGAGAGCGTGCGATCATTCGCGAACGCACCTGCTTCTTCCCATAAAGACTACGATCGGTATTTTGAACTATGAAGAATTTCTGGCCCCGTAAGCGCAGTCCGTTAGATAGCGCGCTGGACGGCGAATTGACAGCATTGATCAGAGCCGTCTCGTCATCTGGAGTCAACTGCATAGGAGAGTCTTAGAGTCAGTTTCTCATGAACCTAGATAGTATATGTATACATACCGTGTACCCTGCAGATGCAGCCCAGACTCCACGTTGTAGACCTATGATCGCGGCTCTTGTGACCTTGCCAGATCTAATGAGTTGTTCATCAACGTAGCCTGAGCAGACATTCAGCCTTTGCAAAGACGAATAGAGTCGAAAAATCTGACTTTGCCAGGACATGTTGAATGGTCAAAGTTAAAGGACGGTGGCGCGTAAAAACAAAGGAATAGGAGGATAGTGAGAAGTCAAGCGAATCCTTTCGGAAACGGAGTCGGAGATATCCTAGATAACTTGATCGGCGATGATATAAGGCTCGGCTTATGCCGTGTCCGCTGCCTTCTGAAAAAAGCATCTTTATGGATTGTAACAATAGAAGAGCCTTTTGGACCTTGTGCATTCCTGCAAGAGTTGATTTACTTAGAGCTCGTTCCCGAGTCGCACGTGCGCATTCAAGTCATCATTCAGCTCGTGGTTGTCGATTCCACCAAGTCATCCATTATATTGAATACCGATTTTTGTAGGATGTGTGGTGAAGAAGTCGATTTAAAGCATATTTTACTGCCAAATTTTTTTTGTACCAGTTCCCAGTCTTGCTTTGGCTTCCCAGTTATGCAAAGTTGCGACACCCTGGTTTCAGAATGAATTTGTTTTAATTTGCGGTTCACGCTACAACATCCTATCCCGGGTCGTTCTTTCCTATGTCCTTCCGAGTTCATACTACACTTCCATGCTGCAGGTGACGCGAGTTTCAATTCCATCCAATAGTAGAGGTAAGAGTGAGGTCGTATTTTCCCCGTCCAACCTAACCTAACGATGCCTGAACTCGAAAAGTCCACAGGCTCAAAGAACAGTGACAAAACTGTTGTTACAGAACAGACAACGATGAACTGCTTCTAACAGCTCTTCAACAATCCAACTATGTGCTGCCTCCGGTAGCCAATTATGATTGGGTGTATTGGGCGTCGAGAGCGGGAGGAAAGCTTTGCGACTACATCCAACACATGTCCGAACCAAGGTCGTCGAGAGAATGAAAGTAGTGATTGAGCAGCGAGCTACGAACATATAAGTGACCTGCGAAACACGTCGGAGGGCCAAACATACCCCATGTGTGGCCGTTAGCGCAAACAGCAGTGGTGATATCCTGCAGTGGAACTTCGACCTGACATGCTGGGCAGAGTTCGTTGAAAGTGTTAGTGACTGGTGTGTCCTGTGGGTTAGGATAGACTGCAGCCTGTGAAATATTTTGGAGCCTGTTTCCCTCAGCCGAGAGATCCTCAGGTGAGCCGGGAAGCAATGACTGTACTACCATGCGTAGTACGAATGGTATGTCGTTGGCTGCGAAAGAAAAGTGGTGTAAGTTAGCAACGAATATTATACATGAACAAGCCCACACGAACGAGTGAGAAGGGTCACCACAGTCGTCAGATGACGAATAATCGTGCGGAGAACACGATGCGAGATCTTGTTGAGAAGATCTTGTGCCACATGTCCACATTCAACTTGTTTTGACTCATCCCCGATGTATTTCTATCAAGCGAACCAGTGATCAGAGATGACGTGAACAGATGAAAGAGAGGAAGCCTACACACCCACACAAAATCTGCCATGGATAAACGCATGCGCAAAGAGAAGAGAACATCCCAGCCAAAGAGATGCTGTACTAGGCTGGTCCTGAAAATTCGCCGTAACTCAGGCATCATACTTGTCCATGTAGGAACGTTCACAAGGAGAGAATGATCGTCGTTTCGTGGCTTCAAAAGATCAAGTATCCGAGGATAGAGGGCGAGAAGTTTAGTCCTATCTTGAAGGTGGAAAAAGAAAGGGCGGAGAAGGTGAAGGGGCGCTAGTCCCGCTGCTATTTTGACATGAAATCGAGAAAGAGGAGAATTGAGGAAGAACATACTGATCTTTGCTCCATCGAACACTGCTTGGAACTCATTGACAAGGGCATCATCGTCATTATCATTCCACAGACTGGATACCAATAGAGTACTATTGTGTTTGGCATCATGCTTGTAGCTGAAATCCGAAGGACGAGAGGCTCTGCAAGACGAGTATCAGGCACTATCGTACAGTCAACGAACCAGGGTGCGCACTCTTGAACCCATATGAACGTGGAAGAGCCATCGTACGATGTGAGCCCAGTTACGCGATTCATGTCACAAGAATCAACATCATTTTCGGTCTGCACGAACACCGAGCGAACAGCCTGCGACAATTTTTCTGAAGTCACTAGAGTGTCGTTCATTGGTGGAGTCATCGTAGGTTCACCCGAAAGGTTATATATGACATGGAAGGACCCGTCAAATAAAGTCAAAATCAGAAGATCTTGCCTCGCAATATATTGAATGCCGGAAGCGGGATGTAGAGAGGAGGAGCCAACCGAAAGCTTTTGAGTCTTTAATCGGTACGAAAGAGACCCCGACCATCCTAGATTTGATGATGAATGGCACCATAAAAAGACCTTTCCTGGTTTGCAGTACACGAGAACGCGCTATGAGAGACATATACTTAAGATTTAATGATCGATCGGAAAAAGAACCATTGCGCACTCTTTTGTGTGGGATTTCAACCCAGGACAAAGCCGTAACACTTGTTTTGTCTGGTAGACTGATCTTCTCGCTAGCGTCGAATGTCAAACGTAACTCTGGAGGGTCTGAATCTGCTTCGATGCTGAATGACTGGGTTACTTTTGATCTCTGGACACTTCCATCAGCAGCTGCGTAGGCCACCAAGGCTTCACCTAGAAATCGGATGTCAAGGAGATCCCCAAAACAAGTTTTTTAATGTACTTGCAAGTTCCTGGTTTGATTGGAGTCCAAGATGAACACGACACATGTGTGAGCCATGCTTCCATAACGGGAACAGTCAGAACATGCTGGACGGTCTCATTCGGACGGTATCTACGTATCGTTCAAAGAGTTGAACAAAATTATGTTGCTTTCGCACCTCAAAAACACGAGGGAACCTGCTCTATTTCCGACAATGAGAAGGGATCCGTCAACGGGTGGGGTTGGGGTCAACCCAAAATCGGCTTGCCGAGACCAGGTCATGCCTGAGAAAAAATGAGTTAATAACGTTGAACGGAATTTGCTGACCTTACTTGTTGTTTGGGAATTGAGAGCCTGAACAGTCTGTCCTGTTGAGGTAGCATCTCCTGCAAATGTTTCCAGGAGAAAGGTGGTGACTTCGCATGCCTTCCAGATAGAATGAAAATCTTGGTCAACCTCCAAAAATGTTTGGTTGACCTACCTTGATCCATTCCCCCTTCAGGCAGTTTTTGGACGCTGTCCAGAGGGTTAGATCCATGTTAGAGGTTAGACCTGCGAGGATACATCTGAGACACGAAGTTAGGGACAGGGGTGACTCTTCTCAGACTATTAATGCGCACCCAGAGTCTGGAGAAAGGCCACTCGGGGAAAATGTGACATCCCATAAGGCAACATCGATTGAACCCAGCGATACAGCACCCCAAGCTAATGAAATGAGCCCCAATCCGTCGGCATTTGGTATGTAGTCTACCTTGAGAGTATTCTGGCCATCTCGGCAGGTCTGACTTCTCAAAAGGGATAATGGTCCTGAACCAACCGATCGAGGGTGTACCTTCATGGTCCTTCCTTTCCTTGACTGATTTGATGACTGACGATGCGTCAAAGTGTACACCATGGTCTGGGGTCTATTAAAAGGTGAATCTATATACTTACAACGGACTTTGAGTACTTACCATGATATAAGCGGCGGTTTTTGTCGCAAAGCATGCTTGACCATCACTAGACCATTGCAAGCATCTCACCGAAGGATAAGATGTGACAGTAGGAACATTCAGAGTCGTATACACCGGGTGAGAGGCCATTGAATTTGAGAGCTGAATAAGTGGCCAGCAACGATGGTATAAACTTCGAGTAACGTTAGCCAGACATAAGACGCGTCCAGAGACGCGTTTCAAGATTTCACTCGCCTGCGCAAAACCTGGGTCACGTGCGGCTTCTGCGCTTGGAGCCTCTGCGACGAAGTTATGGTTCTATCGATATCGTTTTACTCATGATGGTTATGTCTATCTGGGTTTCGGATTATGGGTTCGAATTTTTGTTTGAATCTTCCAAAAAAAAGTTCAATCCTTTTTCCAACCTTGATCAATGTTTTCGAAGACATTTTCACAATCGCGAAGTATCTTGTTTCTGTCGTTTGTATCCATCTGGCCTGGTTTTTTTGACTAGCTTCCCTCTCCACTCGAATGTCTATACTTGGCGGTGATTCGTGAACAATTACTTTACGCGTAGACCACCAAGGTCTCTTGGAGATATCGCAACACGCCTGGCCGCAACGTCCTTTTTGCATCAGTTAAAGCCTGGCAAGGAGTAATGATCGTCCCGTAGTTCTATATCATTAATTTCGATTGTATATCATGATGGTTCTCTAGAAGGGGTTCCAAGAGACGGAGGTTGGAAGGATATATATGTGCTGCTGACCTCGGTATGTTGCTGGTTGTAATAACGAGGGAGACCTGCTTCAAGTTATAGTGTTCGATCATAGCTTTGACTCCTGAAGATATACTTGACCTCGACGAGGCTGGCGCAAATTCCAGGGTTATAAATTGACTCATCTCATTCGAGCCACGCCGAATGATGGTTGTCATTCTATTGTGTATGATAATACTGGTACTGGGCTTGAGTAGATGTCAAGTCCATGACACCCTGTAGCGTGCATTGTGGTCAACTCACAAATTCGAGTCGATCCCCTCAGATCGCTATGAATGCCTCACCACTCACGTCCTTCGACGCCAGCCCTCAGTGAATATCGATTCGTACCGGATTATCACGACACATCATACGGTACACGGATAACTCGACTTTTCAAAATGGTTTGCGTCAGGTTTCACAAGGGGAATGAAGCTCACGCGGCTGAATGCCTTGGGGACAACTCTTTCGAACTTGATGGCGCTAATCACCCTTATCCCTCAAGGGCTCTTGCCCGAGCTTCCTGCTAGTTGATTTTCTATTTGTCCTCAGGTCACAGCATGCCCAATATCGCAGACTATGTCTTGACCTTGATATCCAAATTTAGAGCTAAAAACAGATTGCATAAACCTCAGGCAAAGAGTCGTTTCAGATTGAACTCATCAACTTTGTTCAAATTTCCTTGGTAGGCGTCATACCTTCCCTACTTGGATGCTTAGACGACTGAGACTGTGGACTCAGATCAGCTTCCAGTTCTGAACCTTGACTACAGTATTCTCGTGGGTCGCCTCGAGTATAGACTGATATAAGTACTAGTTGTCCATTGGCGAGTCTTGGCTTATCCTTCAACGAAGACAACGGTGAATCTATTCTTCGATGGCTGTGACAATCTCTGTTTCAAGACATATACGACCGCAGTTTCTGTCTTGCTTTTCCTTCACGAGGATCGCGGTTCTGATCTCTTCATTCTATTCTTTCCCAGCTATGTAGCTGGTTTCTCCGAAACACGAGTATCTCACTCTTCTTCTTCTCTACCTCTTTTCTGCCGATTACCACAAAACCTACTGTCAACTATCTTGCACTTCCCTTCTATCCTAGTAATACCTTCAGGCATTGGTATAAACGGGATTCAAATAAGAATAGTGAAACAGGTATAACCATGAGTACCATAATTGACCCGACAGGTGATCATTAAGTATATGCTAATGCATATGCGCTCCCCATTAAGCTCAATTCGAAGCCAATAGAATATTCGCTTGAAAACTCCAGCTCTTGACCTGAACGGCGCGAATGAACTGGCACATAAATGGATACGTACAGTGCTGGCTTGCTGCTGTTCGATGGTAAGCGTAGCTTGGACTTTTTTCCCTACGGATGGATGCGACAACTCACATTTGGCTTCATGTTACCCACGTCTGGACTGTCGCTTGGGTAAACTGGGGCTGTACTGGGACTGTGGTGAATTGGTACTGTAAGTCATACTTTTTATCTTGAAAGGTACAAAATATTTACGTATTTTCCGAGACAATTGCTGTGCTGGCAGAGCACCGTGACTGACGATGCATCCATGATGTCCCAGATATAAAGTCACCATGCGAGTATTAATGATACTTGACTGTTTCTTAAGACAAAGTTTGGCGGATCACGTACCAGATGGTAAGCTATCGCTACATACGCGTCAGACCCCGATGTACCGGACGTTAAACTAATTGCAGACCGCTAACGCCTCTTCGAAGGTTCCGATAGCTTGACGTATATCTGGAATGCCGAGATGTTGACGAGCCCGGCATAGTAAATTCGACCAGAAACTTCGTATCGAATGTCCAACTACTCACCGATAAATAAGCAGCCATCATCTAGGATAGCGTTGCGTTTAACTCTGAGTGATGTCGATTGATGTCTCGGATGGAACAAAGGAGGTTAGTGGTAATGAGCCAATAGTTACTGTATGGTCCGCAGCGGACATCATCATTACAAAGGGCGTGGAGAGCGGCAACACATTCTCCTTGGATTCCATGACAACAATGAATGAGTGCACATATCTCGTGAGCAGCCGTCGATTCGTACTGTGCAGACTTTTGAAAGGAGGTTCAAGTGAGTGACATGACTCCGGATGATACATTCGGACTGTTGCATTGACGGCCTGCTTTGTTATGGGCCCACAACAGGTTTCATTTTGGATTTGGACTGGTTTTCTTGAAGGGAGGTTTGGTTTAAATAACCTGAAGTCGCATGGCTGAGGCGAATTGTCCAGCATATGGCTCCTGTGTGCATTCTGTAGAGAGATAAACTTTGCGGACATGACTAGCGAATGAAAGGCTATCCCGTTGGATCTTGGGATCTTGCCAAGTTCTGACGATCCACTAGTCATCGAAGATTCTTCCGAGACAATAAGGTTGATTTGGCGCCGCAGGATTCTATTTGAGTGGATCATGGGTCTACAGCTCGAGCTAGAGACTCAGTGATGAAAGCATCATGAGTCATAATCAAGAGATCATCAACTTTTGGACATCAATCAATAAACGGAGTGTCAGGGGTCGGTCTTCTGCTGTGCAGTGTCATCGTCAATTGGTCAAGGCGATCATAGTACCGCTATCCCTCTGTAACTACAGTTGTGTGCACGAGTTTCACTCATTCTTCCTTTACGACTGTACCTTACTGCCGTGCTGGTTCTCGGTATCTAAAGCCTCTGGGGCAGTTTGGGCGTGTTCTAGGCCAAGGGCAGATCGCCAGTGGTTCAAACACTCATGTCTTTTCCGAGGCGAAACATGCCGGATCCGGGAGACCTCACTGACGAGGAGAACGACGATACAATTGACCCAGAGCTGCGTTTACGAACTGTGCGCACAGCTGCTTCTGCAATTGCAGAGTCAATCAAGTCAGAACGGCGCGCGGAGCGGAGGAAGAAGAGTATTAGAGCGAGTTCGAGGTTTTTTCGCAGGAATACCACCTCCAAAAAATTGCAGCCTGCTCCTGTGGGGGCAGGTCCGTCCAAGGTCTCAGGTTTACGGCGGAATGTATATGTCAACTACCCGTTGTCGGCCATGGAGGTCGATCAGCATGGCGAGCCGGTAGTACGGTTTCCAAGGAACAAAGTTCGGACCACGAGTAAGTTTTCTTACATTTTTGTTTCTGCCACTTCTAATACCAATCAGAATATAGTATTATTACGTTTGTCCCAAAAAACTTGTATGAACAGTTTAGAAGGTTCGTGATCATTAATTTGTCTACATTCAACATTGACGATTCATTTAGGGTTGCCAACCTGTTCTTCTTGGCACTCGTTGTCGTGCAGTGTTAGTTTGATTCATTATCACTTTCTTCCCGCTAAGATTACAACCAACAGTGTTCCCCGTTTTTGGAGCTGCTGCCGGCAGTATATCAGTATTACCGCTAGCTTTCATTCTAGCCGTCACAGCGCTCAAGGATGGTATCGAAGATTACCGGCGTGGAATACTTGATGAAGAAGTCAATAATTCCGGCGTCACAAAACTTGCTGGAGGATGGGTGAACGTGAACCAACCTACTGACCCTCGGTCATGGATCGAGAAACTGTTGGGTTTGAATCCGCCGGGGAAGGTGTCGAAGGGCGTACGGAAACTGAGGGACCGAGAGGTAGGGAAAGCAGAGGCTGGGGTTAGGACCATGCTGGATAAGGCGGGCGAGTCAAGTACAAGCTTTCAGACAGCGCCCGACGTCGACCTTCGCCGTGGTGCAGGAGGGCGGAGACTTGACGATATTCAGAGCATTGATTCTCATAGTTATCCTCCCTCGTTACCGCGTGAAGCATCCCAGTCATCACTCGGTGACTCCTCGACGACCTTGACAAAGGTTCCATCAGATCCGTTCGGTTCTATGTCGCAGTATCAGCAATCGATTCATTCGCACTCGACGATGGGCGTCATCGATTGGGAGAGGCGAATCGGTGGCACTGGGCGTTGGGAAAGAACGCTTTGGAAAAAGTTGGAAGTGGGAGACATTGTTCTACTGAGGGACAACGATCAAGTACCAGCGGATATCGTTGTTCTCTCGACTTCAGATGCGGATAGCATGTGCTACCTAGAGACGAAGAACTTGGATGGAGAGACGAACCTTAAGCCCAGAAAAGCCGTCAGAGGGACGTCGACCATCCAGTCTGAGGAGGACATCGAGCGCGCGTCTTTCTATCTCGACTCGGAGCCACCACACCAGAACTTGTATCTGTATCACGGAGTGATGCGTTACAAGGACGCATCAACAGGGGAGCAGAAGCAGGAGCCTGTCACTATCAACGAGCTCTTGCTTCGTGGATGTATGCTACGGAACACGAGCTGGGTCATTGGGTTGGTGGTGTTCACAGGTGCAGATACTAAGATTATGCTGAATGGCGGTGACACCCCATCAAAGCGGAGCAAAATTGAGCGGGAGACCAACTTCAATGTTCTCGTCAACTTTGGGATGTTGACTCTCATGTGTCTGATCTCAGCCATCTTGAGTGGAATTCAGGACTCCCGGTCCAACTCAAGCGCCTCTCTCTTTGAACGGGATGTTGACCCCACAGACTCTGCTGTTGTAAATGCCCTCGTCACATTCGTGTAGGTCTTGGCGCATTGAGCTAATATTTTCTAACCAGATAAATTCCCAGGTCCTGTCTCATCGCCTTCCAGAACATCGTTCCCATCTCACTCTACATCTCCATTGAAATCGTCAAGACCATTCAGGCCTACTTCATTTCTCAAGACATCGATATGTATTATCAACCTTACGACACACCGTGTATACCCAAAACCTGGAACATTTCCGACGACCTCGGCCAGATTGAATACATTTTCTCCGACAAGACGGGAACTCTCACGCAGAATGTTATGGAGTTTCAGAAGTGTTCTATCCGTGGCATCGCTTATGGCGAGGGTATGACGGAGGCCCAACGTGGTGCAGCGACCCGCGAGGGAAAGGCGGACGCAATCGACCCAGAGGAACTCAACGAGAAGCTCATGGCGCTCAAGCAGCAGATGCTCTCCACCATGGAACGCGCGTTCAAGAACCGCTATCTCCAGTCTAATAGAATGACGCTAGTGTCGCCGCAGCTTGCTGATGACTTGACTAATCGCTCTTCCGATCAGCGTGCCCACATCATCGCGTTCTTCCGAGCCCTCGCTATTTGCCATAGCGTTCTCGCAGAGAAGCCAGATCAACAAGCCGAGCCATACCGCGTAGAGTATAAGGCTGAGTCGCCGGACGAGGCCGCGCTGGTGTCGGCCGCTCGTGATGCTGGGTTCCCGTTCTTAGGTAAATCAAAGGACGGGGTTGACATCGAAGTAATGGGGCAGCGCGAGCGGTATACACCGTTGAAGATGCTTGAGTTCAACAGCACACGTAAACGCATGAGCGTGATTGTGCGTAACCCAGACGGTCGATTGGTGCTGTATACCAAGGGCGCGGACAGCGTCATCTATGAGCGGCTTGCGAATGATCATGACCCAGTGTTGAAGGAGAAGACGAGCAAAGACATGGAGACGTTTGCCAATGGTGGACTGAGGACACTATGTATTGCGTATCGATTTCTGGATGAGGACGAGTATATGTCATGGTCAAAGAAGTACGATGATGCGACTAATGCCATCGAGAATCGCGACGAGGAGATAGACAAGGCGAATGAGCTGATCGAGCATTCGTTACATATTCTAGGTGCGACAGCATTGGAGGATAAGTTGCAGAAGGGTGTGCCCGAGGCGATAGAGACTCTTCACCAAGCTGGCATCAAGCTATGGATTTTGACAGGTTAGTTTCTCTCTGCATATGCAGTCCTGCCTAAAACACAAACGTCACGTCCGCCAGGTGACAAACTCCAAACAGCCATTGAGATTGGTTTCAGTTGCAACCTCCTCAAGAACAACATGGACATTATGATCTTGTCGGCTGACTCCCTGGAGAAGACTCGCTCTCAAATTGAAGGTGGTTTGAACAAGATTGCTTCGGTCCTCGGACCACCGTCATGGGACCCGCGCAAGCGTGGCTTCTTCCCCGGTGCTCAAGCGTCTTTCGCTGTGGTCATTGACGGTGATACGCTGCGCCACGCTTTGTCCCCAGAGCTCAAGGAGCTGTTCCTCAACCTCGGTACCCAATGCGAGACCGTCGTGTGTTGTCGTGTCTCTCCTGCTCAGAAGGCTTTGACAGTCAAACTCGTTCGTTATGCTCAATTCTACCAAGCACTGCGGAGGCTGATGCACCCACAGGTCAAAGACGGGCGAAATGCAATGACGTTGTCTATCGGCGACGGTGCGAATGATGTGGCCATGATTCAGGAGGCGAACATCGGTGTGGGATTGTTTGGACTGGAAGGTTCTCAAGCTGCCATGTCAGCAGATTATGCGTTTGGCCAATTTAGATTCCTGACCAAACTTCTCCTTGTACACGGGCGCTGGTCGTACCAACGAGTCGCGGATATGCATAGCAATTTCTTTTACAAGGTGATGTCATTATTCCTCATGTCATTGTTGCTTTTCCTCATTGCAGTTCAGAATGTCATCTGGACTCTTGCTTTGTTCTGGTTTCTTCCCTTCAACAGGTTCGTGTCATTTTTCCTTAACTCTTTTCCGAAAATGAATTGACTTTTGATATAATAACAGCTTTGATGCAACATACCTGTACCAATATACATTTGTCTTGTTGTATAACCTTGTATTTACCTCTCTGCCAGTTATCGTCCTCGGAGGTATGCCTTGGCTTCTTTTTCGTCTCATAAACCCCGACTGACGTGGGGACTTCATAGCTTTTGATCAAGACATCAATGCCAAGGCAGCCCTCGCATTCCCTCAACTCTACGTTCGCGGTATTCGTGGCCTAGAATACACTCGCGCCAAATTCTGGCTCTACATGTTCGACGGTTTATATCAATCGGCTGTGGTATTTTTCTTTCCGTACCTCGTGTGGACACTTGGTTTGGCTGCGTCGTGGAATGGAAAAGGCATCGAATCTTTATCCGAATTCGGGACTACAGTTGCGGTGTCTGCAATCTTTGCAGCCAATTCTTATGTCGGGCTAAGCACTAATTAGTATGTTACTTCTTTCTTTCTGAACAAGCTGATCTGACAAGTCAAATCAGTTGGACAGTAATCACATGGGCTGTGGTTTTCGGATCGACCATTGTCATGTTACTTTGGATTGTCATCTATTCGTTCTTCTTGACGAAAGATTTCGTTGATGAGGTGATAATTCTGTTCGGTGGTATCACCTTCTGGGCGACTGTTCTTTTCACCGCTTCCGTTGCACTTGGTAAATATCAATCATTATCAGTTTGTTCTTGATTCTCGTGCTGATCGAAATCACAGCTCCGAGGTTTGTCGTCAAGTTCTTCACAACAGTCTATACGCCATTAGACAAAGATATTGTAAGAGAAATGTGGGTACTAGGGGATCTCAAAGATCAGCTTGGTTTGAAGCGTCGACGGGCCAAGAAAAAAAAGCAAATTATTCCAGAGGCTGCGCCAATGTTCCAAGCACAGCATAACCGTTCGCTTACTGAAATGTCAAGTATGCATAACCGCTATGAGCCCGTTGTGAATTCTAGTCCCGGGCCTAAGGACTCGACTCGCCAGACATACCTGGACACCCCACCCATGAGCCAAACGAACGACCTACCGATACCCAACATCCAGTACGCGCATGTCAGAAATGACTTGGGCCAAGCGACACACCTATCTCCGATCCCAGCGAGCCCGGCGGGCAGCCGCTTTGACATGAATCCATCACCTCAACCTTCCTACTATTCCGCATCGGGGCTTCCTCCCCAGTCTCCGCTTCCGTCACCCAAGTACAAATTATCTACTGGTGAAATAACCAGCTCCCCTCCACCACCAAGCCGGCGAACAAGTTTGGCTACTGCTCGGGCTTCAGAGCAGCCATCGATGTTTTCAACTTCACAGATACGTCTCCCCCAATCACCTAATACCCTACAGGTGCCTAGCGCTTCCCACTCTCCAGGAACATTCGAAATGCAGATGCGCAACACACGTCATCCACCAAACGACTATGAATCACAGCACGGTCATGGCTATGGCTATGAGCGATCAGGGAGCTCTGCGTCCTACAATACAGCTGCCGATGACTACTGGACAGCTGAGGACGAATCCGTAGTCTCGATAAGTGTCGATGGTCATCGCCCACGCCCGCACTCTGGTTCTGCTTCTGACGATGATGATCGGACAGTAGGACACTCAGATGAGAGACATCGACACCGGCATCGTGCGCCGTCTTGGGAGGGGGGTTATGCGTTGTAAGTGTTCGTCGAGACTGGGTACCATCTTATTACTATCGCGCATCTGGATTGGATTGGAAGTCTGTTCACTTATTTTTTTTTTCTCATGTTGTGCATTACTTATAGTATTAGAGTCTTTGCAATGTTACCGGAAGTCGTTTGAAGCTTCTGACAAGAAATGAGTGTGCTGACAACCATCACGATGGGAGGCCCGGCAGTAGAATTTTATCAGAAACTTGCACAAAAGAAGAAATCAGCATATTTCGCCTGTTGGCACTTGAGAGCTTCCACTTCTCCAGGGTATCCCTCTTCTTCTTGTTGAAGAAATATTTTCACGTCCTTATCCCGAGCAATCTGGAGCGGGAGTGCCCGTATGAAGATTGATCCATTTGGAGAAATCGAGCTCAGATTCGGAAAAAATCGGCCACTAGAGTTGGAGTCAGAAATATTAGAAACCCACAGAATTACCATGTGTGGGCACACAGCAGCCGATATTATTATCCGACCTCCGCATTTTGCTTTTCTATCGTCATCATGCCCCCAATCACGACAAACGAATCTCAGGAGCAGTCAACGTCGACGACCTCGTCAATACTCAAGGAAAGGAGGTTCAAGTTGAGTAGGTATGCATGATTTGCTCTACCCTTTTAGACTTGGGCGTCAAATACTTTCTTAACCTTGGAATCGAATAGGGCTTGTGATCGATGTCGGTGAGCGTATACTCTTTATCAGTCTTCTCTAGATATAAGTCTAATTTGGGCTCGACACAGACGGAGGAGGATCAAGTGTGATGAGGGCCACCCGTGTCAGGCATGTCTTACGGCCAACTCTGCCTGTACATTCGAGGAACCAGGAAAGAGAACACATCCTCACAAGTCCAAGTGAGCGCTTTTCAGTCCAGATTTGTTTTCCTGGATCTTTTACAGTCTTGTTTTTAACGTCGCTCAGACGAACAGCGACCCTGGAGGACCGTATGCACCATTTGGAGACTCTCATACAAGCCATTCCGCCTGCGGTGTTTGCAGCGGGGGGCATAATACCATCCAACATAGGACAGCAGTCCTCCACAGAAGCTGCTGCTAGCCCTGTACTACCTTTTGCGTTCCCCACACAATTTTCCTCAGGCGTTCCCCCTCCATCTTTGCATGTGTTTCCCCTCACAAACCCATCCACACATTTCACTCGTGATTCTAATGCCAATGGGGAACAGCATCATGGAACAGGTTCTTCGCTTGACTCTAATCACAAGATGACCCCGGATCAGCTCGCGGAGGAAACGTCGCATATGTCCCTCGCCGCCTCATATCTTTATTTTGACGACGAAGGCTACACCCGATGGCAGGGCGAAACGTCTGGACTTCCAGTTCTTGACCTGCTTGTTGAACGCCACACCCCGTCCTCCAACCAAGAAAAATCGGCGCCGACGCCAGATAGTTCTCCGTCTAGCAAACTTGATAATGCGACTAATTTGGACTGGTTCCCCGACCGAAAGCCCCGAAGAACGGATCTCAACCCCCAGACATTATGGCGTTTGATGACTTCCTACATTGTCCCGGAACTGATGGATAGGTAACATATACTTTCCTCTATCGTTTGAAGAACATATTAATATCGAGTTTAGTCTGGTACAGTGCTATCTATCAACCTCCTATTACATTCTTCCTTTCCTCCATGTTCCAACTTTTCTTTCTGTAAGTCCACTCGGTTGCAGACATGGCTTCTTACCGAGCTCCTCTTAGGACTACGGAAACCCAGAAAAATGGGGTGAAGCGGGTTTTGCATCGTTTATCGTTGCGGTTTGTTGCTTAGCTTCGCGACATATCGACGATCCCCGTGTTCGTTCCAACCCTGCTGATGGTATATCTTCAGGAACACACTGGTTCGAATTATTTGGACGTCTTAGAAACCTTCCCATTGCCGATCGGCCCACGTTGTATAATATACAAGCAAATCTCATCGCTGCTGTATACGCTGTCGGTTTAGGGAAGCTTTCGAAAGGAGCTGCTCTTCTAGCAGAGGCTGTAACGATGTCCATCGATGCTGGTCTCCATCGTTGCGCAGATGATTATGATCTCTTCGACCCTATTGAAGATGAAGTCAGGAAACGTACGTTCTGGTGCGTATATATCTGGGACAAGCAACTAAGCGCCCATTTCGGCCGACCGCCTTTGTTACGCCTCAGAGATTGCGATGTGTCAGAGCCAGCACCTGTGGATGACGAGTACATCACTCGAGATAGCGTAGGGACGCCTCCGCCTGGAACAGAGTGCAGACTCACCGCCTTCATATGCTCCCTGCGAATTATGGTTGTCATGGAGTCCGTCCTTGATGTTCCTCCAGTACGGAATTATGGTGACTCTTCGTCATTCCTGCTACGTGCGACACACGTCCTGTCGGGGTCACGAAGATTCAGAGACCTCCGAGACGAGGAAGCATTGTTGGACGATATACACCGCAGCATACCCCCTTACTGGCAACATACTCCCGAGACACTGGCGAGTGAGGATATCATCCGGCTTACGCAGGCCGAAAGATTGCATTGTGCAGAGCATTTCGCGCGGCTGTTGATCTACCGTCATAGGTTCTCAGAACTCATGGCCGAGCGGACAAGTGGAGGGTTGGATGAAACAGCTGGTGAACAAGAGAAAGCAGCTCTTATTGCAGCACAAGCTTCGGCTCTTCGGATTATCACGACTCATCTACAGGTCGCAAAGAAAGGCCTGATGACCTACTGTATGTTTGGTCTTTGTCTTTGTTCTTCGAGTCGAAGCGGCTTCATACTGATGTTTCCATAGATGGAGTACACGTGATTCATCAGTTAACACAAGCTGGAAGGACACTCGTCGCCATTTTGCTTAGCTGTAAGACAGAAGAATTACAGCATCTGATACCCCCAGGTCTCGACGCCCTCCGTTCCTGTGTCGGCTTGCTACGTAGGTTCAGCGGTCGTTATGTGTGCGGACTTCGGTCCGGTGATCTCATGGAAGAGTTTTGTCGACGTACAAGGTTTCCCTTCAACTTCATTCTAGTTTATGCTCACTCTCTTCACAGTAACACATATTCCACTGGAGACTACACAGAGAGAACCAAATGCTAGTAACCGACCGCCTTGGATACGTCCCGTGCGGAAGAAGAGCGCGGCGCGTTCAGTTGGCACGGCGAATACGGACTCGCCTCCACAGCACAGTAGCCCTGAAGGCTTCTCTACGACAGATTTCTTTGTAGATCCTCCCAAAAATGGGTCATCGCTCTTTGTGTCATCTCCTCCTGTCCCGTCAGTTACATCACCTATGAGCCACACCCAGCCCCAGCTATTCTCGCCGGCAAATCAACCACAAGCGCAGTTTATGGACACATCTGGAATGGGGTTCGACATGATACGGGAAGACTCACAGATGTACATGCCTCCGTCAGACATGATGGGACTCTTTGACGATGGAGTTGATGTCCAACAGCTTTTTGGAGGCGTGTTTTCAGCGCAGCAGCCACAGTCGTCCCGGCCTTCACAGCTTCGGGGTAGCTCGACAATGAACTTGGACAACGAATCATTCGACAGTCCTGGGTTCATGAAACCAAGTGGACTGACTACCTCCCCATAGCGATGTGTTTCTCGTCTATAATCTATGGACAATTTTTGCTATCTATCGGTCCTTGCAAGGATTTATCATCAGAAGTTGTAGGAATTGTATAGTATTTGTATTCATCCTTGGCTGGTAGCAGAAGTGACGGCAAAGCATCGTAGGTGGAGACTGGACTTATACTTATACATATATACACAATAACGCAATGTCCCGTTGCCGTCAAGCATTCGCCAGCTTTCGTGGCGGGAGGGTTGTTGGGGTTGCCTTTGATGGTCATTGATGAAGGTTCTGATCGATCTAGAGATCTGATCATGATCCCGGTTTGACCTTTCGTTTATTCTGTCCCTTTTTGGAAATGATTCCCCTTTCAACAGCCTTCAACTTGCAATACTTCAAAGGACAACGCAGTCCCCTCATACAACATCCTTTCCGGACTCTGTGAGAGGAGTCGGTATTGGCGAAACAGCATAATATCGTCTATTTTTCATCTCTATGGGCCATCATTAAGCCACCTTGACAACTTCTTATCGAAGGTAATCTTGCAAGACTTCTAACAATAGCATCGAGCATCAACGAACACGTAGGACAATAGAGACGATGCGACATGGGTCAGTGATGCGGTATCGGCCATCGAATTATTTCTTTTGTTTTCCCAGCTGATCTATTGTGATCTCATGCCAGAGCCAATGAGGCTACTTACCTCTATAAAATGCTTGCGTTGCGATTTACTCCTCATCTTCACCCCACTACACGTACACAATGACCTACGCCTACCTAGACCAACGATGTCCCTCACCGATCCAGACGCTCCCGGTCGAACTTTTGTCGTATATCTTCATACTGGCGGCACATGAAGTAGATGAAGACCAAGGGTTTCCTATTATCGACGCCGAAACAATCAAGATACCTTTGGTTATCTCCAGAGTTAACCACCACTGGCGTAACGTTACCCACGAAACCCCGTATCTGTGGACGAGCCTCTGTGTGACTGGAGCGCTGATCCAGTCTAAGGCAGGACAAGGTGGTGACCTGGATACAACCCATATTTCAACATATCTTACACTTTCTCAAAATCACCCACTTGACATCTTTATAGATGCTCGGGATGAGCGATGGGACTTTCAAGAACCAGGGTGTGTTTCTTTTACGAGGGACGTGTCGAAGTTTTCTGAAATTATCTGTCTTTAAGTGTTGAAGACATCACTGAACATGAAGACCTCATGTATGAGCCGCCCTTCGGCCTTGCTCATATGCAAAGAACGATATCTCTTTTACTTCCTCATATGTTCCGGTGGCGCTCTTTAAGTATTTTGACCGATTTATGGGTTCAGATGTGGGTTGCGCTTCAAGAGATACAGCCTTTCATTACCGTTGATGGTGCTCCTTGTTTGGAATCTTTGACACTGATGCGTTGCAATGACTTCATAAGCTATTCGCATACATTCGCACCCTCTGAAATGCGACTCCCCGCGTTCCTTGACATAAGCAACACTACAACATCTCATTACAATCTTCTACCCCGCCTTCGACATCTCACTCTCCGTGGCGTTCATCTCCACTGGTCATCGCTCTCATACATCCTGTCTAAGGCTGATCATAGCCTCAGGAAGCTCGATCTATCATCGCATTGCTTGGATGTCCGTCCTACTCCCGGCGAATTCCACCAGCTTCTCTCACAGTGCCCTCATCTGACGAGTCTCGTGGTGAAGGGATCTGGCCCTCTCACACCCACCAATAACGGTAGAACATCCATCCTCAGTGAGGATATCCAGCCTGTCAATCTTCCTCGCCTCCGCGACATGACCCTCGGATATCGGTCTGTATTCGAAGGGAAAGCTATTCTCGAGATCATAGATGCACCTTACGTCGAGTCCCTCATCTTGGAGGATGAGAGCCACTGCTGTGCTGCTGAAGATCTCGATGCTGGCGGCTTGCTTACATACATTGCGACTCGCAACATCCCTGAGCCGATACAGGACGATCATGACTCTTTCTTGATATACACCACGCTTGACGGAGAGATAGCTGTGGATAAGGATGATTTCGTGATCCAGAAACCCAAATCGCCAACTATCGATCTTTCAGGCAACGCAGCGTCAAGGGCCGTCTTCCCACAGCTTCATAATCTCACGTTACGAGGGGTCGATGCTAACGAATCTGATATCCATCGCTTTCTGAACGCCCTCCAACATCTCCGCCGCCTCGAATTTCAAAACATGTCAATACGTTCTGTTCGAGCATTACATCCCCAACGAGCGGACCTTACCGAAGGCCCCGGTGTAATATTGTGCCCATGTCCACAGCTGCGATACTTATGTATCCGCAAAGCTGAGGACGCCCTTGAGGACTTGTTTTGCCTTATTGGTGCCGTGTCACGAGAACGATTCAACATCGGAGGATCAGCGCTACAGTCAGTAGACATCTATGTTAATTCAGCGCAAACGCACTGGGCTGTTGAAAATGTGATACAATTGTCCAATGTCGGGACAATGGTGAAAGTTATTAGAGAGGAACCGCTATTCGACGAGGACGACTCCATGGATTGCGATACGGATAGTGACTTGGATTCCGCGTTCGAAGCTGGAGGTGTGATCAATGATAATGGTTTTGATGCCCTCTATGGGGTATTATTACCTGTTCATTAAGATCGTCTTGTTCTTATCTTTACTTTTTGATTGATTTAGTGTGCACGTAGAATGTAATACCATCTTACCAAGAGATCCTGTAAATGATCAAGACGTGGAATCTTGTCGCAAATTAGAGTATTTCGAGAAAAGGGAGACTCTTGAAAACTACTAGCTTAAACAGCGAATTGCGGAGGATACAAAATTTGATTTGTTAGGCTAACCAAATACTAGATTCTAATATCATGGTCGTGCAGACTTCACATCTAAAGAAAACGTCATATATGACGATGGAGGCCTCCTGTGATAGCTGTACTGTAGCGCTTCAGCTGTCCATACTTTCTCAGGGTCTACATAAACATCCTTTACAACCTTCTGCAGCCTTTCAAGGGTGCTCAAACCTAATCGGATTGGATGCAAAAGATGGAGCTCACGAAGCGTGAAACCCATGCTTCCGCCGTTCTCTGAGAGTAGCCACCAAATCATCGAGGTCCATGTCAGTCCCATCAAATCGACAATAATGTGTCACCAGACACTGTAGTGCCTTGAATGGGAGCTTGGACAATTTGTCTGCAAATGCCAATCTTGCTTCAGAGGTGCTACTTCCTGTCCCCTTGTTCTCTAAGATCGAAAAGTGAGCACTCAGTGCATTTGAAAACACCTCTCCGTAGTACTCGACACTGATGTTTTTCAGATTCGGCAAGGTGCCAAACAAGTCCCGCCAATCCTGATACTCAAGTACCAGAAAGGAGACATGCAGGGTTTCCAAATATTCTTTGGAAAATACGGTTTGAAACGCGCTCAGGATTGGACCATGTTGTCGATCTGCTCTCCTGAGTCCTAGCCGGACTGTCAAGCAAGGAGCATCCGTAGGTCGTCGTAAGCAGGTCCCTGGATTCTCCCAGATCTCAAATTGGATGCTCGAATTCACACGCCACACAGAGAGGCATCGAATATGTTCAAAATTATGCTGGGAGAGTACATATTCAAGATCTTGTACTCTATCGAGCATCATCGGAACTTCGATACTTGAATCACGAGGAGGCCAAATATCCGCTTCAATCCTGAAGCGTGATTTGGGATAAGACAACGTAACATAGGAAAGTAGGGAAATACACATGGGCAGACTGTCATTTAACTTTAGCTGATATAATTGAAGCAGATGAACTCGCTGTTGAGGTTTGGTGTGGGGAATGCATGCTTTGACCAGACCAAGGATGCGTAGAGTTGGCATAGCGCTAAGTGCAGCAAGAATCAAACTAAGTGGTACAGACGTTGGTGGGTGAATCAATCTGAATGAAGTCAGGTTCTGGAGAATATGAGAATTCCGTAAAATATCAAAATTCTCAAGGCGCAAAGGGCGCAAACGAGGTGCGTGACCACCGAAGGCGTCGCCCAAATTGTAATTATTACCAAAATAGAATGTACGAGGTCTTGCTGAAATCTTGAGCTGTTCTAGAAAAGGCGCAGGTTTCGACCGAACCATATAGTTCACAGCATCTGGCAGGTCAGATGGTGGGTAATGGATAGACAACGTCCGAATTCTATGAACGTTGTTCAGAGCGATTTGGTCTAAGTCATCAGCCCTTTGATTTGAGAATTTGTCGTCGAGTCTTATATCCAACGAATGTCCTCGAGCGCGGGAAACCATATCTTCCTGCAATGTTAAAGGACATCCGACTTCAGAAGGAACAAATCTCCATAGGCTAGGGCAGTCCATTGCAACTTGACGCCAGTGGACGCAGACATGGGTTACAAATAGCCAAGGCAAATTACGCGTCCCTGCAACAAGTTCGAATACCATACATAGGATTTCCGATGGGATGCGCGCAGTGATACCAAGAGCATTATGCTGCATCTTCAGCATGCAAATAGATACCTCCAGTTGCTTGATCTGCTGCCATATTGCGGTATATGCTGCCTGCCGTATTGTAGGATCCCGGTGAGGTGAAGGTAGTGCGGAATCCGCAAACAAAGCTTATGTCCCGCCGGAACCTCAATATCCAGTAATTGTAAGAGTCATTACACACTTACACATGTCGAAAAGGTAAACTTGGACAACCGATTTGAGAGACCTATGTGGTTGATCGAGACGGTTGGTGATTCCGTTGCACGTGCTGTCAGTGACCCAGATTTGAAACGTGACCTAGATATGAAACGGCGCAGGTAAAGGGTAAAGGCCACATACTTGTCGCAATTCTCCTCAAATTCTTTTGTAGATTATTTTCAGCAATGCCACACATATCATACATAGATCCTATGTACGTGAAGCCAAAAAAAGTAGCAAAAATCAAACTTGTGAGGATGGTCGAATTTTGCTATTTCATTTACTTTCATCTGTGTATTGTCAGCGTGTTATAGGTCTAATTCTTCTCAAAGTTGTCATGTAAGTGGAAGTACATAATATCTACTAATCTAGCTTAATTTAAAGATCTATAATGTGTATAAGAGGGAAAAATCAAGCTTTGAATGACAGAGGGAAGAATTGGTGTGACAAATATTTAAACTCAGCTCGGCATCCTACCTTTGCAGACCATGATGGCAGAGGCCTAAAGCTTGGCAGGGTCACATACTCATCACATTTCATTTCATTGTTTAAAATGAGGTCCATATCTCATGTCTGTCCATGTGTTATGTCCCAATCAGGACATAACACACATAACATGTACAGCCACATCTGATTGGGAAATTGGCAATAATCATCATCATCATCATCATCATTGCATCATCACATTTGTTCATTAGTTATGTATTTGTATTCCACATATCTCTGCAATGCAAAAGACCTCTGTGTTACACTAATTTCTGACTGGGCAGCATGTCTATTCCATCAAACCATGGAGGTGCATGCCCTGGTGCAGGGTGAAAGCTAAAAAAATGCATCCTGTAAAGCCTCATGAAACTCTATCCCCTCCTCATTCACAAAGTAAAGGAAAAGAACCTGAAAGGCCCAAATCTCCATGTAAGTTAGGATTTTTCATAGGAGCTCTAAACTCACCAGATATTTTTGCAGCCAATGTGATCCCAACAGATAAAGATAACACTCCTTTCAATATTTTAGAACAACCAGAACCCTTTAGTGGACCCTATATCATGCCAATAATGCTGGCAGGACCCTCACAGTTGCCTCAAGTCCCAAAACAAGCCTCAGAACAGAAGCTCATGATAGAAGGAAAGAAAAGGCATATCAAATGATGTGCAGCCTGCTGTGATCACAACTGCTCATTCATAGAAACTTGCAAAGGGTTGGGGGGTCAAGCTTGGTGCAAGTGCAAGGGACCATGGAAGTGCCATTAAGAATGTCTGGAATTCAAAGAGACAAAAGATCTAGTGCAGGAGTCACAATGGTTAAAGCTCTGTGAATAGAATACATGAAGTATAGCATGACTTACTAGTGTGCACCATAGATAGTCATAACAAACAGTGGGCAAAGGTTGACATAACAAAATGAGGTTGACAAAGTTCTTTGGAGTTTGAAACAAGAGAAAAAACATAAGCAAGGTTCAAACACAAGGACACACAATACCATATGTGCCAACAGGTAATATAACCACTGAGGTGCATAACCATTTTATTCTGCCTCCCTCTGTAAGTACTTATTGGCCCACATAACAATCTTTGAAAACTTGATCTATGGACAGACATGTTATGTGAGCCTAAAATGACCCTTCCATTGGAATATCTCTGGCATCCTTCCTCAAATGAGAAAAAATACAAAACTTGACACACTCATACTTTGTATACTAGAGATGTAAGTTTCTTATTTTCTAAGGAATCTGGAGGATATTGATGGAAGCCAAAGTCATCCAAAATCTCATTTTATATCTGGGTTACTGACAGTAGTCCTAGTCAAAATAAGATAGGGTGACATCAGTAGATGACATTGCATAATCCTAGGCAATCAATATCTCTGACTCTATTGCATAAGTCACATTTTCAAGCTTTGAAACTTAGCTAAAAATATGATGAAGTTGCTTCTTATTAGTTGTATACTCCCAACACCTGATATGATAAAGTGTATTAACTAAGGCAATGTTTATAAGCAAATTACTCTATGCCTTGCATGGGTCTGTGTTCTTTAGTACTTGAAACATATAGATTAGATCTTATGCACAAGACCAATTTTGACTATCCCATTTGCAGCCTTGTGAAAAAGAGACCATTCTGCATTGGAAATACTTGGTGGTTGCTGATATCTGGAAAGTGCTGATTCCTGATGAACAAATGCCACCAGTCTGGCCACAGGCCTCAGGCTCTCAAGTTCATGACTGTCCATAGGTTCTTTCAGCAGAAAGTTCATCCTGGAGGCATTGATTTGTGCTGTGTCATGGCAAACTTCAAGCAAGCAGTATTCAAAATTTCCTTCCACAGCACATAAACAAGAATTTTCATTGCTTTGCTTCTTTGCTTTTTCCTCTTTGGAAATTAGTTAGATCAATATCCATATTGTCAAAGTTTCATTTTAGGAGATTTCTTTTAATATCAAGCAGTCAATTTGCCTCACTTTTGAGGTCAGAAAGATCTTGATCACTACCTGCAACAAAAAGATGTTTAATGAGAGTGTTATGTTCCATGATTTCATGGTACTTAGTTTCAAGAATGGATGGAGGCTAAAGTGGCCTATTCAATTCCTCCAACTTCACCTTCTCAACAATAGCTAGACCATGCCTTATATTTGCTCTTGAAGCTGTTATATATGCAGTAAATCTATCACTGTCAGAGGACTGCCCATACTGGATCCCATTCTTGTTTCCTTCATTCTGAGCTGGCCTCTCCTTACCACCCTCCCATTTTCTAGAAACAAGTACTTTAGACCAAGGGCTATCTAACAGTTATATTTTTATGTGGTTATGTGCCCTGAGGCTGGAGATTGAGGCTGTTTACAATGAATTTCTATTTTTGGATCAGACTCTGAATTTAATTGCCATTTTTGGAGTTTAAGTTTTTCTGTTGTGCTTACAGTTGTTTCTTATGCTTCTAAAGCCTCTGAAGCACCACACCTGGCTTAGAGAGTTCCTCAGACTTGTCTCTTTGGATCTCCCTCTGCCAGATAAATAGTTATGGCCTGTAAACACTGTACAGTACTGGATAGACTTTGGATCTCCCTCTGTCAGCTGTGTGATTGAGCCATAGCCTCCTGAGGTTTTGCTTACACCTTCAGGGCACCAGAACACATGCAATGCATACATCAAAGCTCAACCAGTCTTTATGTAGGAGAGGACTCAGGCAATTTCTAGGGCATCAGAGGCAAATGCTTCACCACTTAGCTAAATATAGGTAACACATTGGAACAGCATCACTTTTGCCACTCTATATGTGATCTGGTAACATCTCAAAATATATCTGTGGAAAGGTCAGCAGCTTCTCAGCTCATCACCTTGCATATCTTCCCTCAGTATGTCATTGTATTCCTTGCCCTGCTAATACCATAAATTAATACATATTTGAAGTTGCCTGACATTGTCAAACATTGGTACAAGGACATTTATGGAACCACTCCAACTCCAGGTATCTTAACTCATCTCAGATGGGAATTGATAAGCTGTTTGGAAACATCATCTCCTCACTGATGAGTTCAAATAGATATATAAAGAAGGCATTTTGTAAAGTATGGTGATGGAGTCTGGCAAAGGCTTTATCCTCATTTTTTCTGTTATTCTGCAGATTACAAAGAACAGTAAGATCTATAGTGAATTTGAAATAGATTTATTCTTTAATTATGTCCTCAGTGTACTGCTGGCTGGTATCAAAGAAATGGGCACATACTTATGTGTGACTTGTTGTATTTTGATGTCTCAGGTCTTATATGTTGAAACAAAGCTTTATGATACAATCTGGTCACAAAATCTGCCAATTGATAGCAAGAAACATGGTTCTGACATACAAAAAGCAAGAAAACTCATCTTCACAAAAGGCTTTGCAGTTACTGGGGAAAAAATTGACTGTGTAATTGGTGAATCTTTTGTTCCTATTCAGGTAAAGTTTTTTTTGAAAAATTATATCAACTGACTGATCATCTTGAATTAGAATGCCTTTCTTCAGCTTTTACTTCCAGATGACCACAACTATTTTGATCTCTTTATTTGTAATTTGATACATGAGTTTGAACTTGGTGTTCAGAGAAATATATTTGAACATCTGATTTGAATGCTGCATACATATGGACCAAATCATATTACAGAATTAGACCACAGGTGTGTTTCATACTTGTTAAGCAAGATGGATAATCTGAAGTATGTATTAAATACCATCAAACTTCACTATTTGCATCCTCCACTATCTGTAAATTCCAAAATGAAGTATCAGCAATGAAAAGTTTTGCAGCAAGAGACCTTGAAGATCTTCTTCAGTTATAATCATTTGTTTGCATAGTATATTTATATCTTGAGTTTATAATTTCTCTCACCAAATGCTGGCCCATGTTTTGAAGGACTTTTCCAGAAAACAAACCCAGCAATTGACAAACAAATTCAGGGTCTCTTATTTGTTATGGCTGCTCGGCATGCATCTCACAAAATGCATTTGCATGTAGACTGGTCACTTGAGATATTTTGTAGGTTTACAGCTGGCTTTACTCAGCACCCTTCACATGTTTTCCACTGAAGTGTGCCCATACTTTGAAACAAAGGAAACATCAAAAGGCAGCTGCAGTAGCAAAGAGAACAGGAAAGACAGAGTCTTCTAAATCTGGAGCAACTGGATCTTTGCATAAAAAGTGGGTCTTTAACCTTGATCATCCAAAAATCCATTCAATTGTGCACTATCCTGATACAATACAACACTTTGGCACTACAGACTCATACTCAACCCAGATTGTATATGATTTTGTTGATTCTTATTAGAATAAACCAATTCAATAATGCCAGGATGAACAAGAGCACAAGCATGTCAAAGCATTTTATGCTCAAACAAACAAAAATCAGTTTGAGGTACAAATTGCACAGCAGGAGTGACATGGAGCATGATCAAGGGCAATGGAACAGGCTATTCATGAGACCATTGAAAATGAGAAGCTCCCACTTACTAATCCAGAAGATCATCATTATATTTCCAAGACAAAAGAGACACTATTGAATTTCTGTAAATGGGTAAAGGATCATGAAAATGATCCAGCTATCAAGGCAAGAATTGACAGTCTCAGTTCAAGCTAAGAATTGATATAAACATTTAGATCCAATATAAATTGAATGAGCACCTCTTGATACACCTACTCCCTTCTGACACTAGAATTACCAATGGAAATTGTGGAAGACTCATTATAAGAAACATCATGATATATGAATACAAAACTCTCTGTATCAATTATACAACCTATGACAATTGACACGACTAAGACACTGTTAATCCATGGCAGCAATGTGATGTAATGGTTCTTGCAGACAATGATGTTCACCCCTAATAGTATTCCAGAATTGTGAAGATCTTTCATGCTCTAGTATGGTTCAATGAGAGTAGGCAGGAGTTTCAGCAAGTTGAATGTCTATGGGGCCAGTGGTATGGGGTTGATAATGATGCCAAGTCTGTATTTGCTGCCAAATTGGTTTTGTTGAAGGAGCAGATGCTTTTGAATTTGTCAATCCTGCAAATGTTCTTTGTGCAGTTCATCCCATTCTATGATTTGCAGGATCTTGTACAAATAATTTGCTAACTCCATCTATGGTTCAATGCTTAGATGAGGCAAATTTGGACCATGAACAATACTATGTTGGGATGTTAGTAATTCAGTGTATCTTTTTTGTTCATTGATTACTCATGTGATTTCAGATTTGTGGATAGGGATACCTTTGTCTGATTTACTGGAGGTGGTATTGGATATTGCACTACAAGGGATGCAGCACACCCTTTTCAAAAGGATGTAGAGAAAGGTTTTTCAATGGATGGATACTCATCTTCAGATACAGATGACTTGGAAACTTACAATCAGGATCAGAAAAGCACAAGTGATAGTGATTCTGAAGATAGAAGTGAAGATAAAGACCCATATCAGAGGAGAATGAAGAAATCAAATCAGTGATGAGGATGAAGATGAAGATGAATCTTTGGATGATTCTTCAGGCTATGCTGCATTGTACTTCATGATCAGAGATAGCACTGTGGATAAATAGTGTTTTGTGATTGATGATCATTGTGTACAATATGTGTTGAGAAAAGCTGATTTTTCTTTGTTAAAGTAAAGATTACATAGAAATTTCATGGATTCTTGTAGTTCTAAGTACTAGTCATTTTGCTTTGATGTTTATTTACAAAATCATCCAGATTTAAGGACCATATTGCTAAAGATAGCCAAACTCATGTTAGCTTTTTTGATATGCCTAGACTTAGAATGATTTAACATTATATTCCAAAAGCAAATGGTATAATTTTTTTAAGTGGTTGTTTCCAGGTAGAATTTACAAGTGAGACAAACCTCTATGTGATATGACCTTATAAGGTCCAAATCATACCAGTTGTTTTGTGATTATTCTTATAGCTCAGTGGTATCTTTGATTTATTATAATCTTAGAATTTGTTTGAAAGTGAGTTAGTCTGATATCTCTTTTTAATTCAATATAACACAACAGAATCATGGTTTACCTCAACTAACAGGTCTCACATGATATATGGCCAAATATTGTGACAGCCTTTTTGCTGATGTGATGGTATGGTGCATCAACACCATGTCAAAGGCCAACCACTGCAAAGGATATTTATATATTATTCATGGATACATAGCAGATGACAGCATTTGCTTTCTGACTCCCTGGGATGCCTGCTTGACATTACTTTTCACTATTCGATTCTAAGCATGCTTGCCATTGATGACATCCATTGCTGCCTAGCTGCCATGCAGAGAACACAACAACTAGCATTTTCACAAGTAGAGTATGAATGGACTATAGGAAATGAGGGTTGTAAGTCAAGCTAGGTCCCAGAAAGCCTGCTAGATGCAAGAGAGGTGCTAGGTTGCTAGTGCAAGATTGGTCAAAGGCAATAGCAAATAAGGAAGGGGGATCTCTGTGCATAAACCAAACTAGAGCAGAACTAAGGTGGTACTGGCTGAGCAAAACAATGAGGATGCTAACTTGATAGAGAGAGTACTAGAGCAAAAAAATGCTTTAGGTTTGCTAGACTTAGATCTGAAGTCTGGAGCTAATAATGAGGTGCAATTCTTCAATGGTTGTGTAGAAAACATGATGGTATTTATAGTCAGTAAAGGTAATGAAACTCAAAGGAGTCAATAATGGTGAAAAGAGTTGCTAGCAACATAGGTAAGTCAGGATGGCTTATGAAAGTCAACAACCCAAATTGTAGCTAAATTTGACACCTGGAATGACAGCCAGTATGCCAGTTGCTAGAGTGGTGTGTATTAAAGAAATGAGACCAATTCAAGAAATAATGAAAACTGCAGCAATAATATCAAGAAAGGAAATATTGTTGGGGACTTTGCTGGAAGAGCACCAGAGGGCCTAGACAACACATGACAAAGTCACGTGACCATTGCATCATGTAGAAACCAGAAATTTTAGAAGTTGCCAAAACATAGGAAAATATGGAAATCTGTACTCAGTGAGCATAGGGTCTTATCACCATTCTAATCCTTATCAGACAGCTGATGTTTACTACTGTTTGGGTTGTCCAACACATTCAAACTGACTCTATACATTGTTGAGGGAGAGACAGGACCTGGTTGACAATGTAGTGTTGCATGCTTAGGAGGATTTGACAGCTGCCTGTTGCTCTGGACATGTCAGGAACTTCTAGAACTTCTGCCAATTGCTTCATGTTACAGAGTGGACTAGATCACCTGTGTTGGAGGATATCATCTGTCTGTATGCAGCTTCTATGGTAGGAGAAATGGTGGGGAGGACAGCTACAGGTAAAGTTGCAGGGTTGAGGGCTTGGCACATTGCACACAACCTACCATAGCCAGCTTCTCTCAGATTGAAGTATGCCCTGAAAGGCATTGAGAATCTGTGGCTGCCTGAGTCAATTTATCCAGAGAGACCCACCCATATCATGTGCTATGTTAGAATGTGTGAGGTCAGCTCTTGTCTTGTCACAGCCTGAAGATGCATGTATTTGGGCAATTATGACAGTTTTGTTTTTGGCACAGATACACCTGGGAGAGATCATGCCACCATGACAAACATGTTTTGGCACCAAGGCTGTGCCCTCATGGGCTTTGTTTGGTCACACTGATTGTTTGGATTCTCATACCCTGCACCTACCAAAGATCAAGTGAGGAGGATGGAAGGGAGAGATGGTGATCATTACCAGACAAGTCAATCCCCTTGATCCCATCCTGGCTTTGGAGAATCATGCAGCTATAAACAGACATGGCAGGAATGACCCTCTTGCATCTTTTCTGAAGTCACCTTCCATTTGTATTGGTCTCACCTCTCATAGGATGTTGAAGAGGGCAAACCCTATTCTGACATCAGCTGGTTTCCCACCCATCAGTGGACATTGTTTTCAAATCGATGGAACAACTATGTTATTGCTTTTGGGGGCTCCTCTGGACATTGTTAAGCTGTTGGGATGTTAGACTGCAGATTCATTCTTGCATTACTGGTGAACATTGGAAGTGATTGCTCCAATGTACGTCAAACTGTTGAGACCTATCTTTTCCAACTTGGAACGATGTTAGCCCTTGGGTGGGGGTCTTCTTGCTCTGCGCTGCGCCGTCGGCTTTCCTGTGGAGGTATCAAATTCTCAGCATGCAGATGACCCCAGGCTCACCGTGCTTTAGAGTACAGGAACCTCACACCCACCATAAGACATCGTGTGTAGACGATAGTGATAAATTTATTATGGTTATCTGACAGGTTAAGGAGCGCAGGGAACAAGCACGAAATAATATTTAATATCTATTGACAATGGACATTTCAAGAATATGTATATATACATGACATTTACAGATTTGTCCCTTCAGGCTTCAAAGTTCAAGTTTGTCAGGGTGGTTTCAGAATCCTTGGGCATAATCGATGAGTTCACTCGCAGTGCACAGGACCTACGAATCCGTGCATCAGCAATCGTGCTATGGGCTTTGCCAGTGATAATGATCATCAAAACTCACCTCCCCTGGGTAAATGTTGGTACAATTGGCATTGACGTTAGGGTTGTTTGCGCGGAGCGTAGCCAACGTGATGTTGGCACTCATAGTGATATTGTTGCAGCTATCGCCTTCGGCTACGACCTGAACAATGGAACAATCTTGTCCTTCAAGACCCAGGCAGAGAACCTGTAAAAGCAATCTCGCGTCAGTAATCCCCTATATTGTCACTAGATTGGTATTACTACTAATCACTACTAACCTGGCCGGCCTGAAGGTCTTTACACTCAGCCGCAACAGTGGGGTTGTCGAGCGCAAGCTGAAAGCTATCGACAGAGGGGTTCCTACTGAGTTTCTTTTCTTGAAAATGTTGAAGAAATACTGACGTAGAAACATTCTGGGCCGCGGAAATGCTGTCGCAGGTGTCTCCAAGCACTACCGTGTAGTTACGATTGCATACAGAATTATCCCTGACAGCGAGCGGGCTTGCATTTGCTGTGAGACAAACAGGAAAACTGGTCAGCATGGCATCAAAGACGACGAGCAAGAAGTTCTGGTGCACCCAAGTAGAGTCCTGCAGCAACGAGAGCGGAAAAGTAGACACGGGAAAACATAGCGATGAAAGTGCTGTTGAGGTTGGAAGAGACAAATCTGCTGGATATTGTTCAAATTGCTTTGTACAATGGTTATACCCGGTCTATCCAGCCTAGCTTTTATACTCAACAGTCCGGCCCATACGGTCCTACAGCTATGGCTTTGTCTGATGAGCTCAGAATCAAGTATAGTATCTTCTTCGCTGCGAGTGCTGCCGTGACCTTACCAGGTATGTCCATTGTACTTTCCCTATTTTCGCATCTTGGCTTGTCATAGGATGAGGTGGGTAGATATTGTTGTCGTCATTCATCTATTAACGGTACCGCGCGTTGGAGTTCGGGAACGAGCAAAGTAAGACTCTAAACCTGATTGTCTCTAGCGAAGGATTTAGAAGACAATACTGGTGAGTGATCCCCGGTAGAGGCGCAGAGAAGAACTTGTACTATCACAATCATGGAAGTAGCACTTGATTAGACGGCGACTTTGCCCCACCGAGAGATGGAGAAAACAGCTTAACTTCATGTACATCGAATGCGCATTGCAGTGTTCTACGCTCTGAGAGCGACTTCTAGTGCAAGCATATTTTTGATGTGGACTTCTAGGGCCTGTACCATACGCCTTGCATGGAATCAGCAGCCCCATGCGAGTCCACAAAATCCGAGTTACATTATGGTCTGTCATTAGTTCGGTGAGAAATTTGACAGTATGCCAGGCCATAAGTAGCACTTAGCATCAGTCCTCCCTTTGCCGTCAATTCATTCTCCTACTGAGTCATCTTGCCTTGTAGAATGATGATCATTGATTTGAAGGTACGTAAAAATAAGCGCCGTTGTCAACGTCATTTCTCGGGTCAGCCCGTGAACGTTAAAACGTGTGATCCACAACTGCAAAGTGAAGTATCAAGCAAGAGCGCTCGAGTGCATAAAATGTCAACGATCTAGAATTCTCTTGACACCGCATGTACATACTATGTAGATAAGCCTTGGCCTCACAATTCAAAAGTGTATAAAATTGCTCAAAGGTCCGAGTCATTCCTAGAAGATAGTGAAAGATCGTAATCACAATACAGGGGGTCGGTTTGTGTGAATGGAAAGGGTATAAACGGTTAGATGAGGGTGGATGAGGGCTAGGTACTTAGGCGATCGAAGTGAGTATAAACGTAATGAGAATTATTTCACCTCCAAGGCAAGAAAAATTCACCATCCCTGTGGCCTCAGCTTCAGAGGAAGGTAATGCCCTTTGATCTTGAGAAATCCACAAGGTTCTTCAATTGCTCGAGTGTCAAGAAAATCAAGATGGTTGTCGGTTGTAAACGAGTCCAGGCTGGTACCCATCCCTTGAACATGAACATCGGACCCTCGTTCTTGAGCGAGGCTCTGATGACGCCAAGCGTCGACTACAGAGATGTTAACTCAAGTATCTTGGGAATAGAGGATGAAATGACAACGAAACGCACATTTGATCCAGGGCCGGAAGCATTCATGATACGACTCTGTGCAAGGGTGCGGTCAATCAAACGTAGACAGAGTGGCTCATGATATGCAAACCTTGAGGACATCGGCAGGCGAGCAAACGGTAGTGGCAACGGTTCCCTATCACGCATCGGTCTATATAAGCTTCCTTGAATTTAGACGGTCGGGTTGATAAAACATACGGCAGCAAAGCTAGCTGTGAAGTGGCAGATGATGTTGTCTTGGAATTGGCCGGTCTTTAAAAGCTCTGCCTTGAAGAAGTCGTAACTAGAAATTTGAGCTGTCAGATGACTGTGATCGTGAAGGAGACATGTGCATACGAGGCCAGCTGACTTGCGTTCATCAGGACCGCTCGGAACACGTTTGGACCAACGCCGCGCGCGAGAGACGAGAGACCTTCCTCGCGGACCATCTGAAATGACAATGGACATATGGGTCAGCACACGATACTTGAAGGAAAATTGCATGCTGAGAACCATGGCAGAACCCAGTGCACAGATCAATGTACGTCATGGGCACACGACCATAGGCACGATAACCCCTTTAGGAAGAGTGTGGGGAAGACGAGACAGGACACTCACTCTGAAGAGTGCGTCGAAGCAGTGCTTGTAGTTGAAGCGTTTCTCAGGTGGTTTCGCGAAGTCTCCTTGGAGTCGGACCATGACAATTTCTGCGGGAGAGGTCGAAGGTTAGATCCGGACTCGAGAAAGGAGGTCGCACCTCCTGGGTTGCCAACAAAGCCAGCGATGCCTCCCGCTGAAAATGAGCTTGAGTTTCAAGATAAGATAGGAGAAAGGCAGAAGAACGCACCCATAGTACCAGCCATCGCAAGTTTCCAAGCAGGCGCATCCTTTCCAGCTCCTAATATCTTCTTGCTCTCGTCGTATGCCCAGAAACGGCACATCGAATACGACATCTGGCGCAGCCATGTTCCGGAAATACCATCGAAGAGGCCTCGGGCACCTATGATGATGTCACGCACAATGTAAATATGTTCTGTGCAGATCTGAAATACCTGCAGTTCTATAGGTCTTCTTTATACTTTCTATCATCCGTTTATCTCCTGAAGCTTGTAATCGGACTTTCGTAAGATCTAGAGGGCTAGGATATGGTCGTCAGTCGGGTGTGTCAAGGATTAGGATGAGAAGCTTACTGTGTGATAGATGCAGCAATGGTGGCAGCAACACCTGTGATGTGGGCCGTCAGTCAGTTTCAAGACATCATCTTCAAAGAAGACACGAACCTCCCAGCCAGAATGGATGAGGCTTCTTCTTGGGTACTGACGTCGTTGCCGAGGTATTAGCAGGATGTGCTGTAGGGGACGACATTGCAAGAGCCTAGAAAGAGGTCTAAAGGATGAAACCGGGACGATTCTAGATGGCTGGGTAGTGAAGAGACTCGTGGATCACCCGATTAGGTGTGGTATAAATGACAGTAGCACAGAAGACCTCGCTAGGGATGAGGATGATCCTGATTCCTGTGAATTTCGATGGAAGCGTCCGGACAGACGTACAAAAACGTCAACCTTTGGCTATACTGGTATAATCGACAACTTGATTATCGCGTGAAACCCCGAAAGAATGCAAAGAATAGGGAAGGATGTCAATTGAGACATTTACAATGGGAAAAAGCAGGAAAAAATACGGAACCAACCACGGCCCTGTGACCGCCGGCACTCGATTCGCCTCTACCCTACTACATCACGTACATGTAAGGTAAGTGGAGCCCAAGGTCCTCGGTATGTCGACTTCATCGGTGACCGTGTTATTTCTGTGAGCTTCCTCACTCACGCCTCTTCCGTGTTAACCCGATGGACTGAATAGGATATGCTCTCATGCTCTCATGACTGATGAAGGCATCTATTGGGCAAGTCGGTACATCTTGAATGCGGGTGGTGCCGAATAAAGGCCATAGGTACGATCCACGAAACTAGTAGACTCAAAGACCATTGATGAGGACCTGTCCCAAAATTTATGGCAAGTCCGTACGTCGTATTCATCTTGAAAGAAATAGTGTTCAGAACCTCACAAACTCGACATTGTTGAAGCAAAGATAACGAAATTCGAAAATCCATTTCGAAAGGTTCAATCTGATAATGCTGTGGGTGCAGATAAGTACCTCGCTCATGTGGATCAGAGTATTTAAACAGCATAAGAAAATAAGATGGTGGCATGTCAAAAGGCGAACAAGCTGGGTTGGTTGAGTGGTGTAGACTGAAAATTCCCTGGCGGTTGCAGCTAACAGGGTCATGTGAGGTCGAATAATCATCGGTGGTCCGTGCGTAGGCTCGTCTCGTATAAAGGCCAGTGCCTCACACTTGTATTCCTTACCACTCTGGCCTTTTGGCTTAGATCAAGTGTAGTATCTGTTCTTAATAGTTTAACCACTATTATGGAGGCACCGCCTCCATTATTGGTTATCTAATTTTTGCCGCCCTTGTCCCCTGTGCTCTGCTTGCAACACGGGGGCGTGATGACCTCGCCGCTGCACTATTGGCTTGTGTTGTCGAGGGATTTCTACTTCTTTCTTTTTGCTGCTCTAATTTCTGGTGCTCGCTGTTAGCGGTGTACTGAATATCAGCAAATGGATTGAAATCTTTTTTATGTACATGATTACGCTTCATTAACTTTCTACTTTACATATATGCTTAGCTTAAAGTATAAAACTATTTGTGAACTCTATGAATTACGTGGACCCTATGGACCTATGCAGACGGTATGATAGCAGATCCATGTGTGCTGACTAGTTCTATATCGTTATTTGCAACCACAATTACATACTATTTTATTAGATTAAACCCCATTTTCAGGCAAGCGTTGGCGCATCAGGCAAGATCTGGCTCGATAAGACGTCCTTATTAGGCCTTTTCATGCCATAATCCAGGAAATCCATCAGTCTGATTTGGCCTGATATGATCTAATTTGATTTTGAACCTGATTTGGCAAGAGATATTTTTCCGACAGAGGTGACCGGGCACTTGACTACTATAGAGAAACAACTCCCATTCTGGCCTTCGATCCATAAGTTCAGTAGGGGCGGAGCGCGGACCCACACACCACGGGAGGTCAAGACACCCCGCGTTCGAAGACCAAATCACTCGAGAAGGCCCTGCTACAAGCCACCAACCTTGAATCCGAAACAACACCCAGCTTCCAAGGTTCTAACCCAGTCAATCGTGACGTGACCGCGCCTTACACCCGCCACACAAAAATTCTGCGAAGAAAGTTCTATCAACAGATACCTTACAAACAATGATACGCTACGTCGGATACCAGTACTTACTATTGGAGTAGAGCCAGTACTCTACCCCCGCCTCTTAGTCCTGTACTGGTATAAACAGAGCACATTCATTCATTCATTTCATAAGTTCAGTTCCAACTTGTCAAGATCTGTTTATTTGGGACCATCACAGATATCACTTCTTCGTCCAACGGTTTTGTACCTCGTTACATCCTTATCACGTTTCAGCCATGGCCCGACAGATTATCTGATTGTGTCTATTGATCGACAACTCTCTTTTCGTGCCCACGAAACAATCACTTATCATGATCTTTTTAGTCGATACCTGACACCGAGTACCTCTTCCTACCCCTCCTTTATAATCTGAGTAGCGCTTCCGTCGGGCAATAGATCCCGACTAGAGATTTTGTCAGCTACCGCGATGTTTAAAGTTCCACATCAAAATGGGCATACCACCGAGATCTCAAAGCACAAGCACTCGACTGTTTTTTCTGTCTTGTTTCGAAAGATATCTTTGTTTCTATGTGCAATAGTGGCGATATATTGTGCGCTGGTACTACTTTTGATGACTCCATGGGCACAAACTCAGTACGTTGTTCATCACTTGCCTTCTCGTACTGACGCTGAAACGGATCAGTGTGGTTTATGCGCATCGATTTGACATTTCTGGAGCTACACCATCGGGTTTCATCCATCCTGAGGACTACGGTCTCGCTCGTGAGTGACAACGATAGATGCCTTCAATTTCAACGTGAATTAACGGATTCATTCCAGCTGGTAAGACGATCAATCTCCGTCTCCGCGCACCGGATGGCACGTCTCTCGGCGCGTGGTTCATTTTCTCCGAACCGGTCTATCGTTCACAATTATCTCCTCCTGAATTCCAAGGCGACGACAAGCTTTTAATCCAACGCGCTGTCTCAGAATCCCCTACACTCCTTTTCTTGCATGGTAACAGTGGCACGCGCGCTTTACCCTCTCGCATAACTATCTACACCTCCTTGACTTCCCGCCTTTCCGTAAACGTCCTCGCGCTCGATTATCGTGGTTTCGGTGATTCTGAGGGCCAACCGACTGTGCCTGGAGTTGCAATGGATGCTCGTACAGCTTGGGATTGGCTTACGGTTGAGATGGGTGCCAAGAGAGAGGATATCGTCATTGTGGGACATAGTCTCGGGACTGCCATCGCGGGACTACTGAGTGCCCAGCTCGGGACGGAAGGCGTGAATGTGAAGGGTGTCGCGTTACTTGCGGTGAGGACATATCTTCCTTTTGTATGATTAAAACGTGATCCAATTTCGCGTAGCCCTTCTCGTCAATCAAACTTCTCATGGACCAATATGCGATTCTGGGGGTACCACTACTCAAGCCTCTTGCAAAACTTCCATTCGTGCCGCGTAAGTACAACATACTATCTCTTCACGAACGAACTAACTGTAATCTACAGGCCTTCTTGCTGAGACTATTGCACATAACTTCGACACCCTTTCCCAGATCCCCAACATCGCAGCTCCTGTATTCATCGCTCATGGCCTCGACGACTTCGATATTCCCCACACGCACGCTGACATCCTCTTCAATGCATTCCTAGAACCATACCTCCCTTCATCTCTCGACGTGTTCACGCACTCCACCTCTACTGCCCTCGTACTCTCAGACACCACCAACCTGACGAAGCTCCATGATTCCCACGTGGATTGGGACACATTGACGGCTGCGCAGGCTACGAGGGCCGTTCATCGCGAGAGAATCGTCAAGCGTACAGAGGTGCCGCACTTTGGTGTCTTGCATGAATTCGAGGCACCGAAGATGGCAGTTAATGATGGTTTGATGAGTAGACGTATTGCTCTGCTGAAGACACAATATGGGGGTCACCATGTTGGGCGATTGGAAGGCGTGCAGGATGTGTTTGGAAGGATGTTTGGACTCATACCATAGATCTAGTCCGCTTGACACGTTGATTTATTGCATACCCTCTTCGCGTATCGTTTAATAGCGGTTTTATTGTTATTTATTTTAGATCCTGTACCTTGGCATTAATTTAAGGAATTAAACTATGTATTGTGAAGCGTTGGAGACCCACTAGTGTGTGCAAAAAATCAAGTTGACATCATTCAAGATAAAATCTCAAGCTTCAAGATGCATACAAATGGGCCAGTCTTTGTTTGCTTGCGGCTGACAAGGAGTTCAAATTTTACCGCCGAGGATGGTGACAAAAATGTATAACAACAGTTGGGGGATGATAATGACATGACAAGACGTGAACAAAGCGTGATGTAAACATGACGAAAAACAACGTGATGAGTCCGAGAAAATGAGGTGGGATAAATACGGAGAACCAAGAAACAGGTCCGAAACTAAGCCTCTGAATAACTGCCATTTGCGTAGCTCTTAGCGAGTCCACGGCTCATGCCCTTGCCTACAGCACCTCCGTATAAGAACGGCCTCCCACATCCCCAACCACCCACCACACCTAGTACCTCGTCTTCCTTGATGAATTCGGGTCCCTCTTCGTCCTCATCATCGCTTTCATACCATTCGCTCTCACCCTTCTCTTCCAGGATCACGCCAAGCCCCAGTCTTATACTCGCATTGGAGCTGGAGCCGGAGTTTGAGCGACGATGAACGATGGGCGGATGTTCGTAGGTCCGCAGTAGGGTTGTGGGTTTAGCGCCGGGAGCCTCAGATGGTACAGGGGGTTTGTATTGTGTGGTAGCCTTCGAGCTGGCTGTTTTATTTGGCGAGGAAGACGGTATCGGTGGAGGAGGAGCAGGTCGAGTCGCCCGAGGCACTTTGATAATTCTTGTCGGCTTCGAAGGAAGAGCGAGGGAATCACGCGTGTTCGTGATCTTCTTTTTACGTGGAATTCTTTGGGGTGGGTGGGGGATAGGCTTATCCTCAGGCTTCGTAATGTGGACATTGAGCAAGAGCCTCGTTGGAGAAAGAGGCGAAAAATCGGGCATGATAAGGTCATCCTCGCTACTCGTCTTTCCATAGGAAGACAAAGAAGGTTCAGATCCGGACTCTGAATCGCTCTCTTCAGTCTGCGGGAAGACCAGGCGAACGGGGACATCCTCGCCGAGGGTTCGGCGAAGGCGATCCAGCTTGCGTCGGCGAGCTGCCGTACGGCTTGGGATCATGAATGAAGGGATAGGGGGTGAAGAACCCGGAGAGTTTGGCTCCGGACTCACACCTCTACAGGGGCTGGAAGACGGAGAACCATCGAGAGGAGCCGAACGCTTATGACGGGTGGGTGTACTCCTACTCGTGGCTGAAGGTATAGGGAAAGGTATCAAAGTGGGCGTTAGAGGTGATGCGGGTATGCTCTCGAGCGACGTTTCAAGAGCGAGCTTCAGCTTGAGAGGCTTTCGTCCTGGCCAAGCGTCTTGCCACGATGTCAATGGCAAAGGTTTCTGTTTACAGCCGACAGAGTGCAAAGTCAACATAGAGGTAGCGGAGGTCGATGTGGAGGTATGGGAAGTAGATGTAAAGGTAGTGGAGCACGACGAGCTGGATTCAATAGTGTCTATTGAAGTGCGATAGATTGATCGAGGGTTGGGTATAAACACATCGTCGTTTCCTGCTAAGTAGCGTTAGCACTAAAGCATCGAGGCAGATTGTGAATATATAAGCAAAACGAGTGGGAAGGTAGGAGGGAATCAAGGAGATCAATCCACCTTCAAACTGAGAATCAACAAAACGAGGTGTAACACCGAGTACGCGAGCAATCTTTTTGGATGAACGCAGAAGACGTGCGCGTTCAGCAGAACTTAGAGCATTGGTCGTCGGTGGTGGTGCTGGGAACACGACAGCCTTTGGGGGCGCGTAGTCGTCGTAGTCGTAAAAATTATCATACAGAGACTCCATCGGATATAGCGGAAAACAGAATAGAGTAGTACAACAATCAGAAGGGCACAACCAGTGGGCCCAAGCTAATGAGGGGACAAGAGCGCGGCGCCATATGTGGGACGAGGCTATTTACATATGTGCTCGAACAAAAAAAGGGCGACCCTTCGGCAAGGGGGTTCGATCAGCTGATCACTTCCTTCTCCTGGACACGAAGTTATTGTTCTGGCCCGATTCATGCACATGACTCGGCTACAGGTGCCGGAGGCAGACATGTTGCTTATTGTGAAAGCCATGATGGAAAAGGAGACAATAAAAACAATTACGACACCTTCCGCATCACATAATCACGCGATCGAACAAGTTTTGTCTATATTCAATAACTCACATAGCAGTAAGTCTTTCTCAAACGTCTGGCTGAGTATTACGAGAAATGTCCTCCATACTGTTTGTCCGATGGGCTCTTCGCGGAATGGCATCGTGTTGATGCGAAATGTAAGTTTGATGCCGTCAATTGATCAGATCGACCGATCAAACTTTCTATTCACAGTTGTTCGAGGGTTTTGTTACACGCAATCCCACGTAGAGCAGAACGAGAATTGATATTTTTGAGATTTTATTTAATGTTTGAGATGGTCTCGCACAAATAAATGGGCTCAATAGTATATTAAACTGATCCTGAAGCAACTATTAACTTGTTGGCCTAAGAGATCTGCTCCCTGGGGTATTGTCAGGGGACTTCCATTTCCAACCTCCACCACTTGTTCTAGCATCTCCACAGCTTGTTTGATATCTCTGGGGCTTGCTCCAGAGCCATGGAGATCTCTGGAGAACTGCAGGACTCTCCATATTACCTCACTGATCATCATCCTAGGGTTAGGACTAGCTCTGGCTTGCTGTACAGTAGTTCCCACACCTTTGCTGCCTGCTGATGTGCTGCGCAAAGCAGTGGGAATTCTTAGACTTGTTCCCTTTGGATTCTCCTCTGCTATGTGATTAGTTACTGATTGTATTGTTGTCTACTTGCTAATATACTTTGGATTCCCCTCTGCTAGCTGCATGACTCCAATCTGCCACTCCAGAGGTTGCCCTTACAGCAGAACAAGTCTTTTAAAACTGGTCTGGAAGGCCCTCATAGCCACAAGGAACCTCTGAGCTGCTATCTGTTGCTTTCCCACTAGAATTAAGCACTGCAGAGTTCTATGTCTCAGCTTGCCAACCCAGACACCCCCTCAGAGGCCCCAGCCCTGCAGGACAAAGCCTGGACTCACCTGCTACATCAGAAACCCAGGTGCAATTAACACAATCATCCCTCACCCACTACACAACCAAACTCTCCACCCTCCATCAAACCACAGATTTTATCTCCCAATTGCTCCAGGCACTGCTTGAATGCCTACCTCCTATCTATACACCTCCCCTGGCTGCAGAACCAGCCCTGACTGCTTCTGCACCCATCTCAATGGCTCCAGTGACCCTATGGCCACAGATTCCATGCCCCATGCTACTAGATGCATACAATGGTGCTTGCTCCAGCAGGAAACATTTCCTCCAATGCTGCCTCACCTACATCCACCTCAGTAGGGACACCTTTGACTCTGATGTGTTGAAAATAGCCTGGGTACTGTCATACATGAAGACTGGATGTGCCTCCACCTACATGTTATGAGTTTTCCATTACCCTGGAGGTGTTGGAAGTTTCCTGGACTGGGCTGCCTTTGAGACAGACTTTTGTGTGGAGTTTTTCCTGCTAGACCCTGCCAAAACCACTGCCTTGATGCTACATGACAGGGAGCAATATGCACAAGGGAAGCATACACTGGACAAGTATATTGACTCCTTCCAGGCACTGGTTGAGCAAGCTACCTACCCTGATGGCCTTCAGTTATGCTTCACAATCCAGGATGGCCTGCTCCCTATGCTAGTGGAACACATCGACAATCTTGTGGAGGGTTGCCTGGACATTGAAAAGATTGTATCATGGTACAAGGTGGCCCAGGACTAGTAGCAACTCATGGAGATCTAGAGAGAGCTCTGCTGCCCACATCCTGCACTGCACCCAGCTCTGGTCACTAGCCTCCACCACCCCATACCTGCTCACCAACACCTGCCCCTATTCCTACCATCCCCACAACACACCCCCTGCCACCAGGTATTCCCATGGATGTGGATGCAGCCAGACAGCTCTGCACTGTGCCACTACTGTGCTGGAGATGCCAGAAGCCCAGGCACTTTGCATGACACTGCTCCTTGGGTCTGGAGGTATGTTACCTCTCCATGGCAGAGCAGGAGGAACTTCTCCTGCAACTGCTGGCCACAAAGAATGCTGCTGGAGCTCCATTGTCAGACAAGCCAACACTGGAGTTGACCCTGGAGGAGATCAGTGTGTGTGCATCACCCCCAGAGCTGGAGGAGGATTTTTGGTTGAGCAACAGATGAGGTGTACATCTCCATTGCTGAGTGCTCACAGGTTCTTGTGTCTGTCATTAGAAAATGAAATTACCTTTTCTGATGCTCCTCATTCTAAGACAGAAGAACCTCAATGTTCCCCTCCAGACATACAAATACCAACTCCAGAGCCCCCACCAAGCTCCCTGGCATCTGCTAGGGTCCACCAGTGCTGCCCTGCCTGGGTGTACCAAATGCTCCAACAGTACATAATGGCTTCAAGCCCATCTGCCAACTCCCTGCACCTTGACATGGAGATAGAGGCTATGGACACCCAGCAAACCTGCAGAGTCACTGCCCTTTTAGATAGTGGAGCAATGGGACTGTTCTTGGAGTTGGAGTTTGTCAAGTGCCATGGCCTGACCATGTAGCCCCTTCCCAAGCCCATTTTGGTCTACAACATCAATGGAACACCCAACACAACAGATGCCATTAGCTCCATAATTGACCTTGTCCTCTGTTATTGGAATCACACAGAGTGTGCTGTTTTTGCTGTTACTAGCTTGGATAGGCAGGACATAATCCTTGGTTTCATATGGCTCCACAAGCACAACCTCAAGATAGATTGGACCAAGAGAGAGGTAATCATGAGCAGGTGCCCTCAGAAGTGCTCTGCCTGCACCACCAAGGACAGGGAAGAACAGCATGCTCAAGTTTGAGAGCACACAGCCATCTGCACATGTTGTGCTGGGCCTCTCCTCTTTGCCAATCTGGACCTCCTGGATCCCCTGCCTCTGGTGTTCCCTTGTAGAGAGGCCCTTTACAAGGACAACTGGAGTAGCAGTAGAGCTCTGGAGGAGGAACATGGGGAGGAGTTTGGTGGCATATACAAGCCAGAGCTCCTAGACAAAGTGGTAGAGGTGGGGGACCAGATCTATGCTACCACCATACACTCACTGCCCTTTGTCAGAGAGATCCAAGCTAGCCAGACCACATCCCAGTGGCTGGCCCAGGCATTTGCTGCTAATGCTGCACCTCAAGAGTTCCAGAATGTTGTACCCCCCTATCTCCATGCATTTGAAAACTTTTTCTCCAAAGCTTGTTCAACTCATGCCCAGAGCACAAGTGGTGGTACCATGCCATTTCACTACTGTCTGATTCCATGCCCTCTAACTGTAAGGTCTACCTGCTAGCATCCAGGGAGCAGGATGAGCTCAATGCCTTCCTGCAAGAAAATCTGGACTCCAGTCACATACACCCTTACAAGTCTTCAATAGCTTCTCTAGTCTTCTTCATCAAGAAGAAGGATGGCTCACTCTGACTGGTTCAGGATTATTGGGTTCTCAATGCCATGATGGTGAAGAACTGCTACCCCCTCCCCCTCATCTCTGAGCTCATCAATAACCTCTGGGGTGCACAATACTTCACTAAACTGGACATCTGGTAGGGGTACAACAATATGCATATCCAGGAGGGAGACAAATGGAAGGCCACCTTCCAGACCAATTGGGGATTGTTTGAACCTCTTGTCATGTTCTTCAGACTCACCAACAGCCCAGCTGTCAGGTTCTGCTGACCATGGGGGCTCAGCTACATTGGGTGAGTCCTTACTAAGTGAACATGATGTTCCACACTTACAGCCTAGCACTCTAGAGTTGGTGTGGACTATAGGGACTTGCAAGGGGAAGCCAAAGGAATCAGTCTGAGCAAGTCCAGAGTGGTCTGGAGAAGTCTAAGACCAAGTATATTAAACACTGGGCTTGGGCAGGCATCAGGAACAAGTTCATAGGTATGTAAATGGACTGCAGGGCAAGTGGAGGCTTTGCAAGTGATAGGAGCAGAGCCAGAGTTTGATGGGGGATCAATCAAGACTGATGTGTTCTGGGGCTGAGCATGGGGCAAGGTCCAGAGTTGTTATAAGAATATTTGAAGGTTTGTAGCATGCACAGGGCTTGTAATGACATCAGAGTTGAAAGGAATTTAGGTACAATAAAGGAAATATAGACAATCAAGTTGAGATGAAGGTGAGACAAGACAGAATAGAGAAAAGAGATAGATTTGAAACTAAAAAATGGAGAAGAAACAGAGAGAAACACAAGACACAAGTAACCAGTTAATGCAATATCAAGACTAAGGTAACAAATGCTACTCTATGTCTTTATATACTAACTACTGGACATTATCTGGGGGTTGGGGGTGCAATGGCAGGGCTTGTTGGAGCTATGTGGGGTTGACAGGTGTCAGCTCTGATCAGAGAGCAGGCTGCAGTGATATTCTGATGGGAATGTGGTCTATCCCACAGTTGTCAGGGAACTCTGGAGTGGTTGTGTAGGTTGCAGGGGTGGTTGAGTGATGTGCATCTGTGTTAGGGGAAGTGTTGGAGAGGCTTGGGGGCCTCATAAGTGAGAGGGGGAGCTGAGGAGACCCATAGGAGATGTACAGTGGCTCAAAGAACTATCCCAATGTTTTATACTTTTTGAAAGATGACATTGGCTTGAAAGATTGGAAGTATCTCATCTTCAACTTTGCAGATTTATCCCTATTCTAGTCAGAAATAAAGAGTAAGTTGCATGTGGGAATATCAACAGAGTCATGTGACAATGTTTGGGTATATTTGGGAGTGGTTCAAGGTGGTTGAACCACATCTTGACCTTCAACCACCATCATGAAAGCTACTTCTCCTGCACAATGCTCTACTGTTGCTTCTCTCCTTGCTCAAGGGTATTCTCTGCATCAGATTGAGGCTAAAACTGGTCTAGGGAAGTCTACTATTGGGAGGATCAGTAGAGAGTTGGAGGTGGACAAGGAAAACCATCCTGGAGGCTGTCCAGCTAAGCTTACTCCATGTGATAAACAAGCTATTGTTCAACAAATTTCGACTGGGAGACTTGATACAGCTGTTCAGGCCACCAATTTGATCAACAACATCATTTCCAATCCTGTTTCTCCTCAGACTGTCTGGAATGTGCTGAAGGAGGAGGGGTATTGGTCTGCTACAAAGAGGAAAGTTCCTATGTTCAAAGCTAGACATTGGCAACTATGATTTAAATAGGCTCAAGAGCATCAAAACTGGACTGTGGAGGACTGGAAAAGAGTGTTGTGGACTGATGAGACAAAGATTAACAGGATTGGGTCAGATGGAAAGCAGTATGTGTGAAAGCTAAAAGGAGAAGGCATTTTAAACCAAACTACTACACCTACTGTGAAACATGGAGGAGGGAATAATCTCATGGTATGGGGCTGTTGGGTTGGAATGGAGTAGAAAAGCTGGTAGAGGTGGTGGGGATCATGAATGCAGAGCAGTACTGTGAAATTTTGGAGGATGGAGCAAAGGAGAACTTTGAAAAATTGGAGATAGAGAAGGGTGCCTGCTACTTTCAACAGGACAATAACTCCAAACACAACTCCAAGAGGGCTAACAAGTGGTTTGAAGACAACAACTTTGATGTCCTCTGGTGGCCAGCCCAATCCCCTGATCTTAACCCTATTGAACACTTCTGGGAGTACCTCAAGGAGCAGCTTAGACAGTATGAAACACCTCCTCAGAGGGTTGGAAAGGAGTGGGATGGAATACCAGCAGAAGTATGCCAAAGACTGATAAAAAGCATGCCTAGAACAATTCAAGCAGTTATCAAGGCAAATGGAGGACATACAAAATACTAAATACCAAAATTAGAGATGCTCAAAAAACTGTCCCAATGAGTGAATATTTTAAAATGGCCATTACTCCATCAGTTTTGATTTGAATTACATAAACTAAGATGCAATTTGTAGCTGCAATGCCATAGTATTTTACATGATTTAACCAAAATTTTAGATACTTACAATCCTTCATGCCAATGTCATCTTTCAAAAGTATAGAACATTGGGACAGTTTTTTGAGCCACTGTATCAGAGTTTGCCAGGAGGTTGTCAGGGTTTGCTGAGAAAGCATCAGAGTTGGCCAGAGCAGGTGCTGTGGGTTAACAAAGGTTGGGGTGAGTTGGGAGGAGGGCTCCAGGGAGGCAAGGTGTCCTGGGGGAAGGTCCAGAGGTGTGGGAGTGGGTTGTGACATCACTCCCCCTTCAGTGTCAAGACCCTTGAGATGTGGAGCATGAGTTGGGAATTGGTGGGGGCATGGGAATCAAAGTGTAAGCAATATTGATTGAACTGCAGCTGCAGTAGTGGTGTGGGTAACAAAGTCAAAGCAGGGTCATCGCTCATCAAGAAGTTTCCTAGGAAATTAAAAAGGGGTCAGGACACACCCTGGGGCCTTCAGACTTCTCCTATGTCCTCCTCCACCTATTCCCCAGTAGTGTCCAGGTCTCCATCCACATCTTCCAACCCTCCCACTTCTGAGGAGTCTAAGGGACATTGGGATCACAGGCAAGTAGAGGCAATGTATTATAGTCATGAGTGTGACTCCATCTCTTGCATTCTAGGATTATTAACTGAGCCTTGACAGAGTTGTTTACAGCAGTAGCAGGTCCTTTGAGGGTTTTGTCAGGCAGAGTTCTAGCACAGTCAGTGGTGGGGGCAGCCCCCACCTTGCATTCCAGGCTTAGCCTTGGTCTGGGAGTGGTTTGACCTGTTCTCATGGTTTATAGGGTTGTGCAGGTAGAGGTGATACCAGAGCAGTTTATGGAGGCCATTGGGTGGGCAAGAGGTCCCCTGACCCTTGAGTGGTGTCAAGTAGCAGCCCCAGTGAGTGATCAGTATGGTCTTACCCTATTAGAGCTAACTTAGCCTCACAGTGCATGCCCTGCACTCGACAGGGGGAATGGTGTGAATTTGAGCAATGGGACATGTCAGTGTGTCTTCTGTATCATTTAAGGCATGAGAAGTACTCTGTCTTGTCAAGTTGGCATGCTGCCTGTGTTGCCATGGAGCAGGGTTGGAATTGAGAGTGGGTGGCAGCACAGTTGGAGGAAGGGCAGAGGGGCAAGGTGTTGGGGCAGGGCTCCAGAGCAGAGGGCAGAGGTAGCATGGAGCAGTCATCAATGAAGGTTGGGCCCCTGCATGGTGGGCAGAGGGAAGGGGCCCCCATAGCACATGACAAGGGTAAGTGGAGGGCATCTCTATTGCCAGAGGCAGGGCCAGGCAAGCAAGCTTGGAGTGAGCAGTTGATGGCAGGGCCTCTAAGCTCCCAGATGTATTAATCAAACTGCCCACAGAGGCATCATGGTTGGTTGTCAAGGCTTTCCTGCATTGTTGGGTCAAAGGGTTGGAGAGATCATTGGCTACCTACAAGGAGAAGGTCTGAAGGGTTGGGGAGGATTGGGACATGATGTGGAGGGAGTGGGATAAGGCATGGAGGGACAGGGATGCAGTGCAGAGGGACAAGGAGATAGCCATGGGGATGGCTGGGGAGCAGCTGTTACAACTCCAGGAGTTGCAGGTGCAGATGGGGCAGTTGGAGGTGTGGGTGGAGATGGGGGCAGAGGGGTTGGAGGTGTGGGTGGGTCAGAGGGCAGCCAACATAGAGGTGTCCCAGGCTATGGTTATAGTAGGTAGGAGGCAGGAGAAGTGGCTTGCCAACAAGGCAGCCTTGGGATGGTGGGGGGTACTCCATGAGTTTATGCCATTCCCTCTTTTTACTGGGCTGACACATTCCAATAGGCTAGGCCAGGGAGCACTGTATCCTCCTCAATGGAGTGTTGGCAGCACTTGGGTCCATCCACAATGGGTTGTTGAGGATGCCTAGGGACCTTCCACTAGAGCTGGAGCAAGAGATCATGCAGATGGGGTGCTTGCTAGCAGAGCATTGACAGAGGACCACAGCAGACCCTGGGGCATGGTGAGGGGTGGCAACAGATGTTGGGGAGCCCCTCCCAGGCTACCCAAGAGGTCTTGGCAACAGTGGTGGCCCAACTGGAGATGGACATGGTGGGGAGGATAGCAGGGGTAGATTTGGAGAGGGAAGGGGAGTAGGGGGTTTTCTTGGACTTGTCTTCTTGTGCTCCATGCCAGCTCTTACCTTGTAGCATTATGTAACATTGGAGTATGTCCATACAGCCTGTTTTTGGACTTCTGGTCTGGGTGATTGAATTTTTTCAGTTTAAGTGAGGGAATAGCAAATAAAACATGTAGGGGGTTACTTGTGGGAGTTGAATCCCTAATGAATCCAGAGGCAGGGGTTATGCCCACTAATGCCATCTGTGTCTACTAGTCCCTGGGATTCCAGGGCTTGGTGGGATGTTGTCAATAGAAGTTTTGGAGTTTGGCAGGGGCTCCATTGAAGTTTTTGTGAGGTTTCCAAGTGTCATCCTCAGGCCTGTAGCTCTTCCAACAGACCAAGTAGTGAGGTTGGCTGTGGACTAGGCAGGAGTCAAGGATTTGGTTAACTTTGTAGTGATATTCATCCTTGACTTTGATGGGGAGTGGTCAACTAGGGCATTGTCCAGGAAAGGGGTCTGGAGTCCAGAGCATGTTTTTCAAGGAGGTGCACATGGAAGATGGGGTGGAGGCTCTTCAGGCCCAGGGGTAGGTTGAGCTTGTAGGTATGTGTTGAGACCCTTTGGAGAATGCTAAAAGGGCTGAGTCTTTAAAAATTGAGCTTAATGGAGGGCTTCCAAGTCTTGAGGTTCTGTCAATCAAGCCATACCAAGGTGCTGAGGGACCAGTCAGGGGTGGGACCATGTCAGGCATTGGCATATTTGGAGTAGGCTTGATTTGCAGTGTTGATTTTGTCCTGGAGGAACTGGTGAAGAGATTGGAGGTCTTCGGCAACATTGTAGGTGGCATGGGAGGGGATATCTTTGAGAAATAGTGTGAGTCAGGGGTTATAGCCCTTGTCAGCATAGGAAGGGGAAACTCTGGTGGTGGAGTGAGTTTGGCAAGGGGAAGTCCTGTGTGCCAGTTGTTCTGTAAATAGTTAATGTAGAGGTGGAGATACTGTTCCAATGTCTGGTTTACTTGTTCTGTTTGTCCATCAGTCTCTGGATGGTAGGCAGTCAATAGGTTGGTTTTCATTTTGAGTGCCTTGTATAACAATAGCCAGAAGTGAGAGACAAATAGGGGTCTGCAGTTGGAGATGATGTCATCTGGGAGTCTGTGCTTGGAGAAGATGTGTTTGAGGAATAGCTTGGCAAACTCCAGAGCATTGTCAGTGGTGTGACAGGAGATGAAGAGGGCTTGCTTGGTGAGGTGGCAGATGACCACAAGGATTGTTTTAAAGCCCTTGGAGTTGGGGAGTTTGACAATCTAGTCCATCAAGATTGAGGACCAGGGGCATTGACCAATGAGGAGGGGTTTCAGCAGGCTGTGAGGTCAGTGGAGGGGCACCTTAGCCCAGAGACAAGGTTCACAGGCCCTTATGTATCATGTGACATCCTTCTTCATTTCTGGCCAAAAGTAAGCCCTGAAAATGAGTTGGAGAGTCTTATAAATCCTGGGGTGTCTGCAGAATTTGTAGTCATGGTGCTGCTGGAGTATGTTGAGACAAATGGACTTATGGTCCAGAGCATAGATTCATCCACTCTGGAGTAGGAGGCAGTGGTCCAGAGACAGTGTGAAGAGGTTGTTAGCATTCAACTCACTAGTGGAGTTGTTGTGGGAGTCATGCTGAGTGAAGAAGGAGTCTGGGGGTGAGTTTCTGATTTGGTGGAGGATTTCTTCTTCATTCATAATCAGCACAGCATGCAAATGCTCAGAAGGTATTACCATTTGATAGTTGAATGTGTTCTGCTTAGCTTCAAATGACTTCTTTGGATATATGTTGGACCTCCAAGTGAGTGCATCAGGCTTTGCACCAAGTAATCTGGAGCAGTAGTGAATAGTGAAGTTGTACTCTGAGAGGGTTTTGGACCATTGAGCTTAGTGGTGGCTGAGTTGTTTTGTGGTTGTGAAGTACTGCAGATTGTTGTGGTTGGAGTAGACTTGAATGTGGTGTGGAGATCCTTTGAGGTAGGCCCACCACTGGCAGAAGGTGTCAACAATTGTGAGGAGTTCTTTATCATAGATGTTGTAATTAAACTCTACAGGGATCATTGAGCAGGTGTAGAAGGCAATGGGGTGGAGATCCTTGCCTCTGGAGTCTGACTGGGAGAGGATTCCAGCAATGGCATAGTTGGAGGCATCACATTTGAGGATGATTGGTAGGGAGGGGTAAAAATGGTGGAGGATCAGAGCAGAGATGAAGGCTTTCTTGAGGAGGAGGAACACACTCTGGCACTTGCTGTCCCAGTTCCAAGGGGTGTCCTTCTACATGAGTCAATTGAGGGGTTTGGTGATTCCAGAGTAGTTGTTGATAAACTGGCAATAAAAGTTAGCAAACCCCAAAAATGACTATACCTCCTTAATGTTTTGTGGCAGGGGCCAGTTGAGGATGGCTTCAACCTTGGCAGAGTTCATATGTATGCTGTTGGAAGTGATGATAACTCTGAGGTATTTGACCTCCATTGTATGGAAGGAGCACTTCTTGGGTTTGGCATGAAGGTGGTACTCTTGGAGTCATTCTAGGATGTGGCAGACATGCTCTGGATGTTCCTCCAGTGAATTTGAGTAGATTAGAATGTCATCCAGATACACAATAATGAAGACATTGTTTATGTTGTGGAAGATATTGTTCATGAAGTACTGGAAAGTGGCAGGGGAGTTAGTCATTCTGAAGGGCATCACTAGATACTCACAGAGGCCATAGTGGGTGCAGAAGGCAGCCTTCCATTCATGCTCTGGAGCAATTTGGATATTGTTGTAGCCAGAGTGGGGGTCTATTTTTGTGTAGATCTTGGCACTGCAGAGGCAGTCAACAAAGTCTCTGATCAAGGGGAGGGGATACTGGTTCTTTTTGGTGACTTTGTTGAGTCCCTGGTCATCAACACAGAGTTGAAGAAACCCATCCTTCTTCTTGGCAAACAGGACCAGCACACTGGTGGCAGATATTGATGGGTGCATGAAACCTTTGCTGAGCAGGATTTTGAGTGGAGATAGGTGGGGAGAAGGCAATGTGGGCTGGAATTGCTGGTTGTGGCTTTCTTGGCCAGTTCATCAGCTCTCTCATTTGGAGCAAAGTCCATATGGCCTGGCAACATGAACACATAGAGACATATATATGTAGTGTGTCCTACATTACAGCAGAGCATGCTTTGGATTGTATTCTATGTCACTGGTAGAGTCTGCTACACTATAGCAGAATTCCCCCAATGTAGCATGTTATACAGGTGCTGTGGAGGCTATACTATACATATCCAGTGGAGTCCTTTGACCAGGATCTGGAGCTGCTAATTACTCCTAGGTCCATTTCAATTACATTTAACAGTGACTGGCCCTGCTCAACACTAAAATCCACTGGTGTCAGCGGACTGGTAGTGGATCTGGCTGCTGGCCATTTCTCATGACTGGCTGCCACCACTTGTGACAAAATCTGCCCTCAGGAACATATCTGCCTAGCACTATTAGAAAGCCATTGAGAAGATGGAGGGTGGCCAAAGCTGGTACCACCACTGGCAACAAGCCACTTAAATGAAAAGTGATATGAAGATCTATTTTAACTGCAGAGATAACAATTAAGAAATAGCAGAAACACAGCATTATGCCAGTTGAACAAAATCAATGGAGAACACATCATATTGGTCATGGTTTTTTTAGATGCTTAGGAATGCATCAGAATTCTTAATAGAGGATCAGAATTGTTTGGAAGGCATCAATCTTCTTTGGCAGCCATCAAAATCTCATCAAAGCATCAAATTTAATCTTCTTTGGCAGCCATACTGCTTTTGGACAATACACATAAATCAACAGATGCATGTGACCCTAATTCTCAAATTCTTGACTTTCAAGTCCTCTTTTGCTCACCAGCTGCCACTCATCCACTCATTGCTGTCTGCTACACTATGTCTCCATCCACTGAGGTCCTTTTCCAACAGCTCTACAACACTGAGAACTCTGTATTGGTCTCTGCTCTGAGAGGAGATTTGTCAGATCTCCAGGGTAGAGTTAAACAATTGGTGAGCAACATATTTGTAGGATAATATGCCACACTCACAGATGGTGTTGAAGAAATCTTTGTAGAAGCATCCCAGCCTGACCCCAGCTGATCAAAAAGGCTAGCAAAGCACAGATTCCCCAATGAGAATGGAGGAGATACACTGCCTGAACACTGCCTCATAGTCCTCCCCCTCCTAGCCAGTCCAAATATCAATCTGTCACCTTGGACAAAGATGACTCAAATGACTCAAATGACAACAACAATGATTCCAATGATGAGCATTATTGGCAGGGGGAGATCACACCATTAATGAGGTTAGGGAAGTACCTCATGACAGCACCTCGTGCAGGGGCATAGCTTGACCCCCCTTGCCAATACTGTCAAAAGAAGGGGCTCCAATATATTGAGACAAAGGGAGGAACCTTGTGCAATGCCTGCCAGCTTGTCCTCAAGTAAACATGCAGTCTCACAAGGGATCACAAGGAAGAGGTCTGGAGGAACAAGGGCAAGAAGAGAAAGAAGGAGAAAAGGCAGAGAAAACCCAAGTCTGCTAAGTATGTCAAGGGTAAGGTTGATTTATCATCTACTGACAACAGACAGAACCAACAACACCAGTTGCTGGGCCATCAACAATTCAGCTGGTGGATATGCCAGCAGCCAGCAGAAAGGGAAGGGAAAAGGAGCAGACAGATCCACCAGTGGCCAGCAGAAGGAGGAAGGAGTGAGCAGACCCACTGACAACAAGTGGAAAGGGAAAGAGCAAGCAGCAGGCAGATCTGCCCATCTTCACTGAATCCATTGAAGCCATCCTTTCACAAGCTATGGTGGGGTTGAACCAATGGCTCAAAATTATCAATGAAGGAATTGAGGTTGTATTGGAAGAGATGAGGTCAGGGTTTGTGCTAGCTAAGGAGATAAGGTTTACAGAGATGGAGAAGATGCTCCAGCAGTACAATACAATGCTGTGAGCACTAGACAAGCATGTGAACATCATTGACATGAGTGTTGTGGGCATGACATCTGACCTCAACAGAACAAAGCAAACTGTTGAGGCTCATGCTGGGTGTCTCATGCAGAACAAAGTCAACATTGTTGTGCTCTGGGGCATAGTTGACAACCTTTGAAACCAGCTTCAAATCTCCTCCCCCCTATCCAACCAGCCCCCAGCACCAGCAGCCTTCCACCTGTGCCAGCTCATACTCTGGCACCCATTGCTGAGGCAGAAGAGCCCAATGATGATGAGGCTGCTCAGCCCAAGGAGGATGAGAGTGAGATGGATCATGCCACTGCTGTAGCCATTGCTGTCAATCAGTCTTCAGTCTGCCATTGCTGACAACTCTGCTCTCATTAGCAACCCTGTTGCTATTGTGACCAATTCTGGCATTTCCAGCAAGTCCACCACTAAATCTGTTGACTGCACTGGGCCTGCTGCTAGCATCACTGACTTGGCCATTGCCACTGACTCTGTCACTTCCACTTGGCCTGCTGCCATCATCACTGACTCTGCCATTGCCACCAGACCAGCAGCCAGTAATGAATCCACTGTGCCCACTGGTGTTGAAACTGTTTTGGCCAGTCCCATTGCTGCAACTGGGCATTCAATGGATGTGGATATAACAGGCCTAGCACTACCTCATCCTCCAGATGAGATTGTGCCACAATGTGGCCACAGCACCTCCTGAGCCACATGACCCCCCACCAAACATACCCAGTCCTCCAGTTGTCTAGCAGGTAAGAGAAAGGCCAATGAACATGCTGAGGAAGCAATAGCCAAGAAGATGAAGGAAGCATGAAGAGGATGAGGGCCACTGGACTTTCTTGACATTCTTTGGACTTTTTTATACATTCTGGCCTTGTCATTACATTGTTATATTTTGTAATACCCAATGAGAATGTATATACAACATCTTGACTCAGATTCAAGTGCCCAACACAACAGATTTGTGGTTAGATTAATGTTTCTGGTTGGCAATCAAAATCTTCATTAGCCTTGTGACCCTTTGTTCAAAGGAGTAACAATGGCAAAGTGGTCTATTGGTACTGCATTGTTACTTGGTATCACTTTCATGTGGCAGTTGCAGGTTTGACTCCTATAACTGTCAATGTTAGACCTTGTTTGTTTTTTAACCTTTTGTTGAACACATGCAAGTTGTCTCATTGAACAGGATGCCTAAAATACAATGCTATTACAATGGCAATGTGGTCTACTGGTAGTGTGTTGATGCTTTGTCTCAACCCCATGTGGCAGCTGCAGGTTCAACTTCTGCAGTTGGCAATAATCATTGTGGAATATGGTTTTTGCATTCTCAATCAAGGAAGTACATGGCATTTTTGTTTGTTATGTAATAAATATGAGAGGATTAAAACAGCAACATGGTGTATTGGTACTGTGTTGTCACTTTGTATCAATGTTATGTGGCAGCTGCAGGTTTGACTCCTGTGACTGCTGATGTTACTACCTCATTTGTATTTTTGACCATGGGTACTTCATTGATCCTTTGTACTTTTACATCACATGTCTCATGCTGCATTGTCACTGAACCAAACACAGCTGTCTGCTGTAGTGGAATTGCAATTAAAGCTTGTTAGCCTTCCATTGCCAGCAACCTCTGGGTTTGACCCCCAGTGTTTGCATGTTTGCATTATCCATTATATTCCATGATACTTTTTCATTACATGTCTATGGTCTAGTGGAAATGGCTTTCAAACTTTGAAGTCCTCCATCAGTCTGATCAATGTCTTGTGTTAGTTGCAGGTTCAACTCCTGTATCTGGCAATGTCCATGGAGATATGGTATAAATTTTTTAACAAACAATCATTTTCAATTGCATGTGTGTAACACCTCTTCTGGTGTAGTGGAATTCCCATTGAAGCTTTGAAGCTTTCCATACCAGCAGGATCTGGGTTCAACCCCCTGTCTTTGCATTGTCTAACATGTTCTATGCCAATTTTTTTTTATTTTTGTTTGGCACTGGCAAAGTCTTTTTTTTTGAACCTTATTGGAGCTACTGAGCATTTCTGGAATGACAATATGCTATAAGCAGACAGGCTGCACCATTGGACAGTCCTACCAGAAGTAGTGCTGGATATATCTGTTGGGAGCAATGGACAATGAAATCTGCCAGAATATGCAGTCCATCAGCCATGCTGGGCTGTTCAAGTAGATTTGTTGCTATTGGAGCTACTGAGCATTTTGCACCATTGAATACTTGTACTGGAAGTAGTGCTGGATATATCTGTCAGGAGCAATGGAAAATGAAATCTGCCAGAATATGCAGTCCATCAATGATGCTGGGCTGTTTGAGCAGATTTGTTGTGAGTACTACTTCTTGTTGGAGTTGTAGATCCCTGGATGTAACAAGCTGCATCCTCTTTCAATCTCTCTGCTTGAGGTCTCCTTTGTCTCTTTGAGATAATTGGTAGCAGGTCAGGTGATGCCTTGCACTTCTGACATGCCAGTTGATGAGATGGTGTTTCCTCTGTTTCTGTTTTATGTGTGTCCTCTTCCTGGTTGAGAATTTCAAGAACAGATCTAGGGACTGCATAACAAGGAGACCCATCTGCTAGGCCATTAAAAAGGTATACAGTGGACCACTGGTGGCTGCTGCTGGAAGGCCTCTGGCAGCAGAAATAGGTGTGCACCAGACCAGGCCACCAGGGAAAAGTGATGCACCCATAGGAGTTTACAAAACTTGAAGCTACAAAACATTTAAAGCATTCAAATGTTATGTGGAATAGTGGAAGTGAACAGAAAAAAACTAATTGCAAATTGCTAGGTCAAGGGAGGGAGTCAAACCCTAGGCTTGACACTTGGAGTGTGGCTTAACCAACAATCCAAACCACTGATCCATGGTGGCTCACAATAGCACATCATTATAGGCATTTGCTGGAACAAACAATTGTCAATTGAAATGATGACTAAGAAATCTTTTGTCAACTACAGAACATCAAGCAAGGAATTCAAACCACTAAAGCATAGTGCTTTGGAAAGAAAAGCCAGCTACAAGCATATGTTGTAGCAAAGAGTGGACAATTAAAAACAAATTTATAGACAACAAATGTTAAGCAAGGGATTCAAACCCTCAACCTGAGCATATGGGACTGCAGACATTGGCAGAGCTCTAATATTCTAACCCATTAAACCATAAGGGCCTGTTATATCAGGCAAGTTAATCATGAAACAAACAATGGTTGATTAGAATAATGACCAAAAAAAAGTTTTCATACCAGAATGTCAAGCAAGGAATTTGAACCCTCAGCCTAAGCATATGAGTCTGCAGACATCAGCAGACCTCTAACATTCAAACCCATTAAGCCACATGGGCCTGCTATATCAAGCAAATTAAGAGCATCTGTAAGCACTGCAGCAATCAAGGATTTGGCAGGTAGCCAGCCTGAATACCCAAACCATGAGAGGATTTTGCTTCAGAGTGTGCCTAAACATCAGTTAGAGCACAGGAGAAAAAGTGCAAGAAATAAAATGAAAGACCAAATTAGTAGACAATTGTCAGATCAGGGAGTTGAACCCTCATCCTGACAGAGAGAAGTATAACCTGATGGCATTTTGAACTACTAAGCCATGATACTGTACTAAGAATGATATTTTGATGAATCATTTGCAGAGTGCCCCAATTATTGGCATGGTCATTTCCACTGGGCTTGCAATGGATGAATGGTTCTGTGATGGCTTCTTGCCCCTACAAAAATGCATCTGTGATGGCTTCCTATGCCTACACTTTGACAGATATCTATACAGACAAATCAAGAGCTTTTTAATGGAAATGCATCTGTAACAGATATGCTTTTGTGATGGGATCTGGCAACAGACAAAAAAATCAACAATGGAGTGGCCTAAAAAGCTGGCTAACATAATTGCTTTTGGCAATGGATGTCATATAGCAATGGAAAGTGGAGACAATGGAAAGAGTTATATGATGGCACACACTGGCTAACAGAACTGCTTTTTGCAATGGATGTGATATAACAATGGAAAGCAGACAGTGGACATCTGCTGATACTGTTGACAACAATACAATGTACTACTCCCATGAACCAAGAGGGCAGTCAAAGATGTCTACTCAGAGTGTTTATGACAACACATTGTAACATTGCAATAACACTGTTGCAGATGTAACATTGTTAACTTCCACTACAATGCAGAGGACTCTGCTGGACATGTAGCATACAATACAAAACATGTTCTGCTACAATGTCTGACACATGCACTTGTAGTGCTCTACCCTGATGTGAAGGCAGGAATGGCAATGGTATTGTACAGCTGACAGATGCAATGGGGGGGCATGCCACCAGAGATCTTGGAAAGACAGGAGACTTGGAATGTCCACCAGGCTGTGCTGGTGGTGACCCCTTAAGTGTGGGCTGCCTACTAAAGCTTGGAGTCAAAAACAACTCTGAGGTACTTATATGTCAGGATGGTCTTGATATTTGCACACTGGCAGAATTGTCAGGGTTAGTTTGGACAATAGAGAGGTCAAGGGGAATTTGGTCATGATGTGAACATGGGAAGTTCATGAGGTGCAAGCTTAGAGAGCTCAAAAGAAGAGTTGTGGGATAGTGACCAGGCAAAAGTCCTTTGGGCCCACTCAACCATGTTCTTGACAATAGCATGGGTCTCCATCAGAGACTTGGCTACTGCAAGGAGCATGACATTGTTGACAAAGCCAAACAATGATTCAGACATGCCATTGGAGCTAGCCATTGCAATCAGGGGCATGTTATAGAACACATAATATAGCACGGAAAGTGGGCAGCCCTGGGTGGTGCTGTTGTTGATGGCAAACCAATCAGAAGTGAAGTCATCAAACTTCAGGTGGGTGTGGCAATTGGAGAGCTTCCACTCTGCTAAACAGATGTAGAATAGAGGGACTCCATGCTCCCTCATATTGTGAAGGAGGCAGTCTTGGACAGTGTAGGGGAAAGCCCCTTGAATGTTAAGAAATAGTGCTGTGGTGACCTTACCTGCCCAACATGCATCCTTGATCTTCTGGATAACTAGGTGCATAGTGTTGGTAGTGTTTTGGCCTGGACAGCCTCTGAATTGGCCATATGGCAACATGTCATGTCTTTCTGTAATGTGGGAGAGGTCAGCAGCTACAAGAGTAGAGAGGAGTTTCCCAATGTTATTGAGAAGCCCTATGGGTCTGTATGCCTTGGCAACATTGTAGGCTAGTTTTCCTGGCTTGCACAGGACTAGGGTGGTGGATTCCAGGTAGCTGGAGTGATAGACATTGAATTTGAACACAGCTCTGAAAATGAAGTAGAGGTGGCCAAGAAGAGTCTTGGTACACCATTTGAGCACAATGTTAGGGATGCCATCTGGGCTAGGTGCTTTGAACAGGGGGAGGCCTGCAATCACCTTAGCAATGCATTCTCATGTGAAGAAAAGCACATCTGGTAGGGGTTTGGGATAGACAAAAGATGGAACAGATGGAATGGGAGAGGAAGGGGAGGAAAGAAGGACTCAGTTAACACCTTGGCCTTGTTAACATTAGGTGTCACTAGTCTGAAGACACCATTGACATTGGTCTTGAGATTGGGGACCCTGTCACATGAAAAGTCTGTAAGCTTGCAGACTATGTAGTTGCTAGCAAGGTAAATTTGTTTGGCATTGATGGATTCCAGCCAATCCCACCAGTGATTCTCCTTTGCTGACTTGACCTCAGCAGCTATTTTCTATGAAAGTCTGGTGGCCTTGGCCTTGGAGGAGTGGTCTGGGATATCCTGGAATTTGGACACTAAGTTGTCAGCACACTGTTTCTAGGCCTTGAGCTGTGCAAGATTATCATTCCACCAGTGTTTAGTATGCAGGCAGTGTCACAACCTGCTTCCAGACTGCTGGACTTCTTTTCAAGCCACCCCACTTCCCTGTAGTCCCCCCCAACACCTCCTCAACTCACCCCAACCTTTGTTCACCCACAGTACCTGCCCTGGCTAACTCTGATGCTTTCCCAGAAAACCCTGACAGCTTCCTGGCAAACCCCAATGTGTTCCCTGCAGGCCCTGTCATTTCCTCCTTCTCCTCCCAAGCCCCTGGACCCCTCCAACACTATTCCTGATCCTGGCATACATTACTCAATTGTATCCTCAACCTACCTGACCACTCTGAAACTTCCTAACAACTATGGGGCAGACCATGTTCCTATCAGTTTCCATCAGAATATCACTATGGCCCACTATCTGATTAGAACCAACACCTGTCAACCCCATGCAGCTCTAATGAGCCCTGCTGTCACACCCTCAATTCCTGGAGGAGGTCCAGTAGTTAGTATATAAGTTGTAGAGTAGCATCCATTACACTAGTCTTGATATTGCTGATAATCTTCTGTTATGTTTGTATTCTGTCATGTTTCCTAGTCTTGTCTTGTCTCTATTTCTGTCTATTGCCTTGCTCTCTGCCTCAACAGGGATGACCCAATCAACTCTAGACCAGTCCTCTTCAATGTCTCACCCCACTCCAAGGGCCCCAATGGCACCACTGACATTCTCTGGACCTCTCTACAGCTCCATTTGAAGTTCACATGATTGTTCATTATCAACATTTGACTTGACATCTCCCCAACAGTCCTCCTCATTCTTGTTGACAGCAGAGCCTCTGGCACCTTTGTCAGTAACCAGCTTGATCTCCCCAATAACACTCTTGACAAACCTCTTGAGCTCCAATTCTTTAATGGAAGCCCTGCCTCAACTGGAATCACCCAATACCACAACAGTACCCTCACCCTTGACAACAAATCAAGATTCCAGGTCCAGCTCCTTGTCAGCCAACTTTCAGAGTCAACCCCAATTGTGCTTGGACTTTTCTGGTTGCAGGATGTCAACTCTGACATTGACTGGAAGGACCTCTTCATGCACTTCCCAGGCCCCAAAGCAAGTCTTGCAGCTGCCATTCCCCTCTGCCTCCAGCCCTCCTCAAGCGCTGACATCCCTGACCTTGACTCCAGCAGCTCTGGAGCAACCCAAACCTTCTCAACCCTTGAGAGCAATCAGGAAAGGGAGGCAAGCACACCTCTGCACTGATCTACCTTGAGAAAACCTCAATGGCTTCTCCCCAACATTCCCAGGAATTGATATAAAGACTTATAGTACCCCAACCAACAATACAAAACAACTCTGGACTCCATTGCCCCAACTCCAAACACTCTTGCCACAACTCCAGACCCTGCCACCACCACTCCAATGCCCACCCTCATCAATCTGAAAGCCCTCAACATCAAAATCATTGGTGCCATTCCCTTTGCATGCATCTTATAAGATGGAACCCCCACCTACCAGCTTCAAATTACTCCAGCCCTACCAGAAGAACACTTACACACAGGAACTACCCTGCCAGAACAAAAGACAGAGGAACAAATCCTACATGAAGTAGTTCTGCCAGAGTATCATGAATTTGATGATGTGTTCTCTGAAGGAAGCACAAAAGAACTTCTCCCACACTGCTCCTACAATCACAAAATTGATCTTGAAGAAGGCACATCTCCCCCATTTGGAAAGATCTACAACATGTCCAAGATTGAACTCCAGGCCCTGAAGGACTACCTTGACAACATGCTCAGCAAAGGCTTCATAAACCCCTTGATCTCTGCTGTTGGCACTCCAGTTCTGTTTGCCAAGAAGAAGGATAGGTCTCTCTGGCTCTGTATGGACTACTAGAGACTCAACAAAGTCACAAAAAAGAACTAGTATCCTCTCCCCTTGATTGGAGACTTTGTTGACTACTTCTGCAGTGCCAAGATCTACACTAAAATAGACCTCCACTCTGGCTACAACAACATCCAGATTGCTTCAGGACATGAATGGAAGACCTTCCATACCAGCTATGGCCTCTTTGAGTACCTAGTAATGTCTTTTGGAATGACCAACTCCCCTGCCACCTTCCAGTACTTCATGAATGACATCTTCCACAATATGAATGACATTGTCATTATTGTGTACCTGAACAACATTCTGATCTACTCAAACTCCCTGGAGGAACATTTGGAGCATGTTCACTGCATCCTAGAATGACTCTAGGAGTACCACCTCTATTCCAAGCCCAAAAAATGCTCCTTCCACACCATGGAGGTTGAATACCTTGGAGTTATTGTTACTCTGAATGGCATATGCATGGACCCTGCCAAGGTCAAGGCCATTCTCAACTAGCCTCCATTCTAGAATGTCAAGGAGGCACAGTCTTTCCTGGGATTTGCTAATTCCCATTGCTAGTTCATTGACAACTACTCTGGGATAACCAAACCTCTCAATTGATTTACTTGGAAGGACACCTCTGGGACTGGGATAGCAAGTGCTGAAGCATCTTCACCCTCCTCAAAAAGGCTTTCACTTCTGCCCCAATTCTCTGCCATTTTTACCCCTCCCTGCCAATAGCACTTGAATGCAATGCCTCCAATTACACCATTACCAGCATTCTCTCCCAAATGGATCTTGGTGGCAAGGACCTCTACCCCATTATCTTCTACACTTGCTCAATGATTCCCATGGAGCTCAACAACAACATCTATGACAAGGAACTCCTCCATTGCATTCAAGTCTACTCTGACCACAACAACTTACAGTATTTCATCACTACTAAGCAACTCAGCCACCAACAACCTCATTGGTCCGAAATCCTCTCCGAGTATAACTTCACCATCCACTATTGCCCCACTTGACTTGGCACAAAACCTGACACCCTCAGCTGGAGGCCCAACATGTACCCAAAGAAGTTGTTTGAAGCTGAGTGGAACATGTTTAACCATCAAGTAGTAATCCCCCCTGAACATCTGCATGCTGTGCTGACTATAAATCAAGAAGGGATCCTCCACCAAATCCAAAACATGCCTCTGGACCCCTTCTTCACCCAGCATGACCCCTGCAACAACTCCACTCATAAGCCAGCAACCAACCAACCCTTTGTGCTATCTCTGGACCATTGACTCCTACTTTGGAAAGGACATATTTATGTTCCAGACCACAAGTCCATTTGCCTCAACATACTCTGACAGCATCACAATCACAAATTCCAAGGACATCCAGGAATTTGTAAGACCCTCCAGTTCATTTACTGGACTTACTTTTGGCCAGGAATGAAGAAGGATGTCATGTGATATGTCCAGACCTGTGAACCATGCCTCCAGGCCAAGGTACCCCACCACTGCTCCTACAGCCTACTCAAGCCCCTTTCCATTGATTGCTGCCCTTGGTCCTCAATCTTGATGGACCACATTGTTGAACTCCTTGAGTCTGAAGGTTTCAATGCAATCCTTATGGTCATCTGCCAACTCACCAAGCAAGTGCTCATCATCCCTGCTGCACCACCAACAATGCTCTGGAGTTTGCCAAACTGTTCCTTGAGCATGTATTCTTCAAGTGCAGACTTCTGGACAACATCATCTCTGACTGTGGCCCTCTGTTTGTCTCCTGCTTTTGGCAATCATTATGCAAGGCTCTCAAAATAAAGACCAACCTATCAACCATCTATCACCTGGAGACCAATGGATGAACAGAACAAGTCAACCAGACTTTGGAATAGTATCTTTGCCTCTATGTTAATTATTTACAGAATGACTGGCACACAGAAGTTCCCCTCACCAAGTTTACCTGAAACAACATGCCTCACTCTGCCACTGGAGTTTCCCCCTTCTATACCAATAAGGGCTACAATCCCTGGCTCAAGCTGTTCCTCAAGGATATCCTCTCCCATGTCATCTATAAAGTCACTGAAGATCTCCAGTCCCTCCACCAGTTCCTCTAAGACAAAATCAACATCACTAATCAAGCCTACTCCAAGCATGCCAACATCTGACATGACCCCACCTCTGACTGGTCTCCTAGAACTCTGGTATGGCTTGACCAACACAATCTCAAGATCCAGAGGCTGTAATGTTTCTGTTATAGTTTGTGCAGCTTATGGTTCACACTCTGTAAATCAAAACCAGTCATTAGTTCTGTCTATGAAGTATGAAGTAAGGCATGCCCTTATGTAAATAGAGTAGAGTAGTTTTAGGAATAGCATCATGTGATGCTATCCATAGAAATAATTAATATAAATAATGTAAAGTAATGCTAGTAACAGCTGCTCCATTACATACCCCCCTTTTGAGTCCATCAATGGACTCACTTCAAATGAGAAAATGAAGTAATGATAGAAAGGGGTGGGATATGGCATCCCACCTGAAAGGGTGCACCAGAATTTGATCACAAATTCCTATGTTATAACTTTGGTAGGACCATCTGATCCTACCTGGACAACATATATCTCAGCATGCTGTCCAACTGCACTGAGTGCAATAAGTGGGCTCTGAATGCCCACATGAATTCATCTGCTGCTGTGAGCTCCAATAGTAGCTCACCTGGCCTGTTCGTCCATCTTCAAGGCCTCCACTTCCTCACTGCTCATGGTGTCTGCTTAGTGCTCCAATACAGCATTAACTGTATTACTGGAGCCACTAGTTTTAGCCTCAGGGGCAGTAGGAGTAGTGATGTTAGTTGCTACCACTGCTTCCATGGGGCTGGGGACAACTTGTGAAGTCATTGCTAGTTGGGCATCTGTGGTCAATGCAGAATTGTTGATGTAGTCCAGTTCCATGGACTCCTCTGAAGGTGCATCCTCTGAGAATGCACCAGAGCTCAATGCTGGGTTGGTAGTGGCCAAAGCCACTAATGACAAAGGCCCCTTCTCAGTTGGGGCTGCACTTACAGAGGGAGCTGCTGACATGGGCACCTCTGCTGGCACCATTGTAGCTCTCACCTCTGCAGGTTGGTACAAGAAGTGAGTGAAGATACCCACCTCACTATAGCACCACCATTCAGCCAAGCCTAGGGGGAGTGGCCTCTACTCTTCTGGATTTGGAGGAGCACTCAGAAGCATTCCCTATCATCAGTGGTGGGGGCATGCCACCCATCATACCCCTGGGCTGCAGGGAGTACTCTGATGGTTTGGAGTTAACAAAGGCATTCATTGTCTACTCACATAAACAAGTCTGTGTGAATTGCACTCCCAGACCAATGGTGATCAAGAAAGCATATGCCATAGATATACACATGATTCACCCAGGAGGGAGGCATGCAGTTGGCCAGGAGGTGATGTATCACCTCCATCTCACTCAAATTGTTGATTAGTGTAGGCAGCACTTGCAGCCTATGCAGAGTAAAAGTGTAGGAGGTACTTGGGTTAAACTCCCCTACACTGAACTAGTGTTTGTTGATCCCTTCTCAATAGAGACATGGCTGAGCAACCACTATAGCAAACAGCCTCATATAGGCTGTTTGTATGTGCAGAGTAGTTGGAGCCAGTGCCCAACCTCAAATGTAACCAAAGACTGAGCATTGGTCTAAGTGCAATGAAGCATTGCCTGAGTACAGATTCTGTGAACCTGGGTGGCTATGGTTCAGAATGTACTGCACCCATGCATCAATGTCTAAGTGATGACCAATTGGGACTTGATTGAGTCCCACTCCCTGCATATTATTATTTGTGTGGCCAAGCATGGCTAACAAATGTGAAGCTAAGGGGACTAGTATCCAATGATGGTCCTCTTTGGGCAGAGACATTTCCATCTCTGCTGGGGTCAGCTCCATGACCCACCACATAGTGCAGTCTCTCAAGTCTGGAACTGTATAGAAGGAGATCCAGTAGAACTCCTGAAGGAGGAGAGTGGCATGAATCTGCTCCCTTATTGTAACCTTTGATCCACCATCCTGAATGAGTTTTGATTTTGAACAATATCAAGTTCATTCAGAACTTGAGCTAGTGCTAGCTGCACTACAGGGTTGTTGAGAATGTCAGCACCAACATCCTCTGGAACTGTGGCTTTGTGAAGCTGCTGGAGCAGGTGAGTGATTTGCTCATCTGTGGCAGTTGAAGGCTTGGGCTCTCCACTTTGCCCTTGCCCTTCTCCTTTGCAGAGAAGCATCACTCTTCTAGGCAGTCAATGAGGGAGTGCTACTCTCCTGTGCTAGTGTGGCTGGTGGCATTGCAGTTGCCTTGCCTTTTCCCTTGCTAGTTGAGGCAGCCTCTGGTCACTCCAATGCACTTGACAATGAAGAAGCTGCATTAGAGGGACATGCCCCAGTAGGCAATGGTGGATATGACTGCCAAGGAGGTGCCAACAACTGCATCAGAGTCATAATTGACTCTGGGCCTTTGTCATCAACCTCCATCACCTCTGCTAATAGTGCTGCAGGGACCAAAATCCCTACTTGCAACAACATAGTGGCAGGTTGTCATTGACCTGCCATGCTCATTGTACAGCCAGGACCAGCCACTGGAAGTGGGGCCACAACAAATTGTGGCATCCCATACTGTTGGAATTCCTATGACCACACTGGTTGCATAGCCACAGAGTACCTAAAGTTAAACTGAGGGGGGGCTGGTGGTCCCCCATATCCTCTATCTGCTCCCTGAGGAGGGCCCAATGGTTCCCCACACCCTCTGCCTGCTCTGCCTTGTTGCAGGGGCAAACCACATCCCCATGCTGGCAACTGCTGTATTGCCACTGCATAGCTAGGTGGGGCCACATCTCCTGGCACTGCTGGTGGTCCTCCACTTGCAGGCCTCATGTTCCTTGGAGCTGGGGCTGCTCTTCTCTTTATTGGGAGTGCTACATCCTCTGGGATCAAGCCTCCTGCCATTACAGCAAAGCCACCAAACCTAGTGAGCAAGCTGCTCTCTTGTTCTCCCCCTCTTGAGCTCCGTCCAGAGCTCATGTAATATTCTGGTGGATCTATGTCTGCCTGGCCTGGCCTTTTCTTTTTCTTGCCCATTGAGCAAGGAGTCTTTTTGAATGATGTTGGCATGTTGCACTAACAATGTGGAAGAAGATAAAGATCAGTTGGACTTTGCACTCAGCCAAAAAATTGGCTAACATAATCATTGATGGCTACCAGCATGGTGGCCTCTCAAACTTCTGGACTAAGTCAAGTTGACTTAGACCTTCTAGCCAGCTGCACAGTGTGCTGCATGCCCTGCAACTCCATATACCTATCAAGGGCTGCCAGGTCCTTGCAGGTTGTGAGGGACTCCCAAGTGGTGTCCCTCAGACTCCAACAAATCTCAAACTTGAGGTTCTTATCCTCCCAATGATGACCTACTAGGTCATTGACAAACCACTCCTAGTTGTTGTCAGGTTCTGCCGACAACAGAGGCTCAGCTACACTGGCAAATTCTTACTAGGCAGATGCGATGTCCTGCGCTTATAACCTAGCACTCCAGAGGTAGCACAGAGGGGAGAGACTTGCAAGGAGAAGCTAAGGGAAGCAGTCTGAGCAAGTCTAGAGTGGTCCAAAGAAGTCTAAGACCAAGTATATTAATGTTGGGCTTGGGCAGGCATCAGGAACAAGTTTGTAGGCATGGAAATAGGTTGTGGGGTAGATGGGGGCTTTGCTAGGGTTAGGGGTGGAGCCAGAGTCTGATGGGGGGATCAAGTAAGACTTGATGGGTCTGGGGCTGAGCAGGGAGTGAGGTCCAGAGTTGTTGTAAGAATGTTTTGGGGGTTGTAGTGCATGTGCAGAGTTTGTACTGACATCAGAGATGCAAAGAACTTAGGAAAATAAAGGAAAAGAAGACAATTAAGATGAGATGGAGACAAGATAAGATGAGACAGACAAAGAGATAGATTTGAGACTAAAACTAGAAATAGAGACAGATCAAAAAACAGAACATAAGAAACCAGTAAATGCAAGTAATATCAAGACTAAAGTACAAGGAGCTACTCTATGACTTATATACTGACTACTGGGTAGCTCTGGAGAACAGTGGGCATGGCAGCAGGGCTCTATGAAGCTGCATGGAGTCAACAGGTGTTGGATATGATCAAAGGGCAGGCTGCAGTGATATTCTGATGGGATCAGCTGGGGACACGGGCTGCTCTGGAGTCATCAGGGTGTTCTGGAGTAGGTCAGGTGGACTAGGGTGGGGGTTTGGGGATGCATGACATGGTCAGGAATGGTGAGGAAGCTCAGGGGAAGCTTAGGGGAAGTCAGGGGAGGCGTCAATGGCTGCAGAGAAGGCATTGGAGTTGATTAGGGGGCTATTGGGGTTTGCTAGAGAAGTGTCAGAGTTAGCTTAGGGGAAGTCAGGGGAGGCGTCAATGGCTGCAGAGAAGGCATTGGAGTTGATTAGGGGGCTATTGGGGTTTGCTAGAGAAGTGTCAGAGTTATCCAGAGTGGGCGCAGAGAGTGGGTGAGGGTTGGAGAAGTTTGGCAGGGCATTGGGAAGGGCTGGAAGTAGTGTTGGAGATCTAGAGAGTGGGTTGTGACATCACCCCCCCCTTCAGCATTAAGACTCTTGAGATGTGGAGCACAGTTCAGGGATTAGCAAGGTGTGGGAATTGAAGTCAAGTAATATTGATCAGACCACAGCAAGCAGTGGCAGCATGGGGAACAAAGTTGAAGCATGGCTGCCATTCATTAGGGAGTTCCTCCCAAGTTATTAAAAAGGGTCAGATGCACTCTGAGGTTCTCAAACTCTTCACAATGTCCTCCTCTGCATTTTCTCCAGCGGCATCCCCATCCCCTTCTACCCATTCTTCCACTTCTTTCTCCAAGGACTCTGAGGATTGTCAGGATTGCCAATGCATTCAGGTGATGTACTGTAGTCATGAGCATGATTCTATTCCCAGTACTCTAGAGTATTGATTTGGCCTCCACAGAGTTGTCCACAGCTATGGCAGGTCCCTTGGGGCTTCCATTGGGCATGGGTGCAGCACAGCCATCAGCAGAGGTGGTCCTCCCCTCATGTTCCAGGCCTGGGCTTGGTCCAGGAGTAGTCCAACCTGTCCCTGCAGGTTTGAGGGTAGCTGAGGCAGAGGTGATGCCAGAGCAGTTTGTGGAGGCTGTGGGGCAGGTTAGGGGTCCCCTACCCTTGAGTGGTGCCAGGCGGCAGCCCTGGTGAGTGGCCATGTAGGTTTTTGTGTTTTTGAGCTAACCTGCTCTCACAGTGTGTGTCCTGCATCCAATAGGGGGAGCAGTGTGAATTCAATGGGCCCACATTGGAGGTGCACTGGGACATGTCAGTGTGCCTCCCATGTTGTTTGCAGTACAAGAAGTGCTCTGTCACCCTGAGCTGGCATGCTGCTTGCATTGCAGTGGAGCAATGGTGGGATTGAGAGTGGGTTGCAGTGCAGCTGGAGAAGGGGTGGAAGGGCAGAGTGTCAGGGCAGGATTCTGGGGTAAGGGAAGAGGGTAGCATGGGGTGGCTTGTGATGAAGATAGGGCCTCCATGGAGTGGGCTGAGGGAGGGGGCCCCTTTAATGCAGGGCAAAGGTAAGCACAGGGCATCCCTGTTGCCAGAGGCAGGGCCCAGTAAGTGAGCATGGGGTGAACAGGCAGTGGCAGGGCCCCCAGGCCCTTATGTGTACTCACCTAGTTTGGGGGCCCCTATGGAGCAGTCCATGGAGGGATCTTGGTCAGCTGCCAAGGCCTTCCTATGTCACCAGATTGAGGGGCTGGAGTGCTTGCTGGTAGCCAGTGAGGAGGAAGTTTGTAGAGTTGGAGAGGACCAGGATGCGATGCAGAGGGAGCAGGATGTGGTGTGGCAGGATGGAGACATGGCACAGTGGGACAAGGATGTGGCCATGAGGATGGCCATGGAGCAATTGTCTCAACTCCAGGAGTTGGAGGCACAGACAAGGCAGCTGTAGGCATGGGCAGAGGTGGCAGAGATGGGGGTGAGGGTGGGCCAGAGGGCACTGCATGCAGAGGTGCCTTGATTAGTCATGGAGGTGATGAGGAGGCAGGAGGAATGGCTTGCCAATGAGGCAGCCTCAGGGTGGTGGGGGGTTCTGTGTAAGTTACTTCTTTCTTCTCTCCCACTTGTGCTGACATATCCCACTAGATTGGGCCCAGGAGCACAGGATTCTCCTGAATGGGGCATTGGTAGCATTGGTGTCCATCCACAATGGGCTGTCAAGGATGCCCAGAGATCTTTTGCCAGAGCTAGGGTAAGACATAGGGCAGATGGAGCATTTGCTGGTGGGGCACTGTCAAAGAGTGACAGTGGACCCCAGGACTTGGTGGGAGGTGGCAATGGATGTCAGGAAACCCCTTACAAGCCACTCAGACATTCTGGTAGTGGTAGTGGTGCACATGGAGGTGGATCTTGTGGGAAGGATAGCAGAGGTAGGATCAGAGGAGGAGGAGGAGTAGGGGGTTTTCTTGGACTTGTCTTCCTACACTCCAGGCCCACTCATACCTTTGTATCATTATGTAATTTGTGTATATGGCTATTTCTAGACATTCAGCCTGGATGAGTGAGTCTTTTAGTGTTAAGTGAGGAGGATTGAATAAAGCATGTAGGAGGTACTCATGGGAGTTGAATCCCTGGTGAATCCAGAGGCAGGAGTTATGCCCACTATTGCCATCTGTGTTTGCTAGTCCCAGGGGTCCCAGAGCTTGGTGGGGTGCCATCAATGGAAGTCCTGGAGCTTGTTGGGGGCTCTGTCAAGGTTTCTTCAGAGTTCCCAAGTGTTGTCCTCAGGTCCAGAGCCCTTCTAGCAGACCAAGTACTGGAGTCAGCTGCAGACCATGCAGGAGTCAAGGATTTGGTTGACCTCATAGTGATACTCATCTTTGACTTTGACAGGGGGCAGTTAGCTGGAGCATTGGCTGGAAAAGGGGTCTGGAGCATGTTTTTTGAGGAGTTGGACATGGAACATGGGATGGAGCTCTTTCAAGCCCAGGGGTAGGTCAAGCTTGTAGGCATGCATGGAGACCTTCTGGAGGACTTTGAAGGGGCCAAAGCATTTATGATCAAGCTTGATGGAAGGCCTCTGGGTCTTGAGATTCCATTGATCAAGCCAGACCAAGGTGCTGGAAGGCCAGTTGGGGGTCAGTTTGTATCAGGCATCAGTGTGCTTGGAGTAGGCTTAATTGGCAGTGTTGATCTCATCTCGGAGAAACTGGTAAAGGGAGTGGAGGTCCTCAGTGACTTTGTGAGCAACATGGGAGGGGATATCCTTGAGAGATAACATGAGCTGGGAGTTGTAGCCCTTGTTGGTGTAGAAGGGGAAAACTCTGGTGGTGGAGTGAGGCGTATTGTTGTAGATAAACTTGGCAAGGGGGAGTTCTGCATGCCAGTTGTTCTGTAAATAGTTAAGATAGAGGCAGAGATACTGTTCCAATGTCTGGTTTACTTGTTCTGTCTGCCCATCAGTCTCCAGGTAATAGGCAGTGGAGAGGTTGGTTTTGATTTTGAGCACCTTGCATAGCAATTGCCAAAAATGGGATACAAACAGAGGTCCATGGTTAGAGACAATGTCATTCAAGAGTCTGTGCTTGGAGAATATGTGTTCCAGGGATAGTTTGGCAAACTCTGGAGCATTGTTGGTGGAGTAGCAAGGGATGAAGAGGGCTTGCTTGGTAAGGCAGCAGACAATGATGAGAATTGCATCAAAACCTTCAGAGTTGGGGAGTTTGATGATATGATCCATCAATATTGAGGACCAGGGGCATCAGCCAACAGGGAGAGGCTTCAATAATCCATGGGGGCAATGGCAGGGTACCTTGGCCTGGAGACAAGATTCACAGGCCCTTACATATCATGTGATGTTCCTCTTCATTCCTGGCCAAAAGTAAGTCCGGAAGGTGAGTTGAAGGGTCTTACAAATTTCTGAGTGCCCCCAGAGCTTGTAGTTGTGGTGTTGCCAGAGTATGTTGAGGCAAATGGACTTGTGGTCCAGAGCATAAATTTGTCCCCTCTGGAGCAGGAAGCAGTGGTCTGAAGACAGCATAAAGGAGTTTTTGGCACTTGACTCATTGGAGTTGTTGCAGGGGTCATGCTGGGTAAAGAAGAAGTCTGGGGGTGAATTTCTGATTTGATGGAGGATTCGTTCTTCATTTAAAATCAGCACAGCATGTAGATGTTTGGGGGGATTACCACTCAATGGTTGAATATGTTCTGTTTAGCTTCAAATGCCTCTTTTAGATACACTTTGGACCTTCAAGTGAGGGCATTAGGCTTTGTGCCGAGTCATCTGGGGTGGTAGTGGATGGTGAAGTCATACTCTGAGAGGGTTTCAGACCATCAAGCTTGGTGGTGGCTGAGTTGTTTCATGGTCGTGAAGTATAGCAGGTTGTTGTGGTCAGAGTAGACTTGAATGTGGTGTGGGGATCCCTTGAGGTAGGCCTGCTACTGATGGAAAGCTTTGACAATTGTGAGGAGTTCCTTGTTGTAGATATCATAGTTGAGCTCCAGGGGGATCATTGAACAGGTGTAGAAGGTGATGGGGCAGAGATCCTTGCCTCTGGAGTCTGACTGGGAGAGTATTTTGGCAATGGCATAGTTGGAGGCATTGCATTTGAGTACAATTGGCAGGGAGGGGTCAAAATGGCAGAGGACCAGAGCAGAGGTGAAGGCCTCTTCAGGAGGAGGAAGATGCTTTGGCACTTGCTGTCCCAATCCCAAGGAGTGTCCTTCCACATGAGTCAGTTGAGGAGTTTGATGATTCTGGAGTAGTTGTTGATGAATCGGCAGTAAAAGTTAGTGAACTCTAGAAACAACTGTACCTCCTTGACATTCCATGGTGGAGGCCAATTGAGTATAGCTTCAACCTTGGCAGGGTCCATGCACACACTGTCGGGGGTGAAAATGACCCTAAGGTATTTGATCTCCATTGTGTGGAAGGAACATTTTTTGGGTTTGGTGTGAAGGTGATACTTCTGGAGCCATTCCAAGATGTGGCAGACATGCTCCAGATCCTCCACCAGCAAATTCAAGTAGATCAGAATGTTGTCCAGGTACACAATAACGAAAACATTGTTCATGTCATGAAAGATGTTGTTTATGAAGTACTGGAAAGTGATGGGGGAGTTAGTTATTCCAAAGGGCATTATGAGGTACTTGAAGAGGCCATAGTGGGTGCAAAAGGCAGTCTTCCATTCATGTCCTGGAGCAATCTGGATGTTGTTGTAGCCAGAGCAGAGGTCTATCTTTGTGTAGACCTTGGCACTGCAGAGATGGTCAATGAGATTTCCAATCAGGGGTAGGGGATACTGGTTCTTTTTGGCGACTCTGTTGAGTGCCCAATAATCTACACAGAGTCAGAGCAACCTGTCCTTCTTCTTGGTGAACAAGACCAGAGTGCTGGCGGTGGAGATCGATGGGCATATGAAACCTTTGCTGAGCATGTCATTGAGGTACTCCTTCAGGGCCTGGAGCTCAATCTCGGACATGTTGTAGATCTTGCTAAATGGGGGTGAGGCACCTTCTTCAAGGTAAATCTTGTAATCATAGGAGCAGTGTGGAGGAAGTTCTTCAGCACTCCCTTCAGAGAACACATCAGCAAATCCATGATACTCTGGGAGAACTACTTCAGATAGGATCTGTTCCTCTGTTTTGCTCTCCAGCATGGTAATTCCTGCATGGAGGTGCTCTTCAGGTAGGGCTGGTGTGATTTGCAACTGGAAGGTGGGAGTGCCATCTTGTAGAAGGCATGTGAAGAAGACAGTGCCAATGAGCTTAATGTTGAGGCTTCTGGAGTCAATGGGGGTGGACAATGGGGCAGTAGCAGTCAAGTCCAGAGTGGTAGCAGAGTTGGTTGGAGGAGTCAAGCATTGCTGGTTAGGGTACCATGGGCCTTTGTATCAATTCCAAGGTATGTTGGGAGGTGGCTGTTGTGGTTTGGTCAGGGGTGACCAAGGTGGGGTTGCATTTTCTTTGCTGTTGGAATTGCTATTGGGGGTTGAGGGGCTCTGGGTTGCTCCAGAAGTGCTGGCACTGGGGTCAGAGATGTCAGAGTCTGAGATAGACTGGAGGTGGAGGGGGATGGGTGGCTGCTAAACTTGCTTCAGGGCTGGAAATTGCATGATGAGGTTCTTCTAGTCAATATTGGGGTTGATGTCTTGCAGCCACAGAAGTCCCAGCATGATTGGAGTTGATGGGAGTAGTTGGGTAACAAGGAGCTGGGCCTGAAACTGCAGGTCATTGTGAGGGTGAGGGTGTTGTACTGGTATTGGGTAATTCCTGTCATGGCAGGGCTTCCATCAAAGAGTTGGAGCTCAAGGGGTTTGTTGTGGTCATTGCATTGGAGGTTGAGTTGACTGCTGACAAAGGTACCAGAGGTGCCACTGTTGACAAGGGCAGGGAGTACCTTGGGCAAGCCATTAAGTCAGACATTGATGACAAATAACTATGCAGACCTGGAGCAGAGCTGTGGAGGAGTCTGGGGGTGGTCAATCATGGTCTTGGAGTTCTCAGAGGGGGGTGAGACATTGAAGGGTACTAGTCCAGAGTTGGTAGGGTTGTCCCAGTTGAGGTGGAGGGTGAGGCTGGGCCAGTCAATGTGGGGGTTGGTGGAGTGGAGCCATGAGAAGCCTAAGACAATGGGGGCAGAGGGGTGTAGTTTCATGACTAGCAGCTGGAGTTCTTGTTGTCATTTGTTGGCAAAGGTCATGGTTGTATCCAGGCAGTGTGTGATGTCTCTGGCAGAGGTGGGGTCACTGTCAAAGAGCTTGAGGGGGATCAGAGTGGGAAGGCATCAGAGGAGGTGGAGAGCAAGTGCCACCAGGGATTGTTTGATGAAGTTATCTGTGGCACCACTATCGACTAGGGTGGGGACAGAGCTGTCAGAGAAGGGGAGAGTGGTGTGGAGGAGGAGGGTGGTGGAGGAGTGAGAGAGGAGGTGTGCTGGGAGGTTGTGCAGGGTGGGTACTGTTGCATGGAGAAGTGTGGCTGGGGTGGAGAAGATGTCAGGGTCTGGTCTATAGTCTAGTGCATCTTCAAGACCTAAACTGCTGACTTGTTTTCTGTAAACTGGTAATCGCAGTCCTCTCTATTGATCATCCACACAGTGTGACCCATCACCTGTCATTTAGGACAACTGCAGATAAAGTACCCCTGCTCACCACATAGGATGCATATGCCCTCTTTCCATCATTTCTCCTGTGTCTCCTTTGGTATGTCAATCCATGGCCTATCCCAAATCTTGTTTGCACATAGAGCTTCTTGATTGTTGGCAGAGTCTGGAATGTTGTTATGGTAATCAGTGTCCAGAGGCTCCAGGGTCTCATGGAGGTTGGTAGCACTGAGCTGGGCAGGTGGGCATTGTCCTGAGGGTTGATTGGCATTGGAAATCCCTTGGTCTGGAGGGAAACAGGGCACAGGGTTGGTGGGGTTGGTGGGGATCAAGGATTGGATGCCATTGGTTGCTCTGGCCTGCCAGTTGGTGTTACCAGAGGTGTTTCACAAGGTCTGGGGTGCCATGTTTTTGCTGCAATCTTCCCAGTAGCATTGGTCGACCTGAGTAACAAGCACCTTGTACCTGTCATAGGTAGTTTGCTTGGGTGCAAGTTGAAGGATGTTCTTGATCCTTTGAGGCAGGGCATGATGGAGGGCAAAGCTAGGCTTCTCACTCAAATTGTATGATGAAGGTCATGAAGCATTTGTTGTCATGCATTCAGAGGTTGAAGAGATTTTCCTCCACCTCCACAACAGTGTTGAAGATGCCAAACTTACTTGAGAATTTCTGAGTGAAAGTGAGCCAATTTGAGAGGACGGGGTTGTTGGGATCAAACCAGAGTAGTGCTGTGTAGTGGTCAAAGGCAATACCCTGCAAATATGACATGGCAAATGCTACTCATGAGCTCTCAAGTTGGAAAGGTAATGGGCTTAGCTTAGAACATAGTTAAACACTGAGTTAGGAAGATATGCCATTTCTGGGGGTCACAGCCAGTGAAGGGTTCAGGTTTTTGAATGTCAAGTTTACCTTCCTAAGTCAGTGCATCACAAGTATTGTCCTGTGGGTTTTGAGTTCAGAGTGGGGGTCTGGCATTGTAGTAGTAATAATAATTGTTTCTGTTTCCAGTCTTTGAATGCACTGGGTATGTTTAAACCATCATCCACCATGTTTGCAAACAGCCCCATATATATTTATTTGCATGTGAGAGCAAGCCTGGAATTTGTTGATCAATACATATTCATTCTGCTTGGATATACTTGCCTTTGCTTCAAAGATAAGATATTTCTTCATTGGCTACTCTGGTAACTCATCAGTGAGCTTGTCAATGGCCCAAATATAAAAGAAGTCCCCATTATTGCATCAGCACAAGTAAACATTGTTAGCCACAGGTTCAGCTTGGGGTCCCAATCCATTGAAGGAATAACTATTCATGTACATGCCCCAAGGTACACAGATCAATGCTCTGAGAGTGCTGTGATGGGGTTGGTGTTGGCTTGGGTGTCTTCATCTATGTCATCTGTGCTGTTGCTAGCAGTAGTTGGGCTTTTGGGGGCTGTTGAGTAAACTGAATAGAGTAAGTTCCATGCCACAACACTTTGTCGAAATACCTGAGGGTTGTCATTTGGAGGAGATCCTGAACCCTTTCCAAGGTCTGCAATTGTTTCTGTGCCATAGGCCTCAAAGTAATCCCCAGATGCTTGTATATTACTGACTTGGTTGTAAGGCAGCCAAGATTGATCCACTGTTTTCCAGAGTATTTCAAATTCAGCATTCTTCTTTAATCTGTTGTGAGTGAGTATCTTATTAACCATCCATTCATGTTTGCCATCATCTAGTTCAAATATTTGACTTTTAGTTCTTTCTGGAGAAATTGGCCATCATTAAGGATGTGGATTCTGAGAAGTGATACATGAAAGACCTTATAGATTACCCATCTCTGTAATACATGCAGTAGCTTAATTTTAAACAACTTATTTCCTGATGCTTCAATAACCCTGAATGGTCCCAGTTCATGAAATTGCTTCCAGAAATAATCCATCCTAAGTTGCTGTCTTTGTATGTTGTGCAAGTGCATGTATGGATGAGCTAATGGGAATTGTCCAAACCTGTGCTTGAGGCTTTCCTGTGAGAAGATTGAGACAAGGTTCACCACAATGGTGACATATTCCTCTATCAGACAGAAGCCCAGTATTTGCAAGACATGAGTTACTACACATATCATTGATATTTGGTGTGATCCCAGTGAGTCTGGCAATTATGTGTTTGAGTTGGTCAAAGGAAAGAAGGTCATCTTTGGGTTGCTGCATTTGAAATGGTTTCATTGTATTGTTTTGCAGAATTATGACCATGGAAAAAGATTTGAAGACACTCAGTGAAATTGGCATCTTCAGTAGGATCCAGTTCAAGCAGATACTTGTGAAGATGTAGTAGAGCCATGACAGCCTCAGAGGAGAGATTGCCATTATAGATATTAGCATGCTCTAGAGCCTCTATGAATTGTTGTGCAATCTGAATCTCCTCAATATTACTACAGGTGGTGGCTAGATCTTCATTTCTGTCTTCATCTTCAAGCCTGAGAACTTTTGTCACAATTGCTCAAGTCATTGATACAAGCATCCTCTGTGGCCATTGCATCAAGGCTCTCAGGTTCTGGCAGAAATCTATGGCTTGTGATTGATCATTTGTTGTTTTAGGTGTTTTCAGATTGTCCTATGTTTTGAAAGTTTGTTAATATTGTACATTGAATCAATGATATTCTTAGTATGGGGGACATGAGATTCAAGTGCTCATGATGATGAGATTATTCCAGTTCATTCAGCTGGCAGGATGTCAATGGACTATTTGCATCAGCAGATATATTGCTCCATTCTTTATAAACATCTGTGTTGGGTTCATCATGTGCTGGTAATGTTGACAAATTTCCAGAGCATCCAGTATCCCCTGCATTGTGGAAACACATAGCTGCAGCATGTTTATGATATGTGGACTTTGGGACTTTTTGTTGTCATTTGCAGTAACAGAATGTTGATGTAACTTGGCTTAACCCTACTTGATCAGGATTATTTGGCTTGATTATGCTCATTCCAGCTCAACCAACCTTTCATTGGGCCTTATGAGTGATTTCTCAGCAAGATATTAAACATTACTAGGTCCTGAGAAAGTGTCACTAGTGTCACCAGGTTTGCTGGCCAATGCACATGTTGACTAGATCACATATGTTAGAAATATTGGCAAATAGCAGACATCTTGTCTTATCAACAGTGCATTTAACATTATCTTCCTTTGGCTAGGCTAGGGATCAGCTGTGTCAGCCCCCCAAACAGCCCAGCCAATCTACACTACACTTGTTGCCTGATTTTCAGTCATTGTTTGAAGTTAAAGCTTAGTTTTCACTGAATCGATCCAAGAAACTTAGAGTTACAATGATCACAAGTAAGCTCAGAGATGAGATGTAAGTTGGAACTAAATACTTAGGTGGCTTCCACCTCAATGATCTTACTCTAGGTCAGTACTCTCTATGTAGGATGTAGAAAGGGACTTCCATTTCTACAATATCACTGTAGAGCCTTAGCAAAATTTATCTCATTATTTTGTTCTACCTCTGTGCTGCACCATGTATAGTAAGTACATCTAGCTACATCAGCAGTGCATTTAATGCTATCTTCCTTTGACTGTGCCAGGAATTGAATGAGTCAGTCAGCCTTTCCACATGACCCAGCTGATTTACTGCTACACTGTTATCTGAGTTCTGGTCCTTGGTTTTATTATGTGTAGCTGACAAAGAACTACATTAGTTATTGAGAAATCAAAAAGTGTCAACTTGGGTATCATGTTGGCCATGCTATAGAGATAGTATGCAATGGTGGCCACTTCCCCAAGTTCCTTAGTGGAGGCTACAAAAGCAGAAGAAAGGCTTGGCATTGCAGAAGTTAAATACATATAAGGACTTTGAGGGACTTGAGAACCAATAGGATGTCAAAATATTCAATTACAAACAAGTACTTGAAGGAATGGAGCAAGCCTATAACATGGTCATTGTGCTGGGGTCTTTTAAATGTCCAAATCAGATACTTATCACACTTGCATTGAGAGTGATTGTCCTTGGGCTGCAGTTACATACCCTCACTGTCCAAAATTTATCTAGTTGCATTCAAGCTCATAGTGCTTTTCTACAAGCACTGGGTGCAGGGAACAATATTTGAAGCAGAAAGAATCAAAAAGATGGTAAGAATAATTGAATTAAATTCATAATTCTTTTTGCATGTTTCTGACAAAGTCATAAAAGGAGTACCATTAATTGATTTGCAATGGTATACAATGATTTTTGATTGCTTAGTCTTGCAAATAAATATGAAAGAATATAAAGATACCAGTCTTTATAAGAGCTCTATGAGCCAATCCTGAGTTCAGAGATGTTTATATTTCTTATATCCAACCCAGCTACATGAGAGAGAGAGGTGAGGTGGTCAGCAAGAATGAATTATCACAAGTTACAAAAAACTATGAGGCACTCTTAAAAATAATTTTGTTCCTCAGTTAAGGAGAAAACATAGCAAGAGGGCAAATGTAAAAATGGTTTTTTCCCTAAAGGATGAGACATTCTAATTTGCCTCTAGGTTTTGTAGAGCATGGACCATGCAACTTGATGGATGCATTGGTCTTGTAGAGGGAAACCTCCAGCATGACCAATGAGTCATTATTGCTTAGTCTTGTAAAGAGAGATATGAATAAAGAGAGATAGGAAGGAATATAAAAGTACCAGTGTTCAAAAGAGCTCTGTGAGCCAATCCTGAGTTTGGTGACATTGATATTTTTTGTATCCAACCTGGCTATAGCCTATCACAAAGGGAATCACTGAGTTTGAAAGAACAATACCCAAGGATGCAAATTAATTGCAATTCATTGATACAAAGTCAGTACACATAAACAGATGAAAGATTAAGGTCAGATGTCAGCAAAGAACTACAGCAGTAACTGCATCCAAAAAGAAAGGATCCTTCCTGAAAGAAGCTGCGAAGGCAATGAATCCTACAGGACAAAACTACCACCTGTTGACCACAAGGATGGCAGTGGCATATAAAGTAACATAGAAATTTTACAATGATAGCATTAGTGCTCTACATTAGATTACAGACTTGAAAGACATACCTCCAAAAGCTAAGATACATATGTCTTCAAGAGAGGCAATATTTGAACATGGTCACCATGCTTGCTAAGTACAAGGGCATACAAATGTGAGATGTTTTTGGTAGTAGTGCTGGAATGAGTCTCAGGCCCAATAGCTGGTAGATCAAATGATATGAGGAGCTACTCCTGCTTCTGCCAAAAAAGGTTGCTCCTCCAGAATGGGATGCAGACACAGACAAGTTGATTGCAAATGCCTGATAAGTAAGGATTGATTTTGGATCAATGTGGTGTGACATGTAGGCAATGTAGAAGGAGAGAATGTCTGTGATGAAATGAGTATTCATGTCATGGATTTTGATGAAGTTGAAGTAGAGTAGATGACACTCATAGCCCACCAATGTCACATGATTATTGTGAGAGCTGTCATGACCACCCATGGCCCTAACCCCCTTTTCTCTAACCCCAACTACTGCCCCAAACAACCTGATCACCCAAACACACTATCAGTGCTGCTAATCTGCCATCAAACCTACTATCAGCCTGTCAAGTCTGCATCAATGCCTTCTCCATTAGGCTGGAAACCCCAACTTCTATTCCATGAAACCCACACAACCACCCCACACCTATCCAAGACCCCCAGCAGTGCCACCAGACCCTGTCTCAGCACTGCCACAACACTCTGGGTCTCAGAACATGCTGATGAACCTGCTGGTTTCTTTATGCAAATACAAAGAATAGTAGACAATAGGTACTAGGGTCATTACAGCACTAATACTAATCTAAATGGGACAGGCTCCTTCTGTCTCTCTGGGCCTGCACAGGGCAACTGCTGATTCTGAGTTCAGAGAAAGGGTATTAAGAAATACCACACTTTGCTTCAAGTCAGGAAAATGCCAAATGAATAGAGCACATTTGTATATTGCAAAAGGGAACTACATGCAAAATTTGTTCTTCCATTTTTGGTTCTGGCAAGGTTCTTCCAGTAAGGCTGGAGTGATTTGGAGCTGGTAAGCAAGGGTGCTGTCTTGTAGAGTGCATGTGAAGGATTTTGATGTCAAGAGCTTCCAGATCAATGGGGTGGGGTGTTGGAGTTGTACCAGCAGGATCTGGAGTTGTCTGAGGACATTGGTTGGGGTACCTTGGGCCTTTATACCAGTTTTGGAGAATGTTGGGGAGAAGCCTTTGGGGTGTGTTCAAGGGGACCAGGGTGGAGGTGTGTCTTCCTCCCTCTCCTGGTAATCCTTGAAGGTGGTAGGGTGTGGGTGGCTTGGGAGTTGCTGGGGTCAGGGTTGGAGTAATTGGAGTCCAAGGAAGGCTAAAAGTGGAGGGGGATGGCAGCTGCTAGGCTTGCTTCAGGGTCTGGGATCTGCATGGTGAGACTTCTCCAGTCAATATCAGGGTTGACATCCTGCAACCAGGGCAACTCAAGCATAAAATTGGGGTTGTCTCAAAAAGTTGCATGACAAGGAGGCAGTGATATGGTGTATACCTGTTCATGCATTAATTTTGCAAATAATACTATATTATTGAACTCATTACAAGCTATTAGAACAGATATGAAATACCATTATAGTTGTAACTCTGTGGCTATATCAATCCTGATTATAATGACAACTAGACATGCATGCTGGGGATGGGAGTGGTATTCAAATATCCCTGCATCAGACAGAGCTATGTAATTACCAGCTGGATAGAGGTTATGGGGCTATACTACTGAAGGCTATGGGGAGCATATTGAGGAGCATACACCAGCAGAACAAAGCAGACACTAAGAACAACTTTGGAGGAATTTGTAACCACCAGATCAGAGACCTTTGGGGATGCACATTATTCATGATTGGACAAAGGTGGTATTGGGGATCTGTCACGACCCGTCCCCTGAACCCCCGCACATCGCCCAGCAACCCCCGACCCCCAAAAAACCCCCCGACGCTCCGCCGAACTTCCGCCCATGCCCCGCGCCTATTTTGGCTAACTCCGATGCCTCCCCAGCTAACTCCGACGGCCCCCTGGCCAACTTCGATGCCTTCCCCGCAGCCACTGACACTTACCCTAGATCTCTCGAACCCCGAGAACCACCCCTGCTGTTCCCAATCTTTGCCACCCATCATCAACTCAACACCCTGGTTCCTCTGACCTATTCCGGAGTATCACAACAACCTCGGGGCGACCCACGTTCCCCAATAATCCCATCAATGTATCAGCACGGCCCGATCCTTGATTGCAACCGACACCCGCCCACTCCGTCGAGCTCTGCCAAGCCCCGCCACCGCAGCCGACATACCCCGAAGTTCTCCGGTAGTCAGTATATAAGCCGTCGAGTAGCTCTTCGTACTCTAGTCTTGATATTGCTTAACGTTACCTATGGTCTGATTGTTTCTTTCTCATGTTTTGTGTTTTGTGTTTTGTGTTTTGTGTTTTGTGTCTCGTTCTCCTTACTTTCAGTCTCCCAGTCTTATCTCAGTCTCCCAGTCTTATCTCAGTCTCCCGGTCTTGCCTCGTATCCATTTCGTTATTGTTCTCGTTATTGTTTCGTATCTCCACTCAAATCTACTCTTGTTCCATATTGACTCCATTCCATTTCATCTGACGCTGTCTTGGTGACTCCGTCTGGCCATTGTGCCCAAGTCCTCATCAACCTAAACGACTTCACAAACTCCGCAATTACAATCACAAACCCTGACACTCTTTCACCAGGTCCGAACCTCGCTCTTCGCTCGGTCCTGGACTCCATCAACTCCAATTGATCTCCCATCAAACCCCGGCTCCGCTCCCATTGATCACACAGCCGTCTACTCCTTCACTTCTGCAAATCTCCCCTATGGTCTTCTGCCTGAACCCCACCAAGACCGTCCTGTTTCCCCGCAACCCAACTTCTCTGGACCTTCCCGGATCTGTCTGAATCACATCCCACCGACTATCCATGCAAGCCATCAGTGCCCGGACGTTTTTGAGTGTTCGGTTACCAGTGCAAGGGGATCACACCCGCCTAGTAAGGACTCGCCCAGTGCAGCTGAGCCCCCGAGGTCAGCAGAACCTGACAGGATCAGGCACAGCATGCCTAACCTCAGGGCTTTGTATAACTTTGGACTAGAATGTCAAAGCTTAGGCTGAAAGCTATTAGATCACAGAAAATAAGCTTCTCATGTGAGCAGTGGGAACAGGGATGTTGTCCAGCCAGTTTTGGTGCAAGGGTTTGACCATTAGGTCACTCAGACACCAGTGCCAGAACCTCAGAAAATGGCCTAGAACATAGGGCACCCTGATAGGAATGCTTAGAACCTCAGAATAGAAAACCCTTAGCCCAGAACAAATTTATTTGGACAAAAGACCATATGGACAGAGTTCAGTACCCTTTGCCCAGCAGTCCACTTAAATACCCTATACCCTACAATAGCTGGATTGCTGAGTGCAAATCATGCTCCATGTTTCTCCTCTTCCACATGAAATTGAAGACCAGCAAGTTTGAGTTCAGGTAGCTTTCTGTGTGATTTGGAACTTTTGTGTGGTGCTATGCCATTGTACTAAGGTCTCTGCCAGGATTCCTTGTTTTGCCTGTGTGGCTCTTCTATTTGTGTGACTATCTAGCCTGTGTGGCACCCTGAGCAGCTGTGTGCACTCACCCAGAAAACTCCAACCTTTGTACTTTGTATACTGTGTCCCAGCCCCCCCAGAGTATCATTAATTTGCTGGCATATTCTCTGAAGGGAACACAAAAGAATTCCTCCCCCCACACCAATCCTACAATCACAAAATTGACTTTGAAGAAGGCACCTCCCACCCCATTTGGCAAGAACTACAACATGTTGAAAGTCAAACTCTGGGCCCTCAAAGACTACCTCAATGACATGCTTGGCAAAGGTTTCATATGTCCCTCAATCTCCACTACTGGAGCTCTAGTCCTGTTTGCCAAGAAAAAGGACAGCTCTCTCCACCTCTGCATCAACTACCAGAGACTCAACCAAGTTACCAAAAAGAACCAGCATCCTCTCCCCCTGATTGGTGATCTTGTTGACTGCCTCCACAGTGCCAAGATCTACACCAAAATAGACCTCTGCTCTGGCTACAACAACATCTGGATTGCTCTGGGGCATGAATGGAAGACTGCCTTCTGCACCACTATGGCCTCTTGGAATACCTAGTGATGCCCTTTGGAATAGCCAACTCCCCTGCCACCTTCCAGCACTTCATGAATGACATCTTCCATGACATGAACAATGTTTTTGTTATTGTGTACTTGGTCAACATTCTGATCTACTCAAACTCCATGGAGGAATGTCCAGAACATGTCTGCTGCATCCTAAAGCAACTCCAATAATATCACCTTCATACCAAACCCAAGAAATGCTCCTTCCACACCACTGAAGTCAGATACCTTAGGACTATTGTCACTCTGGATGGAGTATGCATGGATCCAGCCAAAGTCAAGACTATCCTCAACTGGCCCCCACCATGGAACATTAAAGAGGTACAGTTCTTCTTGAGGTTTGCTAACTTCTATTGATGGTTCATTGACAACTACTCTGGAACACAACACCCCTCAACCAGCTCACTCAGAAGGACACCCCCTGGGACTGGGACAGCAGATGCCAGAGCATATTCACTCTCCTCAAGAAAGCCTTCACCTCTGCCCTGATCCTCTGCCACTTCAACCCCACCTTGCCTATCATATGAGAATGCAATGCCTCTGCCATCACTGGAATACTCTCCCAGATGGACCCTGGTAGTAAGGACTTCCACTCCCTTGCCTTCTACACCTGCTCAATGATCCCCACAGAGCTCAACTATGACATCTACAACAAGGAACTCCTTGCCATCATTGAAGGCTTCCAACAATGGAGGGACACTGCTCCTTGATCCTTAACTCCAACCATGCCTTCTGGGGTCCTGGTAGTTTTGTGTTCATAGCTAGCATAAAATCACTTCTCCTGTCCTATTAGACTCCCAATTCCACTTGTTCACTCTCTGCTTCTCTCTCTAACTCACATCCTGGCACCTCTGCTGATGTCCTCCAATACAAGAGCATTGTCAAGACCCCCCACTGGTGGTTCCAACCCAAGCAGGACCCTGGAATGCACACACCTACTCCTGACTCACTCCAACCTCAGGTCCCTTTTGTCCTTGGACTCTGGCCTGGTCAGATCCTTGTTGGATGCATGCAGGTAGCTTGAGATGAAAGGATGGATCCTTGTAGGCAACCCATATGACTGATCTAAACTTGTCATGATCCTTGCAATGGCAGCCCTCACTTCAAAAAAATCCAAGCTGAAGAGCACCACTCTGGTGGTTGCCTTCCTCCTCAAGGCTGACATCACCAACCACATCTTGGACACCCTGGTGGAAGCAGTGGCAACCAAGACCATTGACAAGATTGGTGCACTTGTGGACAAACTTGGTTTGACAGCCAACTTCCTCACAGCCAATGACATGAAACAAGCTGAGTCGACCCTCAAGCTTCAGGCAACCTCTGCCACATTAGAAGGGGTGTACACCTTGCTGGATGCACTGGCATCCAAGCTTGTGAGTTCCCCACCAGTGCCTGCTCCAAGCTTGTCCTGGGCATCAGTTGCAATGGCTATGCCACCAAACCTCATCCCCTTTGGCCTCCAACCCACCCTGCCCAGCAACAACCAGCTTTTGCTGCAAGAGATGCTAAGTGTCCAGCAATGACAGCTCCAGGATGAATGTACTGTTCTTGTCTGCTTTGATCCTAATGACCATAATGCCCTGAAGGACTTCATGGCCACTGGCTTGTCAACACTGTGCAACAGGCTCAACAAGACTCTGGAATGGCTCAATGTCAAGGCCACCACCATCTGCCAGGAAAATGGCAAGATTGACTTTGTCACACCCAACACCCATGCCATTGGGCTGAAGGCAATTGGCAGCAGTGTGTACCTCACTGAATTCAATACCACTGACTCTGCCTGCAGATTCCATGACTACACTAACAAGGAATGGACTGTCTTCAAAGACCTCTTTGGAGAGAACATGCAGACTATTGGCAAGGCTTTCAACCTCATAGTGCATTGAGTCCCCCTGCCAGCCTCCCAATGTTCATCAGATCTTGCCCCCTCTCTAAGAGCATCCTGGCAACCCACCAAGCTGACCTTATAGCAATACAAGTCCTATGGAAATGACATTGGAAGAGATCCCCCTGATTTGCCAACATCCACAAGCTTGACAAGACCCTACCCTCCAGAGGATACCTCAAACTCATCAAGCCCCTTGACCACCAGTGATCCATGTTGCTCACACAGCTCTGCACAGGCCACCTCCCCCTGAACCACCATCTCTTTTGAATCTGTTGGGCCAAATCCCCAACCTGCCCACACTGCCTAGGTCTGACAGTAGAGACTGTCCATCATTACCTACTAAGTGCCCTCAATACCAATTCAAGCACCACATACACTTCACCTGACCATTGAAATGAAAAGCTGAGTCTATTACTCACATCTTGTCCTCACCTGCCACTCTCACCCACCTCTTTAGATACATTGAGGCCACCAAACACTTCCAAACCCTCCAGCCCGACCAACCCCCCACACCTTGCCAACCCCCTCTGGCCCAGGCCTAGCAACTCACACCCACCCTGAATTGCATACCCCATGATGCTCAACCCGCTTGCCCAAAAACTTTTATTCTCACTAATCTACAATACACAGATAGTCTAATAATGGCCCTCAGCACCTGACCTGCCTCCTGCTACTAATCCTCTTTTTAGCCCAGGTGGGGAACACAGCCCAGTCACTCATCCTTACCTCACTTGCTAATGCAAGCATTTGTCATCATGATCACCCAGCAGCACACCTCAACCACATCACTTTCTCAGGATATATTAGGGGAGGGCAGACAATGGAGGGCCTACCTTGAGGGAGCCCCACACCACATCCAAGTCTACTCCAACCACAACAACCTAATACTTCACCACCACCAAACAGCTGAGCAACCAACAAGCCCACTGGTCTGAAACCCTCTCTGAATATGACTACACCATCCACTACTGCCCCAGTTGACTTGGTGCAAAGCCTGATGCCCTACCCAGAGACCAGATGTGTATCCCAAGAAGTCATTTGAGGCTGAGTGCAATGCATTCAATCACCAGATAGTAATTCCCCCTGAACATCTTCATGCCATGCCAATTATGAACAAAGAAGGGATCCTCCACCAAATCCAAAATGCATCCCCAGATGCCTTCTTCACTCAGCCCAACCCCTGAAATGACCCCACTGACAACTCACCAACCAGCCAACCCTTCATGCTGTCCCCAAACCATCAGCTCCTTCTCCAGGAAGGATGAATCTATGCCCCAGACCACAAGTCCATTTGCCTTGACATACTCTGGCAGCACAATGACTACAAACTCTGGGGACACTCAGGAGTTCATAAGGCATGAAGAAGGATGTCACCAGGTATGTATGGGCCTGCAAACCATGCCTCCAGGCCAAGGTACCCTGCCACTGCTCCTATGGTCTGCTCAAGCCCCTCCCTGTTGGCTGCTGCCCCTGGTCCTTGATCTTGATGGACCACATCATCAAACTCTCTGAGTCCAAAGGTTTTGATGTCATCCTCATTGTTGTCTGCCAGTTCACCAAGCAGGCTTTCTTCATCCCCTGCTGCACTACCAACAACATGGCAGAATTAGCCAAACTCTTTCTCAAGCATGTCTTCTCCAAACATGGACTTCCAGGTGACATCATGTCTAACTGTGGCCCTCTCTTTGTCTCCCAATTTTGGCAATTGTTATACAAGGCCCTGGAGACAAAAACTCACCTCTCCACCACCTACCATCCAAAGACCAATGGACAGATGGATTAAGTAAACCAGACCTTGAAACAGTATCTCTGCCTCTACATTAATTATTTACAGAATGACTGGTATGCAGAACTCTCCCTTGCTGAGTTTACCTACAATAACACCCCCCACTCTGCCACTGGGGTCTCCTCTCTACACCAGACCTTGGAACAGTATCTCCACCTCTATGTTGACTATTCACAGAACAACTGGCATGCAGAACTCCCCCTCACTGAGTTTACCTTATAACCATACAACTCACCTTTGACACTGTCCCCTTTGTTACCATCCTCATAGCTGCAGGCTGTCTGAGTTGGGGATTGATATGCCTACTGACAGGGATATACAGGACCTTAGAAGCATGTTGGATTTATTCTTGGATCAGAAAATGGGATTCAGGCATGAGATTTTAAACAAACATGTCATTGCCTTCCACAATCTTGTACATTGCAGACTGAGTTGAACAACTACCACAATAAGTCCAGGTCAGTGGAATGCCTTACAGCTCACAACTCTCTAGCTGAATAGATCCACAGAACAATGCCCTTACCACTCATCCTATTACTCCATTTTCTAGATCAACAGGGCAACTTAACATCTAGATTAGACACTTGAGCAGGGCCCAGGAGGGTGTATGTAGTGGTGTGAGCCCAGACCTGAAACACAGCTACAATCAAGTTGATCATACAATAGCTGGTATTTCCCTGACTATTTTCCCTCTTTTTACTTACAAATTTCATTGAGAATTTCTCTACTTACAATTTTCACTGTTTAACTGTTTACAATACAAACAACCATCCTACTATAAATCATATGAGTAGATCAACAAAAATCTCAGAGTTTATTCTGGTGAACATTGGCCTGAATCAAGAACTCTAACTTACCTCTTCATGTCACTTCACTGTGATCATTGTCTGGTATTACACAGAGGTCTGTAGTTGGCAAGGATACTAAGTTCAGAGACATGGAGAGGTTGGAGGACTTAGAAGTTGAGCTGAAGTACAATAGCAGTGAGGACTAACAATCAAGTTGTATTTCAGAGTAGGTTACAAAGCAGATTGGAGAGAAAGTGCCAGGAAACAGATAGTGCTCAGAAACAAATAGTGCTGGGAAACTAGAAGCCAGGAAACATACATAGACTGTAGGCAATCTGAAGACCAAAGTACTGATCACAGAGGTTATGGTACTTATAGTAGGGGGGGTTCTGGGGTTATTAGAACTGGCTGGAGATCTGAGATAGGCAAGGTCTAGAATAAGGCCAGAGACACTGGGACTTTTCAGGGGTCTGAGACAAAGGTCAGAGTGGCAGGGGCTAAGACAAGGTCAGAGGGAGCAGGGGCACTGCCAGAGGGTCTTAGACAGGTGCAGAGTGGGTCCAATGGTTTTGCAGGGCAAGTCAAAGGTGTTCTGCCTAAACAGGGAAGGCCTTGATGTGGAGTTTGATGGGATGATGGCAGGGGTGATGGTAGGGTTTGATAGTGGGGGTTGGGGAGATCAGGCAGGGGTGAAGGGAGGGGAGGGGCAGCAGACTGTGTCAAAAAGACAGTTATATCATACACCATTACATAACAGTGCACACTTAGTTATATAGCATGAGTAACACAAAACAACCAATGGAGTATATAGGCAGCCTGCAGGATAGAATATCCTCAGGCCTAACAGAAACCTGTCATACCATTTCCAAACAGTGCTGTTCTAACAGGAAAGGCTCTAAATGATGGAAAAATATGTCAAAGAAATTCTATGACAGGTTTCTTTGTCTATTTTTCCAAGGGAAACAGGCTCCAGTGCCAGTAGATCAAAAAGAGCTATAGATAAATCAACAACAATTGAAGTGTCATGTGGCAACAAAAATCATTGGATTGATCAAAGCATTGATCAAGGTCTATGCAAGCAAACTGACCCTGGTATGACCCTCGATGCATCACATCTCAACTTGTCACTCATATCACATCCCAGTATCACACCAAGGACAATGGTCCCATTGTCACCACCCTCTTTCATTGTCACATACTCATATATAGCCCAGCTATGCTTTCCTTAATCTTTGTCCTGCTTCCTTCTCACCACTCATGTAGAGCTCATCAGGTTTGCATTACTTACGTCCTGCTTCCTTCTCACCACTAATGTAGAGCTCATCAGTCCTTTGTATGACAGCTTTTTCTTTCTGCAGGGCACCATTTGGTCATCACGATGCATTCAGACAAGCATGCCTGCTTACCAAACAGCTGATTTGCCCCAACACATTTGGACATGACCACAAGCACCACCCTTCTCTCAGCCACATCACTAGCCATATCACCTCTCACCTTGTTGACACCATCACCGATGCTCCTATCCTTCCCATCTACAATGACCAATCAGGAGCAGTCCACTAGCTCAGAAGGCATCTTGCCACAGGTGCAGCCTGCACTGGATACAAGCTCACAGAATAACAACACAGCCTTGACTGGCATGATGACCATGTTGTGCATGCTGGCAGCACTTGCAAATCAGTCCCCAGGCCTGCCATCCTCCCTGGCAACAGCCCCTCCTCCTCCATCCTTCCCAGCCTTTGTCTTGAGTGACCAATCCTCTGCTGGTAAGTTGTTGCCTGCATTATTCCCCACTATCAAGACAAGTCTGCTACTGGATATTGCTTGCCATGAGTTTTGTCCTATGGATCTCTGCAAACTGGACCCAATGTCAAAGTTTCAACATGCAGAAATGGATCATATGGAGTCCAATGCTTCTAAGGTCACTGGCAATTAAAGACTATCCCTCCTTCCATATGCTCCTCATACCCCTCTCAATGTACTTCTCAGTATTACAAGCATTTGCTGCCTCTTCTGGGGATGCACATGCAACATTTCTCATTGGTCATGGCACTGCAAGGTATATCTTGCATCTTGCAATGCTCAACCAAAAGTATGAGTGGTCTGCCATCCTTCAATATCATGTCCATTTCCACCTTAGCCGCAGACAGGAGATGCTTGCAGGTTCATACACAGGCTGGGCAAGGCCAGATGGCCTTCTTCTGACCAATTTCTGCCTGGGCAATGTGTGTATGCCAACAGCTGCATGCAAGACTGCTGGAAAACAAGATTGTGATGTAAGCTCAGAAACTTGCTTTGCTTACAATAAAGGGATTTGCACTGCTTCTCCTTGTCCCAATGGATGCATTCACAAGTGTTGTAAGTGCAGCAGCAAAGATCATCTGGAGAAGGAATGCAAGAAGACCTGAAGCTGAGCAGGGGTGCATTCATTGCCCACTACACAGGTTCTTTATTTGGTCATGGCTTCACCTTCTTGGTCCCCCATCTCTGATTTCACTCCCAACCTCCCCAACTCCCACCTTTTCCCTCTGGGTTTGCCACTGCCACCATGTCCTAACACTGATCCTCACTGCAACTCCCCTCCACTCCTCCCTCCTCACAAACTCTTGTATCATCCCCTCTTGCATTCAATGCATGGCATCACTACCTCTATGACTATCCTGATCCTAAATTTGTAGCCACTGTTCTCAATATAATTCAGTTCAGTGCAAACATTGGTTTTGTTGGTGAAGAACACCCCCAGCCTTGCAGAAACCTCAAGTCTGCACTTGAGGATCATGAGTTTGTTGATGGTGCTGTGCATTCCCTTGTTGAGCAGTCCCATGCAATTGGTCCCTTTACTTCTCCTCCATTTGCCAATTTTTGCTGCTCACCTCTGGGCTTGGTCAGCTGCAAATGGAAGCCAAGTAAGCTCTGCCTCATTAATCACCTCTTGTGGCTGGACAGGGCTTCTGTGAATGATGGCATCCCAGATGGGGAGGAACAAATTACATACAATATGTTTTCATGTGCTGTGGATGACCTGCAGCACATGGGCCAGGGCACACTTATGGCAAAACTGGATCTCAAAGACACTTTCCGTCACAACCCTGTGTGAGCCAAAGATTGGCATCTTCTTGGTTTTTGATGAGGCTCAAGGCTATTCTACCTCATTGTTCTGGCATTCAGGCTCAAGTCTGTGCCATATATATTTAACCTCTTTGTCAAGGCTCTCCACTGGATAATACAGCACCATATACTGGCATCACTGTGCCATTATCTTGATGACTTCCTCCTTTTGTTTCACTGCTCCACCCCCTCTCTCTGCCTAGTGCTGCCATAGAATGGGTCTCAGGCCTTGGATGAGAGCTAGGTCTCTCCTTCCAGGATTCCAAAACAGTCTGGCCAACCACCACATTGGAGTTCCTGGAGCTGGAGCTGGATCCAGATGCAATGGAAGCTTGTCTTCCCTTGGACAAACTTGCATATTTAAAAGACTTGCTGGATGATTGGTCATCTTGGCGCAAGTGTTCTCTCTGCCAGTTACAGGAGCCCTCATTCATAAACATTCCTACAATGGCTCTTTGATTTCTCCTGCTCCTTCAAATCAGACTTTGCAGTATGCCATGTTCCAAAGTCCACGGCTTCTGACATCTGTTGGTGATGCACATACAGCTCCTCATGGAATGGCATTATGCTAATAACTCCATTGCAGCCCTCTGTGTCTGTTCATACTGATGCCAGTGGTTGCAAGGGCCTCGGAGGTGTCATTTCACATCAATGGTTCTCAGCCAGAACCCCTTGTCATTTCTGCACTTGTGACATCCAGTTTAAGGAGATCTTTGCAGTGCTTCATATGATTCTTTGTTGGGGAGACCTGTGGGCTGGACATCATGTCACTTTTTTCTGTGATAACTTGGCAGTGGTCTATTGGCTCAACTCAGGCACAGCAGACTCAGTATACAGCATGCAGGTCTTAAGGACCATTGTCATGCTAGCAGCTTGTCTCAAATTCTCTTTTTCATCTGTCTGGACACCCACTGAAGAGAATGTGCTTGCTGATGCTGCCTCTCATTTCCAGTATGGCACACTGTTCCAGCTCGCTCCCCATCTGCCCCCCAAGCCCTCATCATGGAAATCCCAGCTCATTGGTATGAAGCGCATGCTAACCTGTCACCTAGAGCAGCCTTCTACCTATGACACAGTCTCGCAGCCAGTACCCACAAAACCTACTCCACAGGCCAGCAATCTTTCATTGATTTCTGCCGCCTTAATCCTGGACTCCTCAGCCAGCCAGGGCACTACCTCCTGGCCACTAATCGAGCAATTGTCGAGTGGGTCTGCACCCTTGGTGACCGAGCACTGCAACCAAAGACCATCAAAAGTTACCTCTCTGCAGTCTGTTCGCTCCACATTGACAAAGGCCTGCCATTTGATGCATGCGAATCTGAGACAGTCCGACGTGTCTTGCATGGGATCAAACACTACCATGGAGAATGTGTGCACAATCCAAAGCAGCCTATCACACTTGACATCCTCCAAAAACTAGTGGCATTGCCTCGGGACTTGTCCACTCCATTTGAAGCCTCAATGGATGCTGCTTACAAAACTGCTTGGGCTGGTTTTCTTCATTGTGGTGAACTCACACTTGGACAGAACAAGAAATTCAATCCAGCCACGCACTTGACTCGAAGCTCTGTCACCTTCTTTCCTTCTTTCGAGCCACCGACTCATGTTAGACTTGACCTGCCTGCTTCAAAGACAGATCCGTTCCACAGAGGCGTCTCCATCCTTATTGCAAAGGCACCGGCAGGCACACAGACTTGCGCCGTATCAGCATTGCACCATCTCTTTTCCATTGATCCTAAACCTCATGATGCACTGCTCTTCTCAAACCCTGATGGCTCTCCCCTCTCTCGTGACATCTTCATTGCGATGGTCAAACAGTGCCTAGCATCATGCGGCTTTGACCCCTCCAAGTTTTCCGGTCACAGCTTACACCGGGGCGCCGCGACGGCTGCAGCAGCTGTGGGATATGCCGACCATGAAATCCAGCTTCTTGGGAGGTGGCGCAGCGATGCTTACAAACTATACATTGACGTCCCTCGGGATCGCATCCTCGGCCTCTCTGCCCGTCTCCATTTGGCCGCCGCCTCTCACGCAAACGATTTCATGCCTCCAGCCCTTCCGTTCGCTCCTCTGATGGCTTGAGCGCAGTTTCCTTCCCGGGACCCGTGCAAGAGAGCAAGGGTGACCAAAATACATTCTTTTGCCCGCAAGTCTACAGAACTGTCGTGTCAATCTCTCGAAGTGTCTTCAGCCTCCACTCCACTCCCACTCTTCGCTTCTCAAGGTACCTTTAGCCTCCACTACTCTCCCACACTTTGCCTCCTCTCCCATGTCGTGAGCCGAGCATAGATGGATCGATCAAAGCATTGATCGAGGTCTATGCAAGCGAACCGACCCTGGTATGACCCTCGACGCATCGCGTCTCAACTCGTCACTCATATCACATCCCATTATCGCACCAAGGACAATGGTCCCATTGTCACCGCCCTCTTTCATTGTCACATACTCATATATAGCCCAGCTATGTTTTCCTTAATCTTCGTCCTGCTTCCTTCTCACCACTCACGTAGAGCTCATCAGGTTTGCATTACTTACGTCCTGCTTCCTTCTCACCACTCACGTACGTAGAGCTCATCAGGTTTGCATTACTTACGTCCTGCTTCCTTCTCACCACTCACGTAGAGCTCGTCAGTCCTTTGGAGGACGGCTTTTTCTCTTTCCCACCCCTCATTTCCACTTACCCCTCTCTTTTTTCACATTGTTTCACTCTCACTCTATCTTATCGCATAAGCACTTGTCTTGTAGTTACTTCGCCCGTGCCGGCTTGAGCGCGGTTTCCTTCCCGGGACCCGTGCAAGAGAGCAAGGGCGACCAAAATACATTCGTGTCACGTGGCAACAAAAATCATGGACGGAAGTAAAACCTCGGTCTATGTAGACCTCGGAAAATGGCCGTGCCGTGCTGTCAAAGGTTTTGAGATTGGTCATAAGTAAGACACGATTCACAGATACCATGACCGTTTTTAGCCGTAAACGGACGGTGTGCACCCTAAGCCTTCACCAGGGCGTACTATTTTTTCCCAGATTTCGGCTGATGTAAAACCTCGAGAATTTGTGAAAAGTAAAGCTTGGAACTGAGTCCTATCAGAGCGCATACCTGATTCCAGGGTTTGAATTAGATCTCTTTCATTTTTGTACCTCATTTCTTGAGGAAGCAAAATGCTTCATGATTGCATCGTCTTTATAATAGAATGTCTGATTCTCTTATCACACCCATGGGAAATACTCTGTCGATCTGAGTCATCATCGAGCTGGTATTCAGAGCTGAAGCTTCTAAGCAGTGTACAGTGTTTCCTGTCTCTATGATCGTTCCCAGACTTTTCGATGCTCCAGAGTTATTTTCCGTCTCAGGTGCCTACCGTAGTACCACGCAGCTGCAGAAAATCACCGCGGGTAGAGCACATTTAATCGTTTGGTGACTTTAACTTCAATAGTTCGTTGGAACAACGAAGAGGTGAATTCTTGTTCACTCTCTGTCTATTGACCAAAAAGGTACTATGTCCTATAGCGATTCCATGGTCATCACGATACTTCCCTGCCGGTGAGAAATGGCATCCTTATGAAGCTTAGAACGGATACCATTAGGCCGCCAGACCGAGGTATAACTGGTTCCTCCCAGCTCATATAAAACGGTCGTAGTATTTCTTACAAATCGTTACAAACTCTCGCTCGAGATTTTTTTACTATGCAATTGAAGAGTCTCTTTGTCCTTGCCTCCTTTGCTGTTTTGTCCTTTGCTCAAACCACCCCCGTCCAGGTGGAGAATGCCGGCAATGACATTACGCACAATATAACCCTCGTAATCGCCGCGCTTGAAGCCTTCCCCGCCAGCGGTGCTACACTCGAACAGGTTATGGTATGCGTTATTTCCCCACACGACTGACCAGGTTTCTTATCCTTACATAAATTCCCGTCTTGATATAGGACCTTCACTCTGCCGACATCGATGTCAATAACGCCCTTGTTGCTTTTGGAGATGACATCACTGTGGGTACCTTTATCTAATCACGCATTTTGTTCGTATTGTAATCAGTATTTGGTAAAAGAATGCCGCTTGCCCATTCTCTGATAGTGATGCCTCAGCTATCCTCACTATCCTTCAAGATCAAGCTCCTGCTATCCAGACGGCCTTGGAAGATTTTGTCGCACTGAAGCCAGAATTTGATACACTTGGCGCTACTTCCCTTATCCTGCAGGACCTTACAACGATCAAAGGGTCTGGGGACGCTGCAGGAGCTGCGTTAGCTGCCTGTTCCTCAGTACGTCATTTGCAGAATCCCGTTGTCCCGAAGATTGATGTCGAACAGTCGAACATAGCTCCAGCAGTGGGACAATTCATAGCCGCTGTCGATGCTGCCTTCGCCCCAGTCCTCTCTGACTTCGCTTAAGAGCACGGCGGCAATGAAACAGTTTTCGTTTTCGTGTTGGAGTGTTGAAATGTTATATTACTATAAAATTTCTATCAACAAATTGTCTAGGGAAACTCAAATCCATCCAATGTGTAACGTTTGCTTACATCTTGAAGATGCTCAGCGAACTCGTCTCATATAACAACTATACCGATTGGAAGAAAGTTACGACTGCCCTAATCAAAAGTCACGTTATTAGCAGACCAGACATTCCACACGGTATAGTACACACGATGTAGAATAATGTCTCAGGTGCTGGATGAATATCTATTCCGTCTTTAAAGAATATTATTATTAATTTCTCTTGCATTAGGAAGAAAGAAAATGTGTCGAAATGACAGAGCATTTCGTATGTTACATTGGTTGACATCAAGTACAATTTGTTCCATGCGTTCTCATCCCATTGCATGCTCGCTCCTTTTCCTGACGCAATCCCTATCCATCAATCCATTGTAACTTAGGAATCCTCATGAAACAGCCTTGAACCCAAAAACCTGTCATTCCATAATCATGTCCTTCTCTGGGGTTGCCTTGACGAGGTTCTGCTTGTCAATTGCTTCATCTGCGCCGTTCATTGTAATTACTTAAAGTCTATGGAATAAATCTCACAGTTGCGTACTTGTGACGATGCTAGTTTCTCTGCAGCAAGCTCGATGGCATTGGTAAGTTTCTTCCGTGGAACTGAAAATTAGACAAGACTTAGACTCGAGTACGATGGACACTGAGTTAACAAACCGCATTTTTTGCCTGAGCTTCAAATATCTATCAGGCGCAAAAGAAAAGATCAGAGGAGTCAAAACATTCGTGAGACTATGAACCCTTCTAACCTTGCGTGTCGATGCCGATAAAGACTGGAAATAGAGTCCAAAGCTTTGTCCCACCAGGGTTGGACTGGAGCCACTCTTTCATTGCGAAATTTCTAGAGAATGCTCAGTGCTTTGGTTTGTTCATAAATTTGACATTCACTCATCCATATATTCAGTATATGACCCACAACTTCCACTGTAGGCATCGTTTTATGTAGCCTTCTTGCTGACCCAGGTTGCAACCGCCGAAGTATTATGAATTTGGTGAGAGTTTGTAAAACAATTAGGTCATGTACAGGCAAAAATAGTGGTAACGAACCTGTGGACAGTGTGATAGTTGTTACTGAGGTCGGCACTTGTGGTTGTGCAAATTGTATCGTCGAAGCTGGTATATAAAAAGATCGCAGAGACTCTCAAGGAATGGTTGTATAGCGAAGTGAGGGCAACATAAGTGGCAGGTCCGATAAAGTTCAATCACTCATGTTGAGAATGCGACAGTTGGTTGGTATGGCGTCGACGGAGTTAGGACTTGCCCAACCAGAGAGGCAGCAATCATTTCACCTCCTTTGAGCATAAGTACGTCATATATATAGGTTTCTTCATGCCTGAAGTGAGACAAAGTGCGGCAGGGTATATAATGCAACGTACCAAAGAGATCCACCAGGATACAGTAATTCAAGAGAAAAGGCCTATCCAGGTGGCTCAGTGGAGCCGCAATCCGAGTTCCTGAGACACAGCACTCCTTGCTCCACCTCAAGTAGGCATTTACCATTGTGTGGCAAACCCACAAATGGTGAAATCATCATGTGAGCAATAGTCCTTTTGTTTTCTTCATGGGTGCATTCTTTATCAAGTAACTCTTGAAATTCTCCACCTGCATGGCTGACGTTGATCGCAGTTGTGCCATCCAGGACTGCCTTGATATCTACCCAATCATCACTGACGCTATCTTGCATCTCTTCGAGAAAATCTATTTTGTGAAGTGCATCCTATCTATCGTCACTGCAAGCTGGAATCACGAAAATCAGCATTTCCATTGATGTTTAGTGAAAGATTGGATGAACTCTGTCAATGCTCATGGATTGCTCTGCTCTGGTGTTGTGGAAGGCACGTATTTCTGCTTGGCTAAGCATTTGAACTTTGGCTGATTGTGAAGGACCCTTGCCGAAAACTTTGAGTTTGCCTTTGCTAGACCTGTTAGAATTCATGTTGTTGGAATCCAAACTTAGGGCCTAAATAAACACAGACTTGTATAATAATACAAAGATTAGATCCTCAGAGTCTCGTAGTAGTGCAGACAGCTGTATTATACCTGTAGAATAATACAAAGATTAGATCTACAAGATCTAGTAAGTGCCGAGTGCTACAATAGGTAGTGTAGATGCTCACCCTCAGAGTCTCGCAGTAGTGCAGACAGCTGAGGGTGACGATCGGTCCGTAAACAGATTTCTAGGGACCAAAATAAGGTTGAACATAAAGACTGGCAAATAAACGAAGAAAAGTGGGATGCAAAATAAAGAATGGAATATAAGGAGATACTACCTAATTGGGTATGAGGCATGGTATGGCATAGTCCAGCCTCAACACTCCCCCTGACTAGTTGTACTGCATTGGTTTTTTAGGCTGAGGAGTCCAACTAAATACTCATAGGTGGCATGGAGTAAGGACTTGGTAAATAGGTTGGCTATGTTTTCAGTGAAGGGAACATGGTTGATGTGTATGTCCCCATTGTGGACATGTTTTGCAGATGTAGTGATACTTGATGTCAATGTGCTTGGCATGTGAGTGCCCTTTTGTTGATTCTGCAAGTGCCATAGAGGAGAGGTTGTCAGCTTGTAAGGTAGCAAGGTAGCTGGGAGAAGCTGCAGTAGTCCAATCACAATGAGGAAGTTGTGCATCCACAACTCCTGCTGAGTACCATGGGCCATACCCATGTATTCAGCCTCCATGGTACTCAGGGCCACAGTGCTCTGTCATTTTGATGAACATGAAACAGCCCCACCTGCCATCATGAACATGTATCCCACCATTGATCTGCAGGTGTCAAGATCCCCTCCATAGTCAGCATCTACAAAGCCATTAGGTCTAAGGGTCCCACAAAGCTCCTTGAAATAGGTGAGCTTATAGTCCAGAGTCTCCTTCACATACCTGACCACATGGACCAGTGTTTTCAGTATGTGGGGCTGGGGTTGTACTGAAAACAGGTGAGAATGCCAACTGCATAGGACAAGTCTGGGTGGGTAGTGACCTGAGCCCACATCAGTGAGCCCAGCAGTTTTCAGTATGGCTTGTCAAGCATGTACTTTTGATTAGCTTTGTTTTGTGGTGACATGGCCTTGGTAAGTCTGACATTGCTTGGGAGTGGGGTGGAGTGTTGGTTGCAATAGTTGAGGCCAAAGCATTCCAGTACCCACTGTAAGTAGGCATGTTGCAACAAGGAGATGACCCTGGTGGTCTTATTGTGTTTGATAGCCATCCCCAAGATATAGGAAGGCTCACCTAAGTCCTTGATATCATAAATCTCTCCTAGCTCCTGCTTTGCTCATTTGGCCTCCTCAGTCCTAGTCAATATGCCCAAGACATTGTTGTTGAAGGTGTTTGTTATTGTATGTGTGCCATCCTCCTCCTTCAATTGTACACACAAGTCTGTGCACAATGTCCAGTAGCCCAGCCTGCTGTATGCCATGTTCAGTGTCCAAAGCCAGTCTCTACCTCCCCGCATCAGCCTGTACAGGGTTTTCAGGAGTAGTCCTTTCTTCCCCTCCCCTCCTGGGAAGCCCAGAGGTAAGTTGATGTACATGTCATACTCCAGCATGCTATTAAGGGTAAGCTGCAACAAAATCCACTTGCCAGATTGTACAACCAAGCTCTGCAGCCACTGCAATCAACATCCAGAGGGACTTCAGGCACCACAGCTGCATAGGTTTCCTTGTAGTCCTCCCCAAAGACCTGGGAGTAGCCCTTGGCCATGAGTTGGGCCTTCCAATGCACTATGTTGCCCTCAGCATTGTACTTCAAGGAATCAACCATTTTACATCCAACTATGGTCTTCTCCTCTGGCACCTCCAACTCATCCACAAGCTTGAACACCCCCTCTCCTCCATCACACTGAGCTCCTCTTCCATTATAGGGGCCCAAAGGTCAGAGTGCTTCATGGCCTCTTCATAGGTCCAGGGAAAGTGAGTGTTGTCAGCAGGGTCATAAATTGCACTGAGTTAGGCCAGAAAAGTGCTGGCATCAGAAGCTACCAAGGGTCAGTCCTCAGGTTGAATTGTCTGAGCTGGCATGTGTCCTGTTAGCTGCTTAGCATGCAGGTGCTCAGACTGCCTAGTGCAGGTGCCTTGTGTGTGGCTGTCTGTTTGGCTGGTGCATCAGGGGTCCCTTGGGTGCCAATCATGAGTACTGCCACTGGGTCAGGGCTGGAGATGTCCTTGGTGGCTGGGGGCATGGGATGAAGGGGCTGACTATTTTCAGATATATGTGGCACCACCAGTTGTCTGCAAACCACTATGCCTGCAGCTCTATGCACTGCCTCTGTTGTGCCTAAAAGGGGGTCCACATTGTCAAGAACAGTAAGAGATCTGTGCCCATGCCCTTCATTGAAGATTATGTTCCTCAAGGTTATGATGGATTGTGTGGTGTGGTTGTAGAGTTGGTACCCTCCTCTAGAGTACACAACAAACATGTACTTGACTGAGTGAGGGTCCAGCTTAGACTTCACCAATTCCTCAGGTACTTTAGCAAAGGCAATGTACCCAAAAGGGTGGAGGTGAGCAACATTTTGTTGTTTGTTTGTCCAACTCTCCTCAGGCACCCAGTCAACACTGCATGCAGATGGTAGTTGGTTTCAAATGTAGATCTGTGTTGTGGCTGCCTTTACCCACAACAACTTTGGCAAGCATCTGGTGGCTAGTATGCATCAAACTCCCTCTATCATGATCCTGATGCATTGTTTGACAAAACCATTCTGTGCATGTGCATAGGGCACCATTGGCTTGATCAATATCCTGTGTTTTGTGTAATACTCTATCCAGAGCTTGGTGAGCCACTCATTACCAGCATCTATGCACATGATCAGGAGCTTGCAACCTGTCTGGTGCTCAGACTCTGCATAACATGTTTTGAAGGCCACCAGGATGGACATGGCTGCCTTCCTGCCGAGATAGTACCCAGTCATGCAAGATGTATTGTTGTCAATGGCAAGCATGAGGTACAGTGCACCACAAGAACAATGTTGAGGCTGGGCTCCACAGGTCCAAGTGCACATAATTGTTTGGGTGTCTCTCCATCTGGTGGTCACTATTGTACAGGTGCATGGTGTGCTTCCCATGAACACAGTCCTCACACAAATACCTTAAACCTCAAGTGGCCCTTTGGTCATGAGCCCATTGACTAGCCTCTTTTTCACCATGGTCCTGATGCTAGTGACTCCTATGTGGGCAAACCTGCAGTGTCACCCATCCAGGGTCACTGGAACACTGATAGCCAAGGTGATTATTGTGCATGTGCTGGCTGGAGTCAGCAGGTCGAGTGCATCTAGTATGTACATTCCATTTGCACCTTGGCCGACCAGAATGTGCCAGCCAGTGGGGTCACAGAATGTGGCCCTCCCATGGCTAAACAGCACCAAGAAGCCTGCTGCATCAAACTTCCTGATGGAAATAAGATTTGCCATGAGGTCAGGTGTGTGTGGTGCATTTTTAAACACCAGTTACATGGTCTCACCTCCCTAGTTACAGACTTCCTAACTGTACCTTGCCCTATGATATGGAAGGTGGCATTATGCATTGCCCCTTGTCATTGGCAGGGTACCTATAGTACAGAGTAGTCTGAGAAGACTTTGCAGGATAGAAAACAGTGATTGCTTGTGCCTGAGCCCATGTAAGTCAGAATATGCTGGACCACCACTCTCAGGGCAAGGGCATTGCCAGGGTCATTGGTGAGGTTCTCCTGTTCATTTCTCTCAGTTATGGGCTACTAAGGCATAGGTGACCTGAGGGTTGGCAATCTCAGGATTGGTGTTTGTAAAGTTAGCTGTGGGTGTGCCTGACATGACATTAGTGGCATTTGCTGCCTTCAGGGCCACCAAGGCATGGTCCCTATTTTGAAAGTTAGAAGGAGATTGGCCTTTCTTTTCCCCTCCCTTCCAGTAGCAGTTTGCTATAGTGTGCCCAGTCCTTTTTCAGTTCTTGTTGGTGCAGACCAGCTTGGGATTTTGGGTTCCAAAGGTAGTTTTTGCCTGTAGGGCTGTGGCTGAGGAACCTGTGAGTTTTTGTGCCTTGACCCAATTCCAGTGGATGGTGAGTCTAGAGATGAGTTGGGTTGATGAGGTTGTGGCATAGAGGCTCACAACAATTATGTCCCATGACTCTGGGAGAGACCCAATGACAATGGATCAGAAAGCCATATCAGAGATAGTGGCTCCCTTCTTGACTGTCTTGTTCCATTTTGTGTGGAGGTCCTTGATGTGTTTGGGGAAGTCTCCATTTTCAGTGAGTTGAGCCTCTTGTAAGTGCTTCTCAGCTCCTGCTGCAGCAAGGTTGGATGCTGTGCTATAGGCCTCAGTGAGTGTTGCCCATGCCTTGACTGCTGTCTCATTCATCTTTATTCTTAGGCTGACTGGGTTTTGCAATTCTTAATGATGAGGCCCATCACCCACACATTCCAGACATCCTACTCTTTAGCAGATGATATTGCTGAGTGCCACTCCATCAATCCTGCTAGGGTCTCAGGGATACTCTTACAAGATCTAGTAAGTTCCAAGTGCTACAATAGGTAGTGTAGATGCTTGCCCTCAGAGTCTTGCAGTAGTGCAGACAGCTGAGGGTGACAATTGGTCCAGAAACAGATTTCTAAGGACCAAAATAGGGTTTAACATAAAGACTGACAAATGAAGAAAGAAAAGTGGGGACACAAAATAAAGAACAGAATATAAGGAGATACTACCTAACTAGGTATGAGGCATGGTATAGCATAGTCCAACTGCAACAAGACTTAGTTAGTCTGATCCTCAGTCTGCATGTAATGACTCTATCAAGTACCTAAATAAATACATACTTAGTTAACCTGATCTATGGTACCATAAGTAAATGTTCCAAGGTCTACAAAGTAGCCAAGGCTTTACTCCTTGATCCCCCACCAAATTTTGTCTTCAAATTTTGTTCCAATATGACTTTTGCATGATGTATAGCTGACATTATAGCTGGAGGCTGTCTTCAATCTTTGCTCCCTTCTGGTCACCTTCTTGCTATGCACATGATGGAAACTGATGATATATAGCTGGACCTTGTCTTCAATTTTTGCTTCCTTCCAGTTACCTTTTCCTTATGCACATGATGAGGATTAACAATATAGCCAGACCTTGTCTTCAGTTTTTGCTCCCTTCTGGTTACCTTTTTCTTATGCATGTGATGATGCATCTGATGAGGAATCAATGATATAGCCAGACCTTGCTTCCAGTTACCTTTTCCTTATGCACATGATGAGGATCATTGATATAGCTGGACATTGTCTTCAATTTCTGCTCCCTTCTATTTACCTTTTCCTTATGCACATGATGAGGAATCAACAATATAGCCAGACCTTGTCTTGAATTTTTGCTCTTTCTGGTTATCTGTCTGCTACACACCTGATGTGTATTTGATAATTACATCCCCACTGACTTGATTTTTTTTATAGAAAATTATATTTTATTCTTGCATATACTCTCACAGCAACATGGTAGAGGTGTAGCAACAGCTCCATAAGGCAGAGGCAATATTATGCTTGAAAGTTCCTGGCCTTCAGAGATTACCACAATTCGGTGATTAAGATCACTTGGCAAAGTCACATGCCAGCTTTGGAAGCTATTGGTACAGCAACTGCATTGTAATCATGATCATGTTGAGATTGCACATGAACAATGCTCCCATAATGATTGGCTTGTCTGTGCTCTGCAACTTGTCATTCAGATGGGGTAAGTATTTTTGTTGATAAGATAATGAAGTTTAGCATGTAATGGCTGTGTCAGGGGACTTCCATTTCTGACTTCCATGGTTTGTTACAGTGCCTCTGCAGCTCACTTGACATCTCCAGAGCTCATTTCAGACCCATGGAGATCTCCAGAAATCTGTGGAACTTTCTGTATTACCTTATTGGTCACTCCCATAGGGTTAGGAGTAGCTCCAGTCTTCTATATAGCCATTCCCATGCCTCCACTGCCCATTGATGCACTACACTGAGCAGTGGGGATCCTTAGACTTGTTCTCTTTGGATTTCCTTCTGCTAGGTGATTAGTTACTGTTGTATCATTGTCTACTTGCTATATTACTTTGGATTTCCCTCTGCTAGCTGCATGATCCAGATCTGCTGCCCCAGAAGTTGCCCTTACAGGCTGCTGGAAAGCAACCTCTTTTTATTTTGACAAAGCAATGTGCTAGGGCTGTTTGACTATGTCCTAATTGATAAGAAAAAGTACAAACTGAAAATATGAGTTTATAAACTGTAAGTATTCAACAAGAGGTGAATACCAAGACTAAGAGTCAGGTGAGAGTGTGTGTGAAGAAAAATGGTACAACTCAAGGAATTGAGTCCCATTAATCAAGACTAACTGATAAGCTGACTGGTGCTTGCAAATGTACTGTGTTATGCTTACTGTGAGAAACAAACTCCACTAGATAGAATATTTTTTATATAGTGAGTTTGTTATAGTTCTGTGGAAGATTCAATAAGCTATCAACTTATCAGATAAAAAAGGCTATACTTCCATAGATAGTGATGTGTGGAAAAAGAATAACAAAAGCTGGTTAAGCAATCACTATTCTGTGAAAAGTATGAGGGATGGTGAGATATGGTGATGGAGCAAGTAAAATGCTCACCCGGGTGATGGTGGTGGTGGTACAAGTGCAAGAACCATTGCATGAGAGTAACCTGTTGCATGAATGGAAAAAAACCCAAAGTGAAACTATCAGGCCCCACTGCTTTTGACCCAGCATCTGCTAATCAATGGCACCAAACTGAGATCAGCCATCAGTCTCACCTAAGGAGGATGAAAGAATATACTATGGAGTGGATCTTGCCATGCAGAGGCCTCCAAAAATGCTCCTTACCCCTGGAACTGTCAGGTTCTGCTGACCACAGGGGCTCAGCTTAACTGGGCAAATCCTCACTAGGCAGATGAAATGTCCTGCATTTATAACCTTGCATTCCAGAGGAGTCTGGATGTCAGATACTTGCAAGGATAGACTGGGGGGTGGTCTGAGCAAGTCCTGGGGAAGTCTGGGGAAGTCTAAGGCAAAGTGTGAATAAGGGTCAGGCTTAGGGGTTTGGTGGGCACAAGTCCAGGGGCAAGTGCTGGGAGTGCGGGGCAATTGAGGGTCATGCAAGCAATGGGAGTGGGACTGTCAGAGGACTTCCATTTCCAACCTCCATGACTGGTTCCAGCACCTCTGCAGCTTGTTTGATGTCTCTGGGGCTCTTTCTAAAACCCCAGAGATCTCTGGACTACTGTGGAGTTCTCTGTATTACCTCAGCAATCATTGCCCCAGGGTTAGGAGCAGCTCCAGTCTTCTGTACAGTAGTTCCCATGCCTCTGCCACCTGCTGATGTACTGCACTGAGCAGCAGGGATCCTTAGACTTGTTCTCTTCAGATTTCCCTCTGCTAGGTGATTAGTTACTGATTGTATCATTGTCTACTCCACTAATATACTTCAAATTCCCCTCTGCTACCTGCATGACTCTGATCCACTGCTCTGGAGGTTGCCCTTACAGGGACCAGAGTCTGATAGAAAATCAGGTGGTGTTGATGAGCAATCATTGCTAAGGAAAAATCTTGATCTTATCATTCCAGATCCAAAGGCTAGATTCCATGTGATGAGGCTCATAATCCAAAAGTCTTGTGGTTGCTAGGGTCCTGTGCAATGGCTACATTGTTCCAGACCTTGTGGCCAGATCCCACATGATCAAGTTAGCCAGAGTGTGTTCCTCACCAAGTTTGATACTGCTGACTCTGCCTCCAGATTCCATAACTATGCCATCACCAAATGGGAATACATCAACAAGATCTTCAGAGAAAGTGTTGTGGTTATTGATAAGGTGTTCAATGTCATTGCAAGATTCATCTCATGTACAGGGTCTATCAACTCAGACAATTACATCTGCCTATACACTATCAAACTTGTAAATGGTCTGCCCACTGACTCCATTTCCTCAGCCCTCTGACTGTTGCTTCTCTCAAAATCATGTGCAAGGGTCCAAAAACTGCCAACAATATGATTTGCAGACATATCTTTATAGGCAGTAGACAGATATCAACTGCAAGGAAATTAGATGCTGTGCCAAATGCACAAGCATCAGCCATTTGGCCACATCTTGCATGGTGGTCATCTATAGATGTGTCACCCATGGCCCAGACTCAGCTCATGCTAGCTCAGACCACATATGCCCTGCCTTCTCCAAATGCTGCATCAACTTTGACTTGCACTTCCACAAGAACCACATGCCTTACTTCCCAACTGACAATGCAATGACTTGGATGACTGCCCCCCCCCCCAGGAAACCAATAACAATCATCATGGCAACTCCTCCAGTGCCCCCTGCCTCCACATGGGCCATCTGACCCTTGTTACTATCTGACCCTTGTTACTAACAGCCCCCACTCTGAAGCTGACCCTATGGAAGATGCCAGCAAGCATTTGTGTGTTGAGTCACATGGGAAACCTCATAGAATTCAGATTCACTTCCCAATCTGGAAACCAGAGAGAGAAACAAGCTGCAGGCACCTCCTCCTCTAGACAATGAACTACAAACCACCCTAGTCCCCTAAAAATATTTGCATATAGCAATAAAACATGCATAAATTGGATACCACACAAGCAGCTATGCTGAATACCATGAGCCCTGAAGAATGGAATGTGCTTGCAATCCAAGAGCCCTTCCTTGACACCCTGAACAACACAAAAGCATCTGGGTACTGGAGGGTTATATACCTGCATGAGCATAGAAGGGATGGGAGCACTTGCTCTCATCCTGTGCTGATAATTGACACTAACATCTCCACAGATGCTTACACCCCACTGATCATACCCTCCACAGATATTGCAGCCATCTGTTTCATGGGCAAGTCTGGCCACCTTGCTGTGCTCAATGTCTACAATAACTGCAAACACAACAATATCCTCCTTTCTCTTTCCTCTTATCTTTCTTCTTCTCTCTGCATAGTCTGCCCTACACTGTTGACCACATGCTTTAGGTTGGTGACTTCAACAGACACCACTTGCTTTGGGAAACAGTTGACAACCATCACCTCAACAGCAGCAGGAACTTTGTCCAGCCCCTTCTCAACCTCCTTTTGGAGTATGAGATGGAATTGGCACTTCCCCAAGGCCTTCCTACCCTACAGACAGCAGGGAACAGATGGACCAGACCAGACAATGTCTGACATTTGCACATGGACATTGACCCAATCATCTCATGCAACATGGTTTCCTCCATCCCACCAGTGACTGACCATCTCTCTCTAGTGACAGAGATGGAGCTTTTCTTCCTATGCTCCTCCTTGCCCCCTCAAAAGACTCTAGGTCTGTTAATTGAGTAAAACTCAACACTGCTCTGAAGGAGCACCTAGACATGTGCATGCCATCTGCAATCATCTTGTTGGAAGCAAAGTTTCACTCTAATGTTTCTCTTCTCTCAATAATTATCTGAGCAGTGGTTGCTAACAGCAACAGGAAAGCAGGGTGGCTTGGGAAGAGGTCCAGCAGCCTGGGAGTGGGTCATGACATCACCCTCCCTTCAGTGTCAAGACTCTTGAGGTGCAGACATGAGTCAGGAATTGGCAGGGGCATGGGAATCAAAGCCAGAGCAATATTGATCAATCTGCAGCAGCAGCAGTGGCATGGGGAAGAAAGTTGAAGCAAGGATTGTTATCCATCAGGAAGCTCCCCTAAGAAATTAAAAAGGGTCAGGACATACCCTGGAGCTTTCCCAATTCTCTTGCAAATGTTCTCCTCAGCCTCATCATTGTCCTTAGCATCTCCCACTCCTCTGCCTTCTGACAAGAATTGCATGGGCATATGAGCAGAATACAAGGATTGGCAGGCAGAGTTTGACTGGCAGCAGGACTGAAAAAAGGTAGACTCAATGTATTGTAGTCATAGATATGCTGGTCTATGCTTACCAGCTTCAGATCTCTTATTGCTCCTTCCTTTGCCATTGCCAACAACTTAGTGACAGTCTCAATGACCTTGACCTTGACTTAGTGTGTCAGGTCCCACTGACCATGGGGGCTCAGCTTAACTGGGATGCAACATCCTGCACTGATAACCTAGTGCTTTGGAGAGGTCCAGACTTCAGATACTTGCAAGGGTAAGCCAAGGAGAGTGGTCTGAGCAAGTCTGAAGTGGTCTGGGGAAGTCTAAGACAAGGTACAAGGAAGGGTTGGGCTTGGGGAAGTTTCAGGTACAAGTCCAGGGATGAGTATTATTGATAGTGTGGAGCAAATGGAGGCTATGCAAGTGATGGGAGCAGGGCCAGAGTTTGATGGGGGATCAATGGACATTGATGGGTTTTGGAGCCAAGCATAAAGTGAGGTCTAGAGTTGGTTAAAAATGTTTGAGAGGTTGTGATTGTAAGCACAGAGTTTGTAATAGCATTAGAGTTGAAGGGGACTTGGACACAACAAAGAAAATAGAGACAAGTGAGACAAGAGAGAGTCAAGGTGAGATTGAGATGAGAACAGAAATAAATTGAAGCAGAGATATGAAATGATAACACAACAATACAGGAAATAGAGATGAGACAAGACAAGGAGACTGAGATAAGAGAAAACATAACAAGAGACACAAAATACAAAGAGACAAACAATCAGAACATGGTAAGGCAGGTAGGTAATATTAAGACTAGGGTATGGGATGCTACTCTACTGCTTATATACCAACTACTGGAACTGCTCTGGGGATAGTAGGTCTGGTGGCAGGGCTTGTTGTGGCTGTGCAGAGTTGACAGGTGTTGGTTATGATCAGTGGGCAGGCCATGGTGATATAGTAATGGGATCAAATGGGAATGCAGGCTGCCCCAGGGTTGTTGTGATGCTCCAGAGCTGGTCAGGTAAGTCAGAGTGACAAATCAGTGATGTATGCCAGTATCAGGAACAGTGGAGGAGGGTTCCAGGGGCTTGGGAGGGGAAGGGGAAGCATTGGGGCCTGCAGGTAATACATTGGGGTTTGCCAGGAGGACTGTTGGGTTTGCCAGAAAAGCATTGGAGTTAGTTGGGGTAAGTGTTGTGAGTGAAGAAAGGTTGGAGGAGTTAAAAGAATGTTGGGAGGGGGAGCTCCAGGGAAGAGAGGCAGCTTGAGGAGAGGTTGGGAGGTTCTGGGAACAGGTCATGACATAGTATGAGTGCCAACTGTGGCCACCTTTAGCATTACTTTGACTTAGCAATGTTAGCAACTACAGCTAGTGACTAGTTTGTGTTTGTCCCCCTCCATTACATGTTAACTCCATTCATTCCTCATTCCCAACTCCCTTTCTACTGCCTAGTTCCTCCTTCCTTAGTGACTCTTTTGCCTTCATTCTTTTCCCCATCTTTTACCTAGCAACCTTTCATTACTATCCAGCAATTTAGGCTAGCAACACTTTCCAGTTGTTCACTCCATACTAATTAGCTCTCATTTTCTAGGATGGTTACTGACTTGCCCCTATAAACTTCCTATTGCCAGCTACCCTATCTAGTTGCTAGTGCTTAGATCTTCCTTTTTGGTTTCCTGCATGGCAGCTAGGTAGCATAGGAGCACATCAGTGCTCTCTGTGCTTGGCATGGAGAGCAATTGAATTCAAGACCCCAGTACAAAGCTCTTGCCAAGACACATCAGTATGCCTTCTATGCTGGACAAGGCATGAAAAGTAATCTGTTTTGCTGGCTGCATGTATTGTAGTGGAGTAGGGTTGGGACCTGGACTGGGTGACAGCACAATTGGGCAAGGGTTAGAGGGGCAGGGTGTTGGGCTGGGGCTCTGAACTAGAGAGTGAGCAGAGCATAGAATGGCTAGCAGTGAAGGTTGGACCCCCACAGGGTGGATGGAGGGAGGGGGCCACTGTGGTATATAACAAAGGCAAGTAGAGGGCTTCTCTATTGCCAGAGGCAGGGCCCAGCAAGAGGGTTCAGGGCAAGGAGCCAATGGCAGGGCCTCTGGGTCCCCAGGTGTACCTTCCTGGTTCTAGAGCTCTAGTGGGACAGTCTGCAGAGGTGTCTTGGTTAGTCTCTGCAGCCCTTCTGGGTTGTCAGGTGTAAGGACTGGAGATGCTGCTGGCTAACCCACAAGGAGAAGGTCTGGAGGATTGAGATGAACTGGGATGGGATGCAGATGGAGCAAAATATAGTGTGGAGGGATAGAGACATGGTGTGGTGGGACCAGGAGATTGCCCTGCAGACAGCCACAGAACAATTGTTGGAGGTTCAAGGTCTGCAGGAACAGTTGGGACAGGGAGAGGTGTGGATAGGGCAGGAGGCACAGGGGTGGCAGGGAGCCCCTGAGGCTGGAGTACCCCAGGTGGTGGTGGAGGTGAAGCAGAGGCAAGAGGAGTAGCTCACCAATGAGGCAGCCTCAGGGCTGAGGGAAGTGATGCATAAGTTTCACCCTTTTTCTGCTCCAGCCCTACTGATGTGACCTTGTAGACTAGATCTAGGAGCACAGGATCCTTCTTAATGGGGAAACCACCACTTTTATGTCAATCCAAAATGGGCTGGCATGGATGCCTGGAGATTATCTGACAGAGTTGGAGCAGGGTATGGGCCAGATGGGGAGGTTGTTGGCAGAGCACAGGTGGAGGGATGTGGTGGAGCCTGGGTCATGGTGGGAGCTGGCCACAGATGTGAGGGAGCCTCTTCTGGGCTACCCAGAGACTCTGGCTATGATCATGACCCAAATGGAGGTGGACTTTGTGGGAGGGATTCCAGAGAGGGAGAGGGAGTAGGGCAGGAAGGGGGTCTGGACTTGTAGCAGTCTTTTCACTGTGATATTGTGTATTTGTAGCCATGTACATGTCATTTCTTGAGCTCTAGTGTGGCTGAATTGAGAATAGTCAATTTTCAGATGGTATGAAGAATAAAATATGCAGGGAGTTCCTCATGGGAGTTCTAGTGAATCCAGAGGTGAGAGTTATGCCCACTAATGCCATCTGTGTCAATTAGTCCTGGGGGTCCTGGAGCTTGGTGGGGTATTGTCAATGGAAGTTTCAGAGTTTAGCAGGGGCTCCAGAGAGGTTTTTGTGGGGTTCCCAAGTGTTGTCTTCAGGTATGTAGCCTTTCCAATGCACTGGATAGTGGGGTGAACCATGGGTAAGGCAAGTGTCAAGGATGTGGTTGACTTTGTAGTGATACTTGTCCTTGACTTTGACAGGTGTTGGTCAGCTGGGGCACTGTCCTGGAAAGAGGTCCAGAGCATACTTCTCAGGAAGGCAGATGTGGAAAATGGGGTGGAGACCTTTCAGGCCCAGAGGTAATTCAAGTTTGTATGCATGGCTTGAGACCTTCTGGAGGATCTTGAAGAGGCCCAGTCATTTATGATCAAGTTTGACAGAGGGCCTCTGTAACACAGTGGCCATTACTAGTGTTACTTTACATTCTCTATATTAATTATTTAACTATATGGATAGTGTCACATGATGCTATCCCTAAAACTACTCTACTCTACTTACATAAGGGGGTGCCTTAGTTCATACTTTGTAGACAGAACTAACAACTGGTTTTGATTTATGGAGTGTGAACTGTAAGCTGCACACACCATAACAGAAACATTACATTTCTTTAAATCAAATGAGCATTAACCTGTTTGCAGAGCAGGAACCCAAACTTCTGTAAAAGAAGTTCACTGCCACTAGTTACAATCAGCATGTTGAAATTTTTGATGTGCACCTTCCACAATGGGCACCATGGTGACTATGGATGGTCAGGTGCTTGGGCCTAGGTCCAAGACAGAGTTCAATGGAGCATTCAATAGTGCTCCACATGGGATGTCAGAACTGCCACATCACACCATGACAGAGGCAGGAAGAGTGCTATGATGTCAAGAGGACTGCCAGCAGTTACTCTGGTATGACCACCTGCAGGTGGTCAGGAGAGTGTCATAGTGGAGGGCTCTCAAGGGCCCTCTACCCAACTATACCCAACAGCAGAGCCAGGAGGCACCATGGTGTCAGCAGAAAAGAGGAAAACCCCTTTGTATGCATTGTATGCACCCACAGTGCTGAGGCTGGAAGAACATCAATCCTTTCCAGGTGCCATGGGAGGTCAGCTTGACTCTTCAATAGTGAGTACACCAATGAGGAGTGAAGAGGACTCCTCTTACAGGGCCTGCAGCCCTGTATGATTGAGAGCTGGTCCCATGCTGTGCATGTAATTGGCAGCCCCAGCAGTGTTCATTGAGATGATACCAGAGGATGTCAGAGACACCTCTGATATGGATAGTGAAGCTCATCCAGATGACATCCTCTGTAGAAGGGTGATAGTGTTCTGGCAAAACCATGTTGAGGTTCCCAAGACCCCAACTCAGCAATGTTTAGCTGCTAGAGTAGCTAAACATATTGCAATTCAGCAGTTGTTGGGAGACAATATGATGCCAACAGATCCAGTGAGGTACATGGATATTTACATGCTCTTCCTAGCACAGGAGGTAACAGAGTACCTCCAGTAAAAAAAGCTATAGGGGTTGCAGGCATTGTCTGTGATGCCATTGCCATATCTTGGTGGGGCTTATGTGCCCCAATTATCCCCAGTCAACAAAGCATTGACTCTGTTGGAAGCACTGCAACAGCCTGGTGAAATGCTGCATGATTACATAGCTAGGCAGGCTGCAGTAGACCATCAATGACAGGCCACATTGGGCATGGTCATAGCACCAGACTATGCATCTACTGACATGGGGTTGGTGATTATGGTAGAGCAACCTGTGGTGCAGTGTAGACCTGGTGGGTCTACATGGAAGGTGCTGACTCAGGAAGATCAGATTGCCCTATAGTAATTTTGCAATGGGGACATGAAAGACTTTGAACAGTCCTACATGAATGATCAAGGGGTTGTGTTCCAGGGGAATACCACCTATGATGCATGGCTGGAGGGGTATGTTCCACTAGAATGAACCAGGCTAATTAAGGAGGAGGAGCAAGATTCTTGCTCCCCTCTCAGAGACAAACATGCTGGGACTAGACAGTGCCCTGCAGATTCCCAGAGACATGCAGGTCAAGGAGCAAATGCTCCTTTGACCTGGTCTGGAGAACAAATTGGGGGTGGAGGAGAACCTGGACAGGGATCACCAGATAGTGATCCTGAGTCCTCTCTGCCCTTGACACCACACTATGAACCTCAGGGCCCAGGAGGAGGAGGTGGAGGTCCAGGAAGAGGACCACCTTTCATTAGTTGTGGACCACCACCACCCCCAGAAGAGGGTCCATCTGGCCCAGGAGGATCAGATAATGGCCTCTCTAGCAGGGACAATGGCATGGGTCACAGAGCTGTAAGGAGGACTACAGTCCTCTCTGAGAGACAGCTGCAGCAGTTTTCAATGCCAGTGCAACACTGTGGATGCTTTGCTACTCCAGGAGTGGAAGAAGCCCACAAATATCACCTCCAGATGATTCATAATTGTCTGAGGGTGGTGATGGAGCAGTTGCTTGCAGTCTGACTGGTGATACCAGAAGGACTCAAGCCAAGATGGAGTGATCTGTCAAAAATGATCACTCCCTATGCAGGGTCTGCCAAGTTCAGCAAACTTGAAGACTGGCTAATGAGCATCTGCATGTTCTATGCTATAGCTCAGTATGGTGGAGATGAGTGCAATCATAAGAGAGTCCTGATTCTGATGGACTTTCTAGCCATGGGTGCACTGAAGTGGTACCTACAACATGTGATACATGTCAATAGGGCCCAGTCCTACTGGAGGTTTGAGGACATGATCCTTAGACTGTACAATTGATTTGTACAGCCTTTGACAATGCAAGATGCACACAATGCTTTCCACAACACAGTATATGCAGTTGAGGAAGGGGTGCAAGGCTTTCATGATGCCTTGCTTAACCATGCTCAAAACATGGCCATGTTCCCCAACAAATTTACTATTTGTGAGTGGTTTCTGGAGGGGATACCCTCTGTTATGCTTGTGGTGCTAATATGCAATAGCAGACTGGCTCCCAAAGTGAACACAGTCCAGGAGTTTGTCTCAGAGGCTAAGACCTACAAGAATAGCATTAAGACTGCTGTGCACTATTTAGAGTGCAGCAAGAAAAGTTGGTCAGGATAGCAGCTGTTGCTAGCAGCAGCACAGTCTCTAGCAGTTGGGACTGCACTGGCCAAGAAAACAGAGGTGACTGGACAACATAGTCAGTCACAGCCATTGGGGTCAGCTAGGAGGCCTGCTATGTGCATGGCCTCAAAGCCTATGCAGCCAAGAGGTGGTATGGGCCAGGGGCCTCCCCAACCTGTGGCTGCAGGGAAGAATGTAGTGGCTATAATACCAGGCCAACCAGGCAAGGATGCCAGGCAATCTGCTAAGTGTTATAAGTGCAGAAAGTCTGGGCATTTTGCATGCAATTGTAGGGAGCTGGCTAAGCCAGCTCCCTGAATATTTGTGTGGGCAGCTCATATAGCTGCCCCATCAGATGTTGGAGAGGCCAGAAATGAGTAGGACAAAGAGCCTGCTGAGGCCAATGTTGATGATGCAGTTGAGTCTGACAAGACTCAGGAGCATGGGGAAGAGTACATTGACCTGGAAATGTATGACAACAAGTACTATACTTGTGGTAGTGACAGTGAGGGACTGTTTGCTCTTACAGAGGTCCCTACTAGCAAGTGTAAAGAGAGAAAACCTGGTAATAAGGTTCATATATGAAAGGTGTGGCTTGTGGCATCTAAAGGTACCATGGACCAACCAGTGCTGACAGCATGAGACAAAGAATATCTTGTCACTTGGATGGAAGTGAAGACAGATGGAGAATTTCTTTGTCCAATCCAGTCAATGTATAGCAAAGACAAGCTCTTTGCTGAGATTCTGACTCAACCAAAGGACTGCAAGTCCTTCTGTCTACACAACAAGCTCATTTGGACTATTAATCTCTTGGGCCACAAGGTACTTTGTATACCTCACAATCAAGAATTGGTAACAAGTATGCTTGAGCAAGCACACAGTGTGGTGGGACACTTTGGCACCCAGAGAATGATGGAATACATCCATTTTTGGTATTGGTGGCTGACAGTGGCTGCAGACACTTACACCTTCTATTCCACATGTCAACTGTGTCAGCAGGCAAAAGGGAGCAATCATCTCCCTTCAGGGAAGTTACATTGCCTGCCTGTGCCAGTCAAACCCTGGGATTTGATAGGAATGAACTTTATAGGCCCATTCTCTGAATTGAAAGAGTATAACTACCTTTGGATAGTTATATGTCAGATGACAAGCATGGTGCACCTGATTCTGGTGCATACTACCATGACAGCACTACAGCTGTCCTGGATCTACATGCACAAGATTGTGAGGCTACATAGCCTCCCAAGCTCAATCATCAGCAACTGAGACTCTAAGTTCATATCTAAATGGTAGCATGAACTGCACAAGCTGTTAGGAGCAAAGCTCCTAATGTCTACATTGTTTCATCTGCAGATATATGGTCAGACTGAACATGCCAATAGGAACATTGGTCAGATCCTGAATACTGTGGTACAACCAGATCAGAAAGACTGGTTAAGTCAAATAGACTTAACAGAGTTTGCAATAAACATGAATATCTCTGAGACAATGCACTTTGCACCATTTGAGTTGAACAGTGGATACATGCCATTAATGATATGGGAAATTAGGTTGGATACTGCAATTCCAAGGGGAATTCAGCAGTTTGCCTGCTAGGCTCTGGAGAACTTAGCAGCAGCTCATGATGTGATTATTGAAGCACATGTGTTTCAGACATACTTGGCCAATTTGCATTGCAAACCTGATCCCAAGCTAGAGAAAGGTGCATTGGTGTACCTTTTGACAAAGAATTTCAACCTTCCAGAAGGCAGAGCAAGGAAGCTCTGCCCTAAGTGGGTTGGGCCATATATAATTCTGGAGGCCTATGGTGAGACCTCCAATTATGTGTTGGAGTTGCCTAAGGCACTCCAGGAACAAAGGATCCACCCTAATATCCATGTGTTGCTGCTGTGCCCATATAAGTCCAGCAATGATGCATTGTTTCCCAACAGGGCAACACCAAAGCCTTATAACTTTGTTGCTCCAGACAACTGTCACAACCTGCTCTCTAGATCCCCGACACCGCTCCCAGCCCTTCCCAATGCCCTGCCAAACTTCTCCAACCCTTGCTAACCCTCTATGCCCACTCCAGATAACTCTGACACTTCTCTGGCAAACCCTGACAGCCCCCTGATCAACTCCAACACCTTCTCCACAGCCATTGATGCCTCCCCTGACTTCCCCTGAGCTTCTCCTGAGCTCCCCCACTGTTCCTAACCATGTCATGCATCCCTGAACCCCCACCCTGGTCCACCCAACCTACTCCAGAACACCCCAATGACCCCAGAGCAGCCTATGTCCCCAGCTGATCCAATCAGAATATCACCATGGCCTGCCCCTTGATTGTACCCAACACCTGTTGACTCTGTGCAGCTCCATAGAGCCCCACTGCCATGCCTGCTGTCCTCTGGAGCTACCCAGTAGTCAGTATATAAGTTGTAGAGTAGCTCCTTGTACTTTAGTCTTGATATGACTTGCATTTACCAGTTTCTTGTGTCCTGTGTTTTGATCTGTCTCTATTTCTAGTTTTAGATTCAAATCTATCTCTTTGTCTGTCTCATCTTGTCTTGTCTCTGTCTCATCTCAATTGTCTCCTTTTCCTTTATTTTCCTAAGTTCTTTGCATCTCCAACGTCAGTACAAACTCCGCACATGCACTATGACCCCTGAAACATTCTTACAACAACTCTGGACCTCACTCCCCACTTGGCCCTGAACCCATCAAGTCTTACTTGATCCCCCTGTCAGACTCTGGCTCCACCCCCAACTCTAGCAAAGCCCCCATCTACTCCACAATCTATTTATGTGCCTACAAACTTGTCCCTGATGTCCGCTGATGTGCTCCTATGCCACCTAGTGCCATGCAGGAAACCTAAAGAGAGGACCTGACACTAGCCACTAGATAGGGTAGCTGACAGTAGGAGCTTAATAGTTGAGGGTGAGTTAGTAACCGTCCCAGAGAACTAGAGCAAAAGTTGTGATGTGGGGGTGAAGTAGAAAGAAGGCACTATTGCCAGCAGAGGTTGTCGTAACAGTGGTGAGAAGAGTAAGGAAAGAACCGACGGTAAAGGAAAGAGGGGGACCAGGGGACAGACATGGTCTAGTTACTAGCCAAAGTCACTAGCGTCGCTAAGTCAAATTAACGTGAATAGGTACCCACAGTTGGTACCAAACTAAGTCGAAGTTGAAGTCGAGGAGGTTCGTCGCTAAGCCGGAGTCAAAGGCAGGGTAAAGGAAAGAAAGGCAAAGTGTAATATCAAGCTGGTAGGCTTAGAGAGAGAGAGAGAGAGAGAGAGAGAGAGAGAGGGGAGAGAGAGAGAGAGCTGGTCGATTTTGAAGGGGGAGTTCTCCTTTTTCTCCTCTGTGTATGTCTCTCTAGTGTCTATGTACAGTCGGTATTTATACATTTTTTGAAGTGTAGTATGTGAAAGTAAACAAATAAGTACTACTAGCAATGGTGTCTGTCACTGTGCTTATGGTGCATACAAGGCATCAGTCTGTAACTAAGTGAAAAATCCTAGGTGAAGTCTTGGCGATGCTTAATTGCTAACAAAAACCAAAACAAGAAACGAGTCCAATGTCAACACCTGAAGCGTAGATGCCGTTCAAGTATGTTGGTAAGCTTGGCAAACGAAATGATAGTAAAAAGGTATGTGTCTGATAATTTGTCCATATATGGTAGGAGAATGCCGTTTTGTTGCCAGGATCGCTAGGGTCGCTAATAATCGTTGCTAGGAGGTCTAGGCCTTGATGATCTAGGCCCAAGCTCCAGACTCCACATGATATTTCTCATGCTCGATAAGTCTCGTGGTTGCTAGGGTCTCATGCTTTGGTCCAACCCTCGGGCTCGGTCCCATGTGCTGAGTGTTGTGACTTGTGTCAAATACAAAGTAGTCAGCTGCCGCTAAGTCCGCAATGCCAAAAGAATGCCGAAAATGGTGCTCAGCAAAAACTGGGGCTCATCACTGCCCAAGCCCAACATTAATATACTTAGTCTTAGACTTCCCCAGACCACTCTGAACTTGCTTGGACCACTTCCCTTAGCTTCCCCTTGCAAGTCTCTCCCCTCCACACCACCTCTGGAGTGCTAGATTATAAGCACAGGACATTGCATCTGCCTAGTAAGGATTTGCTAGTGTAGCTGAGCCCCCATCATTAGCAGAACCTAACATAATATCAAGACTCCCCCTTATCCCATTTTTGACATCTGCATATAACTCTGCATACAACCCTGCTGGCTACCTAACCAACATCTATGGTTGGCCAGTCCCTGAAAATCCCTATGCCCTGTTCTATCCAGGCCCCCCTACAGATCAGTACATTGGACTCCTGATCCCAACCAGGCATTCTATGCACCTTCCATCAGCCAGGGAATCCCTCCAGGCTGGTGCCACCCCCCAGCATTCCCTGCTGATGGTAACAATCCCTGCATGTACCCCAGAGGATACTCTGCAGTGCCCCCCAACCCCACCTACCTTCCCCCTACCCATTACTATGCATACCCAGTTCTCACTACAGCTCCAGTCCCTCTGGAGCACCCAGATAATTATTCTCCCCCTCATCTGCGTTTCTCCACTTGAGTTCCCTCCTCCCCCAGACAGCAAAGGGTCAAAGCCTACATCCAACAACATGATGAGGGTGTCACGACCTGTTCCCTACACCCCTGCACATCACCCAATGACCCCCTGCCCCCCCAGAACCTCCCCTGATGCCTTGCTGAACTTCCACAGTGCTCTGCGCCTACTCCGGCTAACTCTGACACATCCTCAGCTAACTCCAATGGCCCTCTGGCCAACTCTGACATCTTCTCCACAGCCAGTGACACTTCCCCTGGATCTCCTGAGCCCCTGGGACCATTCCCCCACCATGCCTGACCCCATTACATGTCATCAACTTGACACCCTGGTTCCTCTGACTTACTTTGGAGTATCACAACAACCTTGGAACAGCCTGCATCACCAATTGATCCCATCAACATATCAATATGGCCCACCCTCTGATCATAACTGACACCCATTGACTCCATCAAGCTCTGCCAAGCCCTTCTGCCACAGCCAACAATTCCCAGAGCTCTCCAGTAGTCAGTATATAAGACATAGAGTAGCTCTTTGTACTCTAGTCTTGATATTGCCTAACATGACCTATGGTCTGATTGTTTCTCTCTCATGTTTTGTGTTCCATGTCTTGTTTTCTTACTCTCAGTCTCCCAGTCTTGTCTTGTCTCTATTCCATTATTGTTTTCATTATTGTTTTGTATTTCTGCCTGAATCTATTCCTGTTCTCATCTCAATCTTGTCTTGACTCCATCTCATTTCATTCAACTCTGTCTTGTCTTGTTTGATCTGTCCCATCCATTGTGTTCCTATCTTTCCCAACCTTAATGCCTTCACAAACTCCGCAATTACAATTACAAATCCCAGACACTCTTTAACCAACTCTGGACCTTACTACATGCTTGGCTCTGAACTCTATCAACCTTCATTGATCCCCCATCAAACTCTGGCTCTGCTTCCATCACTCACATAGCCTCCACCTCCTCTGCACCTACAATACTTGCATATGGACTTGTGCCTGAACTCTGCCAAGCCTGTCCCTCTTTCCCTCAGCTTGTCCCTTACTCCTCCAGACCTCCTCAGACTTGCTTGGATCAATCTCCACCAACTATCCTCACAAGTCCCCAATGTTTGGGACACCTCTGAATGCCCAGTTGTCAGTGCAGGGAATCATGTCTGCCTAGTAAGGACTTGCCCAGTATAGCTGAGCCCCCATGGTCAGCAGAACCTGACAGAGGGTTTGCAAGATGCACTTGCACCCTCCTTGTCAACCTAGGCTACCCTGACACCTCCACAACTCTGGAAGTTTGGGCAGATCAACTCCTCAACTTCCATGAGCACTACTTGCAAGAGAACCTCCCAGAAACTACACAAGGCACCCTGGGGATTGACACTAATTTACAAAACAAGCTCTGTGCATTGGTTGAAGAAATCCACACTAGTCCAAACCCCTGCCCCTTTGAAGATCCACTGGACCCTGCCCATTCCTTCCATGTGCAATGCAAGGAACTCATCAGGACAAGAAGCGAAGCCCCACCTCCCATCCCCTGCCAGCAGGAAGAACTCAATGTGGCCTCTGGCATCTTGAGGAACCTCAACCCTGCTGGGGGACTGTTGACCAATCCACCACCCACACTTTGGCCCTCTCCACCCATCCCTGGGCCAACTCCATCTCCAGTGCCTTTCAAACATGGGATCAGCCTGTCATCCCTGAACCCTGCTCCCAACAACTGCCCCTGCATGTTGATAACAATAACCAGACTCTTTCCTACATCCACAAACCTGGCAACCCCACCAACAAGCCTGCCCTGTGCAACAGCCCTCTGCAGGACAGACCTCCCCACTTTGACCTCTGCACCCCCCATGTCAATGCCCCTCCACCTAGTCCCAATGTCCCAGCTCCCCCAAGGCAGCCCATGGGCCCCAGGGCACCTTAACTGCCCTTTTCCACCAACTCCCCATATTCCCCACCCATTTCAATGCCTAAACCTCCCACCAATGCAAATTACTTTGGACCCCCCACCCCCAAAGGACCCCCTCCCCCTTAATGGGCCCCAGGGCCTCTCCTGGGCAATGTGGGCCAACCTCTTGGTGGAGGACCACCCAATAGTGGACCCCCTGGAGGATGGGGCCCAGCCATGGACAACTTCCCTCCCCAATGTGGGGCAAGTCCATGAATTGGGACACCAACTGTCTTGGGTATGTGGTGACTACAATAACACCCCACACTCTGCCACTGTGGTCTCCTCTTTCTATGACAACAAGGGATACAACTCCCAGCTCACTCTGTCACTCAAGAATATCCCCTCCCACATTGCCCATGAAGTTGCCAAAGATCTCCAGTCCCTCTATCAGTTTCTCTGGGATGAAATCAACATTGCCAATCAAGTCTACTCCAAGCATGCTGAAACCCAATGTGAGCCCATTCCCAACTGGACTCCTGGCGCCCTTGTGTGGCTCAATCAGTGCAACCTCAAAACATGAAGACCCTCTGTCAAGCTCAACCACAAATGACTCAGCCCTTTCAAAATCCTCTGAAAAGTCTTGACCCACACCTACAAGCTCAACCTACCCCCAGGGCTGAAGGGCCTCCACCCAGTCTTCCATGTCTGCCTCCTTGAGAAGTATGCCCCAGACCCCTTCTCCAGACAATGTCCCAGCCAACCTCTGCCCATTGAGGTCAAAAATGAGTATCACTATGAGGTCAACCACATCCTAGATTCCCATCTCATCTGCAGTCAACTCCACTACCTAGTCCATTGGAAGGGCCACACTTGGGAACCCTGGAAGAACCTCCCTGGTGCCCCCACCAAGCTCCAGGACTTCCACCAACAACACCCCACCAAGCCCCAGGACTTCCAGGTCTAGTATCCACAAATGGCAGTGGTGGGCATAACCCCCACTTCTGGATTTATTAAGGATTCAACTCCCACCAGGAACCCCCTGCATGTTTCATTCCTCCTCCTTTTGCATAAACTCAAAGTTGAATTTTTTCATACCAGTCAAACAAGAAATCCAAAAGTGTATAGCACAGACTACAGTACATGATGTTACATAACAAGATAGTGCTGACAGGTCCAAAACAGGCAAGAAGTACAAAAGGTCCAAGCCACCTCACTTCCCTCCCCCCTCCAGAATCCCTCTCTCCATCTCCACAGCCACCAATTCCACCTCCATCTGCACCACTACTAGGGCCAAGGTCTCTGGATAGCCTAGTAGGGCCTCTCCCACATCTGCAGCCACCTCCCACCATGCCTCTGGGACCACTGCCATTGCTGGTGCCCCACTAACACTGTCAAATCACATCAGTAAGGCTGGAGCAGGAAGAAAAAAAGCCTGATACATCATGTCCCCCCCCACCCAGATGCCACCTCATTGACTAGCCACTCCTCCCACCTCCTCCCAGCCTCCGCCTCTGGCCAGGACACCCCAGCTCCTGACACCCTCCACCACTCCTCATGCATCCAGCTGCACTAACTGCTCCCATAGTTCTTGCAACTCCATAGTTCACTCCATGGCTGTCTGTAGAGTGGCATTCTGATCCCACTGCACCACATCCCTGTCCCTCCATGCCACATCCCTCTCCCTCTGCACTGCATCCCAATCCTCCCCCATCAAACCTCCTGATCCAGAGTACATGTGAGGCCCAGTAGGGCCTGCCATTGACGCCTCACCCCAGGGCCTTTTGTCAGGACTGGCCACTGGGAGCGGGGACAGTCTCCGCTTCCCCTTGTTGTGCCTCACTGGGACCGCCTCCCTCCGCCCGCCCCATGGTGGCCCAACCTTCCTTTGGTCGGCACATGGATCTTCACGCATTCCATCGCCATCGAGACATTGAATATCGTAAAGGGATGCTACCGTCCACAGTCATTCCTTTGGTACCTCCAACCTTTGCCATTCTGGACCTCCTTCATCATCATTCCCGTCTTCTCCACTCTCTCGTCATTAGCGAATCTCCAGCCTTTCAAGAGCAAGCAGCTTCCAATCATGGTCGTCATCTCATGCGCGTCATACGCCTCCATTTAAAATTGCCAATCATTATATTTTCAACCGCTCAGACATCGTCTCTACCATTGGGGCGTTTACGGTTGGAGTTTTAGGTCATGTCTACTCACGGAAAATGGGGGGCACTGCTTTCACATCGATCACTGGTGTTCTTTTCTTGGTTCCGGTAAGCAATCTACCAGCCGTTTTCGATCGCGTGCAACTTAATTTCGAGTCATCTAGTGGGTCTCTTACAGGCAGGAGGTATCACTGCCAATGAAAATGGCATTGACATTGGTGGAGCCATGATAGCTGTTACGATTGATATCACAGTTGGGTTGTTCATGAGTCAAGCACTGGTTTATTCTTTTGGATCTCGAAAGAATGCCGCCGGATTTCGTTTTCAACTCAACATATGGTTTCTTCATTTCGGGCATTCTTTGGAACTCGTCATGTTCTATGTAATATTCTAGGACAAAGTTACGCCTTTCTCTGGAACATAACGGCAGGGGAGTTTTCTATGCCTTCTAATGACACCTTGTGCCCTACTAGTGTCCGGATGTTGTTAATTCAATAGCTTGAGAATGAGAAATGAGTAGAATCAGCGTTTATTTTAAGAAAAATTGAAAAGTTACCGAATCATCGTAGGACGCTCCAAGCTGAGACCCAAGCCATGCACTCGTACGTCTTTGGGGAATCCCATCGGCTCAAACATCTCGGGACGGAACATTCCGCTGTTTCCTACCTCGACCCATCGGTGAGCATGGGGTGAAAGGCGAAGATTTCGAGAGAGGGCTAAGATAGATTAATTCGGTATAAAGTTTTGTCATATCCTATTCTCACCTCAGTATAAGGGTTATAGGCAGGCTTCAACCTGACTTTCTCGATACCCATCTTCTTGAAGAAAACTCGCATGAATTCTGGGTAGATAGACTACAGTGAACATATATACCAACTTTTCCATATAGCTCTACATACCAATTAGGTCCACAAGTGTAAGGTTGCGATCTGCGACGACTCCTTCGACTTGATGGAATTCAGCCAGATGTGTCGCATCCATGGTCTCATTTATGAAGACTCGGTCGATGCTGAACAATTTTTCAGGTCGAAAGCCGTCATCAGGACCGTCGCCAGTCGTACTAGATCCATGAGCAAACTCTTCTGCATCCCCTTCGACATTTTCGCCTCTGCATTTGGCAGCTAGCTTACATGGCATGTGTGCAGAAGAGGCGGTGGTATGTGTTCGTAGGAGAAGCTTGCTTGACTCTTCGTGCGACCAAGGTGCACGATAGCCAGTGGCCCCGAAGCCACCATCTTCACGTACTGTTGAGACGCGTTTGTAGTATTCTGGCTCCGGGGGAAGCGCTTCCTTAGGATCTGCAAGGATGTAAGGACTAGATTATAGCATTGAGAGTAAGTGCCTCTAATGGATATATCAGATATACAATGACAAGAATCTCTCCGGTAGCGTACGCTGTTAGCATTTCCATTGTTAAATCAGTTTCTGGCTTTGCCGTCGACGTGCTGAAATAGGGGCCTTTCTTTACGGTGAACCACTGGCCTTTTCTGTGTATTTATTGGAGCATGAGAAATTTGTACTCGAGTGAGCTCATACCGTTGAATGATTAGCTTCCGTTTTCGTAGATCTGCCAAGACCTTTTCTCCAGCCTTGAATGTTCCTGTTAACGCGATCTCCCGCAAATCGACTTGTGTAGCATCCTGAATAGTCGGTACCTGTGAATGATTATCAGATCTACGGGTCCCTGGTTCGAGTGGTTGTACGCACGATTTGAACGAAGCCATCGCCTTCCTTGCCGATCCATCCATTTTTGAAGGCTCGCCCTTGGCCGACTTTCGCTGTTTCGTAGCCAACTTGTTTTCTCGATTGCATAGGAGTGAGCGGAGATCCTTCGCCTCTAGCTGGCAATGCGGCCCAAACGCGAGCCTCATGAGATCCTAGTTCCACGATCTGCGAACCTTCTGGGGTGAACACATGCGAAAGAGTTTCATGGTCAACAATCATTTGAGAGATTCCATGAAATATCTCGCAAGGCTGACAAGATCAACGCGAACTTCACGACTCAAGAGCGAGTTGAGTGCGCCCAAAATGGTGATCTGATCCTCTTCAGAGGTAGCGGGGGCTGATTGGCCAGGAATCGTCAGAGAACGCGTGTCGTCTATGATAGATAGCGCATCGAGAGAGTCAAGGATCAGTTGTTGCAGAGTTTCTGCCATTTTGAGCTCAAAAAATCGCAATGGACCAAGTTCTAAACTTCTGACTCCAGGGAGTCGATAATTATAATCAGAAATTCCTATCTCACGGGGGCCCCTTGATCTCAAACCACGATGTGCATCACTGACACTGGCTGCCGCACCCGCGCCTGACACGCCGGGTTGCACAACAAACACTCCCTTCTGACAGAGGACCTGCCACAGCAGGAAGATCATGAATTGGGGCCCCCCCCGAAAAGCAGACATCCATGTCTCTCAATGAGAGCCCCAGAGGGCAAACGAGCCAGAGGCCCGACCAGAGGAGAATATGCTCCTCAAGGTAGAAAACCGAACTTTCTCAATCCCTACCTCATGGGGCAACAGGAATTCGGAATACTCGGCCCCAAGGCAAAATGTCAGTTCTGGTGACAGAGGTATGTCGTATGACAGCACGGGGACCTAATAATCATGGCCACCCTGAACACATGCCCACTGACCCCTAAAATTAAAACAACCACATAGGAAAGAAGCAAACCTCAACCCCCCAGCATACTGCCATGGCCACACCCCCCCCCAGACAAGGCACGTAAAAGGCTACAAGATACAAGCCCAGAGAAGCAAACTGGGGTATGTCACCATGACAAAAAGCAAAGAAATATAACAGCTGACCCCTCCTCTGACATGGAGGAATTGGATGTCAACCTCAAAGTACCCCAGGCTCCTTCGTCAATGACTACCCACCCCAAAGACACACCAGAGCAACTGAACACCCAAGAGCCCAAACTGTCATGACCCATTCCCTGGACCCTGTACATTGCCCGACAAACCCCCATCCCCCCAGAACCTCCTCCAATGCTTTGTCGAACTTCCCCAGCACTCCATGCCTACTCCAGCTAACTCCAACGCATTCTTGGCTAACTCCGACAGCCCCCTGGCCAACTCTGACGTCTTCCCCACAGCTGCCGGCACTTCCCCTGGACTTCCTGAGCTCCTGGGACCACTCCCCTGCCATGCCTGACCCCATTACATGTCATCAACTCGACACCCTGGCTCCCCCAACTTACCCTGGGGGTATCACAACAACCTCAGAACGGACTGCATCACAATTGATCCCATCAACATATCAATGCGGCCTGCCCTCTGGTTATAACCAACACCCGTCGACTCCGTCAAGCTCTGCCAAGCCCCACCACCACAGCTGATGTCCCTGGAGCTCTTCAGTAGTCAGTATATAAGACATAGAGTAGCTCCTCATACTCTAGTCTTGAGATTACTTACCTCCCTGCCTTACCTGATGTGTTTCTGATTGTTCTTCTCATGTTTTGTGTTCCGTGTCTTGTTTTCCTTATTCTCAGTCTCCCAGTCTTATCTCATCTCTATTCCATTGTCTTTTTGTTATCGTTCCATGTCTCTGCCTGAATCTATTCTTGCTCTCATCTTTTCTTTGTCTCATTGCATTTGACTCTGTCTCATCTTGTTTGATTCTGTCTATTGTGCTCAAGTCCTCTCAACCATAATGCCCTCATGAACTCCGCAATTACAATTACAAACCTCTGACACTCTTTCACCAACTCCAGACCTTGCTACATGCTCAGCTCTGAACCCTATCAATCCCCATTGATCCCCCATCAGAACTCCAGCTCCACTCCCATCATTTGCATAGCCTCTGCCTCCTCCGCACCTGCAATACTCACACACAGACTTATGCCTGAACCTGCCAAGCCCATCCCCCTTCCCTGCAACTCATCCTCTACTCCTCCAGACCTCCCCGGACTTGCTCAGATCAATTTCCTCTGGCTATCTTCACAAGTCCCTGGTGTTTGGAACACCTCCGAGTGCCCGGTTGTCAGTGCAGAGAATCATGTCTGCCTAGTAAGGACTTGCCCAGTGTAGCTGAGCTCCTGTGGTCAGCAGAACCTGACATAATCTCAAGACTCTACCTTACCCCATTTGTGATGTCTGCACATGCCCCCACACCATTTGCCAAACAATTCCGATGTCTATGGTTGACCCATGCCTGGAAACCCTTATGATTCATATGGCCCTGCCCAATTTGTCAAGGCACCCTGAGTCATGGATCTGACACCAAGCATCCCTTCTGCTCTGGTTACACCCATACAATGGCTCTCTCCCTGGACACCCTCCCCAACCCATGCCCAACCCCACACCACTCCTGCAATCCCCCCCCCCCCCCCCCCCCCCCCCCAACCCTTGAAGCACAACCCCAAAATTAACAAGGAGAACCACAGCACCCTGACTCTCAATAAGGAACAGCTCTGGAGTCCTGCCCACTACTTCAACACCCCCCATTCAGTCCGGAACCCCCGACATTAAAGATCCTTGATGCCAACCCTCTCTGCACACCATCGGACATGGACCCCACCTTCCAACTATGCCACATCCCACAACAAGAACCCCAGCATAGGAGTCGCCCTGCCAGAACAAACCATAGGAAAGATGGCCCTATAAGAAGTAGTTCCCCAGGGTACTCTAAATTCACTGACCTTGTTCATATAAGGGAGGGAGAAGCCCCACCATCATCCCAGAGACCATTGATCAACTCACTCAAACATCCTGACAATCCAAAGAGCATATGCTCCGACATCTGTGGAGGACTTCCCCACCAGGATTGACAACCCAAATAACCTTGCACTGACTCAAAGCTGCCCCAATCAGCCTCTCTAACCACTCCAGACCCTAGCAACACAACTCCGGGGCCCCCCACTTCAAATCCGACATCCAACTAAGGGGACCTACGATGCCAGCACTGAGGCCCCTGTAGCTCCTACCCCACAAGCATAAATCACTGACCACCAGCTCCATACAACCCTGCCCCTATGCCAGAAGATGTCTATTAAGCAGGGACCACACCAACAGAGTACCCAGAAACAAACCCCATGCAAAGTAATCTCTCCAGAGTACCCTAAAGTTGCTAATGCCTTCTCCAAGAAGCAAGTAGTGCTTCTCCCCATTGCCACCCACCCCAAATCAACATCTAAAAAATGGCAAGGGATGTCACATGCCACAATCCCGCCCTTGGAGTTCCAGCCCTGCCACTGTCCCACTCCCTTCCCCCAAAATGCTCCCCAAGAAGAGAAGAAACTCTGGGACCCTCAGAGTAGCTCCCCCCCCAAAATGTGCAACAGCCTCTGGACCGCTCCAGAGCATGAATGAAGAACTGCCCTGACCCCACCATAACCCTCAGGGAGTCCAAACCAATGCTCCCCTGCAGCTGGCTTCCCCACCCCCCTCCAACAATTGTGAACGACCATCTCCCCCCAACACAGCAAATATTTTGCACAGAGGGACAATGGCCAGACTCACCCAAAATCTCAGAAGACAGCTAGACCAGCTCCCCCCCCCCAAGCTTGGCTCTAGAAGCCACCACCACTCCTACACAACAACTCCGCTGCTCAGTGGTAACATCCATCAAACACCTACTTGTCACGCTGACATGAACTTAGAGGAAAACCCCCACTCTGGAGCTTCCCCTCTGATTTGCAACACAATGCCACCAACGAGTTAAGACCCAATCCCAACCCCCGCATCAACCCTGGACCCCCAGTACTCGTGCTTGGAACAGCAGACTGACAAAATGTGCCTCGGACCCCTTCCTCTGCCCCACACCCCCCCCCAAAGCCAACACAACCAACAAACCCTCCACTGAGTGTCCCTCATGTTGGCTCCAGGACTGCTAACTTTTTCCCTGACAAAAGAACCACCTACCCCCAGAAGGAACAGCCCACAGAATGAACTCCAAAGCATCTCCGCTGGGGTGAGCCATTCCCCAACTGACCCCCACACTGCCCCTGCCCAAGGAAGCATCCACCAATACAGCCCCAACAGACCTCCAAACTCTAGGAAGTGTCAGAAATACATAAGACCCCTCTGTCCATCTCTGGACTTACCCTTGGTTAGGAAAGCAATGTCATGTAGATGACCTGGAACCCTCAAACTTTGACTCCAGACCCGAAGGAACTGGTCAGGACTGATCACCCCACACTCCACCCCCTTGTCATTAACACTCCAGAGCACACCGAAGCACCACCTGAGCATGCCTGCCCACAGACACAATACTCCAGAGCACAACTTTGACCAGGACCAACACTCTGGAGTGCAGCAAAGCCCGATCCCAAGTGCCCTTCACCAAATACAATACTCTGGAGCTCGACAACACCCCACCATGCACAACCCCACCCAAACATAAATCTCTAAGCACCCCCTCAAGAAAATGCAACCCTCACCCTAAGGGAGTACCTCCGCCTCCATGCTGACCAAACCCACAGCATAGATGGTATGGAAAACAGCCCCCTGCCAACTCACTACAGGGACCACCCTACCCCAGGGGCTCCTCCACTAAGCCACCAGGGACTCCCTCCTCTGACCAACTACGCCCCGAGGACAAACCTCACCCCGCCACCTCCACCATCATTGAAAAGGACCTCCACCACCCCGCCACCTGTGTCGGTATAAAGGCCAGACCACCAGAAGACCTCCACCCCCCCTGCCAGCTGCACCAACAATAGACCAAAGCCCTGATCACTATGAACACACATCAAAGACTCAGAGGACCACCCCCTTGAACCAGCACAATGCACATCTCTGCCACAGACTGAAGAAAACCCCTACACCCTGGGTCCGAGGCCCCAAGAATCAAATCCAGCAACACCACCCAAAAATGCCACAGAACTCTGCCAGAAGACTCTCAACACCCCTGCCAAGCCTTGGGAACTCTTCCTATGGTGCTCCGCCCCGTCCTAGCAACCCTGGGACTAGCCAACACAGATGGCATTAGTGGGCTTAACCCCTGCTTCTGGATCCACTAGGGATTCAACTCCCACCAGCACCCCTGCGTGTTTCACTTACCTCACACAAATTAAAGTCTCACTTCACACACCCAGGAATGACAAAGAAGCATTGGAGGGTACAAAAAAATATATGATACAAGGCGGAACAGGGCAGCAAACTCAAAGATGACAAGAAGCAGGGCCCAACCACCCCCTCACCCTTCTCTCAGAACCCCCACCACTCCCACCCCCAAATCAATCTCCATCTGGGCCCACACCACTGCCAAGACCTCCGCCAACCCTGGCAAGGACTCCCTTGCATCTGCCACCACTTCCCACCACAACCTTGGGGGCACCACGTTATGCCACCGATGCCCCACCAGCAACCCCCCCACCCTTGCCATCCCCTGCTGCAACTCCAGAGGCCGATCCCCAGACATCTGTACCAACCCATCTTGGATTGATGCAAATGCTGCAGAGGCACCATCCAAGAGAACCTGGTGCTCCTGCACCCAGCCTGACCCCAAAAACAACACATTTTAGTAACAGATGGAGAATTGGAAAAAACACTTACGAAGGATCCCTCCACGCCCCAAAGCGGCCTCATTGACCAGCCAATCCTCCCTCTGCCACGCTGCCTCCAGCTCCACCCCCAGTGAACCACCCTCCAGTGCCATCCTCTGCTCCTCCGCCTCCACCACAGGCCGCACCTCCCACTGCATCAGATGCTCCCACAAGCCCTGTACCTCTGGTGCTCACTCCATCACCACTCGCACCAAGGTGTTCTGCACCCACTCTGATGCCTCCTTCTCCACCCATGCCGTGTCTCAATCCTCCCTCACCTGGTGAAGCTCCCCCTCCCCATGCCGTCAACGCTGCCGTTAGAACCTCCACCTGCTTGCAAAAAAAGACCTCCATGATCAAAGATGGGGGCTCCAGAGAACTTGACACCCATCCCAAGGGCGCGCCTGGGGTGGGAGAGTAAATGTAAAACCCAGGAGGACCTGCCATCAGCTCGTGCCCCCATGGCCACTTGCTGGGCCCCGCCCCCAATGGCAGAGAAGCTCTCTGCTTCCCACAGTCCGCTGCCAAGGATGCCCCCTCCCTCCACCCACTCCATGGAGGCCCCACCTGCCCCGCAGACCACCCCGTGCTCTTCTCCCCCAACACCCAGGTCTTCTGCGCCTTGCCCAGCTGACTCCGCACCCAGTCCTCATCCCACCCCTGCTCCATGGCAACGCACGCTGCTCACCACTCCAACAAGATTGAGCACTTCTCATGGCTCGCACAATATGGAAGGCAAATGGAAGTGTTGTGCCGCAAGCCCATGGAGGGCGCATCAAAGATGCAGGCCTCACCCTGCCATGCACAGAAAACACACTAAGAACAATGGATCAGCACATGCAGCAAAGGAGAACTCAAAGACTCACTGGGGCCTCATTTTGGCACCATTCCAGCATTGGGGGGCCCCAAGCCCATGCCAACACCCTTGCAAACTCCTCCACCATCACTTCCACCTGAGGGATTTGCTGCAATGGTGGGACCCCTTCCACATCCCCTGCCACCAATTGGGGCACTGCAGGACAAAATTTGGCCTGCCTAGGACCCCTCGGGGAACCCACCACCACCATGGACAACTCTGCAAAACTCTGTCAGCCACCCTGAAGAAACAAGTCAATGCTGCTCACAACTCCGGTATATCACACCAGCTTGGCGCTGATGCTCAAACTCCTCCCCCTCGCTGTCATACACAATCACTATATCTGTGTCTGAAATCAATGGGGTGGGGGAAGTGGCTGAGTAACTGGGAGAGGACATGACAAAGGATTTGAGAAGCCCCAGGGTACGTCCAAGGCTTTTTAATTGATTAGGAAGAACCCCCTGACAAAGTGGTGGCCATGCTTTGACTTCGCCTCCCATGCCACTGTCACTCACTGCAGATTGATCAATATTACTGGGCTTTGACTCCCATGCCCCTGCCAATCCCCGACCCACTCCCCACATCTCAAGGGTCTCAACGCTGAAGGGGGGGTGATGTCATGACCCACTCCCTGGACCCCATACATTGCCTGACAAACCCCCATCCCCCCCAGAACCTCCCCTGATGCTTTGTCAAACTTCCCCAGCACTCCACACCTACTCCAGCTAACTCCAACACATTCTTGGCTAACTCCAATGGCCCCCTGGCCAACTCCAACATCTTCCCCACAGCTGCCAGTGCTTCCCTTGGACTTCCTGAGCCCCTGGGACCACTTCCCTGCCGTGCCTGACCCCATTACACATCATCAACTTGACACCCTGGCTCCCCCAACTTACCCTGGGAGTATCACAACAACCTTGGAACAGACTGCATTACAATTGATCCCATCAACATATCAATGTGGCCTGCCCTCTAGTCGTAATCAACACCCGTCAACTCTGTCAAGCTCTGCCAAGCCCTGCCACCACAGCTGACGTCCCCAGAGCTCTTCAGTAGTCAGTATATAAGACATAGAGTAGCTCCTCATACTCTAGTCTTGAGATTACTTACCTCCCTGCCTTACCTGATGTGTTTCTGATTGTTCTTCTTGTGTTTTGTATTCCATGTCTCATTTTCCTCATTCTCAGTCTCCCAGTCTTATCTCGTCTCTATTCCATTGTCTTTTTGTTATTGTTCCATGTCTCCACCTGAATCTATTCTCGCTCTTGTCTTGTCTTCATCTCATTTTGTTTGACTCTGTCTCATCTTGTTTGATTCTGTCTATCATGCTCAAGTCCTCTCAACCATAATGCCCTCACAAACTCCACAATTACAATTACAAACCTCTGACACTCTTTCACCAACTCCAGACCTTGCTACATGCTCAGCTCCAAACCCTATCAATCCCCATTGATCCCCCATCAGAACTCTGGCTCCGCTCCCATCATTTGCATAGCCTCTGCCTCCTCCGCACCTGCAATACTCACACACAGACTTATGCCTGAACCCGCCAAGCCCGTCCCCCTTCCCTGCAACTCATCCTCTACTCCTCCAGACCTCCCCGGACTTGCTCAGATCAATTTCCTCTGGCTATCTTCACAAGTCCCCAGTGTTTGGAACACTTCCGAGTGCCCAGTTGTCAGTGCAGGGAATCATGTCTGCCTAGTAAGGACTTGCCCAGTGTAGCTGAGCCCCTGTGGTCAGCGGAACCTGACACAAACCATGGCAAAGAGACAGAGAAGAAGATACCACAATGGTACATAAGTCCCCCCCCTCCCCTACTCTGTCCAACATTCTAGGAAGCACCCCCTTCCCTAACCCTCCTAGGATGTCCAAAAGACTTGGACCCCACATGGATAGTGAAGAGATCAAAAATAAAGGGAGTGAGTATACAGGGTGGAAGTGCCACACTCCCCCCATTGATCCTGATGACCCCTCTGCAACTCCCAACCAGACTAGTAAGATCTCTGACCCCAGCTGGAGGCTTCCCAGGGATCCAACTCTCCACACCGCCCTGGTACAACTTATGCCTTGAACAGAGGGGACATTTCGATGCATACTCCAAACCAAAATTCTGGGTCAGAAGCTGGCAGAGCAGCAAGATGGACAACCTGGTAGTGGTAAGCAAGAGCCTGAAGACACTCATGGAAAAGATGACTGGCAAGAGGGCAAAGCTATCCTCCCCCCAACAGGACAGACCTCTTGCCTCGTTGGCCTGCTTTGAATGACAAAAACCCCCCTATCACTTCCTATTAACTGGCATCTCTGAATGTGCAAAGATGATGATTGAGAACAACCTGTTCATATCAACTGTGGAAGCAACTGCCTTCTTCCTGCTGTACTCCCCAACAGTCCCATCTTTCTTATGCATGATAGAAGGTTTCACTCTCAGCATCAAGGACAAGACAGCAGTCTGGGAGTCTGAGGAGGAGGTCATGAGGATCATATGGGAAACCCTCTTGGCAGATGAAGTTTTTGTAGCACTCCTGAAAACTAAGCTCATTGGCAACGACTCATTGCAACACAATTTGGAACCCACAAGAGCTATCATTTTCACCCTCAACATATGCTACTCCAAACCAGAAATTCTGATAAACCCCCCAAAAAAGCAAGTCATACATAAACCACTCTGGAATGTCTACTTCCACCATAACCCACCAACCTCCTGGCCAAATTACTATATCCTGCTCCAGAGCCTATGTGAGAAGACTTTCATGGACATGGACTATGGATGTGCAGCTCTTGTAGCAGAAGATAGGAGACTCCACTGCTTCAAATGCAAGGGAGCAGACCATGAACATTTTAATTGCACCTACTCCTTACTCAAAGGCTGGCTAGCAAACAAAGACAGGAAAATCAAAGAAACAGCAGAATTTGCCCCCTGAAGCAAATACACAGGGGAACAGAGGGGCAGAGGATGGCAGGGTACCTCAAGAGGGGGGAGTAGAGGGCAAGGAGATAGGTCCTCAGCCCCTCCAGGTAGTGGATTTGACTGCTGGTAGCTATGATTAGTATTGTGCAATGCCCCTGCAAAAAAATAATAAATAAAAAATCTCTGCCTTACCCACCCTTTGCTTAAGCACTATGCCACATCAAATCTCCATCAGGGTCAATATAACAAGGATGAATCTACTGGGTCCAAGGACAACAGGTAATCCAAGTTAGACCCCCTGCCTGGACTGGGCAAGGTCCAGATGGCATTGTTTTTACAAGGGTAGTGCCATTGGTAGCAGCCCTACCTAAGTCTCACAGTAAAACATGCAGACATTACCCACCCCACCTCCTGACACAACAAATATGAATTTAAACTTAGTGGTTGATTACAATGGTAATGGTTACCCCTCTGCCCAGGCAGGAGAGGCACCTGGAAATACCATTGACCAGAGCCCCAATGATGGCCTGGGAGGGATTGGTGATGGAGAAAGGCAGATCCAGACCTGGACAGGAGTGGTGGACACTGACACTTCTGCAAATGTCATGGATCATAACAGGGACACAATACCCCCTATAGCCCTGAGAGCTAAGGGGAGAAGTAAGAAGGGAGCACTAACTTTTGCCTCCCTGGACATGAAAGGCAGAGGATCCCAAGCAACATGCTAGAAATGGAACACCCTTTGTCAACTAATGAGGGAGAACAACATCGATGTCTTAGCACTGCAAGAAACACACCTTGATGCTGTTAAGACCAATGAGCTAAACAACCTCTTTGCCAGACAGACCCATTTCATATCAAGCCTAGACCCCAAAAAGCCAAATGCTAAAGGCATAGCATTTGCTCTTAACAAGAATATGACTAGATGGTCTGAAGTAAAACATAGGGTTTTAGAGCCTGGAAGAGCCCTGTGCATAGAAATGCCATGGTACAGTGACAAGACAATAAGTTGCTTAAATGTGTATGTGCCAAACAATACAAGAGAAAACAAGATGTTCTGGAGAGAACTAAAGTCTGCCTGGAAAGTCAGGCCACGAATGCTAATGCTGAGTATAACCCTGGGCAACATGAACATCATGGAAGAGGCTATAGACCACTTGCTAGCACACAAAGACCCCCCAGAGGCAGTTAATGCCCTTAGATCCTTCAAATCCCTACTCGACCTGGCAGATGGATGGCAATGGGAAAACCAGTCCCTATTGGACTTTACTTTCCACCTTTTATGGGGAAAGGCCAATATGCAATGCCAATCCTATTACTAAAAAATGCGAAGCTGATGGATAAGTTAGTAGAGATTGGCAAGGCTCACCTCATGAAACTTGAACAGTCTGTTAGGGAGCAAACACCAGAATCAAACCCACAGACACTACACCAGACTTTCAAAGTGAAGATAATACAAGAAATCAGGCATTTCTTGAAAAACTTGAAACTAAAAATCCTGAAAGAAATAAGTGCCTTAGTGGCAGACAGATTAAAGGTGCTAAATAATCTATCCCTAAGTGAGGACAAAAGGCATGAGGAGGCAGATATAATAGATGAAAGAATTCTGAACCTAGAAACAATCCACTTTGCAAAGGTGAGAGATACTGTAGCAACAAACTTTCACATCCACAGTGAAACCATCTCAAAACAATGGATTAACATGAACAAAGACAGGACTCCAAGTGAAATGATTATGGCATTACAAACCCCCCCCCTTCTCTGAAAAGCTAGAGAAGAAGTCTGACAAGATGGCAGAGATAGCTAGGAAACATCATGAAGCTCTTCAGTGAAGTGACCTCCCACCAAATGCAGACATCCATGAAACACATGTCCGTGCAGTATTATCACACCTGAGAAAATGAATCACACCCACCCAAACTGGGGACCTCAAGGAGAACGTTACTGAAGAAGATGTAAATGAAGCAATACACTCAATGAAGAGTGGAAAGGCAGTGGGCTTTGATGGATTAGCCCATGAGTTGTGGCTCAAACTAGCAAAAGCTTACAAAGGATCAGTGAAAGAAGATAAAGAAGGTTTTGATATCTCAAAGGCACTAACAATAGTATTTAATGATATTCAGAACCACAGGTTGCTTCCAAATATGGGTTTTGCAGAGGGATGGCTATGCCCCCTCTATAAGAAAGGCAATAAGACAGATATAGGAAACTACTGACCTATTACAGTGCTCAACACCAATTACAAAATCCTCACCAAAGTTTTGACAATGAAGATAGGTAGAGTCACACAAGACCTCATTCACCCAGATCAAGTGGGTTTTATGAAAGGGCACAGAATCGAAGATCAGACTGAGCTTGCCCAGCTTATGATAGAATGGTGCAATAGGACAGAGACAAACAGAATGATTATATGTCTCAACCAAGAGAAGGCCTCCAACAGGATCCTTCACTCCTTCCTATGGGCCTCCTTAAGTAAACTTGGCTTCTGGAAGAAATTCATAGAGACAGTGCAAACACTGTACTCTGATACAAATACAAAAGTCATCTTAAATGGCAAAGTTAGTGAAAGCTTCAAAGTCACAAGAGGGGTAAGACAGGGGGACTCACTATCATGCATGCTCTTTAACATAGCCATCAAATCTCTGGCCCAAATGATCTGGGATTCCAACCTAAGAGGCATCATGCTGAGAGGTGAAATGGAAAGACTGATAGCAATGCTCTTTGCTGATGATACAACAGTATACCTTGGAAAAGAAGATAATTTCCAGGACCTAGAAACAATCCTCCTGAGCTGGTGTAAGGCATCTGGTGCCAAATTCAACATACCTAAGATGGTGATAGTACCACTAGGCACCAAAGAACATAGACTCTCTGTACAGGAAACACAAAAATCTCACCTGAATGCTATGGCAATATTGGCAGAAATAAAAATAGTAGGAGAAGGTGAGGCAACCCGCCTGCTAGGAGCCTTCATAGAAAATGGTATAGATAATGTAAGCATCTGGACACCTATGGTAGAAGCAGTGGTCAGAGACCTCAAAAGATGGGAGAAAGGAAAACCAACTCTGGAAGGGAAACACCTGATAATAGGGATGGTAATTGGAGGATGGACTCAGTACCATATGCATGTACAGGGCATGCTGAAACAAATTGAAGGCTTACTCACCAAAATGATACATAGTTTTGTCTGGGGACTGGATGTGACACCCATGATAGGGATGAACACACTAAGACTACCTTTTGAGCAGGGAGGTAGGAAAGTCCTGGATCTCAGGCTGAGAAACGAAGCAATTGAAATAATGAGGGCACAACGTTACCTGAAAATGGATGGTGAGCAACCAATATGGGCTACCATTGCAGACAATTTAATATATGCTCAAATAACAAAGAAACCTGTAGGAGAAATGGACATTGCTCTTAACCCCTTCCTACAAGATGTCAAGGTATACACCGGATCCAGGGGGGAGTGCCTGCCTGTGTTGATGCAGAAAATGATTAGAGTAGCTAAGAAGTACAATATCTCTTTCATGCCCCTAGTTGCAGACCCAGTTTTGAAAGAACAGATGCCTGTGTGGCTGCACAAGGGCACTGAGAAGAATGGAAGACTCCTACTCAACTTGGCGAGGATGAAATGCTTGAGAGATGTCCACCACATAGTGACAGTAGGAGATATGAGGGATTTCAGTAACCTCTTAGCAACAACATCTGAAAATCATAAAGCCAGGAAAAACTGCATGTGTGAGAAATGCCATTTGATAAGAAGCAAAGGATTCCAAAATCCACACAAGTGCAGTGAACTGGCAAGATTCCACATGGTGAAAATAAAATGCAAATGGAACCCAGACCTACCTAGGATAGAAAGAAAGATGAGCAATGAAGAGAGAAGGTGGCTGCAGGAGGAAGGATGCTGCCTCTTCAGCCTGGATATTGAAGCAAAAGGCTCACTGAAGGAAGGCTTCAGAGTCTTTACAGAGAGAGAAATAGAAGATACAGATGGAATAGACTACAACCGAACACCAGAGGAAAGCCCAACTCTGGAAATTACTTACACTGATGGCTCCTGTATACAAGATGCCAGGGGAGTAGCGGTGGCGGGTGTTGGAGTATGGTTTGGCCAAGGTGACCTGAGAAACAGGGCCATTTGCCTCCCTCCGTACATAGCCCAAACAAATAATACTGGCGAAACAATAGCCGTGCTAGAAGCCATGTGCTCAGGGCAAAGCTCGCAATCAATACTCATAAAGAGTGACTCACAGGTCACAATTGACAATCTGACAAGCCTCCTTACAAAATGTGAGGATGAGGGGTGGATCGGATCGCCTAATAGCAATATACTAAGACCCCTGGTCACATGTCTACGTGAGAGAAAAGGACTGACCTTGCTGGAAAAAGTCAAAGGACATGCTGGAATAACCGGAAATTAAGGGGCGGACTGACTTGCTGATGAAGGTGCGAAAAAAGCCTCTCCCGACAATATCAACCTTAGAATTCCTAGGGGATATGATCTAATGGGAGCAAAGCCGGCAAGCATAATGCAAGCTTTGGCGTATAAAGGAATCTTAGGCTCTCAAAAAGTTACAGTCCAAAGGGGTATCATAATAAACCTAGACATGACGCAATGGGCAGTGAAAGACAGGACAGGCATTCTGCCCTCAGATGGTGTGATCTGGAAGTCCCTGTGAAACAAGACCCTAACAAAAGAAATCAGAAATTTCCTATGAAAATGCATGCATAACATATACAAACTAGGGAGATACTGGGAGAATATAAAGGATTATGAGGACAGAGCCATCTGCCCGAAATGTAGGATAGAAGAATCTTTGGACCACGTACTCACGGAATGTGAAGTATCTGGGCAGGAAACCATCTGGTCCTTTGTGGGATCCCTGTATAATAAAAGGAATCTAAGTTTCACGAAGCCCTCCCTCGGAGATATCCTAGGGTGCTCAATAGTAAATGGTGGAGAGGCAGGAAACGTGGGGGACCAAAGGTTTACATCTATTGTCACATCAGAAGCGGCGTACACAATCTGGAAGGCTAGATGCAAGTGGCGTATAGCGAGGGAAGCCGACCCCGAACGCACCCTAACAAATAGAAAGATTTTATCCAGAATAAAGACCGCATTAGAAAGGAAAATAAAATTGGACTGTCTAGCTACAGATGCAATGAGATACGGGAGGAAGGCGGTCAGATCTAGCCTAGTTAGTAGCACGTGTAAGCACCTCCTGCCGGCGAACTCGTCACCACTCAGATCGTGGAGGAAGATATCCGAGGTTTCAGTGGGTATTGGCTGAAACGCTGAGCCCCACACGACGTGCGTAAAGGCATTTCCTCCGGGGTGGACCACACAATCTTTTTTTTTAGATGATAGTACCTTCCTTCAAAAGTAGCACTGCTGCAATGTCCTGGTCAGTAGAGGTCGACAGCTTATGGTGCATAATACCCTTGCAAATACAATAGATGGCATGAAGTAGGTGATACAAATAATTGGTGATAATTTCGAGTTTGCCCAACTATTTTCTTCAATTCATACGGAAAGCTCGTTTGCTGTGAAATGGGCACATTGTTCCCTCAAGAATGTTATATTGAAAAGAATTCAGTTTTCTTAATATAAGTAATGGGTAAATAAATGACGGTCCAACCTTCCAGCGCGCTTACAGTAAGCAGGCGAGTGTCTCGAATATAGCTTCTGCATCTTTAGTTGAAGGCAGCGATTGCAGGGGCAAACGCGGCATCAATCTCAGACTGGAGTTCCTGAGCTGCCGGAACGGCATCCGCCTGTACGACATCAATTTTCCGTGCCAAGGAAGTCTAATAAAAGACATACCGGAGCACAGGAAATGAACGCAGCCGCCAAAGTGTCTGTGTTTGATTTCAGACTTGCAAGGTCCTGTTGAACAAGAGCAGGAACGCCTCCGAGAGGAAGAGCCGTGAAGGCAGCCTTGCGTGCAACAATATCTGTCGCGGCCTGCTGGATGTTGGGCAACAGAGCTTGAAGGTCAGCCAGGATAGTGTCCGCATCACTGTCAGAAACTGGACAAGTGGCACCCTTGAGTCAAACAACAATTAGGATACGAAAGGAAGTGGAGTTAGGGATAGCTACCAACATTAACGTCATTTGTAGTAGCGGCAAGGGCACTGATGAGATTAGTGGCGTCGGTGTGAATGGTCTATATCGAGTACACGAAGTTGAATAAGAATAAGATACCTGCTGATAAATAACCTTGCCAAGGGACACATACCAGAGCCTGGACGAGATTTCCACCAGAAGTAGGGAAAGCATCGATATCGGCAACAAGGGTGGATAATTCTGGTGCAATGGTATTTTCGATGTCGTTCTCAACCTGGGCGACGGAGGTCTGAGCAAATGAGGAAACAGCAAGCGAGGCAAGGACGAGAAGACTCTTGAACTGCATAGCGATAAGATCTGAAACGAGAAGTTTGTGACGATTCACAAGAATCTTACACCATTTTATATGAACTCGTGGAGGTTCGATCAGTTGCACATCGCTCTGACATCCTGTGCTCCTTTGTCACGGAAGCTAATCTTGATAATTAAGGAAAGTGGTTCGGGCACCCACCACGAGACTGCTATATTCAGGGCTGTGTAGTTCACGAGTTCCATTCTTGGCATCGAGTCTCTTCTCGAACATCTTTCCTTGACAGTTGCACGTTGCAAAAAAAACATATGAGAGTCAGCTGTAAGTCTCCCTCCTTTGTGTGGCACCTTTAAACCCATATATTTCTTCGCTTGTTTCCCCATGACGATACGATGACGAAGGCACGCCTAGAACGGAAAATATTCCCTTCAATCAAGCAGCCTGAGAATGATTTGCCGAGAATACATGACTTGTACACAGGTCGGTGGGTTCTGTCGAATGACCGTGGAATATCACAAGACGTCGCCTAGCAGTCAAATAGACGACTCGAATTGAGATTCCAGGGTGTTACTAGGGAAAAGACGATCACAGGACCCTTGTGTGCTTGTACGAAGAAAACGAGACCTAATGCTGTGTGACTTACGCCGTCTTTCGAGGTCATCTGAACAAAGCTCATGTTTTTTGTTGCTGTACATTTGGAGACAAAGTGGGCGGAAGACACCATCGTTGGGAAGGTCTAAATGGCGATCGAAAAGGAAGAAGGAAACCTTTCGTGGTTGCCATAAGGGATACTGTGACTTGTTAACATGAAAGCTTGAGAACCTCATGATCGGAAGGAATGTTCCAACGAGATCTATAGAAAATGTTCAATCTCACACATGAAGATGGGGTCAGACTCCCAAGAACACTTGTCCAACATACAGACACGGTGCTAAAGACGTTGACCATGATGGTATTGCCCAAATTTGAATTTGAAAACTCTGTAATCGGGTCATATGATACCCGATCATCGCATGACCCCCGGCCCATATTTAGCAAGGGGGGTTTTGGGCAATTCCAAAAGTTAGCCGAGTGAGAATTCTTGGAATGATAGCCGTAATCCGCTTCGAAGGGTCTCGAACAGTTGTCACACTCGTCGCCAGTGAGCACCGCACGGTAAACTTGTTGTGCCCATCAAGCTCAAGCATGAGCAACGGCAGAATTCCAAGCCTATCCAGCTCATGAGCGTGTAGCAGGCCGCAAAAAATCACGTCCCTCGCAAGGTGGAGAGAGGATTACTGAAGAATGGTTGAGGTCTCTGTCAGTTCATGATTGTCTATGGTGTTTTCGGTGCGTAACTCTCCTACTAAGTGATTAGATTCCAAGAACCTCGAGTATCCGTTTATTACAACTTGCAAAAGGAAACTAGGTTTCGCACTGTGATGGTCACATATTTAAAATAGGTAAGTGGTGTCAATCAGCTGTCCATCAATTGTGCCTAATTCCAATTGAGTACGTCTGCGTGAATAGAGAGTATTTGCTAGTGGGTTTTTACAGCCGTTTTCATAACGTTAGGCCCCTTTGACTTCTGGTTGTTTAGTTGTTTGGCCTGATATCCGTGGATGCCGGGCTTGCCGGAGAATGTGAATCCACGCCACTTTAAAGCCCGATGTATTGGAGACACATCAATCCCACATGTGTTTCAAAACAAGTCTCGAAGCTCGGATAAGAATAAGTCAGGGTGTTCCTCGATACAACTCTTCAGAGACTGTTGTATGAGTTAGTTGCATTGACCTTTACTGACATCTAGTGTATTTACAGTTACTTCAAAATCATTGCATTTGTCCATCAACTGTTCTCTTCAGAGCTACATCACCAGTTCAACAATATGTTGTCTTGACATATTTGATGGCCCAGATGCTAACACCAGTAATTTCCTGGATTACATTGTATTTATACTTCTTGACAAGTGCAAGTCATAAAATCAGTCTCTTCAGCTCAATCAATTTGTGATGCCTCATAATAGAAGAAGGTAAGATGTTGATTTACACAAGTAACTATTCTCCAGCAAGCCTGGCATCCATGGATATCAGGCCAAACAACTAAACAACTAGAAGTCAAAGGGGCCTAACATTAAAAGGATTGCTTCATGGTATGAGGTAGCCTAGGATCAGTGGCAACTCATGGAGGTCTGGAGAGAGCTCTGCTGCCTACATCCCATGCTGCTCCCAGCTCCAGTCACTAGCTTCTGCCACCCTATACCTGCTTGCCCAACACCTGCTCCTACTCTGGCCATCCCCACAATGTGCCCCCTGCTACTGGGCATCCCTATGGATGTGGACACAGCCAGACAGCTCCATGCTGTGCCACTACTGTGCTGGAGATGCCAGAAGCCCAGGCACTTTGCATGACACTGCTCCTTGGGTCTGGAGGTATGTTACCTCTACATAGTGGAGCAGGAGGAACTCCTCCTGCAACTGCTGGCCACAAAGGATGCCACTAGAGTTCCATTGCCAGACAAGCCAACACTAGAGTTGACTCCAGAGGAGATCAGCACTTGCACATCACCCTCAGAGCTGGAAGAGGATTTTCAGTTGAGCAACAGATGAGGTGTATGCCTCCATTGCTGGGTGCTAACAGGTTCTTGTGTCTGCTGTTAGAAAATGAAGCTGTCTTTTCCAATGCCCCTCATTCTAAGATAGAAGAACCTCAATGTTCCCCTTCAGACATACAAATACTGACTCTGGAGCCCCCACCAAGCTCCCTGGCACCTGCCAGGGTCTGCCAGTGCTGCCCCACCTGGGTGCAACAAATGCTCCAACAGTACATAATGGCTCCAAGCCTATCTGCCAACTCCCTGTGCCCTGACATGAAGATAAAGACTATGGACACCCAGCAAACCTGTGGAGTCACTGCTCTTTTAGATAGAGGAGCAATGGGACTGTTCTTGGACTTGGAGTTTGTCAAGTGCCACAGCCTGACCACACAACCCCTCTCAAAGCCCATTCCAGTTTACAACATCAATGGAACACCCAACAAAGCAGGTGCCATCAGCTCCATAGTCAACCTTGTCCTCCATTATTGGAATCATGTGAAGCATGCTGTTTTTGCCATTACCAGCTTGGGTAGGCAGGACATGATCCTCAGTTTCACATGGCTCTGCAAGCACCACTCCAAAGTAGATTGGACCAAGGGCAAGGTAACTATGAGCAGGTGCCCTTGAAAGTGCTCTGCCTGTGCTGCTGAGGACAGGGAAGAGCACCAAGCTCAAGTTTGAAAGCACATAGCCATCCACATATGTTGTGCTGGGCCTCTCCCCTTTGCTGATCTGGACCTCCTGGATGCCCTGCCTCTGGTGTTCCCTGTTAGAAAGGCCCTCTACAAAAATGACTGGAGTAGTGGCAGAGTCCTGAAGGAGGAATGCAGGGAGGAGTTTGGTGGCATACACAAGCCAGAGCTCCTAGATGAAGTGGTAGAAGTGGGGGGCCAGATCTATGCCACCACTATACATTCACTGATAAGACCCACTTGTTGCTGAGCACTATTTTTAGCATTTTGGACTAGACAGCAGCTGACTATTTTGACATGCAAGTCACAACACTCAGCATGTAAGTGAGGCCTAGCCCCAAGGTCTGGATCAACATAGCCTTTGCATGGGAATTTAGTGACCATGAGACTTATTGATCATGAGCAATATCATGAGGAGTCTGGACTTTGGGTCTAGAACAATAAGGCCAAGACCTTTCTTAGCAATGATTGCTAGCAATACTCTTGGCAACAACATAACATGGCTTTCCCACCATATATGGATATATTGATAGTCATGTAATTTCTTATCATTTTTCTTGTTGAGCTTACAAACATACTTGAATGGCATCTACACTTCAGGTATTGACATCAGTCTTGCTCTTTTTGAGATTGATTGCCTTTGTGCTTCACATCAACATCACTTAATTCTTTCACTTGGTTACAGATTTACACCTAGTATGTATCATAAACACTTTGGCAGATGCCATCACTAGTGGTGACCATTTGTTTCTTTTCCCATACTATACCTATGAACAGTATAAATGTACATAGACACTTCATCATTGAACAAACAGAGTACAGTTCCCCCTTCTCTCTCTCTAAGCTTACCAGCTCAAGATTTCACTTTGTCTCTAGCACTCACTTACACACACTCTCTCTCTTTTGACAAACAACTTAGCAACAAGTCTTGCCAACCTCATATTCAACTTTGTGTGGCACCAACTGTGGGTGCTCTTAGCATTATTTTTGACTCAGCAACACTAGCAACCATGGCTAGCAACTAGTTTTGTGTTTATCCTCTATCTAGTCTCTTTATCACCACTCCTCCATTTTGTTTCCAACTCCTCTTTCACTGCTTAAGTTTGCTCCTCCTTAGCAACTCTTTTGCCTTCATTTTTTTTTCCTTTCTCTCATTAGCAACTCTTTGTTACTATCTAGTGACTCAGGCTAGCAATAGTGACTCTTTCCACTTTACATCTCACATACCCATTTGCTCTAGTTCTCTGGGATGTTTACTGACTTGCCCTCATCTATTAACTTCCTACTTCCAGCTACCCTATCTAGTGACTAGTGTTAGGTTCTCTTTTTAGGTTTCCTGCACAGCATTAAGCAGCATAAAAGCACATCACCACCACCCTCTGTTGCAGGGATCCAGGCTAGCCAGACCACATCCCAGCAGCTGGCCCAGGCACTTGCTGCTAATGCCATTCTCTGGGAGTTCTGGAATGTTGTACCCCCCTACCTCCATGCATTCAAGGATGTTTTCTCCAAAACCTTGTTTGACTTGCTCCTGGAGTGCAAGCAGTGGGACCACACCATTGAACTACTACCTGATTCCACACTGTCCAGCTGTAAGATCTACCTGCTAGCATCCAGGGAGCAGGACAAGCTCAATGCCTTCCTGCAAGAGAATCTGGACTCCAGTTGCATACACCCTTCCAAGTGTCCAATGGCTTCTCTGGTCTTCTTCATCAAGAAGAAGTATGGCTTGCTCTGACTAGTCCAGAATTACAGGGTTCTCAATGCCATGACCATGAAGAACTGCTACCCCCTCCCCCTTCTCTCTGAGCTCATCATCAACCTCCAGGGTGCACAATACTTCACTAAACTGGACATCTGGTGAAGCTACAACAACATGCATATCCAGGAGGGAGATGGATGAAAGGCTGCCTTCCAGACCAACCAGGAGTTGTTTGAACCTCTTGTTATGTTCTTCAGACTCACTAACAGCCCAGCCACCTTCCAGAAAATAATGAACAACATCTTCTGAGACCTCATTGCAGAGGGTGTAGTGTGTGTATACCTCAACAACATTCTCATCTACACCAAAACACTGGAAGAACACTGCTGGATCACTTGCTTTGTCTTCAAATGTCTCTGCTAGCACCAGCTCTACCTCAAAGTGGAGAAGTGTGAGTTTGAGCAGACTTAGATTGAGTATCTTTGCCTGATCATGTCACATGGAGCTGCAGAAATGAACCCAGTGAAGGTAGCAGGTATGATGGAGTGGCCAGAGCCCAAGAACAAGAAGGAGGTGCAGGCATTCTTGGGTTTTGCAAACTTCTACAGGAGATTCACCCAGGACTTCTTGCATCATGCCCATCTGCTGTTCAACCTCATTGCAAAGGATGTTGCATGGAGTTGGGGGCCTCCAGAGCAGATGGCCCTTAATGCCCTCAACCATACCATGACCCTGGGGTCTGTCCTCCTCTTCCCAGATGATAAATCCTCTTTCTAGGTAGAAGCTAACAGCTCCAACTTTGCCACCAGAGCCATTCTCTCACAGCAATCCCCAGAGGATGGGAAGTGGCATCCAGTGGCCTTCTACTCCAAGAGCCTAAATGCAGTAGAGCAGAACTACAAGATCCACAACAAAGAGATGCTTGCCATCATCAGTCATTCAAGAAGTAGCAGCACTTCCTGAAAGGCATGCCACATAAGTTTGAGGTCTGAACAGATCATAAGAACCTTGAATACTTCTGGATAGCCAAGAACCTCAACTGCCAACAGGCCTGATGGTCCCTTAACCTAGCCAATTTCAACTTCTTGTTACACCACAAGCCCAGCTGGAGTATGGAAAAACCAGACACCCTATCCCAGAGAGCAGACCACAGCATGGAGAGGGAGCACAACAGCAACATTGTGCTCCTCCACCCCAAACTGTTTGCAATCTGAGCCATGGAAGGTCTAGCCAGTGAGGGATCAGAGGTAGACATTCTCTGGGACATCTTGCAGAGTAACCAGAAAGGTCAGCAGGAGGAACTTGTTATGTAGGCAGCTTGGAGGCTGAAGTTGGGACATACTACTGATGCCAAATCAGTCAGCACAGACAAATGGGCCCTCTGGGATGGGATCTTGACCTTCAGGGATTGTGTTTATATGCCCAACATTCTGGAGCTCTGCCAGAGGATTGTAGAGCAAGACCACAAATCTTGCATTGCTGGGCACTCCAGACAATGGAAAACATTGGAGCTAGTATCACAGAACTACTAATGGCCCCAGATGTTCTGGTATATCGGGTCCTACACTAGTACATGCAATTTCTGTCTCTGGACCAAGCCCCAACACTGCCTCCCTTCTGGACAGCTACACCTACTGCCTGTGCCTGCAGAGCAATGAAGCATTGCCTCTGTGGACTTTATCATAGAGCTCCCCAATGCCCATGGTTACAATGTGATTATGGTGGTGGTAGACCTGTATGGCAAGTGAGCACACTTCATTCTGACTCACACTACTTTCTCTGCTATGGGCACCACCAACCTGTACCAGAAGAATGTCTGGAAGCTCCATGGCCTCTTTGATGCCTATATATCTGACTAGGGGCTACAATTTGTGGTGGACTTCACCAGGGAACTCTACCAACTACCTGGCATGAAACTTCACACCTTCACTGCCTATCACCTGCAGTCTAATGGCCAGACTGAATACATAAACTAGGAGTTAGAGCAGTACCTCCATCTCTCCTGCAATAAGTGCCAGAATGACTGGAATGAATTCCTCCCCAATACTAAGTTCCAATACAACAACTATGTTCATGCTTCCATCCAGTTTTCCCCATTCTTCCTCAACACCAGACAACACCTGTGCATGGGCTTCAAACCCTGAGCCCAGCCCATAAAGAATGAAGCAGTAAACAGATTTGTGGACCAGATGAAGAAGTTACAGAAGGAGGCCTGAGTGGTGCTGGCAAAGGCAAAGAACAATATAGCATGATACTACAACTGCAGAAGGACTCTGGAGCACAAATACCAGCCCAGAGATCAAGTCTACCTAGATGCCTCTGACATTACAACTACTCAGTCTTCAAAAAAGCTGTTGCAACACCAATTAGGACCTTTCACAGTAGAATGGCAGATAGGGCCCCTAGCCTACTGACTCCAGCTTCTTGCAGGGATGCACCAGCTTCATCTGGTGTTTAATGTGGTCAAATTGACTCTGGCCCTAAAGGATCCTATTCCAGGGCAACATCTGCCACCCCCACCACCTCTGGTGGTGATTGACAATAACAAGGAGTACAAGGTGGAGGAAATCTTGGATAGTCATTTATTCCAGCAATGACTACAATACAAAGTGAAGTGAAAGGGCTACAAGATGAAGGATATCTCCTGGGAACCATAGGAGAGTGTACATGCCCCAGGGCTCATCAAGGAGTTTCATAGGAAGCACCCTAATGCTCTGCGTGCCATACAAGGAATCTACTCCATTTTGCTGGCAGACCAGGCAATCAGGGACTTTTTCTACCCTGCATGTCAAGACACCACACGCTAGAGGAGGGGTGATGTCAGGGAACTTCCATTTCCAACCTGAGACTTGTTCCAGCATCTCTGCAGCTTGTTCAACATTTCCAGGGCTTATTCCAGAGCCACAGAGTGTCAGGACCACAGTCCTGGAGGAGGACTTACAGGAGCCAAAACCACCTTGGGGAGGTGATGCCAACAGCAAGTATGTAAATAGGGAAAGAAACTAAGAAACTAAGAAATGAGAGCAAGTAATGAATGGAGAGAAGATCAGAAACAACAGAACACAAACAAGATATCAGGTAATGTCAAGGCTGGGGTGTAGCTACAAACTAAGGGACCTTATATAGCTGTAGGACTCTGCCAAAAGGAGAAGATGGAAGTGATCTATGTCAGGTGGGAGTGATCTAACACAAGTGGAAGTGATCTAAGTCAGGTGGAAGTAATCTGAGTCAGGTAGAAGTGATCTAAGTCATATCAGGAAGTGATCCAAGTCATGGGGAAGTTATCTGGAACAAGGGAAGCAATCCTGGAAGTGATCTTGGGCAGGTGGAAGTGATCTGGGACAGGTGGAAGTGATATGGGACAGGTGGAAGTGATCTGGGACAGGTGGAAGTGATCTGGAACCTGTGGAGGTGATCTGTGCCTGTGGGAATGATCTGGAACAGGAAAAGCGGTCCTAGAGGTGGCTAAAACCTGGATGTGGCTGAAACAGGACTGTGGCTAAGATCTGGGGGTGTGGCTGAGATCCAGAGAGGAACTGTGTAGAATCTGAGGTTGGATAATGATGAAGGGAAGGGGGGAATGGAATGGGTCATGACATGAAGATCTCCAGAGAACTATAGAACTCTCCATATTACTTCACCAATCATTGTCCTAGGGTTAGGACTAGCTCTGGCTTTCTGTACAGTAGTTTCCATGCCTCTGCTGCCTACTGATGCACTGTGCCAAGCAGTGGGGATCCTTATCCTTAGACTTGTTCTCTTTGGATCCCCCTCTGCTAGGTGATTAGCTACTGATTGTATTGTTGTCTACTTGCTAATATACTTTGGATTCCCCTCTGCTAGCTGCAGAAATCCAATCTGCTGCCCCAGAGGTTGCCCTTACACTTCTGGCAATTCTACTAACCAGGTAGCCTCTATTAAGTCCAAGGGTAGAGTTGTATGTGCCCTAGTGACCATGAAGTATGGTGAAAATCCAAATCTCTGCCAGATAGTAATGCAATTACTCCACATTACATGGAAGAAGAACCAGAACCATCTAGTGCAATCCTCACAAGCTTTAAATAAAGCTTGCCTAACATCACAATGCAGTCTTTCAATTTTTCCATTAGCTTGAGAGTTGTATGGAGAGATGGCTATGCCTCTGATCCCATATTTGCTCTCTATCCAAGCTGTGACCTTCTTGAATTGTCCAGCATTGTTAGTGATAATTTCTGCAATGCAGCCCCAGCAACAAATCACATCCTCAAACAACCATTGACCAATTGTTTTATGATTTTTCTTGCACAGAGGCCTCCCTTCCATCCATGAAGACAATGCACACTGTCCATGGACAATATACTTGCAGCCATTTGAAGCTGAAGTCATGTGCATGGTATCAATGTGGATTGTTTAGAAGATTGAGGGTGTATAGGTCACTGTGGTGTATCTGACAGTTGTGACAAGTCCCAACATACTACTGCACATCTCTATCAATTCCTGGCCACCAAAATTGTTCTTGTATTAACATTTTGGTTGCACAAGTCCCCCTATGCCCTAAAGCATCATGGGCTGATTTGAGCATGAACATTCAACTATTGATATTGACTACTAGCTTATGCCTGGCCTCATGATTGCACTTGTACAGTCTCCCTTTTGGATCAAAGAAGAACTGTCTTGCAAACCTCTTGAATTTGTCTGGGTCCCAACCCTGCAAACTCTCAGGTTCATTACTTGGGTCTTGTAGCCAGCTTGGTATGATTGGTAGCTTGGGTCTTGGAAGTACTAGTGACAGATTGGTCCTAAGTCATGCTTTAAGTAGGCTTGTAAGTCTGCTTCCTTGTCCTCCTCAGTACCTTCTGCCAGTAACAGAGGCAGAGAGAGAGAAGTAAAATAATAGAATATTACATCCTCAATCCATCTCATAATGGTGGCATTAGGCCCTACTCCAGGATTGCTTAGTGCTTCAAATACTTGGCATCTGTCTCCACTACAAGCTTTCTACAGCCAACTAGCCAATACTTATTAGCTTGCAAGGCTCTCATCAAACCATAGAGTTTTCTTTTAGGTTGTGAGAACCTTGCCCCTCTCTCATTCAATGTGATAGATCCTAGCTTAGCACAAGTGTGTTGCTTAGAATTGTCTGTAGCTTCCTGGAATATTCCAAAGCCCACTGCCATCCAAGATGTGTCAATTGATAAGACCACTGCCCCCACTGACTCATAGTCAAGTGTTTTTAGAGGTGCACTTGCAGCTAGCAACTTCTTCAACTGAGCCATTGCTGACTGCTGTTCCTCACCCCAAACAAATGGTGTGGTTTTGAGTCAACTTGTTGATAGGTGCAGCCACTTTAGCATAGTCTTCAATGAACATCCTAAAGGTACCACAAGTACCTAGGAAAGCCCTGACATCTGACTCATCCTGGCAATCACCCCACCCTATAACAATGACTAACCACTTGGTCTCAGGTTTTTGTCCTTCATAGGAACACCTGTGTCCAACCACTACAATCTCATCTGCACAGACTACTGACTTCTTCCCAGAAAAGGTTCCTTCAGCATATTTGATTCTTTGTAACATTCTGTTTACATTCTGCAGATGTTCTCATACAAACCTCCTAATGCCTGAATTTTCTGGAATGACCTCATAGCCTCCATTTGGCAATTCATACCTGTGAGGTGGGCCTCTGATTGGCACATCATCAATATATGGTCAAGTTACATGAGGTATCTCATCTTTCAAGATGAAGGTAATGTCATCATGAAAGATTGGTATTGAATTTGTCCAGCCCATTGGCAGGGTTACCAGCCTCAGAGCACCAAAGGGTGTCTGAAAGGTGGTATAGTCCCTAGACCTCACATCCAACACTCTCTCATTATATCCCACATACAAGTCAAAGATCCCTCCACAAGCTCTGTCAGCAAAATGACTAACTAACTCTTCAGTTGCTGGTGGCAACCCAGAATGTGCTATGATCACTTTGTTTAAAGGTTCCAAGCTGTGAACTATCCTCAAACTCTTACCATCCTTGTTTAATACTGTGAACCACTAGGATCTGTAAGAAGAGTTGGATGTCTCATACACTCATGCCTCCATTTTCTGCTTTGACATCTGGCAGATTTTATCTCTGAGTCCAGGAGCAATGGAATGTTCTTCAACACCCAGGGGGTGTGAGGAATTACTGGCATCACCACAGGAGGGAAGAATTCCTCCTTAAGCCTTTCTCTTTGAGAATCATCCCATGCAAATGCCTTAATCTGCAGCATTACTAGATGATGTACTGCCTTCATCTCCTCTGGCCACAAGAAACCATCACCATGTACTTGATCAATAATTTCCTTGCACTCAACAGTGTAGTCTGACTCCTTATATTGAATGCACTCTAGCATGTCATCCCTTGTGTCTCTAGCAGAGTTTACATAGGTAGAGTAAGTGACTGTCTCTGGAGGGTCATCTTCTGGCCATCCAGAATACATGCTCACTTGCTTATCATGTACTTGCACTAGTCTAGCATGAGGAGATATACCAGCAGGATCCCTAAGTAAAAGAGCACCATTAGGTAGTCTGGCTCTCCCTTCCAACAGGATGATCCATCCTTTTTGTACATCCTCAATAACTTCACACTTTGAGATTCTATGTCCAGTTTGCCAACAATAGAAGCAAGTAACGCCACTTCTCCCAGAAGTTGGAAATGTAGGAGGCCCTTCTGCCCTTATACCCTGGCTCCCTTTGGCATTCAAGAAGGTATTGCACATGTCCAACTGACCAGCTTGCAAAGCTTGCATGGTACCCTGGATGCTCCCCATTTGTTTCCCAATAGTAACCATAGCATCTTGTAGATGAGCCATTTTCTCCTCCACATCCTCCTCCTTAATGTTCCTCCTACTAGTTTCCATTCTCTCTACTTTCTCCTCTCTGGGGCTCCTTACAGTAGCACCATCTATCAAGGTCCCCACTACTGTCAGCACTTCTGATAGGTCATACTTGTTGTCCTTGTACCTATTTCTAGCAGGGTTTTTGTAGTGGCCATACCTACTGATCAACCTTTCCTCAATTACATCTCCAAAAGCTGGTGTAAAGCATCCCAGGAATTTGTCCACTAGAAACCCATTCCCAGTGACATTAGCCAACTTCTTAGCCTCAGCTCTAAATATCCTTATCAGAGAATGAATCTCTGTGGTGTCATTCCTACTAAGTCTGGCATGTTCTCTGCAGATTCTGTCCAGGTTTGCAACACTACCTGTATCATCCACTGCTTCTGGATAAGACTCCTTGATCTCTTTCTCAAAAGCAGACCAAGTATAGTCATCTCCAAAGAGCAACAAACATCAGAGGGCTCAGTGTGCTTAAACTTAGGTGCATCCCTGCTGTCAGGCAGTGGTAGTTTATATCTGATATTTTGCTTTATAATTGAGGTAGTAGAAACTGGTTGAGTAATAGGGCACAGTTCTTTTGGTGAACTTGAGAATACTTTACCAGTCTGAAGCTTTCTTCTTCTGAGTAAGGTTTCAGGGTCAGGCAAAAAGGACTTTGAACCACTGCTATTGGTCCTAGTTTCTCTTTTCCTTAATACAACAGAGTTTCACACCTTAGTTGTAATAACTTCTGGTGTTTTGGGTCAAGACCCAGGTGGTGCAACACTAATGTTTCACAAGGGTTGAATTTCCTTACAGCCAAAAAGTGAGTTTTGTGCAACAAAAGCCCCTGGTGGTGGGCTCCAGATGATGCAAAATCTGAGTTTTGATGCCATCAATTGATTGGATCAACAGACCAAACCTTGGTTTCACAGGTGCTTGGAGGCTTAGTTACATGCAAGCTCACATAGATATAACAATAGTATGTATAATTTAAATAGTTTATTTGCTAGCTTAAGATATTCTTGTACTATTGAGAGTGCCCAAATAATATTATTGATAAAACCCAAAACAACTAAACACTTGTAAGCCTAAGAGAACTGCTCCCTGGAGTTCCTCCAAGCTGTGGTATGTCATTGCTTGCCCCCTTTCCCCCAAATTCCTGCCCTTTTTATAGTGCACTGCTGGTGCACAGACCAGAGTGTTTTTTGTGTGTGCCTGTGGCCTGTACCACGTGGTTTTTCTTGGCTTTATGTCCTCATTGGACAGCTGGACAATAATAGGACAGGCATATTAATGTATGCATCCTGCCATTGTTCAAGATAACCTTTCAAGATTTCACAGTCAAAGTAGTCATATATCAACCCAGCACCTTTTATGGCATCTTTGAAACACTGGGTTCTGAGTCCATCAAGCTTCACTGATTGCTTCATGTATTTGATGCATTCATAGTCACTGACACTGACCATCAGTTTCAGTCATTTGTGACTACATGTTCTGTTCTTGACCTACCTCATGTGTGTGTCCTTCTTGAGTGGAAGGAAATCCTTATTGCTTATTGCACCATTTATGGTAAAAATGAGTTCCTCATCTGATGTTTCTCTGTCCTTGTAGATGTGAACTAATCTTCATGTCTGAGGGCTTGATTCTCTTTTCCTAGGATGTCCTCATCCTTTCTACAAACTCATTTACCAAGTCATCTGAAGGCCATACCTGAGGCTCAAACCCTATCTAAGAATGACATCCTGTGTCTAAGAAGGGAGTCACCTGAGTAGATGAGTAGATGTGGTTGTCATACTGAAACTCAACATCAGATAGAAGCTCATCCCAGTCATCCTTTCTTTTATTGCAGAATAGATGGAGGTACTGTTCTAACTCCTGGTTAACCTATTCTGTTGGCCCATCTGACTGAGATTGGTATGCCATAGTTGTATGGAGCTTCACTCTCAGGAGACAAGATGATTCCCTTGTGAACTTGGCTACAAATTAAGGACCTCAATCAGAGATGTACCCATCAGACAGACCATGCATCCAGACATTTTTCTGGTACAGGCTAGCAGCACCTACAGTGGCTCAAAAAACTGACCCAATGTTTTATACTTTTTGAAAGATGACATTGACATGAAGGATTGGAAGTCTATAAAATTCTGGTTAAATCATGTAAAATACTATCGCATCATAGCTACAAATTGCATTTTAGTTGATGTAATTCAAATCCAAACTGATGCAGTAATGACCATTTTAGAATATTCACTCATTGGGACAGTTTTTTTAGCATCCCTAATTTTGGTATTTAGTATTTTCTATGTCCTCCATTTAGCTTGATAACTGCTTGAATCCTTCTAGGCATGCTTTCTATCAGTCTTTGGCATACCTCTGCTGGTATTCTAACCCACTCCTTTGCAATCCTCCCACAATTTATGCACACTATGAGGACATGTTTCATACTGCTTAAGCTGCTTCTTGAGGGACTCCCAGAGGTGTTCAATAGAGTTAAGATCAAGGGATTGGGCCAGCCACCAGAGGACATCAAAGTTGTTGTTTTCAAACCACTTGTTAGCCCTCTTGAAGTTGTGTTTGAGGTCATTGTCCTGTTGAAAGTAGCAGGCACCCTCCTCTGTCTCCAACTTTTCAAAGCTCTCCTTTGCTCTGTCATCCAAAATTTTGAAGTACTGCTCTGCATTTATGATCCCCACCTCTACCAGCTTTTCTCCCCCATTCCAACCCATATAGCCCCACACCATGAGATTATTCCCTCCTCCATGTTTCACAATAGCTGTAATGGTTTAGTTTGAAATGCTTTCTCCTCATAGCTTCTATACATACTGCTTTCCATCTGACCCAATCCTGTTAATTTTTGTCTCATCTGTCCACAACACTCTTTTCCAGTCCTTCACAGTCCAGTTCTGATATTCTTGAGCCCATTTGAGTCATAGTTGCCAATGTCTAGCTTAGAGCATAGGAACTTTCCTCTTTGTAGCAGACCAATACCCCTTCTCCTTCAGCACATCCCAGACAGTCTGAGGAGAGACAGGGTTGGAAATGATGTTGTTGATCAAATTGGTGGCCTGAACAGCTGTATTAAGTCTTCCAGTTGAGATTTGTCAAATAATAGCCTGTTTATCATGTGGAGTAAGCTTAGCTGGATAGCTTCCAGGATAGTTTTCCTTGTCCACCTCCAACTCTCTACCAATCCTCCCAATAGTAGACTTCCCTAGACCAGTTTTAGCCTCAATCTGATGTAGAGAATACTCTTGAGCAAGGAAAGAAGCAGCAGTAGAGCATTGTGCAGGAGAAGTAGCTTTCATGATGGTAGTTGAAGGTCAAAATGTGGTTCAACCAACTTGAACCACTCCCAAATATAACCAAACATAGTCACATGACTCTGTTGATATTCCCACATGTGACTTACTCTTTATTTCTGACTAAAATAGGGATAAAGCTGCAAAATTAAAGATGCTCAAAGAACTATCCCAATGAGTGGATATTAAAATGGCCATTACTCCATCAGTTCTAATTTGAATTGCATTAACTAAAATTCAATTTGTAGCTATGATGCCACAGTATTTTACATGATTTAACCAGAATTTTAAATACTTCCAATCCTTCATGCCAATATCATCTTTCAAAAAGTATAAAACATTAGAGCAGTTTTTTGAGCCACTGTATGGCTAAGCAGGTAGTGTGAGTGGAGAGTGGGCCCATTTGCCATAGAGTCCACTACCACCATCATTGTATCATACCCATGGGCATCTGAGAGCTCCACAAAAACAAAGAAATGTGTTATGCCATTTCTTTGATAACACATTTTTTTGATCCTTTTTCTTTCAGATTCCAGCACCAGCAATGCTAATTGTTCAATTATTGTACTACAGTCAAACCTCTCATAACCAATGACCCTTGTAACTGATAACCCCTTCAATCCAATGGGTTTTTGGCATCCACTGACTTGGTTTGCAGGGAAATTTGATAACCCTCCAATATCCAATATTTGATGAGTCCCAGGAAGGGTCATAACCAATAATTTGCCTGAAAAGTATATATTTTCATTATAATTAATCAGTTTCTCCTGAGTATATAATGGAAGAATCACTGTATTATTGACATATGTTGTAATTTTAACAGCAAATTGAGAAAAAAAAGATACAACAATGGATTTCCGGTTTCAGGTCACGTGACTTTGATGATGACGTCGGGCTATGCACTGAATCCGACGTCATATTTCCCATGGTTCATTTCTATAAATTCGCAGTCCTAGTAATTGGAATTCTCAGATTTATTCTCTTTGGATTTCTCTTTACCAGGTATATAGTTATTTCTGTTGTGCCACTACTGTTAATAGACTTTAACAAATATTCCACTCAAAATTTAAATAGTCATTAGCAGTGATGTATATAATGTCTACTTATACTAAAAGGACGCATTAGAAGAGACTCTACAACGACCCCTCTCATACCCGATACTCCCTAATAACCGATACTTTTGGCTTCCACGGAGGGGTCACCGGTTATGAGAGGTTCGACTGTAGTCACATCAATCAACTTTATAACCCTCCACAGGAAGCCTAAATATCGGCACAAGATCCTCAGCGAGACATCGACCCTAGAGTGATAAGACATTGAAGCTGTTCAGAGAACATGCTACACAATTGTGAGAGAATACGCCATGAAGCTTGAGGCTTTGAGGCAGTGCCTTGGAAATTCTCCTTGATTACTCTTCATTACTCCTATTATCCACGTCAGCCATCAACAAGATGTTTAGGTCTGCAGCGGCCAAGCTAGCTCACAATTCGACTATCCCAGCTTTGGGTGTCAGCAGTGATCTTAGACCACTTCAAGATCTGATTCTTGCTGAGAAGCAAGTTCTCAACTCGTGAGTTTACTATTCGGAGACTCTGCATGGGATACTTAACAACCTTCAGACTACAGAGACTCAGCTCAGACCTTGCTAAAAATGCAGAAGCTTTAAGAATATGGGGTTCAGGAGAAGGAGATGATCTTGGGGTATGTGATTTCTCGATGGTCGTCATCATGGTCGTTGACGATCGAAAAGGACATTCTCGGTGCATCTGCAACTCTTCTAGCACTATGGGCTTCATCTATTTCCCAATTCTCGTCTCACGAACATCTTATGCGTGACAATCTGAAAGCAATCCGAACGAGGGAGGAGAATCTTGACGACTTAAAACGACGCCGTAAATCCGTGGGTGCAAAAGCCGAGGCCGCAGAGAGAAAACTTAGCAAGATGGGCCCGGAACATAAGAATCTAACTGCACAGACAGATTCGTTGAATGCCTTGAGGGCTGAAATTCGAAGCATGGACTCAGAAATGATGACGGAGGAGGCAGCTTTAGGAGACTTCAAGCGGACTACGACTAGAGTCTGGATGGGATTAAAATTCGGTGCACTGCTCGAGTGTTCGGAGAAGGGAACGGTATGTTCATATTTCAACAGGGCGATTGCGTTCTCATTACTTCACAGATTGCGGGAGAGTATGGTAAATTGATCATTGGAGCATGTCCTTCTCCATCTTAAGGACATATATGAACCCTGACCAGTATACCCTACAGGAAATTTCCGACGAACAGACGCAACCAGGCATGGCACGAAGCTTGTACTACGGACGACAGAAGACAGAGCAGCTGTTGAACGAAGCACAGCGCTGCATCAATGAGGTCGTTCTATCTGCAGTTCCTATCAACCAGAATCCTCCGCGTGCGTTACCGGAGCCCGAGCAGGAGCCAAATTTTCAGACGGGACTTGGCCCAGGCGCTCCTCAGGTGCCCATCAATCTTCCACAGCCGACTTCTCAAGTTTCAGGACTAGTCCAAACTCAGAGCGAATGGCATCCTCAGCCTCTACCGCAACCTCAGCAACCACAAAGCACAGATGACCAATATTCATACTTACCTGTTCCTCAAGCTTTGGGTACAGGCCAGTTCATGGACCAGCCAGACTCTCCGGCATCGTTAAGCTTAAGTCATCAACGCTACTCATCTCAACCAGGCCAGTCCACTGGTTCTTACCAAGGCACAGAAGAAGCACTCTCTTCACGCAGTGTCGACGATTCCGGCATCAACAGGAGCTCCTTCGGCTCTATGGTACCGCCTGGTACTGGTGGTCGATTCGCGACCTTCCCTTTAAAGAACCGCAGCTACAACCTCGTGGATCCTCAAGCACCTGTTGGTCGGGAAAGCGAGTCGTTTTCAACGCCTGTTATGCAAGCCATGTATTCGTCGCAAAGTCCGCCTGGAGCCGTTCCACAGCCGAACTTCTCATACGAGATTCCGCCTGCCCAAGGATCGCCTCAATCCCGCCAAGCTCCGCCGATTGGGATGGCGGTGCAGGGCGCTCCGCCCGGCCACTTGAGTCTTCATCACGAGGGAAGGAATGCTGACGACGAAACGGGGTTGGCGTATGATGACCCGCACGATGATACTACATCACGACACGTTAGGTTTGGACAAGTGCAGGGTGTGGACCAGGAGCCTGAAATTCGTGATGGACATCTGAATGGTGATGCTGAACATAATCAAGAACGTCAGACGTACGAAAGCGAGGGTTATCAGATTTCCTCACCTCATCCTCCCCGTTATGAAGCTATTCCATCTCTCACTGAGGTGGTCAGCGAACCTCGTGCGTTAGCTTTCCTCGTCTATATAATCAGAACTAACTGATGGTCACTTGTTTAAGCTCGGTCTAACCTAGGCACATCTCACAGCGAACGTTCTCCAACAATCGATACACGTTTCCAGAATAAACGTCGAATCCCTCCACCAGTGTTTGATCCTGCCGAGGAAGAACGATTGCTCAACGCCGCAGCTGCTAGAGAGGTCAATCGGGAAATGGACGCTCTCACCTTCAATCCTCCCATCGCACAGCAACGTGGAGAACACACACTCGCTATTACTCAGGATATTTCTGGCGAGAGGACGCAGCTCAATGTTTCTGTGGGTGAGCAACTGACCCCTCCTTCTGCTCCATCCGGCGGGGCACCATCTCCGAACACGGACTCCCCCGTCTTACCACACCCGTCGTATAATACGCCTCCCATGACGGATAATCAATCAACTGAACCGTCACCACATCCGTCGGAACCAATTCGACAACAGTCACATCCACCGATTGACTCTCAGTCGGTCACGACCAGGCATAGCAAGGATGAACCTCCCCACCTTCCTCCCTTAGTGACGCAACTTCCCTCATCGCCCTACCCAAATCTTAACCCTTCGCCGGGCGAATATCCCCGTAGTCTCGGAGCGTTCCCAGGGCCTGCCCACAAGTCTACCTCGTCTCTTGGCACCTCAGGTCCTCCCGGTGCCCGTACCATCTCCGCTGCCGCCTTCAGACGCCCCCAGCGTATGGTAAGCAGCGACGTGTCATCCTCGCTTCTAGACGTAAGCCCGCTGTCCATCAAGAAGCGCCTCCCGAGCTCTCCGTACCCCCAAGGCCGTGAAGGTTCTCCCATGCGTCCCAGTAGTTCAGGCTCAGGTTCGCCTGCGCAGCCAGCTGCTCCTCATCCGTCGCAAGCTCTGCCTCCTATCCCAACCGAGGACAACTATGATTATATCAGTGCATATGTTGACTCCGGAGCGCCTGAGGAGACGGTGGGTCAAAGAGAGGAGACGGTGGGTCAAAGGGGACGAAGGCAAGAAGATGGCAGATTTTCTACGGATTTGGAAAGATCTCCTCGATAAGGATGACGGGCTGGGTTTCTTCTTCGTAGATCCTAATCTCCCTTGAAACCTGATATGTATTCAATATTCAATCTTGATGTACATTGTAGGCTTGCTGCTTTGTATAGGCCTACTGCTTCCTGTACCTATGTATATATGTATATGGGCTTTGAATTATCCGTGTGCATATTCTTTCCGACTATGTAGATCTGATTTAGACACTTCAAGCTTCATTCACATTTCTAAAAGTCGCCATTTGTCGTTTGAGCCTGTGAACATGTTTCTCTCGTGGACATACTTATCCACGGTGTACCTCTTGGAAACCGAGACCAAGAATGTGTAAACTGTAGGTTCTCCTGTTGTGTCCTTCGCGCTTTAAAATATTCACGTGTATGCGATGACTCCCAGAGAAATCCACATGGTTATGGATAGCTTGTGTATACGCATACGGGTACAAAGCCGATCTTTACGGAGGCGGAGCATAACTCGGTCCGATCAACACTATTATATATATCGCTCCAGCTGTTGGGGGCAAGATTTGAACAGTTTTGAGCGTGGCTCGGGGCAAACTGAGGAGTTGTCCGCACTGGTTGTGCCATTAAGTGCTTGATACGATGAATTCAATTCGACTCTACGACGACCTTTGAGATACCCACTGTGTGAATGATTATTACAACGTTCAATCACCCGTGATCTTTTCGCCCAGACCACAGCTTGGTGTCCAGCGCTCAGCGTCCCCTGGTCCGAAAAATCCGAAAGAGGCCCATGTGGCGCTGCAAGTGATTTATCAACGTATATCAACCCCATCAACCCTACAACGCCTAAAAATTTTAGATATCTCCGTTGTTGGATGAGCTAGAGGCCGCCATGTGGTGATAGGTGGTGGTTGCGCCTATAAATTCTCTGAGTATGGTAGATACCTTCACATTCTAGCGGCATTCTTTGGGTGGATACATAAGTACTGTGAAGGACTGATGTTGTTCTGAATGAAACGACCAGGGCTCGTGATGACCACTCTAGGATACTCCTCCCATATTTGGCTTCTGAATAGCCGGCTGCCGCTCACACAGACGGTCTTCTGTGCAGGTTTTAAGTTACTCCATAGTATACCATCGTTGGCGGAGAGATTATGACGGAACCTACACAAGACCTGGGCCGCGGCTGACATAATGTTGAGAGGAATCGCCAGGTAATTCATGACTTTCGAGCGCGTTCTAGCACGTTGCATATGGCTGTTATCTAAATTCCGAATGTGGCGCGGCAATCCAAGTTTATCTTGTCTTTCCCCATGGAGGAAAAAGGCGGGAAGAAAATGAACAGAAGTTTTGTGATCATTCCTTTGATCAATTGAAAGCACCAAATTGAGTCTTCAACGTCTTCACGTGACTCGGAACTTGGGCATAGCCTTGAGTTAAACTCAAGGCTATGTCAGAGTTTGAGTAATGGAAAGCCTCCGAAGGTTTGCAAAATCGCTCTATCCAGACTGTCACGAAACCTCACATCATTCTGTGTAGATCTCCGGGATCACTTCAATCCATGTGGATGCAAGGGACGTTTTGGAAGAACCAACATCTCGGTTATCCTACTCACAAGCGCGTTATCTTCCAACGAAACGATACCCAAGGGTATAGTTGCCGGATGTTACCAAGGCATTCCCACCAGTTTGGCACCGCGATCGTATCTTAAAAAAATTGGCTCGGGCTTGGTTCGGGCCTTTCGATCGCGAAATTTGGGCTGCCGAGTCTGTATTTTTCCTTATATTACTAGGTATCAAAGAAGCATCCACCATCCATTATTGGCCCTTCTAACCTTCACGACATTATCGACTCCATATCCAATCATGGCGCCCGAGAAAGTGGATGAGGCCTTCGAAACTGCGAGCATCTCAAGGTCCGCACCATACGTGGAATTTTATGACCCGTCAAAAGAGTCCGTATGGACACGTATTGGCCTTTCATTCGAGAGTTTCAAGCGTGCACCTGGAACCACGGGGTGTGTCATGTCCTCGTCGTACTCATGAGCCTTTGTGCTAACGAGGCATTTCCAGAGGTATTCAGATTGAAGGAGAGCTTGATGGAGTGGATAAGGAAAAGTTGAGGGCTGACAATCCGATGCTGCAGCAGAAGATGAAGCCGCGGCATCTGGCAATGATTGCTGTTGGTTCGTATATTGAGTTGGCTACGTCTTCATTACTGATCTTCCTTGACAGGCGGTAGTATCGGTACTGGTCTCTTCGTCGGTTCCGGCGCCGCGTTGAACGCTGGCGGGCCTGCCGGTGTTATGATTGCATGGATCCTCATGGGTCTCATGTTGATCAGTGTCACCCAGGTGAGATTACTTCCCTTGACCTGAAGAGTGGTCCATGTCAATGCTAAGCAGGCTCTGGGCGAAATGTGTATATTGTATCCGGTCTCTGGTGGTTTTTATACTCTCTCTAAACGCTTCTTGGATCCTTCCTTTGCTTTTGCCATGGGTTGGAACTACTATCTGCAGTGGGCAGTCGTACTTCCTCTCGAAATCACAGTCGCTGGTACGACAGTCCAATACTGGACCGATAAAGTACCAATAGCAGCCTGGATTACTGTATTTTGGGTAGTTATAGGTGAGCTATGGCTTCTGCCTTGCTTTTCATTTCGTACGCTAATGCCTTATAGTCATTGTTAGTGTCTTTGGAACCCTTGGTTATGCTGAAGAAGAGTTTTGGTCATCATGTCTGAAACTTCTTGTAGTCGTCATGTTCATTTTCATCGGAATGTAAGTTTCGCCAATTTGAATCACTCCTCTTGTGTACTCAACAAACCCTCTAGCATCTGTATTTGCGGTGGTGGCCCCAAGGGCGGAGCGTACGACCACTACATTGGTGCTAAATTCTGGCATGAACCAGGCGCCTTCGCACACGGCTTCCCCGGCGTGTGCGCTGTATTCGTCACTGGTATGTTCTTGGTACGTCGCTGGACAAATGTTCAACTAACGTCTATTAGCCGCATTCGCATTTTGTAAGAGAAGATCCGGATATTCGGCACTCTCATGCTAATATTCTTGTTCTCTGACAGCTGGCACTGAACTAATCGGTCTGGCGGCAAGCGAAACTCCCAACCCACGTGCCACTATGCCCGGTGCTGTCAAAGGAACTTTCTGGCGCATCGTAAGCTTCTCAATTTTCGGTGACACCTTAACTTGACGTCGACGTCGTGTACCAGACTATAATTTATGTGACATCCCTCTTGATCATCGGTCTCCTGGTTCCATATGATGAGCCCAGGCTCCTAGGTGGTAGCGGCGCTGGTATGTTGTCTTAACTTATACTACGTGATTGACCTCATCATAAATGCAGCTGCCTCTCCATTCGTCATCGCTCTCGATCACGCCCGTATCAAGGGTCTCAACCGTATGTCAACACGTTAGCTTCCGGCAACCATTCTTGACACCTATCGTAGATTTCGTCAACGCTACCATCTGCATCTCTGTTCTCTCTATTGGCTTGTCTTCTGTATACGCCGGATCCCGAACTCTGACTGCCCTTGCCGAGACTGGTTATGCCCCAAAAATCTTTGCATACGGTATGTGGATGCGCCATTGTGACTCGTCCTTTCAGCAATATTGAACAATACATAACAGTTGACAAGTCTTCACGCCCCTTGTGGTCTGTTGTTGCGACCCTGCTTTTTGCTCCACTTGCATACATCAACGTCGCTGCTGCGGGAAATATCGTCTGTCAGTACGGTGTCAGGATGCTTTGATTTTTCATTGGCCAACTGAATCCTTCACAGTCACCTGGCTCGTCGCTCTCTCCGGACTTTCTACTATCTTTACCTGGATGGCTATCTGCCTTTGCCAGTGTGTTTACCCTAGCGACTAGTGTTGCCACTCGCTCATCTTCCTCCGTTTAGTATCCGATTCAGAATGGCTTGGGTCCGTCAGGGCCATTCCATCGAAGAACTGCCCTTCAAGGCCATGGGCGGTGTTTGGGGATCGTGGTTCGGTATCATCCTCTTGGTTCTTGTCCTGATTGCACAGTTCTATATCGTGAGTTGACTGATTATCGCGTTGTACGTGTGTAACTCACAACGTTCTTTTAGGCCATCTGGCCCGTTGGTGGCATGAACGATGACCCAAAGAAGGTCGCGGAAAATTTCTTCTGTTCGTGCCCTGTCTCTGGAATTTTTTCCTACGGTTTTGACGAGTAACTTTCGTACAGCGAGTTACCTTGGATTCCCTATCGTGCTTCTCTTCTGGATCATAGGGTACATTTGGAAGAGGACATTGCCCAAGGCAATTAACGATATTGACCTTGATGTGCGTCTTTCTGTGTGTTGTCTTATGAAGCGTTTGCTCAAGTGTCTTGATACCCTAGACTGGTCGCAAGAGTTGGCTCACTGTTGACGAGATGCGCGCGGTATGTCACTTTGGCTTTTGTCTGGTTGCTGCCGTCCAGTTCTGATTTCCCACCTCTTCATAGTATCGTGAATCTCGTAAGAATGCGCCTCTTTATGTTCGGATATACCGCCTCTTGTTCTCAAATTAATGTTCTCTCTTTTACGCCGTGATGCAACTAATGTCTATAATACCCTGTAATGATCTATGTCCCCTGCTGTTCGTTGTTACTATACCTAATGTATTTTCTTTGTTTCTAAATTTGCTGTGCTTGCATTGTCTATCTTTACTCCTTGGATAATGTTTGTGGTGAACATTTGTCAGGCACAAGCTCAGTGTATAGTTGCCAAATCATTCATAGAGGCCTTTGCTTCTGTTTAGAATTCAAAGTTTCACTCGACCCCATGCTCTTTCATATCAAACTCCCTGGTGAGGTTATTGGTCCGTAGCCATTTTACCTCTCTTTCCGCAAGGACTTGGGAGAATAATGCGTCTCATGATAACGAAAGTGGTGCACCACAACCGACGACAGCGGAGGCAAACTTTTGATAACTTGTCACCAACACCGAGGCTGACTTTTTTAGGCCGCGCTATGATCAAAGATACATCACTGGCAGTCTCAAAATGGCTACACTTAACTCAGAGTTTCCCTCATATCGGGCCTCAGGTTCACGAACTAAGCAGGGCCGCATCCAGTTGGCTGGACCATGATTCGGATCTAATCAAGATAAATTGGTGAATTGTATGGTGTGCATTTCGACGAACTGTACCTGACGAACGTTTCTAGTTGAGAGTTCATCGTAGGCCTTCAGGTTCTTTGCTCAAACTTCCTTCTTGGACTAATGCGGTGTTTAATATAGAAAAATACAGGTGTATAAAGCGGCAGCTCCAGATAATCAGAAAATCGCTTTCATCGAAGACCAGATGATTGCGGACCCACAACAAAGGACCTTTCTGAACTGCAAATTGGCACTGTAAGCCACTGTAGGTAGCAAAGGATGCAGTTTCAGTTCCAGCTACCTCTGTCCCAACTTAATATCTTGCGCACCCGAAAATGCATCGGAGTGTGGGTGCCGAGGTTTACGATCGAAAAAACACGTCCACGGGTAACTTTATCACGTGCTCCAGCGCGACCCATGTGATGATGTTTGTGCATGCTTGTCAATCAACCAAGATTCGAAATCCAACGCGTCTCTTCTCCCACTTGCATCTCCTCTCTTCTGCCCATCCATCCCGCTGTTATCATGCCCAGGAAAGCAGCTGCAGCAACTACCGAAGGAACCACCGAGGCTCCAGAGCCCCGTCGTTCCTCACGCATCAAGGACCTTCCCAAACCCGAGCCTCCAGTGAAGAAACCAGCGAAGCCTAGAGCGAAAAAGGCTGACAAGGAGAAGCAAGGTGACGGTGAAGCTCAAGAGGACAAGCCCAAGTCGGCGAGAGGAAAGAAGCGCAAGGAGGCCGAAGAGCCCAATGGCGAGGCTGAAGCTGAGGCTGAAGCTGCGACGGAAGAGCCCCCCGCCAAGAAGGCTAGTTTCTCGATCTGCTTTGTTCAGTGCTATGATCCTTGTTAACTTAACTTTCCAGACCAAACCCGCATCCAAGGCTGCTGCTAAGCCGGCCTCCAAGGCTGCCGATAAACCATCTTCCAGGGCCTCTGCTAAGCCATCATCAAAGGCGTCTGCTAAACCCGCATCCACGTCTGCTGCTAAGCCCTCTTCGAGGGCATCTGCTAAACCTCCTTCTCGCGCTGGGTCTAAGAAACCTGCTTCCAAGGTATGTCACATTTTTGCCATGCGTCTAATCATACTGTCGTCTTAACTGAATGCACTAACATCGTGTCTTGCCTTGTCTCTAGGCCGATGCCTCTGCTGTAGAAGGACAAGAGCCTGCAACAGCTCCAGGTGAGACCATCGCTGAAGAGCCAGAGGCCGAAGCTGCCGCCACTGCGGCTGAAGGTGCTATTGATGAAGGTGCTGCGGCTGAAGCCCCTGTGGTATGTCTCTATTCATATCCCAATAAGAGAAGGTTTTGATATATTTTATGTAGACGGCTTAAACTTCATCAACTCCCCATTCCGTCCATCCATCTACTCCGTCATTCATCGTTCCGTAATGTAATTCCCTCGCAAAGGCGGACGGCCATGTTGTACACCTATCAGAATCCCACCACTATCTCTCCAGCCCACGAAGACTAAACGATTTTTGACTCTCGGCTTTCTCTTTACTCGTCTTAAAAGAATCTGTCGTGTTTTACCATTTGTTTGAATCTTTCACTTCGTACCCTATCTTATTTCCCTGGCCTTCTCTATCATTTAACCTATTTTTCCCTCATTTCTGATGTAAATGTGTGTACTATGTCCGTCCGTCCGTCCGGAGCGCGTCAGGCGTACGGCGTCTTACCCTTCCAACATAGTCATCGTCCCCATCCCACCGTGTATCCCTTCTATTTATTGTCGATGCCTTTCCTCCCCTCTTTTCCTTGTACCTCGTCTCTCCCCCCCCAACTTCCGACCTTCACGCTGGTCCCGTTACGCTGTTGTAGGTGTGTTATATATCTTGTATTCATGGGCTGTTGGGTTTTGAATAAATACACATGTGGTCCCTGTTGGGATGGGTTGGTTATTATTAGGTTAGGGCCTGGGTACCCGATTCTTTCCTGAATTTCCCAACTACGAATCATCGAAACTGAGTACTGATTGTTCAAAAGTAGCAGCTTCCATGTTTTTAATGGAAAAAAGCTTACATGGACGCCACAACATTCTGCAATTTGTGAGTCAATGCTGTTCTTAATCGTTCTTGAATTAATCAAACTAAAGTTAAAAGAGGGCCGTCGCCTTCTTTTCTGATGGATTCTCGTGATTTGCCCACCAACCATTGCTATCCACCCCGAGCTGCAGTCCTCAGGCTGTGCCTACGTAGCTGCAGTCCCCATACTTGTATAAGTATCTTATCGTTAGGTCGGTTTGGCACAATTTGTCGGTCGTGCCAATGTGATATAGTATGGTTTGACAACGTATACCTTGTGCTAATTGTTCTCGAGAGCTGTATATTCCAGAAAGTACCTCTTTATTTGTTGAACGTCACGCATCTTGTTTCGATTGTCGAATGAGGTCCTCATTCAGAAAGAGGCATTGCTCAACAAAAACGTCTAGCAACATTAAGCAGTTCTTAGCAGGAAGAGATAGGAAATTTACTTTCCCGAAACGACGCCGTGGAAATATATCTGGTCCTCAAAAGATTCCCGTTCCATGAGCTTGGCCCCTCTTTCATCATGATTATGAGGAGCGCCAATTCAAAATGAGTCCTCACTAGACCTATGTTGGCAGCCTTTTTACATATCGCTCAGCCCATTGGAGAAACCTCTGAGCGGACTTGTCCTTCTGATGACTCTGGTAACGTGCTCATCGAAATCATTTCAAAGTGAACATGAGCTTTTGAAGAGATGGGACGTGGTCGTTAGAAACCCAAACAGCACGTTATCGATATATTCGAGAAGATTTATAAGGCCTATCATGTTCCGTCGGAAAAATTAGATATCCATGAATATGGTAAAGGCATTCAAAGTCATCTCGTAGTGCAATCAACAAGTTCAAGGATCAGCGCGCGAGGCGCGATGCAGCCGCAGTGCGATCATAGAGTACCAATATGTGATGAATGTGCAAAGGAATGCAATCTTTTATTTCGGCTCTTCTGTTTCATGCAATCTCAAGTTCCTGGTCTTTATAGTTTTTGACATTGTTCATATTGGCATGTGTAGTGCATGGCAAGAGCACCTCTGCTGCCTCTGCATACCTTGTTGTGCTTCCTGTGGCATTGCCCAAACTTGTGTCATCCCTCACACTTGTGGCATCCTCTCCCAATGTCCTGTCAGCAATGATTCAAGGCAAGAAGGCCACTCCATAAAATTTACATAAACATAGTTGGTTGCACTTTTTGAGTTCAGTTCATTGGTATGTGAGCTTTTGCATAGCATTATGGGCAATCTGACAGAGCATGTAGCACTCCATAATAATCAAACTGTTACAGATATCATTCACCTTCCTGTTCAAGGTTGTCTTTTGCTGTTTGACATCTTCATATATTTCCCTCACTATTGGTCAAGGATGGTTCTGTGTTTCATGCATGATGGTGCCAATGTGATGGGTTTTCCCTCAAGAATAGGTCACTTCCTAAGTAAGAATGCAGCACATGAGTCCAACTCATGAACCAGAGTATTATTTCCCTCAAAGAAATTTGCAGGGTTCAAGAGACTCAATTCTGGCTTCTACCAGTGTACTCTCTGTTCATCCTTGAAACCCATGGAGACAAAACATAGAACATTGTAACAGAATTGCCTGATGCTACCATAATAGAGCTGTCAACTCATGATATTTATGGTCCATTGGTGGAAGTATTAGATGATATCCAAGCCATGCCTGTTGATTCTAAGGATCAGTGAGTTGGTCAAAAAATGGGTGTAGCTACAATTGTCAATTTAGAAGCACTAACCATAGACATACTAATACAGTCCTCAGAAAATCAAACCATGAGAGATGTAGTTGTCATGACCCCTCTTTCTTGCAGGAATCCCTTGCCCTACCCTCCCTCCACTGCACCAAACACCCTGACCTCTGTCATCAAATCCCACCATTAGTCCATCAATTCTGCATTGGTGACCTTCCCTGTTTAAGCAGAACACTCTGGACTTGCTCTGCAAAACCCTTGGACCCATCTCACACCCACCCAAGATCCTCTGGCAATGCCACTGACCTTGTCTCAGCCCCACTACCCTGCTCCAGGTCTTGGAACACCATTCAGCCCCAGAGTCTCATCCCTGTGCTTGCCTCAGACCTCCAGTCCACTCTGAGAACCCTGGGACCTTTATTATAAGTACCATAGCCCTCATAGTCAGTACCCTAGTCTCAATATTGCCTAAGTCTTCCCATATTTCCTGACCTTAGTTTCCCAGCATTATCTGTTTCCTGGCCCTCATCAGTATCCTGGCACTTCATCTCAACTTACCTCATTAACTATGCTACTCTGAATACAATTTAACTCTGCTCCTAATAAAGCTCCAGCTCAATTCCTAAGTCCTCTGACCTCACTTTGTCTCTGAACTTAGCACTCTTGCCAACAAGAACTCCTGAATTGTCCATTTGACTCCCATGATTGTCCATTTGACTCCCATCAAACTCCAACACTCCATAAGTCCCTTGAGTCATTTTTAGTGCTCTGACTAGTGGGTTGCTGGCTCTACAGTGAGAGAGCCCCCTGGGTAAGCTGGACCTAACATAAAACTATTGGCCAACAACCACTATACTAGTCAATCCATACAGCTGCCTGTCAGGTTCTGCTGACTATGGGGGCTCAGCTTAACTGGACGAGTCCTTACTAGGTGATGTGATGTCCTGCACTTATAACCTAGCACTCCAGGGATAGTTTGGACCTCAGATACTTGTGAGGGGAAGCTAAGGGGAGCACTCTGAGCAAGTCCAGGGTGGTCTGGGGAAGTCTAAGTCCAAGTATATTAAACATTGGGCTTGGGTGGGCATCAGGTGCAAGTCTGTAAGCAAGTGTATGGATTCTGGGGCAAATGGAGGCTTTGTGGGTGATGGGAGCAGAGCCAGAGTTTGATGGGTGATCAATCAGGAGTGATGGGTTCTGGGGCTGAGCATAGGGCAAGGTCTGGAGTTATTGTAAGAATGTTTGAAGGGTCATAGTGTATGTGTGGAGTTGGTAATTATATCAGAGTTGAAAGGAACTTAGGATAAACAAAGATGGACAAGATGAGACAAAGTCAAGATCAGATGGAACTGAGAAAAGAAATAGATTCAAGACAAAGAATAGAAATAGAGACAAGACTGGGAGATGTAACACAGAACAAAACAAGAAACAGTAACCAAGTAAATGCAATATCAAGACTGAGCTAACAGATGCTACTCTATGGCTTATATACTAACTACTAGACCTCCTCTGGGAGTTGAGGGTGTGGCAGTGGGGCTTGTCAGAGCTGTGCAGGGTTGACAGGTGTTGGGTCTGATTGGATGGCAGGCTGCAGCAATATTCTGATGGGGACTGATGGGGATATGGTCTGCCCCAGGGTCATTGGAGAGCTCTGGAGGAGCTGTGTGGGATGTAGGGGTCAGCCAGTGATGTGTGCCTGGGCCAGGAGACATGTCAGAGAGGCTCAGGGCCTCATGGGGGGGAGGGGGATCTGAGGAGGCCCACAGGGAAAGCACTGGGGTTTGCCAAGTGGTCATTGGGGTTTGCCAAGGAAGCATCAGGCTTAGCTGGGACATGTGCTGTGGGTCAGCAAAGGCTGGGGTGAGTTGGGGGGGTTGTTAGAAGAAGCTCTGAGGAGGCAGGGTGACCTGGGAGCAGGTCCAGAGGTCTGGGAGTGGGTTGTGACACTGCCCCACTCACCCCAACTACAATTATTCCACTCCAACAATTCCCAATCTCCAACCCCTGTCATGACCTGTCCCCTGGACCCCCGCACATTGTCCAGCAACCCCCCGATTCCCCAAAAACCCCCGACGCTCCACCGAACTGCCACCCATGCCCCACGCCTATTTTGGTTAGCCCCGACGCAACCCTGGCTAACTCCGACGGCTCCCTGGCCAACTTTGATGCCTTCCCCGCAGCCACTGACACTTACCCTGGATCTCCCAAACCCCAAGAACCACCCCCGCTGTTCCCGATCTTTGCCACCCATCATCAACTCAACACCCTGGTTCCTCTGACCCATTCCGGAGTATCACAACAACCTCGGGGCAACCTGCATTCCCAAATGATCCCATCAACATATCAGTGCAGCCCGATCCTTGATCACAACCGACACCTGCCCACTCCGTCAAGCTCTGCCAAGCCCCGCCGCCGCAGCTGATGTACCCTGAAGTTCTCCAGTAGTCAGTATATAAGTTGTCGAGTAGCTCTTCGTACTCTAGTCTTGATATTGCTTAACGTTACCTATGGTCTGATTGTTTCGTGTTTCGTGTCTTGTTTTCCTTACTCTCAGTCTCCCAGTCTTATCTCAGTTTCCTGGTCTTACCACAGTCTCCTGGTCTTGTCTTGTCTCCATTTTGTTATCATTCTCGTTATCGTTTCGTATCTCCACTCAAATCTACTCTTGTTCCATATCGACTCCATTCTATTTCATCTGATGCTGTCTCAGTGACTCCGTCTGGCCGTTGTGCCCAAGTCTTCATCAACCTTAACAACCTCACGAACCCTGCAATTACGATGACAAATCCCAACACTCTTTCACCAGGTCTGAACCTCGCTCTTCACTCGGTCCCGGACTCCATCAACTCCAATTGATCTCCCATCAAACCCCAGCTCCGCTCCCGTTGATCACACAGCCGCCTACTCCTTTGCTTCCGCAAATCTCCCATACAGTCTTCTGCCTGAACCCTGCCAAGACCGTCCCGTTTCCTTGCAATCCGACTTCTCCGGACCTCCCCGGGTCTGCCCGGATCACATCCCACCGACTATCCGCACAAGCCATCAATGCCCGGAATGCTTTTGAATGTTCAGTTGCCAGTGCAAGGGGATCACGCCCACCTAGTAAGGACTCGCCCAGTGCAGCTGAGCCCCCAAGGTCAGCGGAACCTGACAACCCCCTTACTTGAACCCCAACAACTTCTTGAACACCACTCTGAGCAATTACTGACTGATGGACCCAAGTTTTCACTAGGACCATCCATCAGTCAGGGGCCTGCTCCTGGCTGGCACTCTATGGCCTAAGTTGGTCCACTGGCCAGTAATCACTCAGATTGAGATTTGCAAGGCTCTCTCACTGTAGAGCAAGCAACCTGCTACTTGGAGGACTACAATGACAAAAAAGTCCTATGGAGTGTTGAAGTTTGACAGAAGTTGAATGGATGATCTGGGAGTCCAGAGTTGGCAAGAGTGCTAAGTTCAGAGATGAATTGAAGTTGGAGGACTTGGTAATTGAGCTGGAGTTTTGTTAGGAGTCAGGTTCATGATTAACTTGTGTTCACAATAGTGTAGTTAATGAGACAAGTTGGAAGAAAGTGCTGGGAAAATGATAAGCTGGAAAATGAGTAGTACCAGGAAACTAAAGGCTGGGAAACATGCAGAGGCTTAGGGCAATATCAAGACTAAGGTACTGACTACAGGGGCTATGGTTCTTATAGCACTGAGAGTATTTCAATTTGTTAGTCCATCTCTCGAGCATGGCTTTCTATGAACCACTTGTAGAATGCACCAAAGGATCGTGGAGATGGAACATAGTCAGCATAGCCATTGAGGTCATCACATGCACCGTGTGGTACATGTGATGTTAGTAGACCATGAATCAAGCTCTAGGTATTCAATATCAAGCAGCTCATATCAGTGAATGTGAAAAATGTGGATCATTCCTGAAAATGGGCGTGGTCCTTGCCCTTGCTGGAGTGGAGAGCATAACAATGTCACAAGGCGGTCTGTCAGCGCACATTTATATGCAAGATGAAATTTGATATGAGCAGCTAGTGGATAAGGAAGGAAGGATTTTGAGATTTTCCGTTGACCAGCTTTGATATATTTTTTATCATTCAGCATGTCCACAGTTGTAACTGTATATGTTATCCTCCAAATTAATTGCTTTTTGATAACCACAAGGTCAGCCTGACAGATAAAGATAGACAGGGCTTCCATTTGCATTCTTGTGTGATGAACTCGTGCACATGCAGGACAATGAGCCATACAAAATACCAAGGTTTGTAGAACATCAAAGGTGAGTGAGAGCTGGAAAATTGATTTAAAGAGCAAAAAATGGCGCCTTCTTGTACATCATGAATTGTCCTATGCCATAACAAAAGGGTTGGTGAGATGAATTATCTGTCATCTCCTTCCAGAGGCACAGACATCATTACACATCTCACTAGGCCAAGTAGGAAGTGTTTGCCTCGACTGTTTCAAATTATGTCTAGCACCATGTCTACCTCCATCCAAATGGGAAAAGTTGAGGATGACATGGGGATAGCATCTTCATCATCCGTAAGAGGCTGAAATTCATCCGATAGCATCTTCATCATCCGTAAGAGGCTGAAATTCATCCGATTAATCATAATGACTGTACTCAACAATATCCTCAAAACTATCATCAAGAGTTTTCGAGATTCTCTGCCTCATAGTCGAAATCACATGCGAGCTCATCATTCGGAGGTTCCTCATTGGGGGCATCAGCTTCCTCATTGCTATGGGACATGAATGGTAAGTGTCCAGAAGTTAAAAATCTGTTGAAGGTGTTGGCCATAATCTGAGATGGGTCACATGTACTTGCTGTTGCATCGAAAGTAGGCATGTTTAGACATCCTTACATTAGTTCGGCGGGCAGTGCAGGTGGTACTGAAGATAAGAATGTCGAATCTGTGAGATTAATATGACAATTACTCAAATTGGCCAGTGTGTTCCATGTTGAAAATCGTACCATTGTCAACGACTGCCCTCTATGTGTTGAGATCAGCTAGTACTGTTGTCCAATAGCTCCAATGTATCTGCGGGCTGTGAATATCACACTTTTTGTCATGCTCTAGACATTGAACTGACCCATATATGATGAAGAATCATTGAAAAATCCCCAAGTATCACCTTATGTATTGTCTCCAGAATGTTTTTCAGAGTTTGAATTATTTTTAAACAGAACCTTTACGAAATGATACATATTTTTACATGGCGTACGTGTTTGGCTTGGGAAATGTGGCTTCGTTCTCACGTCTCAAGGGCGCGGGTCATCTGGTACAATTGATCTGGCTTACTGGATCAAGTATCATCTTATGTATTGTCTCCAGAATATTTTTCATAGCTTGAATTATTATTTAAGCCAAACCTTTAGAAGATGACACATCTTGTTTTCGTGGCGTACATGTTTTGCTTTGTCGATGACGAAGCGAGACTACATAACCGTTTCAACTGATCCTTGAAAATCTTTCTTAAGGCTTGTCTTTGCTTGGCACTCTATTTGCACTGTCGATTCTGCGGCATCCATGACGTGCCGTGCCGTGGAGAAGCAAGTAACTCCCAGGTCGTATGAAAAGAATAGAAGGATATACAATGCAAAATCAGAAGGAATGCGTTCTCTAGCCTCGGGGAGTGATGCTTATACTCAGAAAACTCGAAGCTCCTCGTTCATGAGGTCTACTTTCAGATGCTGAAATTGGGTAGGAAGTCATCAATGCACATGCGGTGATCATATACAGATGGTGTCATTTGATCAGTCCTGGGAAGGCCAATAGGCAGCTGACTTCAATATCCAAGTGGGATAAAAGATACCACAGATCTCCCTTTCTTTTCTACGCACACATATGGCTACTAAAGGTGTTGCCCTTGTAACAGGAGCTGGTAGGCATTCCTACCATTCACGACCCAAGAAGACGAACCGACTCAGATTTCAGCCCGAGGAATTGGACGTGCAATTGCGCTGCGATTGGCGGATGACGGATTCGATGTAGCCGTAAATGATATATCAGCTACTGATCTCGAGGCGCTGGTTGAGGAAATCAAATCTAAGCAAAGAAAGAGCTCGTTCTATGTGGCAGATGTATCTATTGAGGAACAAGTAAAAAACTTGATCAGGAACGTCGTGGAATGTCATGGGAGCCTTGATGTGGTAGGTTCCCCAATAATACCCTAGATTAGACGACTCAGCAACCTCACAGATGGTCGCAAATGCTGGGATTGCAGTATGGAAGCCGTTCCTGGAAAGTGAGTGATTTGAGTATGGAAAACCTCCCACCCACGAAAGTATTCTTTCAGCCACTGAAGCCGATTGGGACAAACTCCTTGCTGTTAATGTCAAAGGGACATTCTTCTGTTATAAGCATGCAGGAGCCCAGATGATTGCTCAGGGTCACGGTGGAAGAATAATCGGTGCTTCATCGCTAGCGGGAAAACGAGGTAAATCTGTTACAGTTTGCGACCTAGATACGCCTACTAGACCAATCATAGGCACTCCGATTATGGCTGCTTATTCTGCAACTAAATTTGCGATTAGGAGCCTGACTCAAAGTGCAGGTAAGCTTCAAACTTTCAATGCCGAGATGACAAGATATCCAATCAACCTCCAACGCCTGGAAGCGATGGCATTTGGTCCACATAGAATTACAGTCAACGCCTACGCACCCGGACCCATCGAGACACCCATGCGTATGCATATGTTCCTACTGTCCAGATCTCCCAAGCCTCACGATTTCACATGTAGTCCAGTATCTGGATAGCGAAAACGCAGCGCTCACCCAGGGTAAAACAGGTGACTTGTTGGGAATTGTAAATTCAGAGTCATAACACCATTGCCGATGAACTCATTGGCATTCGGCAGCTCCGCCAGAGATCTCCACTCGGAATCAATGGGAGTCCTGCAGACATAGCAAGCCTGGTGTCATATCTTGTATCGAAAGAAGCAGGTTTCGTCACAGGTTAGTGTACTCTACTCCACGTGGATCAAGCTGAAGGGGTGATCTATGGAACTTATTACTAGGTCAAAGCGTAAGTAACCTGTCGATGTTCTTCCATGTTTGTGAAAAAATTATGGTAATAAAACTGGCAGGTATCCTGTAATGGAGGGATATTCTTTGATTGAAAGTCAAAAGGAGATCAGAAGGACGAGGTACTATCATCGGATTAGGGAGAAATGGTTCATCTCGCCACCCATCGCGGTAATAGATTTTGAGCCCGAAAGCCTTGAAAGCAGACGTGTGCGCACTCTATTGAGATGAATGACTTTTGAGTTCTGAGCTCAAAGCTTTCGCTTAGATCCGAAATATTTACTTATCTGATATCCGAATCATAACAGTCATAAGTTCCCCATAGTCAAGGCGAAACTATCACCAGGAAAGGCCCGGAACAAAGCTTACGTACCAATTTACATTACCTTATAACTACTATACGTAGCTGTACGACTACAGCTAGCCCATTAGCCCAGTCTGTGGCTTGCGGGCGTAAAACAGAGATCCATTCATCCATCCATCCCCATAGTCAAGGGTGGCCTTTGTACTCTGGAAGCCCATCCATCCACTGGACGAACCAACCATCCTTAAATACTGATGCATATCATGCGATCTTTGTTGCACTTTTTTCAGAATACTGAGTCTGATACCGAGGAATCAAACACGATCGATTCGGAAGACGAAGTTGAACTGGCCCAAAATCAGTCGAATCTTACAGAGGAAAATTTTTCCACAGTGCGAGCCCTTTTCTTTCACTTTGTTCCTGAAGAACTTGCAAAAGCCATCCTTGATGCTGCACAATACTGGCCCTGTATCTCAGCAAAGAACGTACTGAGGTGCTTGCCGAGGTCGCGAATCATATTACCTCGTAACACCAGCTATTCCGACCAAGCATCGGCGGAAGTGGAAAGAGTAACGGTCTGCTGGTTTGGCATTGAACGATATCATCAGACAAGCTATCTCCACCTTTTATTTCGGATCTATTCTGGACGATGCATGGTCTTCGTCGTGTGGAATTCCACAATCCTTGCTACCGTTTGATATCACAAAGACACGAGATACAGTTGTACAAGTCATAGAACCAACTATAATTTGTAGAAGTTCTTATCATTTTGACACTGTTTTCTAGTTCTGAGCAGTGTTATATCACACTACGATCCTCTCAATAATAGGCTTATATCAAAACGACACGTAGAATACTATCCCTCATACGATGAACCTATGTAAAATGAGTATTACGGCGCACTCTGCACTGTCGCATCAAGTCATACAACACATAGGGTCAAATCTATAGCGGGACAACTTTTGTCTCAAATCTTCTTCGCCTTCTGAGCTTCTCCCATCATATGCTTCTCGTTTACAGCAACGACGTGGTATCCCACCGCAGTGACCATTGCCAATACACCAAGCGTGTTCGCTAATGAGAACAATGTTTCATGTGAGATCATGGTCGATGGTGCTAAAAGCTAAAATGTTGGTCATGAATATTCGCTTTGGTCATTGTAGTTGTAGTTACTACCGTGTGCAAGGGGCCCGAGAGTAATACAAAGTTTGCAGAGGCGAGATACTTGAATTGATCGCAATTCGCAGCCTCGTTGATTTGATCAATGTGCCACGTGTACATTTACTTTCTTGCTACTTAGCTTAGAGACTTGCCCGAAACATGTTCGATCCTTGAGACATTCGAGTCGTCATGATGAAGCCTGGAGAGCTCCAGAGACCTTGACCGGATCATCTCGATGCCTCTGCACTCTGAATGACTCGGAGTGAGTGGAAGCTTCGCCCGCAGTTCTTTGTCATGGTCACCCACAATTCATCGAGTCAACGAGCACACTGCCCAATGGACGTATGCACCTTGGAGAATGAATCAATGACTGTTTCAGGCACTTCTTGAGCTTCTCGGGCATCGACGGGTGATTTCTGTTGGTACGCACAGCCTTTGTTCGTCTATATATGGATGTCGACTATAGCTATGAATCGACATCTCCACCAAGTTTCCAAATGACAAAGAAACCCAGCGTACTAGGCCACCAGCCGCCTGTCGCCTCTTCCGTCGACATTTCCGACTCCATCATCGCGACCGATTTCCCCGGCACATTCATCAAAGTCATCGACAACGTTTTCACCCCAGCCGAATGCGCTGCGCTGATAGCGCGCGCCGAAGCTTCAGCGGCGTGGCGCACCGCCCTCATCCAGACGCCCCGCGGCGAGCGTGTCGACGAGGAGGTGAGAAACAACGATCGCATCCTACTTTTCGACAAGGAGCTCGCAGGTGAGCTCACACGGCGGCTGCTCCCGCACGTCCAGGAAGTCGCCGAGATCGGGCCAGGCTCGACGTGGGAGCATATAGTCGGTCTTCCAGGTTTTGTGACCAAGACGTGGAAGCTTCTTGGGTATGTGGCTCAATTATTTTGCCTCCTTGTGGTCGTCTCATCGTTGAACAGAGTCAACGAACGACTCAGCTTCCTTCGATATGGCCCAGGCCACTATTTCAGACCACACTACGACGGACAGCTCCAGTTGCCCGATGGCCGACGGTCGTGGGTCACGGTCCAGATATACCTCAACGATGACGACCTGTCTGGCGGCGCGACCCGCATTTTCGGCAAGGCAGGTGAAGACGGCGAATTCTACGACGTCGAGCCCAAAGTGGGGAGGGTTCTAATATTTGAGCAGAAGCCGTTTATACACAGTGGGGAAGAGGTTGTACGAGGGATGAAGTACACGATGAGAAGCGACTTTTTGTTCGAGAGCGTACGATGGCCTGGGCTTGTCAAGCTCTTTACGAAGTCCTAATACAAGGCGCTTGTGTTATGACTCGTGATGATGAATCAGACGTTTCAACCTAATGATCAGTCTTTGATCTTCCCCTGGTGCGAGGCCTGGTGTTGTGTCCTTCCAATTTTGATCGCACACAGCTATGTCATTGATCCCCAAGAAGTGGTAACCCATTTCCAGCTCTCGTTATTCGATCCCCATTACTGAAGCCAACATCAAGGATCCGTCTATTCTTTCGATTTGCTCGGACAAGCCTTCAAGTTCTTCGGAAATACTACCAGGACCTCGCCTCTGCCGCCGTCCATTCTTCACCCCGACCGTCGCCACGGCAAGAATACTTGAGATTTGATTTTTTGGAGTGATTGTTGCAGCTGACAGTGATGGACAAACCTATTAGTGGTAATATGCGCGATACCATGCCGAAGACAAGGTGTCATGCATGTCATGACTTGTGACGAATAATCAAACGTTTCAACTTAGCCTCCCCTAGCAAGCAATGAGCGATGCTCCACATTGTCGTCTGACACATATTCTTATACTTTGATATCACTTCCTTCCCACTTTCGAGTCTCGCTGCCTAAGCTGCACCAATCTCCTGGCTCTCAATTCCATGCTGTACTGCGTCCACCAACCCTGTAAGTCTATCGCTATTGCTATTTATACAGGCCATCGCAATTCGCTCTTCGCGAAAAATACATACAGATCAAGGATCTATAGTTCACTCTCGGGATTATCCTTGAATGCATACCAACCCTCCTCAGAAATCACCGATGCCCAAATCACAATCGCGTGAGTAACGACTACCTATTCCCCTCCCTATTCAATGCCAAAAGTCCCAGTGAAATCAAGTTCGAATCCTAACTAACACCTTCGACTAGCGGAATCCTCGCGTTTGCGTGTACAATACCCGGAACAATTATCAGCGGCCTCGTTCTGACAGCATATGGCGTAGCGGCTCTCTCCCCTATCGCCAGAAAATGTTTCGACCGAGTGAGTTTTCGGCTCTTGGTCTATGCGCTGATCTCAAAGTTAGTCCAATTATTCATGCTCTTTTCTTGTGGCTCTTACCTGTTACTTAATGCTGATATTCACAGTGTTCTCTTTGGCATAGCATATGCAGCTACACCAACAAGTCCGGGTGTGGGATGTAACGTCGGAGCCTTTTTCGTTAACGTGCGCCGCATCTCCCTCCATGTTAATTAACTGGGCTCCAGCTTGTATACAACAATTCCCCAGCTAACCCTAATGTTCGCCACATATTTCACGACGTGCATCGCTGTCAACCTCTTGTCAGTAAACAATTCCAAATCTTAGAAGATTTCTCTACAATTGATGCGCTTGTGTGTTCTCTGGCAGGCTCGTCTTGGCGTACGGCTGCGATGGTAATAGGTTGGAGAAGTATTACTTGATCGTGACGACCATTCTCAGTCTCGCGTTGAACGTACCGACGATGGCACTGGGTCAATTCGGGTGAGCTCATTACTGAGCACTTGCACCTCGTGTCGGACTTGCATGCTGATGTTAAGCGGGTGCTCCATAGGTGGAACGACACGAGTGATACATGCTGGTATGGTAATGCGAGCCCGGAACTTCGTCTGCGCTGGATCATCGCTACTCAATCGTTTTGGATATCTCTTGCCGTTGCCATAGAAGCCATCTGCTCATTTTATGTCATATTCTGGCTGTTTCGCGTTTCGGTGAGCTGCTTCAAGTCATGTTTATGTCTATCGAATAGACAATTGATCTGGGATTCAGCGGCAACTCAGCTTTTGGATGTCTTTCTCTGGCAGGTCAACCTCGGAACGGATGACCAACTCGTTGAATGACCGCGGTGTATCGCTGTTGACCCGGGATCCTCGATACAGGTTAATCATACTCCGCATCGGCAAGTAGTATTCTTGTTCCTATTCGATTCTGTATATTTTTTGCGAGTCTTACCGCCTCCGAAGCTCTCTACCCGATCGTCTCACTCTTCATGAACTTCTCAACGGTGATTTTGGACCTCAATATGAGCATAGTCGGCGTCAACACCCAGCTTTCTTTCACTGATGAGTTACTGTTTGTCAGGCTCACACTACAGTTACTTCTCAGGACTTCAGGTTGCTTGTTCTTGGTACGTAACTATTCAAAGCGTTAAACCATCCGAAATCGAAATCTTAAACGGTCATGGTACAGATCTCGTCATGTACGGACTACGTACACTCGCGTATGGAGTTCTCGCTGCTGGTGATCCTGTGCGTACATATATCACATATAGCTATATGCTAAGGCCATCTTTAGTCATTCGTAGCCGCTGTTCGGGAGATACGCAGTTCAAGAAAATCAGCTGCTGCAATTAATGATAAACGCACAGTCACAAATCTTTACTTTGCGTCTGCGTCTACGACTAGTACGGGAACAGGGACACAGGTGGAGAGTGTGGTTAGCACCAGCACGCGCCCGCACAAAGTCAGCGCCAACGCCAAAGAAGACACTTCTGAGATGAAGGAATCGGCTGGTGTCGAGCAGGGCACGAACGAGTGCTGGACAAGTGATATAGAAGGCCCCGGTGTCCAGGAGTCGCAAGAAGACATTAAGAAAATTGTACGTCAGTTGTAAATTGATAATGGAGTCGTTGTTTCAGTGCGAGGGGACCATGCTAACAATCAAACAAGCCCATGATTATGATCATAAGATTTGGAATATTACTACGTTGTGAGCTGCTTGAAAGGTTTCATTTTCGTCTCGTTTCTTTTGACCCGTAGAATTCGTAAGTTATGGTGATTGCCTCTAGCTATTGCCGGAAACGCTGTATCATGTTCATTCAAGAGCTTTCGCATCATCATCATTGTCGCAGCAAGTTCCGCGTAGGGGTGACACACTGAGTCTGAAAGAGTACGTGAGTTTAGAATGACGAGTACAGAGACTCGGCGGCAAGGAGATCAAGGGGCCGGATATCCGTGGTCAGGAATAGAAACTACGAAATTCAGAACAGAGAAAATAATACTACGAGCTAGGATGGGCCGCTGCCGCGCACGGCATGTCCGAGATCTAGTGCGATAAAGGATATATATGGTCGTCCACGTCGCCAACTAAAGGGTTTCCTATCAATTACATATTGTCATTTACATAATCAAACGACTCGCGTGTATACGGCTGCTGTTGCAATTCTGTCATGGCGTTTTGATAGGTCAATCGAGGTCAATCTTGTGCACAGTACCTCATTCGAGCAACATCTGGCCTCCAGAAGCAAGCCCGTCATAGAACCATGCCATTAACAGAGACAGAGTTATAATGGAGAGAAAAAAACGTATGATATGTGAGACTGAACAACGGGGACAAGTCATCAGCAAAAAGTCGCTTAGCAAAGTTGGCTGACTGGCCTGGAACCTGTTAGTTGATCGAGACATGATGCCCAGCACTTAGATAATAGTACCATATTTCAACTACATTCAGTGGTCATTTTGATATAATTTCACAATGGTTTTCAGCAGATTATCAAGAAACATACTGGCTCTACAAATTCCAAGGTGCTATCATGTTATAAAGCATCCCAGATTGGTCCCAGCTCAATACCACAAGGATGTCCCAGGTTGATGCCATTTCACCAGGCTATACCATGTTAGTACCATGATGGTATTCACATTACCTGAGCATATCAAAAATCTATCTAGATGCATATAGAATAACATGTAGAGGTAATAGTGATTGCTCATATCTTATTGATTACACCTGCCTTGAATTTCTCTTTGAGATATATTTTATTAAAAACATGAGTGAACATTTGACAATTCAAGGACTAAACCATCAAGACATATTTCAGGTTTGGTCTCACTGTTGTGGGTGTACCTAAGTTCTCGAATTTTATATAAATAATTTTGATTGCTAGTATTCAAAGGTACAGAGGTTACAATGCCTAAAAAGTCTTCAAAGTATTCTTCTTCATTCTCACTGTCTTCATCCTCACTGTGCTCACCTTGATTCTTTTCTTCAAAAAAATCATCTTCAGTTGGTGCTGACCCTGCCTGGATTTTGAAATCCAGAAGCTCATCATCTGATCCCTCAGGAGATATGTGTCATGACCTGCTCCCTAAACCCCTGACATCATTCCCAGCCTACTTGTTCCCCCAGAGTCTCCCCCAACACCCCATCAAACTCCCCCAGCCCTTGCCCATCCCCCACACCCACACTGGGTAACTCCGATGCTTCTCTGGCAAACCCCAATGGCCCCCTGACCAACTCCAATGCCTTCTCCACAGCCATCAACACTTCTCCTGAGCCCCTGGAACCCTCCCCTATTGTTACTGGCCCCATCCTATGCCTCTGATCCACTGCCCTAGTTCACCTGACCTGCTCCAGAGCATCACAACAACCCTGGAGTGGCCCACGTCCCCAGCTGATCCCATCAGAATATCACTGTGGCCCACCCCTTGATTGTACCCGACACCCATCAACTCTGTGCAGCTCCATTGAGCCCCACCACCATACCCACTGTCCTCCAGAGCTATCCAGTAGTCAGTATATAAGTTGTAGAGTAACTCCTCATACTCTAGTCTTGATATTGCATTAACTGGTTACTTGTGTCTCGTGTTTCTTTCTGTCTCTGTTTCTATTTTTAGTCTCAAATCTATCCTTTTCTCTGTCTTATCTCACTTCATCTCTGTCTCATCTCAATTGTCTCTATTTTCTTTGATTCCCTAAATTCTTTCCATCTCCAATGTCAGTAAGAACTCCACACATGCACTACAAACCCCAAACATTTCTATGACAACTCCAGACCTTGCTCTTTGCTTGGCCCCAGAACCCATCAAGTCTTAATTGATCCCCCATCAAACTCCAGCTCTGCCCCCATCACTAGCAAAGCCTCCACTTGCCCTGCAGTCTGTTTGCATGCCTATAAACTTGTTTCTAATGCTGCCCAAGCCCAACATCTAATATACTTGGTCTTAGACTTCCCTGGACCACTTTGGACTTGCTTGGACTGCTCCCCTTAGCTTTCCCTTGCAAGTCCCTTCACCCTGCACCAACCCTGGAGCACTAAGTTATAAGCACAGGACATTGTGTCTGCCTAGTAAGGACTTGCCCAGTGTAGCTGAGCCCCCATAGTCAGCAGAACCTGATATAATATCAAGACTCCCCCTTACCCCATTCTTGATGTCTGCGTATAACCCCACATACAACCCTGCTGGCTACCTAACTGATGTCTACAGTTGGCCAGTCCCTATAAATCCATACACCTCATTCTACCCAGGCCCCCTTCAGATCAGTATGTCCCCTGCCACTGGACCCCTGACCCCAACCAGGTGTTCTATGTCCCCTCTATCAGCCAGGGAATACCTCTGGGCTGGTGCTGCCCTCCAGCATTCCCTGCCAATGGCAATAACCTCCACATGTACCCTGGAGTATACTCTGCAGCACCCCCCAACCCCACCTACCTTCCCCCTGCCCACCACTACATGTACCCAGCCCCTCCAGAGCACATAGATAATTATTCTCCCCCTTGTCTGCTGTTTTCCACTCAAGTTCCCCCTTCCCCCAGGCAGCCTAGGGTCAAAGCCTATGCCTAATAGCACAATGAAGTCCTCCATTTCCTCTGCCTCTCTTCTGTGGAGTTTGCAAGATGCACTCACACTCTCCTTGTCAACCTAGGCTACTCCAACACCCCCACAACTCCAGAAGTTTGGGCAGATTGACTCCTCAACTTCCATGAATGCTACCTACAAGGAAATCTCCCAGAAACCATGCAAGGTACCCTGGGTATCAACACTAATTTATGGAACAAGCTCTGCACATTGGTTGAAGAAATCCACACCAGTCTGAACCCCTGCCCATTCAAAGATCCTCTGGACCCCTCCTGTTCCTCCATGTGGTTCCTTCCATGTGCAGTGCAAGGAACCCATCAGAATGCAAAGTGAAGCCCCACCTCCCATTCTCTGCCAGCAGAAAGAACTCAATGTGGCCTCCAGCATCTTGAGGAACCTCAACCCTGCAGGGGGATTGTTTGACCAACTTGCTGCCCACACTTTGGCCCTCTCCACTCACCCCTAGGCCAACTCTGTCCCCAGTGCCTTCTGAACATGGGATCAGCCCACCACCTCCAAACCCCACTCACAATGGCTGCCCCTGTGCATTGATGACAACAACCAGACTCTTTTCTACATTGACAAGCCTGGCAACCCCACCAATGAGCCTGCCCCATGCAACAACACTCCATGGGACTGACTTCCCCACTTCAATCTCTACCCCCCCCCCCCCCCCATACCAATGTCTCTCCACCCCACCAAAACCTCCCAGCCTCTTTGAGACAGCCTATGGGCCTCAGGGCACCCCAACCCCCTTCCCCCACTAACCCCCCTCATCCCCTACCTGTTCTGATGTCCAACTCTCCTGTTAACACTAACTACTTTGGACTCCCCACCCTCAAAGGACTCCCTCCGCCTTGATGGGCCCCGGGGCCTCCCCCAGGCAACATGGGCCAACTCCTTGATAGCAGACCTCCTAATGGTGAACCACCTGGAGGATGGGGCCTGGCTATAGACAACTTCCCTCCCCAGTGCAGAAATGGAAACAACTACTATTATTACTACAACACTGGACCCCCACCCCAAACTCAAAACACCCAGAACTCAAAACACCCAGAACTCAAAACACCCAGGATGACACTCATGACATACTGGCTCAGGAAGGAAAACTCAACATTCAGAAGCCTGAACCTTTTATTGGCCATGACTCCTAGAAGTGGCACATCTTTCCAATGCAGTGTCTAATGATATTCCAAGCTAAGCCCATTATCTTCAGCTTGAAAGCTCACAAGTGGCCTTCACTGCATCATATTTGCAGGGAATTGCCTTTGATCACTACACTGCACTACTCTGGTTTGATTCCAAAAACCCCATACTCTCCAATTGGCTCACTTTCACCTGGGAATTCTCTAATAAGTTTGGTGTCTTTGACACTGTGGCAGAGGCAGAGGAAAACCTCTTCAACTTCTGAATGCATGACAATGAGTGTTTCACAACCTTCATTGTACAATTCAAATGGGAGGCCTACAAAACTGGATAGAATTACAATGCTCTCTGATTTGCTCTCCATTGCACCCTGCCTCAACAGATCAAGGACATCCTCTATCTCACACCCAAGCAAACCACCTACAATGGATATAAGGCACTTGTTACCCAGGTTGATCAACATTACTGGGAAGATTGGAGTGAGAACATGGCACCCCAGACCTCATGGAACACCTCTGGCAACACCAACTGGCAGGCTGGAGCAACCAACAGCACTTGATCCTTGATCCCCACCAACCCTGCCAACTCCATGCCCTGTTTTCCTTCAGGCTGAGGACCTTTGAGTACTTCCAGACAGCCAAGAAGCTCAACCACCAACAAGCCCAGTGGTCCCTCTATCTGGCCAACTTTGACCTTTTGCTGTACTTCAAGCCCCGCCAGAGTATGGGAAAAACAGATGCTCTGTCCCAGAGAGTGGACCAAGGCACTGGAGGAGAGGACAACAGCAACATCATGCTTCTCTTACCTGAACTGTTTGCAATCTGAGCAATGGAAGGGCTAGCCATTGAGGGGGCAGAGGTAGACATTCTCCAGGACATCTGGTGGGGCAACCAGAATGGTCAGCAGGAGAAACTTGTTGCTCAGGCAGCCCAGGCACTGAAATCAAGACATACCACTGGCATCAAATTGATCCATGCAGACAAATGGGCCCTCCAAGATGGGATCTTGACTTTCTGGGATTGTATCTGTGCCCAACATTCCAGAGCTCCATTAGAGGATTGTAGAGCAACACCACAACTTTCAGATTGCTGGGCATCTTGGACAATGGAAAACACTGGAGCTAGTTTTGCAGAATTACTGGTGGCCCCAGATGTCCCAGTATATTGGGTCCTACACTAGTATGTGCAATCTCTGCCTCTGCACCAAGCCCCAGTGCCGCCTTTCCTCTGGACAGCTACACCCTTTAACTGTCCCCATGAAGCAGTGAAGTGTTGCCTCAGTGGACTTCATTGTTGAGCTCCCTGATGCCCATGTTTACAACACCATCATGGTAGTGGTGGACCTGTATGGCAAGTGAGCACACTTCATTCTGACTCACACCACCTGCTCTGCCATGGGTGCTGCAAACCTGTACCAGAGAAATGTCTGGAAGCTCCACAGCCTCTCTGATGCCTATGTCTCCAGCCAGGGACCACAGTTCATAGCAGACTTCACCAGGGAACTCTACTGACTACTCAGCATGAAGCTCCACACCTCTACTGCCTACCACATGCAGTCCAATGGCCAGACTGAACATGTTAACCAGGAGTTGGATCAGTACTTCCACCTCTTCTGCAACAAGTGCCAGGATGATTGGGATGAACTCCCTCCCAATGCTGAGTTCCAGTACAACAACTACATTCACATGTCCACCCAAGTCTCCCCCTTCTTCCTCAACACTGGATGGCACTTGTGCATGGGTTTCAAACTCCAGGCCCAGCCCTTGGAGAATGAAGCAGTAAACAAGTTTGTGGATCAGATGAAGAAGTTACAGGAGGAGGCCCAAGTGGCTCTTGCAAAGGCAAAGGATGACATGGTGCAATACTATGACTGCAGAAGGACCCCAGCACCCAAATACCAGCCTGGAGATTGAGTCTACCTGGATGCCTCCAATATTACAACTATCCAACCATCAAAAAAGCTCTTGCACCACCAATTGGGACCATTCACAGTGGAATGACAGGTAGGGCCCCTAGCCTATCAGCTCTGGATCCCTGTGGGAATGTGCCAGCTCTATCTGGTGTTCAATGTGGTCAAACTGACTCCAGCCCAAAAGGACCCTATCCCAGGATGATGTCCACCACTCCTGCCACCTCTGGTGGTAGTCAACAACTGCAAGGAGTACAAGGTGGAGGAGATCCTGGATAGTCATCTATTCCAATGATGGCTACAATACAAGGTGAAGTGGAAGGGTTATGGAATTGAGGATATCTCCTGGAAACCACAAGAAAATGGACATGCCCCAGGGCTTGTCAGGGAGTTCCACCAGAAGCACCCAGATGCTCTGCACACCATCCAGGGGATCTATCCCATTTCACCAGTGGACCAGGCAATTTGGGACTTTTTCTACCCCACACACCAAGACACTGCACTCTAGAGGGGGGGTGATGTCAGGGGACTTCCATTTCCAACCTCCATGGCTTGTTTCAGTGCCTCCGCAGCTTGTTTGACATCTCCAAGACTTGTTCCAGACCTCCAGAGATCTCTAAAGACCTGCAGAACTTTCTGTATTACCTCATCATTCATCTTCTTAGGATTAGAGCTGGCTCTGGCCTTCTGTACAGTTGTTCCCATGCCTCTGCTGCCCACTGATGCACCACACCAAGCAGTGGGGAACCTTAGACTTGTTCTCTTCAGATTCCCCTCTGCTAGGTGATTGGTTACTGCTTGTATCATTGTCTACTTGCTAATATTCTTTGGATTTCCCTCTGCTAGCTGCATGACTCAGATCCACTGCCCCAGAGGTTGCCCTAACACCATCAGTGCATGATCATGCTCAGTTCTCTCAATCTCGGTGTTACAGTTCTGCTGGCATCACTGATAGTGCATATTCTAGGTTCTTTGGTGATCTATACCAGGTATATATGCTTGCCTACAGTCTTTGGCATATACAAGCTTACAGTTTTCAGCTTATTTTTAATATATTCTGGGTTTTTCCTAGTTTTGAGGTATTTTGTCCTGTCTTACAGTATGAGACAGGCATATCACTACTGACCCCCTGATGACATTATTTAACTACATTAATTTAAATACACCTAGCTAGCTTTAATTTGGCAGCATCACATTATCCTGCCTTTTCAGTGTATCATTTGCATTATGTAGGGCAGCACCTTACTTAGAGTACAGAATCAACAACTGGTTTTGACTTACAATTGGTGTACTGTAAGCTTTGTGACCAATAACAATACCATTACACTGCATCATCTATATTAGACAAAGTACTTAAAAAATTGTACTGGGCTGTGTGAGATGATAAAGAATGTCTGTTGAATATCTGGGCATAGATTGTTGTGTTACACAAACACACAATCTGCCAATTTTAAGCACCGTCATAAAAAGAGACCCCAGGGTAGATGTCCTTCAGCTATGCTGTTGACAATACAGGTTGTGTATAGTATAGAACTAAGTAGATCAGCATAAAGGGTAGAGTTAGCATGTATGTGTGTATGATAGGATAGTTTTATTATCCCCAGTTCAGCATGAATGGCTGAGGGTGCTATCTACATGGAGTCAAGATATATAGGTACATAAAAGCACGATGCATTCACTTCAGGAAATCTGGTAGACTCCTGGAGAAACACCTGTTGGACGACAGGTCATATGGTATCTGCTGGCTGTTTAATGAGGAGTAAAAATATAACTAGGGAAATCGTGTGTCCCTATGCAGAAAGGCTAGCGTCATGCTCGATCTGTCTAAGGTGCCCGATTTCATGAAGATTGACATTCCGTATTCTTCGCAAGAGCAAGAAACCGCCAATAGAGAGGAATAGCGCGAGTGGTGTGGAGAGATTATAGCATGCTTTCAGACCACAGGCTAAGTTCCATGGGCCAAGGTTCTTTCCGTCGCGTGCACTGAATTAGCTGCGTTAGTTGTCTTCAAGGCTGAGGGACGAACAGCATACATGTAACCCCGATTAGCCATCGTATTCAATGCTGGACATGATGATCGACTGTCGCCTGCCCGTGGAGGGCACCATTCGTAAGTTTTGCCTATGACTGGGCATGGTGATCCAGCGACTGCCTGTTTATCCATAGCAGGATGAAAGGATGGAAAGAATATAAGTGTTGGGGTTATCTGAAATGAACTTGCATATTTACCTCTAGAGCCGTTCTATTTAACCACTCTCCCACAAGGCGCGTCTATAAAGAGAAGTCAGGGATAAACACACAAGGAGTTCTAAATCAGAAAAGAAACATCAGTCTCATGGGCGCTAACAAGCAGTGCCCGATGTGAGTCTTAGATGTTTTGTGGCCGTTTCGCACCGAATATCTGAGTCAACGCCATTGCTACTGAATCATTCAGGAAACAACAGCTGTTGTTCGACATCCAGCGTCGGACACCAACTGTAGAGACACCGATGATGAAAGGCCTACCAGTGCTTTCTATTTGTATCTTGCGACGAGAATCCATGTTTACCCTTTGAAGCACCATCCAGGTAGCATTGTTCTCATACGAACAACATCGGACTGACGTCCGATTCTTCTCGGGGTTGAGCTTGAACTATTGCCGAACATTCCCACCGTTCGGTGTGCAGTTCAAATTTGAACCATCCGTACTCCCGCGGACGGACTGGTACACCACCCGTGGGGTGCATCTAAGTCATTTCTGGAACTTTCTCACTGTGACTTGTCTCCGGCCGCACTGCGCCTTTATCGCCAAGGTCTTACATTGGGTGCCAATGATGTCCGTGGCTGCGACAGGACTTAATGATGTATTCAAAAGAACGTGCGTGAGTCCGGATTGTCAACAGACTGGTTTGTATTAGTAGCGTGATGTACAGACGAACCATTGAATTGTAGCCTTTGAGAGAAAGACAGCATCTGGGAATCCATACATAGTGATAGTACAGTGAATGCCGTGCATGTACTGTGAGTGCCATGACTATACCATGAGTGCCATATATAAACCTTGATGTGCTGTGAGTGTGCTGTGAGGATGTTGTGAGTGCCGCGGATGTGCCGTGAGTTTGTCGTGAGGGTATTGTGAGTGCTGTGAGCATATCATGACACATTGTAGTAATAGATACCAATCTATTTCAATGAAACCAATGCAACTGTCATGAATACTTATTACTCGCATGAGTCTAGCATGATTTTATCATGGGTTCACAGCACGCAGTAGGTCACGGTATACTCACGTCTGTCACGGCACCACAGCAATGGACTCACGGCTTTTTTCTCGATAATGCGATGCCCTTTGAAGGTTGGTGCCCGAATAGCAAGTTTGAGCAAGATTCCAGTACTCGAGTAATAACCAGACAGCCGAAGGCCACAGAAGTCATAGAGCGCCTCTAACAGGTTCAGAGTTTTTAGAAATGTGAATACAGAAGAACCTGAGGAGAATCAGTCCAGGGGTTGATGCACCTTGCATGTTTCCGATTCAGATATCAAGAAAAGCGATGGTGGACATTCATATTGAACATCAACCTTGACAGCAATTGTAAGTCCGCAGGAGAGGAATGCGGAACGGGTTTCGAACTACCGCGTCACGATCACATGCCCCTAGACAACTTGAACTTGTACCTCCATCTTCACGCGTACCTCATAACGCTCCAAGAGTATATCGAGTATCCCAAGACCTACCTTTATTTGCAACGTCTCACGTAACTTTCTTTGATGTCGACCACCACTTACACTTCAGATTCAGAGCGTACGGCTACCCAGCGTCCGCGTCCGCGCTTTCAAAGGGGTTCTCCACTCACTTACTTGCCCGCGAGTGATCAGGCCGCCCATCAGGGCTGCAGCACTCATTGCTTGGCACCCGCCTTGGAGAACCTGCCAGAGGATGACAAACTGGACTATGAAGAACAGGAGGATGACCTCCACTCCTCTCCCATGTCACCTTGCTTAGGCAATCTGGCAGACATGGCCACATTACAGATTAACCCCACGGTACAGATCCAGGCCACTCCAAGCACTGCTGGAAGCCAATCATGTTTCAAGGGAAAAACTGGGAAAGAAACCTGTTATACCATTTCTGGACAGTGTATTTCCAATGGAAAAAGGCTTTAAACAATGGAAGAAGCCTTTTCCTTTGGATTGGGCTGTCAAATAAATGGTATGACAGGTTTCTTTTTCCATTTTTTCACTAACACTGGAAACAGGTTCCAGTGCCAGCAGTGAAGGGTCCCCGTTGCAGAGGGTCCAGGCTGGTTGACCAAAGCTGGTCTTGCCCCACAGGTTATTTCACTGTCTATGGCTTCAGTCCCAGCCATGCACATCCATCCTGCAACTACAGTCTCAACTATCCATTTCAGCTCCATTTGCTGTGCTCCCCTCACACCTCTCTCTTGTCCATCCACCCATGATAACACACCTTCTCCCATGGCCCCAGGCCTGGCTGCTCAGCAATGCACCAATAAATGGCCACATTACTCCCCCAAGCAGCACATCACCACATGGGAAGTTGACTCTTTTTTACACACTACACAACTGGAGGGACTATCCTTGTTGCCATTGAACCCCCTCAGCTTCCTCTCACCCACAGAATCAATCACAATTACCCATTCAGCACTTCAAGGTCTCCTGCAGACCTTTAGCACTGGCATTGTGCAGCACATTCTGCAGGCTCACATGCTGGCTATAGCTGACCTCATACAGCCTTCCTACATCACTTCAGGTTCACCATCCACTTCAGGAAATGTAGCATGTTTCCTGAGAAAAAGGTGTCAGAAATATGTTTTTCAATTTCTGACATCTTTTTCTGAAGAAACATGCTAAATTTTGTGTCAGAAAACTTCAGTAAATATATCAAATATTCTCTTAATGTTTCTTTCATAGAATGATAGATTTTTCCGTGTTTTATACAAAGAAAAAATAATCAAAATATTTAAAATGTTCTTATTTGCTGATATGTTCTCTAAAGAGAGTGCCAAAGAACTTCCCCCACACCATCCCTATGACTATAAGATTGACATTGAAGAAGGTGCCTTGCTCCCATTTGGCAAGATCTACAACATGTCCAAAATTGAGCTCTGGGCCCTGAAGGAGTACCTTGATGACATGCTTGGCAAGGGCTTCATATGCCTGTCAATCTCCACCACTGGTGCTCCAGTCTTGTTTGCCAAGAAGAAGGACAGATCACTCCAACTCTGTGTAGATTATTGGAGACTCAACAAAGTCACCAAAAAGAACTGGTATCCCCTCCCCCTGATTGGAGACCTTATTGACTGTCTTTGCAGTGCTAAGATCTATACAAAGATAGATCTCTGCTCCAGCTACAACAATGTCCAAATTGCTCCAGGACATGAATGGAAAACCGCCTTTCACACCTACTATAGCCTCTTTGAGTACTTCATAATGCCCTTCAGAATGACTAACTCCCCCACCACCTTCCAGTACTTCATAAATGATATCTTCCACAATATGAACAACATTTTCTTTATTGTATACCTGGATGACATATTAATCTACTCAAATTTGCCAGGGGAGCATCTGGAGCATGTCTGCTGCATCCTAGAATGACTCTTGGAGTATCATCTCCATGCCAAACCCAAGAAATGCTCCTTCCACATGACAGAGGTCAAATACCTTGGAGTCATCATCACTCCCAACAGCATGTGCATGGACCCTGCCAAGGTTGAAGCTATATTCAATTGGTCCCCACCACGGAATGTCAAAGAGGTACAGTCATTTCTGGGTTTTGCTAACTTCTACTGCTGATTCATCAACAACTACTCTGGAATCACCAAACTCCTCAACCAACTTACACAGAAGGACACCCCTTGGGACTGGGACAGAAAATGCCAGAGTGTATTCCTCCTCCTCAAAAAGGCCTTTACCTCCACTCCAGTCCTCTGCCATTTTGACCCCTCCCTGCCAATTGTGCTCAAATGCAATGCCTCTGACTATGCTATTGCTGGAATACTCTCCCAGTCAGACTCCAGAGGCAAGAACCTCTGCCCTGTTGCCTTCTACACCTGTTTGATGATCCCCACAGAGCTCAACTATAACATCTATGACAAAGAACTCCTCACAATGGTTGAAGCCTTTTGTCAGTGGCAGGCCTACTTTGAGGGATCCCCACACTGCATTCAAGTCTACTCTGACCACAACAACCTACAATACTTCACAACCACAAAGCAACTCAGCTGCCACCAAGCTCAATGGTCCAAAACCTTCTTGAAGTACAACTTTACCATCCACTACTACTCTAGACAACTTGGCACAAAGCCTGATGCCCTCACTTGGAGGTCTGATGTGTATCCAAAAAAGTCATTGGAAGCCAAATGGAATGCATTCAACCATGAAGTGGTAATCCCCCCTGAACATCTACATGCCATGCTGATTTCAAATGAAGAAGGAATCCTCCATCAAATCAGAAACTCACCCCCAGACTCCTTCTTCACCCAGCACAATCCCTGCAACAACTCCACTAATGAGTTGAATGCCAAAAACCCCTTCATTCTATCTCTGGACCACCACCTCCTGCTCCAGAGTGGACAAATCTATGCTCCAGACCACAAATCCATTTGCCTCAATATACTCCAGCAACACCACAACCACAAACTCTGCAAACACCCAGGAATTTGTAAGACCCTTCAGCTCATCTCTCAAACTTACTTTTGGCCAGGAATGAAGAAGGATGTCACACAATATGTAAGGGCCTGCAAACCTTATCTCCAAGCCAAGATACCCTGCCACTCCTCCCCCAAACTACTGAAATTCCTCCCCATCAGCCAGCACACCTGGTCCTTGATCTTGATGGATCACATTGTTGAACTTCCCAACTCCAAAGGTTTCAATGCAATCCTTGTCATAGTCTGCCACCTAACCAAGCAAGTCCTCTTCATTCTCTGCCACACCACTGACAATGCCCTGGAGTTTGCCAAACTGTTCCTCAAGCATGTATTCTCCAAGCACAGACTCCTGGACAACATCATCTCTGACCACAAACCTCTGTTCATATCCCATTCTTGGCAATTGCTATGCAAGGCACTCAAAATAAGAACCAATCTCTCCATTGCCTATCACCTGGAGACTGACAGACAGACAGAATGAGTAAACCAGACATTGGAACAGTATCTACACCTCTACATTAACTATTTACAGAACAACTGGCATGCAGAACTCCCCCTCACTGAGTTTACCTACAACAATATGCCTCATTCTGCCACCAGAGTTTCCCCCTTCTATGCCAATAAGGGCTACAATCCCTGACTCACACTATCCCTCAAGGATATCCCTTCCTATGTTGCCCATGAAGTCACTGAGGACCTCTGCTCCCTTCACTAGTTCCTCCAGGACAAAATCAACACTGCTAATTAAGCCTACTCCAAACATGCCAATGCCCAACACAACCCCACCCCCAACTGGCCCCCCAGCACCTTGATTTGGCTCAATTGACAAAACCTCAAGACCTGGAGGCTCTCTGTCAAGCTTGATCACAAATGTTTCAGTCCTTTCAAAGTCCTCTGGAAGGTCTCCATGCACGCCTACAAGCTCGACCTACTCCTAGGCCTGAAGGGCCTCCACTCTATGTTCCACATATAACTCCTCAAAAAACATGCTCCAGACCCCTTCCCCAGGCAACACTTCAGTTGACTGCCCCCCATCAAAGTCAAGGATGAATATCACTACAAGGTCAACCAAATCCTTGACTCCCACATGGTCTGTGGCTGACTCCAATACTTGGTCTGCTGGAAGGACTATGGACCTGAGGACAACACCTGGGAACCCTGAAAAAACCTTGATGGAGCCCCCAACAAACTCCAGGACTTCCATTGACAGCACTCCACCAAGCTCCAGGACTCTCAGGACTAGCAAATACAGAAGGCATTAGTGGGCATAACTCCTGCCTCTAGATTCATCAGGAATTCAACTCTCATGAGTAATCCCCTATGTGTTTTCACTTACCCTCTCTTCATACAATCTCAAATCTTACTTGGCAGAATGGCAAGAAATTGTCAGATATAAGCTACAAATACAGAATCATATAATGGGAGCTAGAAAAAATGCAAGATGGCAAGAAAATAGGGCCTGACCCCCCCTCCCCCCCTCACTCCCCCTTCTCCTCTGGAATCCTCTGGACCCTACCTCTGACCAGGTCCACCTCTATTTGCACAACCACAACAGCAAGGACCTCTGACTTCTCTAGCAATGGCTCCCCCACATTGGTTGCTATTTTCCACCATGCCCCAGGATCCACTGCACTCCTCCACCAATGCCCTGCCAACAACTGCCCCATCTGCTGAAATTCCTGCTCCAACTCTGACAGGAGCTCCCCAGGCATCCACACCAGGCTGTTCTGCATTGAGGCATGGGCAGCTAATGCCCCATCAAGGAGGATGCAGTGCTGTTGGACCTAATTTATATAGCTCAGTATCAGTGGGATCAAGGAGGCAAGAAATGGGAGAATTCATGCATCACCCCCCTCTGCCTTAAGGCTGCCTCATTGGCTAGCCATTCCTTGTGCTGCCTCCCCACCTCCACCCTGGCCCCCTCTGCCTCTGCTGCCTCCTGCTGCACCTCCACTCTCTGCTCCACCCATGCCTCCAACTGCACCAACTACTCCCACAACCCCTGCACCTCCAGCAACCCCTCTGTAATCACTCATATGGCCCCCTCTAGCTTTTCCCATGCCAAATTCTGATCTCTCTATGCCTTGTCATGCTCCTGCTGGTTTGCATCACAATCCTCCATGATCTTCCAGACCTCCTCACATGATGCCAACAATCAGGACAATGCCTCTGCCCACTGCTGCCAAAACATTTTGGAAATGACAGGAGAGGGAATGGAGTCCCTGCCAGACCTCCCTATCAGGACCTCTGACCCAGGAGAGTATATGTGTGGCTCTGGTAGGCCTGCCATCAGCTCCTCCCCTCATGGTTGCTTGCTGAGCCCCACCTCCAGAGAAGGGGACACCCTCCATTTTCCCTTATCACATGCTATGGGGACCCCCTCCCTCCACCCACCTCATGGGAGTCCCACCTTCATTGTGGGCTGCCCCGTGCTACCTCTGCACTCTTCCCCAGAACTCCAACCCAAAATCTTCTCCTTGTGCTCTTCGAGCAGCTGCCCCACCACCCACTCCACATTCCACCCCTGCTCCTCTGCCACACAGGCCATGTGCCAACTCAATGAGATCAGACACTTCTTGTGCCTTAAGCGACATGGTATGCACACAGATGTGTTCTAGTGGGAGCCCTGTGTTGGCTCCTCAAACTTGCAGTGCTCCCCACAGCAAGCACAAAAGGCACACTACAAAGTCAAATCAGCTCAAACTTGTCACAATGGCTTGGAATACTCACTGGGGCCTCCACTTGACACCATTCCAAGGTTGGGAGACCCCGCACTTGTCCCACCACCTCCACAAACTTTTCTGGGATTACCTTCACCTGAGGAACCTGCAATGCCTCTGGCATGACCTGGACCTCCCCTGGCCCAAAGTTAGGCTGCAAAGATTGCCAAGCTAACACTGAAACTAACCCCACCAGAACTCCACCTGGGGATGGGACCTCCAATGGGCCGGCCACAGCTGCAGACAATTCTGTCAGACTAAATTAGCAACTCTGGAGTATAGGAAAAATGGACTTGCACTCATGGCTACAGTATATTGCTGCAACCCACCCATGACTATGGGGGGACTCAGACTCCCCCAAGGACAAAGGGTTGGGGGAGGCCAAGGACAATGCTGATGGCATGGAAGAATAAGCAGAGGATGACATTATAGAAAGTTAGGGAATCCTAGGGTATGTCTGACCCTTTTTAATGACTTGGAAAGAACCCCCTGGCCAATAGCAGCCATGCTTCAACTTTGTTCCCCATGCTGCCACCACTTGCTGCAGTCTGCTCAACTTTAATTCCCATGCCCCACCAATCCCCAAACTGCACTCCATGTCTTGAGGGTCTCAACACTGAGGGGGGGGGGGTAATGTTACAACCCACTCCCTGGACTCCCAACATTGTTCTCAGCCCACTTGTTCCCCTGGAGTCTCCCCCAATGCCCCATCAAACTCCCCCAGCCCTTGCCCATCCCCTGTGCCCACACTGGATAACTCCAACACTTCTCTGGCAAACCCTGATGGTCCCCTGACCAACTCTGACACCTTCTCTGCAGCCATTGACACTTTCCCTGAGCCCCTGAAACCCTCCCCCATCATTACTGGCCCCATCGTATGCCTCTGATCCACTGCCCTAGTTCACCTGACCTGCTCCAGAGCATCGCAACAACCCCAGAGTGGCCCATGTCCTCAGCTGATCCCATCAGAATATCACTGTGGCCCACCTCTTGATTGTACCTGACACCCATCAACTCTGTGCAGCTCCATTGAGCCCCACCACCATATCCACTGTCCTCCAGAGCTATCCAGTAGTCAGTATATAAGTTGTAGAGTAACTCCTCATACTCTAGTCTTAATATTGCATTAACTGGTTACTTGTGTCTTGTGTTTCTTTCTGTCTCTATTCCTATTTTTAGTCTCAAATCTATCCTTTTCTCTGTCTTATCTCACCTTGTCTCTGTCTCATCTCAATTGTCTCTATTTTCTTTGATTCCCTAAATTCTTTCCATCTCCAATGTCAGTAAGAACTCCACACATGCACTACAAACCCCAAACATTTCTATGACAACTCCAGACCTTGCTCTTTGCTTGGCCCCAGAACCCATCAAGTCTTGATTGATCCCCCATCAAACTCCAGCTCTGCCCCCATCACTAGCAAAGCCTCCACTTGCCCTGCAGTCTGTTTGCATGCCTATAAACTTGTTCCTGATGCTGCCCAAGCCCAATGTCTGATATACTTGGTCTTAGACTTCCCTGGACCACTCCAGACTTGCTCAGACCACTCCCCTTAGCTTCTCCTCACAAGTCCCTTCACCCCATGCCAACTCCAGAGCACTAGGTTATAAGTGCAGGACATTGTGTCTACTTAATAAGGACTCACCCAGTGTAGCTGAGCCCCCATAGTCAGCAGAACCTGACAATATGTGTGCAGAATATGCCCTTACCATGCTCTTTTGCATTTTTTAAGTTGCTTCTCATGTAATTTGGTGTCCAATTCCACCACTAGTAAAACACACAAACATATCTCTGTCAGCCAGACAAAATATTTAGTATTAGTGGTTAGATATACACTTGATATGTGCTTACATATTGATGTAATAGCATTCATAATCAACATAACTTTCATCTGAGCAACAAGCCATAGATTGACCCAATATCTGATCAGTGGTATCTCCTGAAAATCTCAAAATGACTGCACACAGAACATTGGCAGGATCAACAAATGCAGAAGCATAGTCACCCTCTACAAAGCCAATTTGATACATACTGTAATAGCAGGATCATTTTTGTGATCATTCAACCATTGAAGAAGATTCATAGATGATTGTCTTGTCTTTGAAATGTAATAATGGTCTTCTGGATTAGTTAGTGGCAGAGTTTCCTCCTCAACAATATCCTTCATAGCACATGATTTAGCATTTTGCTGCTCATGTAAACCAATATGTTTCTCAAATAGATTCTTATTGGTTTGTGCATAGAATGCCTTGACTCATTTGTGTTCCATTCCACCCTAATTGACTATTAAATTGAATTTGTAAAAAGAATCATGCTAACTCACAATCTGAGTAGAATAGGAATCTGTAGTCCTAAAGTATTGAATTGCCTTTAGGTAATGCACTATTAAATGAATCTTCAGAGTATCAAGTGAGAAGGATTTTGGTTTACAAGATGGCATAACAGGCTGAGATGCTTTCATTTTTCCTGACTTCTTTGTCATAGTATCTACTTTTCTGCATGCAGCAGCAGCAGCCTCTTTCAGTATTCCACATGTGTCAAATTGAGGATAGACTTCATGAGCAAAAACAAAGCTGTCAAGTCATACCAGATGTTCAGCCACAAAATATGTCAAGAGACCAGTCTGTGGGCAAGTGCATTTTAGCTGAAGCATGCCAAGTTCCCATGGAAAACAAAAGATTCTGGACTTTCTTGTAAAAGTTGTGACTAGTTCATTTAAAAAGTCCTCCAAAGCATGGAGCTGCAATATAATTGGAAGAACTTTAGATTTATATTGAGGAATATGGATTCCTATACCTGTAATAAATCTTCAAAATCTTGAGCAGCAAAGCTATGCATTTCAGAAACATTGTTGTGAAATTTTTGTATAGTGGATCATCCAAAAGGAGAGATTTTACAATAGCTAATATAACATCAATACAAAATTAGATTTTAATGAGAAGAATTCTTACTGCCAATCCAATTCAGCAACAGAATTTAGGCCATATGTATGTAACATCTGAATAAGATGTGTAAAGACTTGCTTCCACACTCCAGGTTCAAACTCATACGTGAGATCTAGAACAAACAGATCAAAGTAATTCTGCTTATTTGGCAAAAAAGTTGCAAGAATGCATTCTAAGGAGAGATAGTAAGTGTAATTTGCAAATGAAATAGTAAATTTCTCACTTCAATCAACAATTTGATCAATTTCTTTGCCTGTTGCAGTATATCCCTTTGTAAAAATAAATCTCCTTGCTTTCTGAATGCAAGCATTGTGTGCTGCACTATCTACTCAGTGATTTTGTGACCAAACAAATCATGAAGCCTTGTGCCAACATGTATAACTTGAGATTGTAGAGTGCAGCATACACATAGGGATGGCCCCATCTGCTTGATACCAGCCAGCAGGACTCTTGAAACACCTTAATTTAAGACTTTTTTCCAAAAAAAAACTTAATTCAACATACCTTTCAGGATAATCTGCAGAATAGCAGAAGAAACAAGGATACAGTCTTCAACAAATACCATCACCATATGTCAAGACAATACTATGCTTGTAAATGTGCTTGAATTCATCTGTAAGGATAACTTTCCATACAGATTGCATTGACTTGCATTTAAGATGAGTCAAAATAGAATTGGGCACAGTGGTATTTAAGGGCTCCTTGTAACAATCTTGAATCAAATCAGGAAGCTAGAAGGATAAAAACAATGAGAAATAATGCAATCAAAGAAATATTAATGCAATGGTGGAAAGTATGCCAGATGATTAGCAGAAAAAGTGTTGACAGTGCCCCAAATATACTTGGAAAGACCACCAAACCACATATATAGTGGCTAAAGATATGCAGTTCCAAAGTTTGCAAGACATGTAGACCAGAATATAGCATCAGAGAAACAACAAGTGTTTCTAGACCATTCTTGTCTAAAGGAATCTCTTTCTCCATTTTCAAGAACTCATCTAATGTATATACTTCACTATAGACACATTGTTCTGGTTCATCCTCTGATGGTTTCCAGAACTGTTAAAATCCTCTCCAGTGAATTTTTTTGGCATTAACACTTTGAGCCACTAATGTGAAGGCTTCAACAATGTCATGATGAAAAACTTGGAGAGTATATGCCTCCTGCTCAGATCAGTATTGTATCAAGTCAAAGGAAGAGGAATATAGACAGAGGTTTTCTTCTAGATATCATGGGTTGACCATGGAGGAAGAGCAGAATGACTGCTGCTCTTTGCTTGCAAATCACCAAAGTGCTTGTTTTCTTGAGATGCACTGAATCCTTCAAAATCTTCAGGCTCAAAGTCTGGAGCTACAATGGCAGTATACACAAGCTGATTAAGTGCTGCCAGAGTAAGATTTTTCCAAGTATTAAACCACATCACAAGGCAAAAGATTGAAGCATTTAGGAAAGGATAAAAAAAAATTGAACTTTTGGGCTTTTGTTCTTCCATACTCTCCACTGCTGTAGGACCAAAGCCAGCAAGAGGATTGCATTGCTCTGTATCTGCATCTTCATATAGGATTGTAGATGCATCAGCCACATGATGAATAGTGAGATCTTGGTCAGGATTTTTGGGTAGTGCAGTATGATATTGTTGAAACAATCCCAAATCATCAAGTTCAGTATCAAATGGTTCTGGTGAAGGAGGTTGTGCAGGAATAGGCTCACAATCTATATGGCAATACTTGGTTTCATAAAGCTCAGCCTGGGATTGGTATTGCTCAGAAAACTGCTCATATATTAAGAGGATTTTTGTAAAGTGCAACAATAGCCTTGTAGTTGATGTCAGGAAATGCAGCATCACATTGAAGATGGATGACATAAAACTGCTGCAAAGGGTGAGGAGGATGTGGTTCTGATGGTAAGAAGTCAATGAGATGAACTGGAGGTTGACAAGTACATGTTTCATGTGGAGGTATAGGCAGATCATTGGGATCATCTATAGAAGAATCCTCCTGAAATAGCATGACATTTCATGAAGCAGGTCTGGAAGCAGGTGCAGAGTCAATCACAGGTTCTAAGTCCTCATCAATTAGTACAGCTCTTGGGATGAGCTAGTGATATTGGAAGTATAGATGCCAGAAACATTTATAACCTGAAATTCCTTCAATTCAAAGTACTTACACTTTATTTCTGACTGCTTGATTGTTCTTGACTAGTAACAACTGTTTGCTTTTGCTAACTCCATCAAATCTGGTGATTTACAACAGCCCTAGTGTCTTGAAGGATTGTTTGCAATACATACAATTGAACATATTGTTAAAAACAGTTAAACACACTTAGTGCCTTACATAGGAGCTGAAGAAGAGGGGGGGAAGGCAAATTGATGGGTTGTAAACTACTTATAACCCTGAGTACTATAGTAGAAGAGCTCTTAAAACTAAATATGGATAAGTGAAATTCTAACTGTGATTGTTTACATATATTGCCAAACTCTGACTGTGATTGTTCTCATACACTGTCAAAACTATAAACCTTATTTTTTTTTGAGAAACTTGAAATATAGCTGTACTATAAGTCTTGAATGTTGTATGAAAGTATGTCAGCATCCATAGAAAATATCTTGCTTTCTAGTGGTAAGTTGGTGAGAGTGTAGAGCTGCATGCCATGGGAGGATAGGAGGATGTTGAGAATTTGTGTAGCATTGACTGAGAATGATGAAACCTGATCTTGGAATGGCATGGCATCTGATCTGGTGGAGAAATGATGTATAGCTATTTATACTGATCTTGTGCTGCAGATCTCAACTTGACTTGATAATTTTGTAGCTGCATTATAATTTAAATAAAATTTGACCTCACAGTTCTTATTAGTTGTATATAAGTTTGTAAGATCCTCATTCAAAGCTTGACTATCAGGTGATGAACCCTATAATATGGAAATTACTGGCACATAAAAGTTGTCTCACCCTCAACATTTTCTGTTGTCACATGTTTCAAACTTTTTATTGGGCACAATTGACTCATCATTACTTGGAGGACACCTCTTAGAACCTCAAGTGAGCTGATTGACTTTTGTTATCTTAGTACCAACCTCTGAGAATATATTGTAGACATCTTGTTGAATACAAAACTAGGTTCTCAGTTTGTATGACTAGAGATATGATATGTACACTCAATGAGTTGACATGTGACTCCTTCATGAGGGCAATTCAGACTCAGATGTGGATGCATTGACTTGTGTTCTTCATCTTGATACTATACCACCATGCCTAATAAGGCTCCTCACCAAAAAAACAACCTACTCATGCTAGACCCTGCAATGAGGTCTTTACTTGGGACAATTTTATGGCAGTGCTCAAAAATGGGATCAATACCAATAAGCTCCAAGAGAACTGTAAGTACTATGTTCATCTTATATCTTCAATATACTGATGAAGATTGCAGTAAGGGTCCTCTGGCACCTTTCTATAAAGCAGGAAAACTGATCCCTTGCCTGGCCTACTTCTTCCTGAAATTGTACACAATGTATGTGCAGCCTTGTGCCTTATGAGCATATTGACATTCTGTATATTACTTCACATGGTGTATTGGATAGCAGAGATGAAGAAGTCAAAAGTGAGAATGAAGATGGAGTTGATGATGCAGATAGAGTTGACAATGATATGAAAGGATGTGACAAGCTTTTATGGGTTATGCATTTAAAAAATTATATGCTTACTTATCATCTATAGAAAGAAGATAAAGAGGATTCAATGCAACACATTTGAGAAGATTGTTGCTTTTGACCCATGTATCCTAAAATATCTTATGAACCTGTGCAAGGCAATGAATGGGGAGAATTACTACAAAAGTAAACTGAGAAACTTTGTTGCTGTGGTATGCATACATTGGCAACATCACAATTGAAGTATTTATTCAGTTTCAGAAAGGTTCCACAAGTGCTCAGATATGCAAAAGGTGAAGGATGGTATTATCATGCTCATAAATAGTTCCTTGCTCAATTACTTTTTCAAAAGCCTGAAGATGCCACTGCCCAATAAGAAATCAGTACATAGATCTAACAACCATGAGATGGGATTGCTACTATGTCCTGCAAAGCATGCATGGAACTACAATGAGGTGTGAGGACATTCTTAATTGTAAATATCAACTAATCATCCATTCTAGATTCTGCCAGTTACCATGCAACAGAGAGGTTGAGGTTGCTGCACATGACTTCCACTCTTTTTATATGATGAGACACAATACCACACAGAAGATTTCACTGATTCAACCAATTGCAATACTAAATCTGAGCTGGACAAAAATGAATTGGATCACCTGACAAATGGACTGTGCTGAAGACCTCTCCTCATCAGTGTACATCTATCCATGCATTTATATGTTCATACTAAGCTCTTCTTAGTGTGGCCAACATATGTTGTTTGGCTTGAGGATTGATCAAGCCAAAAAGCATGCAACCAAATGTGTAACAGAGCACCCATTGCTTCTCTACTTAAACTATTATATTATTAATTCTATTATTAATATACTCATTGGTAGCATCACATGATGCTACCTATAAATACTATTACTGTAATTATATAAGGCAACACCTTCCTTCCTACTTTGTAGAACCTAATCAACTGGTTTTGAATTATGGAGGGTGAACCATAAGCAGCATGACTTGCAATGAAAACATTACATTTTTCAATTCAAACACAGCAATGCCTAGCTGCAAAAGTAGCTAAGCATATAGCAATCTAGCAGTTGCTGGGTGAAGGGATAATCCCAACTGACTGTCAGGTTCCGCTGACAACGGGGGCTCAGTACACTGGCGAGTCCTTACTAGGTGGACATGATGTCCTGCGCTTATAACCAGGCGTCCAGAGTTGGAGCGGAGGTGGGGAAAGCTTGCGAGGGGGTCCCTAGGGAAAGCGGCCCAAGCAAGTCCTGAATGGTCCGGAGGAGTCTAAGACCAAAGGTACTGGTCGTTGACCCAGAGCGGGTGTCAGGGCTAGTTCGTGGGCGCGCAAATAGATTGCGGGGTAAGCAGAGGCTTCTCGGGTGATGGGGGCGGGGTTGGAGCTGGATAGGGGATTACCGGGGCTTGATGGGTCCCGGGGCCGAGTGGGGAGCAAGGGTCAGAGTTGTCGTAAGAATGTTCGGGTTGTGGCGCATGCACAGAGTTCGTACTGACGTAGGGAGCAAGGGGAACTTAGAGGAACAAAGGAAATATGTACAGTCAAGACGAGATAGAGACGAGACAAGACTGAGGAGAAAAGATAGATTCGAAACTTAAAAACAGAAACAGAGACAAGACGAGAGATGAAACATAGGAAACTGGTAAATGTAATATCAAGACTAAAGTTCGAGGAGTTATTCTATGACTTATATACTGACTACTGGGTACCTCAGAGGGTGGCGGATATGGTGGCGGGAGTCAACGGAGCTGTGCGGAGTTGATGGGTGTTGGGTACAATCCAAGGTCAGGCCGCAGTGGTATTCTGATGGGATCAGTTGGGGGCGCAGCCGCTCCGGGGACGTTGTGATACTCCGGGATGGGTTGGGTAAACTAGGGTAGGGGGTTGGGGACGTATGACGTGGCCAGGAACGGTGGGGGAAGGTTTCAGGGGGAGTGTTGATGGCTACGGAGAGGGTGTTGGAGTTGCCGTTGGGGTTTGCCGGAGAAGCATCGGAGTTATCCAGTGTGGGCGCAAAAGTGTGGGCGGGGTTCAGGGGAGTTAGATGGGAAATCGGGAGGGGTTGGGAGCAGTGTCTAGGGAGTGGGTCATGACATTACCCCCCCTTCAGCATTGAGACCCTTGAGATGCGGGGAGCAAGTCGGGGATCGGTAGGGCATGGGAATCGAAGTTGATCAATATTGATCAAACCGCAGCAAGTGGCGGCAGCATGGGGAAGGAAGTCGAGGTGCGGCCGCCATTTGTCAGGGGTTCCTTCCTAAGTTATCAAAAGGGGTGGACGCACCCGGGGGTCCCCCAGCTTGTTGTAATGTCTTCTTCAGCTTATTCTCCCACAGCATCTAGGTCGCCGTCCCCGCCATCCCAGCTGTTGTCTTCTGAAGATTCAGAGGGTTGCTGAGATCGCCGTCGGGTCGAGGCAATGTACTGCAGTCGTGAGTGCAGTCTGTCTCATGTACCCCAGAATACTGATTGTCCCTTCGCAGAGTTGTCCGCAGCTGTGGCTGGTCCCTCAGGGCCACCGTCTGGCGCGGACACGATGCAGCCATCGGCAGGTGTGGCCCCTTCTACGTGCTCCAAGTCTGGCATTTGTCTGGGGGTGGTCCGGCTTGTCCCAGAGGGTTTGAGGGTGGTACAGGCAGAGGTGACGCCGGAGCAGTTTGCTGAGGCGGTGGGTCGGGCAAGGGGTCCCCCCACCCTTGAGTGGTGTCAGGCGGCGGCCCTGGTGAGTGGCTACTTAGCTTTATGTTTCCCGGACCAACATGCCCCTGCAGTGTGTGTCTTGCACCCAACAAGGGTAGCAGTGTGAATTTGAGGAACCTGCATTGGGGGTACAGCAGGACATGTCGGTGTGCCTTCCGTGCTGTTTGCGGCACGAGAAGTGCTCTGTCACCCTGAGTTGGCAGGCTGTCTGCATCGCGGTGGAGCAAGGGTGGGATTGAGGTTGGGTCGCAGCACAGCTGGAGGAAGGGTGGAAGGGCAGGGTGTCGGGGAGGGGCTCTGGGGCTGGGGAAGGGGTTAGCGCGCCTGCCATGAAGGTGGGCCCCCTGCGGGGTGGATGGAGGGAGGGGGCCCCTTCCATGCAGGAGAAAGGGAAACGGAGAGCATCCCCTTCATCCGAGGTGGGCCCCAGTAAGTGGGTGCAGGGCGAGCAGGTAATGGGGGGCCCCCCTGGTTCCGCGGTGTACTCCCCTACATCTGGAGCCCCCATTGAGCAGTCCGTGGATAGGTCGTGGTTGGTTGCAGAGGCCTATCTGCGGCGCCGGGTAGAGAGCTTGGAACGGTTGTTGGTCGCACGTGAGGAGGAGATTCAGGGGGTACGGGAGGAGAGGGACGGGGCTCGACGGGAGTTGGACGGGGTTCAGAAGGAACGGGACTTGGCATGGAAAGACAAGGACGTTGCCATTGGGACTGCTGCGGAGCGATTGTCTTGTCTGCAGGAGTTGGAGGTGTGGACGGTGCATTTGCAGGCGCAGGCGCAGGCGGCGGAGGTGGTGATGCAGCAGGCAGGAGGCTCAGGGGTGCGGGAGACCCAGCAGGGTTCCAGTGCTGGGGGAGTCCAGGCAGCGGCGGAGAGGGCACGGCGGCAGGAGAAATGGCTTGCCAACGAGGTGGCCTTGGGCCGGCAAGGAGTGCTTCGTGAGTGGTTTCCCCGCTTCCCGTCTCCTAAGCACTGATTCAGCTTCCATAGACTTGGCCAGGGAGCATCGCATCCTCCTTGACGGAGCGTTGGCAGTGCTAGGGTCCATCCATGATGGGTTGGTGAGGATGCCCGGGGACCTTCCGCCGGAGTTGGGTCAAGGGGTTACGCAGATGGGGCATCTGTTGGCAGGGCATCGGCGGAGGGTGACGGCAGATTCCGGGGTGTGGTGGGAGATGGCGACGGATGTGGGGGAACCACTTCCCAGGCAACCCGAGGTTCTGGTGGCGGTAGTGGCACAGTTGGAAGTGTTCATGGTGGGAAGGGTAGCGGGGTAGGGTTGGAGGAGGAGGGGGAGTGAGGGGAACTCGGACCCCATCGTTGACTTGTTCTCTGCCCATTCTTGTTCGATATATATGTACACCACTTGTCTCTATACATTCTCTTGTCCTTGTGCTGAGTGTGGGAAGTTTCAGATAGAGCGAGGAGAGGAGTAAGTGAAAACACATAGGAGAGTACTGGTGGGAGTTGAATCCCTGGTGAACCCAGAGGCGGGGGTTATGCCCACTATTGCCATCTGTGTTGGGTCAGTCCTGGGGGTTCCGGGGCTTGGCGGGATTTCGTCGGTGGAAGTCCCGGAGTTCATTGGGGGCTCTGTCGAGGTTCTTTTGGGGTTCCCACGTGTCGTCCTCAGGTCCATAGCCCTTCCAGCGGACCAAGTACTGGAGTCGGCCGCGGACTATCTGGGAGTCAAGGATCTCGTTGACCTTGTAGTGATACTCATCCTTGACTTTGACGGGGGGTGGTCAGCTGGGGCGTTGGCCGGGGAAGGGGTCTGGAGCATGCCTTTCAAGGAGTCAAACGTGGAACACAGGGTGGAGGCCCTTCAGGCCCGGAGGCAGGTCGAGCTTGTAAGCGTGGGTGGAGACCTTCCGGAGGACCTTGAATGGGCCAAGGCGTTTGTGGTTGAGTTTGATGGAAGGCCTCCGGGTCTTAAGATTTTGCCGGTCGAGCCAGACCAGGGTGCCGGGGGGCCAGTCGGGGGTTGGCTTGCAACGGGCATCAGCGTGCTTGGAGTAGGCTTGGTTGGCGGTGTCGATCTTGTCCCGGAGGAATTGGTGGAGGGATCGGAGGTTCTTGGCGACTTTGTGGGCAACGTGGGAAGGGATGTCTTTGAGGGACAGCGTGAGTCGGGGATTGTAGCCCTTGTTGGCGTAAAAGGGGGAAACTCTGGTGGCGGAGTGAGGCATGTTGTTGTAGGTGAATTCGGCGAGGGGAAGCTCCGCGCGCCAGTTGTTCTGTAAATAGTTAACGTAGAGGCAAAGATACTGTTCTAACGTCTGGTTTATGTGCTCAGTTTGTCTGTCGGTTTCCAGGTGGTAGGCGGTAGAGAGGCTGGTTTTGATCTCAAGCGCCTCCACAGCGATTGCCAAAAATGAGATACAAATAGGGGTCTGCGGTCGGAGACAATGTTGTTGGGAAGTCCGTGTTTGGAGAATATGTGTTCAAGAAATAGTTTGGCAAAATCCGGGGCGGTGTTGGTGGTGTGGCAGGGGATAAAGAGGGCTTGTTTAGTAAGGCAGCAGATGACGACGAGGATTGCGTCGAAACCTTCGGAGTCGGGGAGTTCAACAATATGATCCATCAATATTGAGGACCAGGGGCGGCGACTGATGGGGAGGGGTTTCAGTAATCCGTGGGGGCGATGGCGGGGTACTTTGGCCCGTAGGCAGGGTTTGCAGGCTCTTACGTATTGCGTGACGTCCTTCTTCATTCCTGGCCAAAAATAAGTCCGGGAGATGAGTTGAAGGGTCTTACGAATTCCTGGGTGCCCCTGGAGTTTGTGATTGTGGTGCTGTCGGAGTATGTTGAGGCGAATGGACTTGTGGTCTGGGGCATAGATTTGTCCACTCCGGAGCAGGAGGCGGTGGTCTGGGGATAGCAAAAAGGGGTTGTCTATGCTCGACTCGTCGGGGTTGTTGCAGGGGTCGTGCTGGTTGAAGAAGGGGTCCGGGGGTGAATTCCTGATTTGCTGGAGGATTCCTTCTTCGTTTAAAATCAGCACAGCATGTAGATGTTCGGGTGGGATTACCACTCAATGGTTGAATGCATTTTGTTCGGTTTCAAATGATTTCTTCAGATACACGTTGGGTCTTCAAGTGAGGGCATTGGGCTTTGCGCCGAGTCACCCGGGGCAGTAGTGAATAGTAAAATTGTACTCCGAAAGGGTTTCGGACCATCAAGCTTGGTGGCAGCTGAGCTGTTTTGTGGTCATAAAATATTGCAGGTTGTTGTGATCAGAGTAGACTTGGATGCGGTGCGGGGACCCCTCGAGGTAGGCCTGCCACTGATGAAAGGCTTCAACAATCACGAGGAGTTCCTTGTTGTAAATGTCGTAGTTGAGTTCTGCTGGGATCATTGATCGGGTGTAGAAGGTGACGGGGTGGAGATCCTTGCCCCCCAAGTTCAACTGGGAGAGTATCCCGGCGATAGCGTAGTCGGAGGCGTCACATTTGAGCATGATCAGTAGGGAGGGGTCGAAATGGCGGAGGACCGGAGTGGAGGTGAAGGCCTTCTTCAGGAGGAGGAATACGCTCTAGCACTTGCTGTCCCAGTCCCAAGGGGTGTCCTTCCGTGTGAGTTGGTTGAGGGGTTTGGTGATCCCGGAGTAGTTGTTGATGAAGCGGCAATAGAAGTTAGCAAACCCCAAGAATGACTGTACCTCCTTGACGTTCCATGGGGAGGGCCAGTTGAGTATTGCATCAACCTTGGCAGGGTCCATGCGCACACTGTCGGGGGTGACGATGACTCCGAGATATTTGACTTCCACTGTGTGGAATGAGCACTTCTTGGGTTTAGCGTGAAGGTGATATTCTCGGAGTTGTTCCAAGACACAGTGGACATGCTCCGAATGCTCCACCAGCAAATTCAAGTAGATCAGGATATCGTCCAAATATACAATGACAAAGATGTTGTTCATGTCGTGGAAGATGTCATTCATGAAGTACTGGAAGGTGGCGGGGGAGTTAGTCATTCCAAAGGGCATTACGAGATACTCAAAGAGGCCGTAGCGGGTGCGAAAGGCAGTCTTCCATTCATGTCCTGGGGCAATCTGGACGTTGTTGTAGCAGGAACGGAGGTCAATTTTTGTGTAAATCTTGGCACTGTGAAGACAATCATCAAGGTCTCCGATTAAGGGGAGGGGGTACCGGTTCTTTTTGGTGACTTTGTTGAGTCCCCGATAGTCCACACAGAGTTGGAGGGATCCGTCTTTTTTCTTGGCAAACAGAACCAGGGCGCCAGCTGCGGAGATCAAGGGGCGTATGAAACCTTTGCCGAGCATGTTGTTGAGGTATTCCTTCAGGGCCTGGAGCTCGATTTTGACATGTTGTAGATCTTGCCAAACGGGGGTGAGGTACCTTCTTCAAGGTCGATCTGGTGGTCGTAGGAGTGGTGCGGAGGAAGTTCCTTGGCACTTCCTTCGGAGAACACATCAGCAAACTCATGATACTCTGGGGGAACTACTTCAGATAGGATCTGTTCCTCCGTCTTGCTTTCTGGCGCGGTAGTCCCTGCACAGAGGTATGCCTCGGGTAGGGCTGGCATGACTTGTAACTGGAAGGTGGGGGTGCCTTCTCGTAGGAGGCGCGCAAAGGGGACGGCGCTGATGATTTTAATGTCAAGGTTTCCGGAGTCAATGGGGTTGGGTACCATAGGTGTAACAGTCGGGTCCAGGGTGACGTCGAGATCAGAGATAGACTGGAAGCAGAGGTGGATGGCGGCTGCTAAGCTTGCTTCGGGGCCGGGGAATTGCATGGTGAGGTTCTTCCAGTTGATGTCGGGATTGACGTCTCGCAGCCACGGGAGTCTGAGCACAATTGGGGTTGACGGGGGTAGTTGGGTAACAAGGAGTCGGGCCTGGAACTGCAGGTCATTATTGAGGGTGAGGGTGTTGTCGTGGTACTGTGTGATTCTTGTCATGGCAGGGCTCCCGTCGAAGAGTTGGAGCTCGAGGAGTTTGTCAAGGTCATTGCGTCAGAGGTCGAGTTGGTTGCTGACAAAGACACCAGAGGCACCACTGTCTACAAGAGTGGGGAGTACCTTGAGCGAGCTGCCAAGTCGGACATAGATGACAAACGACCATGCAGACCTAGAGCAAAGTTGCGGCGGGGTCTGGGGTTGGTTGATTGTGGTCTCAGAGTTCTCGGAGGGGGGTGAGACATCAAAGGGTACCAGTCCAGAGTCAGTGGGGTTGTCCCGGTCAAGGCGTAGGGTGAGACTGGGCCAATTGATGCCAGGATTGGTGGAGTGGAGCCATGAGAACCCTAAGACGACGGGGGCAGAGGGGTGTAATTTTGTGACAAGTAGTCAGAGTTCTTGCTGTTGTCTGTCAGCAAAGGTCAGGGTCGTTTCTAGGCAATGAGTGATGTCTCCTGCTGGGGTAGAGTCTCCGTCAAAGAGTTTGAGGGGGATCGGGGTGGGGAGGCGGCAGAGGGGTTGTAGGGCAAGCGCCACCAGGAATTCGTCAATGAAGTTATTGGTGGCGCTGCTGTCAACTAGTGTGGGGACAGGTTTGTTGGTGAAGGGGAGAGTGGTGCAGAGGAGGAGGTTTGTGGAGGAGTGGGAGGGGAGGTGTGCTGGGGGGTTATCCGGGGCGAGTATCATTGCGCAGAGGAGTGTGGCTGGGGCAGAGAAGACGTCGGGATATGGTCCATGGTCTAGTGCATCTTCCAGACCTAGACCGCCAACTCGTTTTCCGTGAACTGGTAGTTACAGTCCTCTCCATTGATCATCCACATGGCGCGTCCCATCACCTGTCGTTTAGGACAACTGCGAATAAAGTGTCCCTGCTCACCACATAGGATGCACGCACCCTCCTTCCGTTGTTTCTCCTGTGTTTCCTCTGGCACGTTGATCCACGGGCTGTCCTGGATTCTGTTTGCGCATAGGGCTTCTTGATCGTCGGCGGGGTCTGGGATGTTGTCGCAATTGTCGGGGTTGGTATCCAGGGGTACTGGGGTGTCATGGAGGTCAGCAGCGTTGAGCTGGGCAGGTGGGTGCTGCCCCGGGGGTCAGTTGGTGTTGGGGACTCCTCGGCCCGGAGGGAAGCGGGGTGTGGGGTTAGCAGGGTTAGCGGGGATTGAGGATTGGATGCCATTGGTTGCTCCGGCCTGCCAGTTGGTGTTACCGGAGGTGTTCCAAGAGGTCCAGGGCGCCGTGTTTTTGCTGTGGTCTTCCCAGTAACGTTGGTCGACCTGGGTAACGAGCGCCTTGTACCCGTCGTAGGTGGTTTGCTTGGGCGCGAGGCGAAGGACGTCCTTGATCCATTGGGGTAGGGCACGATGGAGGGCAAACTGGAGGGCGTTGTAATTCCAGCCGGTCTCGTAGGCCTCTCGTTTGAATCATACAATAAAGGTCGTGAAGCATTCGTTGTCAGCACATTCAGAGGTTGAAGAGATTTTCCTCCACCTCCACTATGGTGTGAAAGACGCCAAACTTACTCGAGAACTCTTGGGTGAAGGCGAGCCAATTGGAGAGTATGGGATTGTTTGGGTCAAACCAGAGTAGCGCAGTGTAGTGGTCGAAGGTGATGCCCTGTAAGTATGATGCGGCGAAGGCTACTTGTGAGCTCTCAAGCTGAAAAGTGATGGGCTTAGCTTGGAACATAGTTAAACACTGAGTCAGGAAGATTTGCCACTTCCGAGGGTCGCGGCCGGTGAAGGGTTCGGGCTTCTGGATGTTGAGTTTACCCTCCTGGGCCAGTGTGTCGCAGGTATTGTCCTGTGAATTTTGAGTTCGAGGTGGGGGTCCGGCGTTGTAGTAGTAGTAGTAGTGATTTCTGTTTCCACGCTGGGGGGGAAAGTTGTCCATCGCCGGGCCCCATCCTCCCGGGGGTCCGCCATTGGGTGGTCCTCCACTAGGGTTTTGACCCACGCTACCCAGGGCGGGTCCTGGGGCCCATTGAGGGGGTCCTCCGGGGGTCGGGGGTCCAAAATAGTTGGCGTCGGTGGGGGGATTAGGCATCGGAGCGGGGGGGGGACAAGAGGGGTTGGCGGAAAAAGGGGGTCCCGGGGCCCATGGGCTGTCACGGGGGAACTAGGGCGTTGGAACGGGGCGGAGGGGCATTGATACGAGGGGCATGGAGATCGAAGTGGGGGGGTTGGTCTCGTTGAGGCCCGTTGCGCGGGGCGTGTTTGTCAGTGGAGTTGCCCGGCTCATCAATATAGGAGAGGGTCCTGTTATCATCGTCGACGCATAGGGGCAGTCATTGGGAATGGAGTTTGGGGGCGGCAGGTTGGTCCCAGGTTCAGAAGGCGCTGGGCACGGAGCTGGCCTGGGGCCGGGCGGAGAGAGCCAAGGTGTGGGCGGCGGGTTGGTCGAACAACCCCCCCGCGGGGTTGAGGTTCCTCAAGATGCTGGAGGCCGCATTGAGTTCTTCCTGCTGACGGGGAACGGAAGATGGGGCTTTGTTTCGTGTTCCAACAGGTTCCTCGCGTTGCATGTGGAAGGAGCAGGCGGGATCCAGAGGGTCTTTGAAGGGGCGGGGGTTCGGGCTAGTGTGGATTGATGACGGGGGCTCAGTACACTGGTGAGTCCTTACTAGGCGGACGCAATGTCCTGCGCTTATAACCAGGCGTCCAGAGTTGGAGCGGAGGTGGGGAAAGCTTGCGAGGGGGTCCCTAGGGAAAGCGGCCCGAGCAAGTCCTGAATGGTCCAGAGGAGTCTAAGACCAAAGGTACTGGTCGTTGACCCAGGGCGGGTGTCAGGGCTAGTTCATGGGCGCGCAAATAGATTGCGGGGTAAGCGGAGGCTTCTCGGGTGATGGGGGCGGGGTTGGAGCTGGATAGGGGATTACCAGGGCTTGATGGGTCCCGGGGCTGAGTGGGGAGCGAGGGTCGGAGTTGTCGTAAGAATGTTCAGGTCGTGGTGCATGCGCGGAGTTCGTACTGACATAGGGAGCAAGGGGGACTTAGAAGAACAAAGGAAATATGTACAGTCAAGATGAGACGGAGACGAGACGAGACTGAGGAAAAAAGATAGATTCGAAACTTAAAAACAGAAACAGAGACAAGACGAGAGACAAAACATAGGAAACTGGTAAATGTAATATCAAGACTAAAGTTTGAGGAGTTATTCTATGACTTATATACTGACTACTGGGTACCTCAGAGGGTGGCGGATATGGTGGCGGGAGTCAACGGAGCTGTGCGGAGTTGATGGGTGTCGGGTACAATCCAAGGTCGGGCCGCAGTGGTATTCTGATGGGATCAGTTGGGGGCGCGGCCGCTCCGGGGACGTCGTGATACTCTGGGACGGGTTGGGTAAACTAGGGTAGGGGGTCAGGGACGTATGACGTGGCCAGGAACGGTGGGGGAAGGTTTCAGGGGGAGTGTTGATGGCTACGGAGAGGGTGTTGGAGTTGCCGTTGGGGTTTGCTGGAGAAGCGTCGGAGTTATCCAGTGTGGGCATGAAAGTGTGGGCGGGGTTCAGAGGAGTTAGACAGGAAATCGGGAGGGGTTGGGAGCAGTGTCTAGGGAGCGGGTCGTGACACTGACTCTGTAAAGTTCATGGAACTTTACATGATCTTTTTAGTGCAGGAGGTAATAGATTACCTCCAGCAAAAAAAAACTACAGGATTCCCAGGCATCATATGTGCTCCTTCTCTATTCATAAGTGGGGATTTTTTACCCCCCACTGTCACCAATCAACAAAGTATTGAACCTATTTCAGGTGCTGCAACAGCCTGGTAAAACACCACATGATTATGCAGCAAGGCAGGCTGCAGTAGCCAGTGTGCAACATAGACCTACAGGGTCTATGTAGAGGGCATTGACCAGGGAAGACAGAATTGTTTTCACTTTAGGAAATGTAGTGTGTTTCCTGCAAAAAAGGTGTCAGAAATATATTTTTCAATTTCTGACACTTTTTTCTGAAGAAACATGCTAAATTTTGTGTCAGAAAATTGCAGTAAATATATCAAATATTCTCTTAATGTTTCTTTTATAGAATGATAAATTTTTCTGTGTTTTATCCAAGAAAAAATAATCAAAATATTTAAAATGTTCTTGATGATTTTCTTGAGAAACACATGATATGTTTCAGCATGTGTTTCTCAAAAAACCTTTGTCTTGTTCTTAGTGTTGTATCTTGAGGAACACTCTGTATTCTTCTCAAGAAACATGTGTTGGCATAACTTACAATACTTCTCAAGAAACATGCAATAAAAAAATGTTATCATATTCTACAGAAACAATCTATAGAAACATGTGTCACATCACTCAGTGCACAACCATCAATTTGCTCATCAAGACACTTAATATGTAGTACTGAGTGACGCAACATGTGTTTCTATAGATTGTTTCTGAATATTATAACATTTTTTTATTGCATGTTTCTCAAGAAGTATTGTAAGTTATGCTGACAGGTGTTTCTAGAGAAGAATACAGAGTGTTTCTTAAGATACAACACTGAGAACAGGACAAAGGTTTCTTGAGAAACACTTGATATGTTTCAGCATGTGTTTCTCAATAAAATCATTAAGAACATTTTCAATATTTTGATTATTTTTTCTTGGATAAAACACAGAAAGATTTATCATTCTACAAAAGAAACATTAAGAGAATATTTGATATATTTACTGAAATTTTCTGACACAAAATTTAGCATGTTTCTTGGGGAAAAGGTGTCAGAAATTGAAAAACATATTTCTGACACCTTTTTCTCAGAAAACATGCTACATTTCCTGAAGTGAAATTTGCAGCAATTCTGCAATGGTGACATGGAGGACTTTGAACAGTCCTTTGTTGATGATCAGGGAGTGATGTGCAGCTAGAAGAGTATGTTCTGCCTGAATGGACCAGGCCAATAAAGACAGAGGAGCAAGATTCTTGCTCTCCACTGGTAGACAAATGCACTAGAACTGGGAATAGCCCTGCAGTGCATCATCAGCAGGCTAATCAGGGAGGGAATGACCCTCTGAGCCAGTCTGGCTACCAGATAAGAGCTGGAGGTGATCCAGGGTGGGGCTCACCTGGAAGTGATCCTGCATCTACTCCATCCTCAATGCCATATTATAGACCACATGGCCCAGGAGGAAGTGGTGGAGGACCTGGAAGAGGACTGCCTTTTTGTGGTTGAGGGCCATCACTGCACCTGGTAGGGGGCCCTCCAGACCCAGAAGGACCAGATAATGGTCTAGTGGGTGATAAAGACAATAATGTAGGTTTGTAGAGCTGGAAGGAGGAGGACTACAGTTCTCCCTAAGAGATAGCTGCAGCACTTCTCAATGCCACCACAACACCATGGACAGTTTGCCACTCTGGAAGTGGAGGAAGCCCATGAGTATCACCACCAGAAAATGCACAATTGTATAAGGGCAGTGATGGAGCAGTTGCTTGTAGTCTGCCTGACAATTAAAGAGGGACTCAAGCCTAGGAGGAGTGACCCATTGAAGACAATCACCCTCTATGCCAGGTCTGCCAAGTTCAGTGAACTTGAAGACTGACTAATGAGTATCTGCATATTTTATACAGTAGCCCAATATGGTTGGGATGGGTGCAAATGCAAGAAAGTTCTAATTCTTATGGACTTCCTAGCTGCAAGCATGCTGAAGTGGTACCTACAACATGTAATTTATAGTCAATAGGGCCCAGTCCCACTGGTGGTTCAAGGATGTAATCCTTGGATTGTACCATCAACTTGTACAACCTTAACAATGCAGGATGCCCATAACACATTTTGCAATGTAGTGTATGCCACATAGAGACATATATATGTAATGTGTCATAAAGTACAGCAGAGCATTCTTTGTGTAGTATTCTATGTTGCTGATGGAGTCTGCTACACCATAGTAGTATCCACATGATATAGCATATTATACAGGTGCTGTGTAGGCTATACACTGTGCCATATGATACATATTCAGCAGAGTCCTTTGACCAGGATTTGTAGCTGCTCATATGACCAGGTCCATTGCAATTACCTTTTGCAGTGACCAGCCTGTTTCACCACTGAACACTACAATCTGCTGGTGTCAGCAGACTGGCCATTGGTCAACCACCAGCTGGTTCTCATGACTAGCCACTGCTGCTTGTGACAAAATCCACCTGCAAGGATGTATTTGCCCACTGCTAGCTAAAAGCCACTGAGAAGACTGGGTGTGGCCAAAGCCAGTACTATTATTGGCTACAAGCTGCTTAAATGAACACATTTAGCCCAGACTCTCTCCTGAAAATATAGGAAAAGTGATATGAAGATCTATTCTAACTCCAGAATTAACAATCAAAGAACAGAAGCACAGCATTAATTATCTTTGGCAGCCATGAAAATCTCATCAAAGCATCAAATTCTTTGGAAGCTGCAATCTTCTTTAGCAGCCATACTACTTTTGGACAGTACATGTAAATCAACAGAAGCATGTGACCCTATTTTTCAAATTCTTGACTTTCAAGTCCTCTTTCACTCAACAGCCACTGCTCAGCATTATCCACTCATTACTGTCTGCTATGCCATGTCTACATCCACTGAGGCCCTTTTTCAACAGCTCTATGACACTGAGAACTTTGTGTTGGTCTATGTAAGGGAACAACCCTTCTGTGGGTAGTCCAACCCTATTTTGGGCTTAGCCCCATTGTACATTACCAGACTGGCCACCTGATCTACTTCTTATTCCCCTTTCATCTTGTACTAGTCAGCCCTTCATAGTCATCAGACTCTATTTCTCCTTTTGATGTATTGATAGTCATTACTGCTTAGCATACCCAGGCTGCCTACTACATATAGCATTAGTTATAGCCTAGCCACAGATGTAGTATTTAAGCCAGTTGTGAGGATAGAATATCCTTTAACCAATCAATAGCAGCATTCCCCAGGTCTATCCAGTGAACTGATTGTGAAAACCCCAGTGTTGTTACCTTGCTTGGCTCACTGCACTTGCCCCTTAGTTACTGTTCTGCTCCTTCAATGCTTGCTTGCCACCTGTGCTAGTCTGCTCTTATTGGGTTTATCCATAGTGTTTGTTCCCCTCACAGTCTCTGCTTTAAGGGAAGACTTGCCTGATCTCCAAGGTAGGGCCAAAGGATTGGTGAGCAATCCTACTTGTAGGATAATATGCAACACTCACAGACAGAGTGTTCAAGAAATCTTTGTGGAAGCAAATTTCCCAGGCCAAGGACAAACAACTTCCTCTGGAGGCTAGAAAAAGCCTCTTCAATGAGGCCCTCCTCTGACTATCAGGCAAGTTGTCAGATACAAAGGCAATTGAGGAGTTGAAAGGAAAGGCACAAGTGTATTGCAAGGAGTCACAGGAGAAGGGGAAGGAAACCCAGGAGGTCAACAAGGGCCAGGCAGCAGCAAGAGTAGCAGGTCTGTATCTAATGTTGAATCTGTCACCTTCAGAAATTTTTCAACAGATTTCAGCAATCAATCTGCCAATGCTAGCAGCAGCCCCAGTGGTACTAGTGGGTCTGTTGTCCTCAGCAGGTCCCTCATTGAAACCAAGTAGATTATTGATGTTGAGTCTGTTATCCCCAGCAGAGCAGCACCAGGCTGGCCCTGGCTGATTAGAAAGGCTAGAAAAGCACAGATTTCTCAACAAGAATGGAGGAAATACACTGCCCAAACTCCCCCTCATAGTTCTCTCCCACCCACCCATTCCAAGTATGAATCAGTCACTTTGACTTTGGATGAAGACAATGAGAATGATGAGAATAACAACAATAATTCCAATGATGAAGAATGCCAGCAGAGTGAAGTCACACTATCAATGAGGCTAGGGAAGTATCTCATAATGGCACTTCCATGTGCAGGGGCACAGCTCCACCCCCCTTGCTGATACTGTCAAAAGGAGGGGCTGCAGTGTGTCAAGACAAAGGGAGGAACCTCATGCAATGCCTGCTAGCTTGTCCTCAAGAAGCCTCACAGCATCATGAGGGATCACAAGGAAGAGGTCCAGAAGAGCAAAGGCAAGAAGGAAAAGAAGGAGAAAAGGCAGAGAAAACACAAGCTTGCTGAGTATGTCAATGGTAAGTGCTGATTTCCTCAACTGAAATAATTTACTAACAACAGATAGAACCAACAACATGGGTTGCTGGGCCATCCACAATCTGCCTGGCAGATATACTGGTGGCCAGCAGAAAGGGAAGGGGGGAAAGGAATGGGCAGATCCACCAGCAGTCAATGGCAAAAAGAAAGAGAAGGAGTGAGAGGCCCCACTGACAACCAGTGGAAAGGGCAAGGGCAAGCAGTGGGCAGATCCACCCCTCCTTACCAAATCCATTGAGGCCATCCTTACATGAGCTATGGCAAGGTTAAACCAATGGCTCAATTTCATTGATGAAGGAATTGAGGTTGTATTGGAAAGAGACAAGGTTTACAGAGATGGAGAAGATGCTCTGTCAACACAATACCCTGCTTAGAGCACTTGATGAGCACATGGACATCATGGACATGAGTGTTGCAGGAATAACATCTGACCTAATGAAGTTGATATTGTTGCTCTCCAAGGCATAGTTGACAGGATTTAAAACCAGCTTCAAATCTCTTCCCCACCCATCCAAGCAGCTTTTAGCTCTAGCAGCGTTCCACCTGCACTGGCACCTACTCTTGCACCCATTGCTGAGGCAGAAGATCTCAACAAGGATAATATGGTGGAAACTGGTATGGCAGAACAGTATGTGGAGTACATAAATATAGTAGGATTACAGCAGCAATGTGGCCTATTAGTACTGCATTGTCACTTTGTATTACTCCTATGTGGCAGTTGTAGGTTTGACTTTTAAAGCTGGCAATTTCATCTTCATTAGGTTTTTAACTCCTGTAGCTACAGTACATAAATATAGTAGGATTACAACAGCAATATGGTGTATTGGTAATGCATTGTCACTTTGTATTGCTCTTATGTGGCAGCTGCATATTTAACTCTTGTAACTGGCAATAGATATCACAACCTTGTTTTTTTTTTTGACCTTTTGTTGAACACATGCAAGTTGTTTCATTAAACAGGATGCCTAAAATACAATTCTGTTACAACAGCAATGTGGTGTATTGCTACTGTGTTGTCACTTTGTATCAATATTATGTGGCAGCTACAGATTTGACTCCTGTAACAGGCAATAAGCCTCCTTGGAATTTTCCCACTTTTTCTTTGGGATTGTGTTAGCTTTTCCTTTTGGTGAACATGTGCAAGTTGTTTCATTGGACAGGATGCCTAAAATACAATCCTGTTACAACAGCAATGTGGTGTATTGGTACTATGTTGTCACTATGTATCAATCTCATTTGGCAGCTGCAGGTTCAACTCCTGTAGCTGACAATAGATCAAAATCCCTGTTTGTTATTTCCATGGCATTTTTTTTATTTGTAATCAATATGACAGTTCTATGGTCTAGTGGAATTGCCTTTGAAGCTTGTAAGCCTTCCTTCTTAGACTCATGACCCCACATGAAACAGTCTCCACAGTGGGAGCTACTAGCATGTTACTCAGTGGACTTGGTGCCCTGATAACCAGATTGTGTGGTTTTGTCTTATTTCTCCCCTTATTTATTCTCAACTTCTCAATGATCATCCAAGTATGGTTCATCTCAAATCATACAAGGATTTTCAAGTAAGCTATAGAATATTTTCTTGTCTTTCCAATACTTATGATTTAATGGAAATGTAATATTATGTAATATGATTTTTTAATTTGTTTTTGGAAAACAAGGTTGTTTTTTTGATCCTGAAAAAGGATTGAACAACTTGATTGTTCTCATATTGCATGTAAGTTGTATTGATTGTTTTTATCATTGAGTGAGACATGAACTTGTGATATTATCATGTCAAGAAAGAAGTACCAGTCTATGTGGAAGGCACAGATGTTTGCTTGTATGATTTACTGACTAATCTGACTCTGAAGACTCATTGAAATTATCAAATTTACCCAACCTTTTGTACTCTTCAGTTTCAAAGTTTTTTGATTCTCCTGCCTCTTTGACATCTTTAAGATGATCTTGTATGAAACTGAGATCATGATTCATTTCCAGACTGGACAGGTCTCCTTGTTCAAAGAGGGTCTGAATCCAAAAAAACCCTTAATTGCTGTCTTCAGGGATGATGCAAAACATATGGATGCCAAGAAAGTTTTGGTACTCTCAATATTAGTCTGGAAATTTCCACTAGAATAGTCCTTTTTTGATTTCTTTTTTGGCTGGGATTTATTTGCTCTTGCACATGCTTGTTTTCCCTCTTCTTGTGGACCAGAAGAATAATCACAAAGTTTGTCAACTAGAGCTTGATGGGTGTTCAACATTCCAAGATGTTCCTCATGAGAAACACAATCATCCAAAATCAAGTTAGCTGGAACTTGCTTGATGGATGATCATCTGTTTAGACATAGAGATGAATATGATCCATGTAAGAGGAATTCATGCTTACTCAAAGTCTCCTGCTAGACATATTCAGACATTCAGAGTTGTTCCTATCATGTTCAACTCTAGATTGGCCCAAGCACTATGAAATGTATTGCTGGTGAAAAGTGTTAAATGGCATCTTTTGAGACCTTACATTGACTTACAGATGTCTCTTCAAATTGTTTGTATTGGAAAAAGTTGGTAGGGATGAGATCACAATGTTGATATAAATAGCATCAATGACATTGATATCTTTCATTATCTAACTGGAATGAAAGATAAGAAAATGCATTGGAGTATATAAAAATCATGACATACTTTATTGGCTTGGATGACTCATTCCATCAGCACAGGATTGACAAGAAATTCTAGAAATGCTTGTCTGACACCTTCTACTGGTATTTTTAAGAAGTCATTCTCAATACTCTCCACATCAGTATCACTGGACAATGCAAGTTCATTGACTTCAATGAAGAATGAGGATTCATGAGGTACATCTACTTCCAGAACAGGAACAAGATCACCAACATGAATGTCAGTTAATTGCTGGGTCAATGCCATGATGCCAGAGTCCAGTTCCAAGTCATCATGATCATCAAAGTGAATGGGAAAAAACTCTTCTACATAGTTGATAGCAGAAGCCTAACATTGCAGAGCATCATCAGTGTTGTCCAGAGGAGGAAATTGTGCTTCTCCATTCCCTCAAGAATCCACAAGGGAGGAATCTCTTCAATATGATTCTTTTCTTGCCCAGTAGCTAATTGGTATATTTTATTTGCTGACCACAAGATGTGACTATAGGTTTTAGCCAATGCTGTATATCCTTCAAGATAAATGTCCCATGTTGCATCAACCTCATTCTTAATAGCAATAATCTCTGGGAGTTGCTATATACAAGTAATTAAAGGAGAAAGTAAGACTTTGATTGAATTCTCACCTCAACAGCATTTTTCAATTCTTTGTCCTGAATTGCTTTAGAACCTTCATCTTGAGAAGGACTTTGGAGTCCCTGACAGACCATGGCTTTGATGGCACAAGAAGCAAATGCATGTTTGTTTGCTACTTCCTATGAAATGTTTTGGCTTACTAGAAGAAAAATAGAATTTCAGCAACCAACCTTGGCAGATGCATGAATGCCCTTTATCTCTCCCAAGCAAAGCATGACTGTATTAAAATTGGTGGTATTTTGTGAGTAATGTTTTTCAAAAACACCACCTGTCCCATTTCAGAGTTTGAACAGTATGAAGGACATAAGCAGTATATTCATGGCCTGATTGAGTCATAGAGATAGAGGCAAGTGCATACTGGATGTGAAGAAGGAGATTGGAACCTGAGTGTTATTATTGTTATTGATAGAGGCAGTACAGATCTGATCCCAAGAATGTTGACTGGGCTGAAGGGGACCAAGTATGATTTGCTGAAAAAAGACTTGTAGCCAGATGTTTGAAAAAGTAGATGTATGCATGATGCACCCATGTGTATGGATTACTTTTAAATGCCCAGTATAAGTGCATAAACCCACAGTCTTCCTGTGCTATGTGTCCTTTATTGTAGTCCTAATGCAAGAGATGAACAAAATCTTGTTGTGTGTTGATATTGAGTTCAGTGGTATCCACAGTGTCCAATATTGTATGAAAGTGATAGTTAACACTAGTTTTGTCTTTTTTAGAGCTACTGATAGAATCATTGATATGTGTGAGGATTTCTTTGAGTTTCTTGCAAATTTCTTTGAGGCTGAGGATTCAAGAGTTGATTGTTTAGGAAGAGGCAGAGGGTGAGATTGGAGAAGCAGTAGTGACAAGTCTATATAATTCATTAATCTTGTTGCTGATGGACATGATATGTGATCAACAGGTCTGATATGATCACAGGTATTGATAGGTCAACAAGCTCATGTGCTCCAGTAATCATGTGATTGCTAACTTTTGTGACTTTTTAATTTTTCTGGGATTTGAACCCAGAGCACATATGTGGCTTTCATCACTGTAACTCTGGGTTCAACCCCCATGTTCCAAGCCATTTTTTTATTTTTGTTTAACTAACACCTGCAAGGTTTTTGTTATTGAACCTTATTGGAGCTACTCAGGATTGCTGGAATAAAAATATACTACAAGCAAAAAGGTTGCACCAATGGAAAGTCCTACCAGAAATTGCACTGGAAACATCCATCAGGAACAACAGAAAGTGAGTTCTGCTGGAATAGGCAGTCATTGTACTGGAAGCATTTGTCAGGAACAATGGAAAGTGAAATCTGCTAGAATAGGCAGTCCATCAATGATGCTGGGCTGATTGAGCAGATTTGTTGTGAGTACTACTTCTTGTTGGAGTTGTAGATTGCTGGATAAAATGAGCTGCATCCTCTTTTAATCTCTCTGCTTGAGATCTCCTTTGTCTCTTGGAGATGATTGGTAGCAGGTCAGGTGATGCCCTGTGCTTCTGATGTGTTGGTTGATAAGATGGTTTTTCCTCTGTTTCTATTTCATGTGTGTCCTCTTCCTAGTTGAGAATTTCAAGAACAGATCTAGGAACTGCATAACAGGGAGACCCATCTGCTGGGCCATTGATTGCAGTTACTAAGTTATTCCATTGTCTTTGCTGTAGCTGTTGGATAGTGGCATTGTTGACAACCTCAAGACTGGATATCTGGATGACATTGGACATAGGTGCAGTGCTGGGTTTGTTGGCTGAATCCACAGATACACCACCAGCATGGCCAGCTGGATCCAGCACTACACTGGCAGCATTGCCTGATGGATCTGGTTGGCCTACAATGCCAGGATTACTGGATGAATCAGGTTGGCCTACAATGCTGGCATTGCTAGCTGGATCCATGGTTAAAATGCTAGATTTATGAGTCACAATAATACTGGGTTTGCAAGCTGAATTTGCCAGCTGGAGAAATTACTGCCCTATCACCACTGGATGACCCTCCTTTCTTGTGAGCTGCCTTACATGACACAGCAGCAGCAGCAGCCCTCTCTTTCATGGTCTGCATGGGTGCCATCTCAGCAGGAACTCTGTCCTGATTGTTGTTGAAATAAATTGTCCACTGGAAGGTATCACTGGATCCATGTTCTTCCTGACAATCTCTCCAGAACTTCAGCAGGTGCAACAGCTCTGACCGACTGAGATTGTGGAGACTCTTGAATTCCAGTGATTTAGGAAGATATCTTGAAATGATGAACTCTGTACAATTCAACTGCACAGCATTGTATGGAGCAGATTTGTAATGGAAGCCTGAGGCAATTTCTGAGGATTTTTGAGTGAGAAAGATCCAAAGAACCCAAACACCAAATTTACTATAATGGCTGTTCAAGTAGTCTTGGATGAGCATATCCAATTCTGGCTGAGTTTGAACCATGTTGCTTGGTGGATGTGGTAGTATTGGAGAACCATCACTGTCTTGCTCAAGAGGATCAGGACAAGCAAGGACAGGAGTAATGTCCTGTTGCAAGGTGACATTTGTTGCTGTATGCATGCCCAGGAGAGCCAACATGTAGTCCACCATTTTCTGTTTGAAGTCACCTACAAGGGCAGGAAACATATTTTTGAATGAATACTGGTTAGTCCATGTCAAGTGAGACATATTGTCATGTCTAGAAGTACAATGTTGTTAAAAAAGATCAAAATCTGGCATAACATGCACCTACACCCTAAAAGTCATCCCTTATTCTGCAATCCAACCTACAACAGTCCAGCTCAACATGCCCATTTCCTTAAAACAAAGGATGTCTGCATCATCAACCTGTTGCAAACCATATTTGTCTGCCTTTCTAAAAAAAAACATCAGAACAAATCATAGGATGAATAGTGGACACTGGAAGCTGGAGTGGATGGGAGACCAACAGTGCTACATTGGATGGAAGTGAGGATTGGACAGATCAGACAGCAAGCACCAGATAGCACATTATGTAAATTTACAATTATATTATTAATATCAGGTAGCACCACATGATGCTACCTATAGATACTATCTCTGTAATTATGTAAGACAATGCCCTTACTTCATACTTTGTAGACAGAATCAACTGGTTTTGACTTACATTGTGTGAACTATAAGCTGTGTGACCCATAACAGAAACATTACATTGTCTTTGCTCTGTTTACTTATTTGCAACCTTGAATTCTCATGTCTAGTGCTTTCTGACTTGCCTTATTTTTTGTTGTCTTTCTACTTTTGTGCCATTCTCAGTCTTGCATGTTTACTGTCTTATGACTGACAATTTCTCACATGTATACTGTATTCATTTAACAGTGCTTTATTTGTAACTTTGTATGATTACTATACAACTTTTCTATATACAAATGTCTGGATCAATAGACTGGAATGTAAGGAACATATCATTAGAGCATTGTGATAATACTACTGCAGGATATGTCTCCTGAGGTATGGTAAAGTTCAGTCTGGACTTATCCTGGGGCAGGAATCCCAGATCAGACTCATTATGACAGGAGGATATAATTTCAAAAACATGCTTCATGACTTTTGCATCACTCTAGACCCATAATAAGTTTAAATTATTTTTTCATCTCCAGAATGAGTTTAAAATGAGCACAAACCCACTTCCATGATATGCCTGTACTATATAACTTATACATTAGTAGGATTATCTTGCATGAGTGGTCCTATATGCCCATGTTTTCTGAGTGACTTTTTGTTGATGTACCTGAGTACAAGCAATTGCAGTGATGATGCCACTGCCACAGCTGTAGAGTGTCCTGTAACAGGACTCAATGTTGATGATCTGTGTCACAGAGACCATATGGAAGAAATAGAGAACAAAAATTGTATGAATCCAGGGACTAATAAAGGATTTTTTAAAGGTTGGAGGATTATTCAGGGAATTTAGAATGAATAATTAGAAATTACCCTTTGCAGATTCCAGTTTGGATTAAAAGAATCCCCTTCGGTTTGGGTATAACAAGGGGTTATTAATCCATGGCCCTCTGCATTCTTGATGGGGAAAGATAAAGGAGAAGATTAAAGAATATATTAGTCTTATAGAAAAAATTTCAAAGTTAAAAGGAGAAGAAAAATAGTCCTACTTATGTTTACCCTTTTGGTTTAGAATAAAAATTTAATTTTCGATTAGCCCCCCCCCCTCTTTTGTTGTCGGTTATTGGTATGGATACGGAACTGTTGCTGCAACTTGAGAGACAGGAACTTCGGTAGAAGGGCTGAAATGTCTGTGATAACAACAGCCATGACCAAATTGGGCTGGTCGGCTCCCGTAATGCGCCGACAATTCCCCGTCAAGAATGCCTCGACATCGAGCTTACCTGATAGACTAGCTGTGCATTGGAGAACACTTGCCCCTGAGAAGAAGGCTACGACTATTGAAGACAAACATCGTACACTGCCGTCTACAGTATCTGCAAGAATTTGGAGAACAAGTGATGTGGTAATTGGTAAAGTCGAGATCCTCGATCACGCATACCTTCAAGAGAGACCGATCCAAGGAATGGGAAGTTACTATTGCATCCGTTTCTGGAGATTTTGGTCTTAACTCTGAGCAAGAGAGAGCATTCAGAACTGTTGCGAATCATGCATTGTGGTATATGCCAGACAAGCTAAAAATGCATGAGGGGGATGAGGGGAACAGGCAAGACACATGTGCTTAAGGCTTTGATCAAGTTCTTTGAACCTCGAGGTGAATTTCATAGGATAATAATAGTTGCACCCACCCACAGGAACAGCCACCTCGCTCATCCGGGGTCAACGTACCATTCCATGTTCGGAATAAATGACCTGACGGACATTACAAACTCAAATGGCCCAGATCAAGTCTAGAATGACTGGCATAGAATACGTTTTCTTCGGGTTTCGATCTCCACAAAATCTGTCTTTCGCACGTCCTCTTCTGTTTATCATGTTTGATGTTTCTTCCACAAACATATCCATAAATATCAAAATCATATTGTCCAGTGTGCTTTGACGACTGTACGTACGCATTACAGTACCATTTCACATGCCGGTTTATTGATGTGACAGGTGCGGCATGATATCATGACAGTCTTGACACTGGAAAGCTTTTGTGGTGTGAGGGCAATGCCGAACACATCGATCTGAATACCTGTAGGGAACGAATCACGAGTATGGTGCTATATACACGCGTAACATGACTACGGACACAATAGTTTCAACAAACAGACGGGCGTACAGCACTGTTTTCCTTGATCTCAGAATTGCCGTGCTTGCCAACGGCCCATACTTGACGGTGGTAAAATGGCTACAGGGTGGTAACCCGGCACACTTGAACCAGAGTACCGGAAGGAGTATCCGTGATCCGCCTACTTAGAGTATCACCCCTTGAAATAAAAGCACCGGCTTCACCCGGCACGGAATACACCAACAACAACGGCAACCAACATGCTGTATCATTACGTAAGGTGATGTAATCGAGTCTTGAGACGATTTTCAAAACCATATCAGAAATTTAATATGTCTTCCATACTTCGATTGCGCATTCGACACCCGTGGAAGGGGTCACGGCACCTTACATAATGGTTTGTTGAACTCAAACGTGCGGTATTCTTAATAGATGAATGACGGCAACCACATCTACTGCTCCATCCTATGTCGAGCCGAGATGCAAAATATAGAAAGTATAATGGGCATAGCTCGGACAGAAGACAATACTATACTTGCTTCTGAGCTTACCAGACATAGCTCCTGCTTCATCCCAGACCCAATCTCACTTTGTTTGGTTAGGTCCTTGATATTCTACTCACTGCTTCATCCCAGACCCAACCTCACTTTGTTCAGTTTGATCCTTGTATTTCTAACTCAATGCTAAATTCCAGACCCAACCTCACTTTGTTTGGTTAGGTCTTTGTATTTCTAACTCAATGCTAAGTCCCAGACCCAACCTCACTACATTTGGTTAGGTCTTTGTATTTCATCAACTCAATGCCAAGATCCAAACTTAACCTTAGTTTGTCTTTCATGTTATTGATAAGTGTTCCTCAATAAAGTAATCAAGATTGTCATATTAATGGGCTTTCCCACTCATCTCTTTCATTATGCTGACTTTGGTCTTTCTTTTTTAAATCAATGTGTTGATAGTCCTGTCATTGGCAATGTCAGTAAACATAAGTCTTTACTGTGATTTCAATTATATTTCACTCAGTCAAATGAACTTTCCTTTATAAGTATTCCATTATTTTTAACATAATGCTGAAATCCAGACCAAACCTCACTTTGCTTAGTTAGATTTTCAATATTCCAACTCTTGCAAGTAATTATCATTAATAGATCATCTATAATATACTTGAACATTTATAATTATTGATCAATCTAAGTCTCCTCCACGTTCTATCCCCTTATTACTCATGCACTTTGAAGAGCATGTTGGACAATTTTTGGACACCAAAATATACTAAAGAGAAACAAATTAGGGAAAGCAGTCTGAGTAATGAGATATCTACAATCTCATTTATGGTATCACTAAATGGTACTAATACTTAGCAATCAGGCCTTTGACATCACTCATCTGTTGTCTTCAACTTGATATATCTGACTATACAATCATCTGATCACAAACTATACACCTTCAAATCAAAAACTCTGTAGATCCTCAGAAACAGGATGTAGCCTATAGCTAGTAGCAATTCTGTCTATTCAAACATAGATATATGTCATAGTACTGAGCAAAAAACCTCCTATTCCAGTTCCTTAACAGAAGACTATCAACTTTACACATCCTATATTAATACTGCCTTCTGAAGCTTTTTCCATTTCAAAGTAATCTTAAATCTCTTCACCAATAGTAGCATAATAAGTTATTTCCACCATTCTTTCCTCAGAGGCTGTCATAATGTAGTCAAATATTTATTGAGAGCAGGAAAAGTTGGAGATGATCAGGAGTAAGTTGACCTCCAAGGTATAAGAACTGATTACTGTAAAACTATAAGAATTCATACTTTCAAGTCTGAACCATACACTTTGGAATCAGAAAGCCAACATACAGCTAGCAGCACTCCAGTCCAAGTATAGCCTCACTTTGTTTGATTTTACAATTCAATGTTGGTACCACCTAACATCACAGAATACACTTCCAAGTCAGAGGCTATCAGCAATCAGACTCAAGTCAGATTTATAGTCAAAACATAGTGTATGCCATAAACCTCTCAAAGTCCTTCAGGAACCACAGGTTGCCTAGGGATATACACAGGGCAATCATTCTCCTTTCTAAAAAATAAGTAGAAGCTCTTAAGAGTCAAAGAAACATCTTATGCCACTTCTTTGGCCATTTTTGATCATAAATTCATTGTTCTGAACTTTTTTTGATAAGAAATACATGCATGGGACATGTTCCTTTCCCAAAGAATAGCCAGAAGTGTTGCTTGAGGAGTTGCATTAAAAGACAGTACAATTTCACATAAATAAGGCTGAAAATAGTTAAATATTGCCTGAAATATCAAGTCTGGCACCTTTCACACATAGTCAAAGGGTGGTTCATATCTATCAAAGTAGTCTACTATAATTTTTTTTGGAAAAAACCTGGTCCAAGTGCAAAAAACAGCCAAGTTACCCAAAAAGGAAGGTTCTTGGTCAGCCTTACTAAGCAGAAAAGTCGTCGCATTTTTCCCAGGAGTCGTCCCATATATTATAGAAGAAGATATAGAAGAAGATATTATAGATATTAATATTATAGATAGATAGATGAATGACGGCAACCACATCTACCGCTCCATCCTATGTCGAGCCGAGATGCAAAATATAGAAAGTATAATGGGCATAGCTCGGACAGAAGACAATACTATACTTGCTTCTGAGCTTACCAGACATAGCTGTCGAGCGTATGAGCCGGACTGTTGAGTATAAAAGCTAGCCTGCATGATGAGCCAGGTATAACCATTGTCCAAAGCAATTTGAACAGTAACCAGTTTGTCTCTTGCAAGCTCAAAGGCACTTTTATCACCATGTTTTCCCGCGTCTACGCCCACGTTTCCGTTCTCATTGCTGCAAGCCTCTACTCGGGTGCGGCAGAATTTTTTGCTCGTCGTCTTTGATGCCATGCTGACCAGTTTTCATATTTGTCTCACAGCAAATGCAGGTCTACTTGCTGTCAGGGATGATCCTGTATGCATTCGTAGCTACACGGTGGTGTCTGGGGACACCTGCGACGCCATTTCCGCGGCACAGAATACTTCCACGTCAGTGTTTTTCCTGAACATTCTCAAGAAAAGAAACTTAGTATAAGTCCCCTGTTGATAGTTTTCAGCTTGCGCACAACAATCCCATTGTTGGGACTGATTGTAGCGGCCTTCAGCCCGGCCAGGTTAGCAGCAGTACCCATTTCGTTACAATATAATTACTGACGCGAGATGACTTCTATAGGTTCTCTGCCTGGGTTTTGAAGGACAAGATTGTTCCACTGTTCAGGTTGTAGTCGCAGGTGATACCTGCAGCAAGATTGCCACGAGTGCTAACGTCCCGCTGGCTACACTCCTCGCAAACAACCCTAACGTTAATGCCGCTTGTACGAACATCTACGTAGGGGAGGTAAGTTTTGATGATCATTAGCATTAGCAAAGTCCATAGCACGATTGCTGATGCACGGATACGTAGGTCTTGTGTACTGCGAGTACAGTCATTGACTATGCCTAAGAATCCTGAATTCACCCTGACAAACTTGAGCTTTGAAGCTTGTAGATATCAAATATCATGTACCATCATATCTGTCTGACTGCGAGTGCAATTGACTCCTATTGACTCCTACGTCATCTGCATCCCACTGTCGACATGTTGTACCGGGACGGATCTTGTATTTTCATTAGGTGGTGGAGTGTTGCCTTGAGATGCAGTATTTCCGTTCGTCTGCAGAGCCACGGCGCTTCTCCATGGTTCGTGTGGATGGTAAGTAGAATTTATATCCACACTTCCTGAAGAATTCAGGGCAGGCACATCGGAAGATACAAGAAAGGCAATACTCGAGTTACCGAGGGAAATACATAGCAGGACGAGTGGTAACCGATATTGGCCGACTTTCGGGAAACCGCGGGTGAAGAGCCTGAAACCATCGTCCAGAAGTTGTTACTGATTCATTGATGTTCTATTGTTGGCTGGGGCATCCGTTATTGTCAACTCGAATGGCTGGATCATGACTCCGCGTCTCTTTGTCGAATCCTGAGTCAGTTTAGAGCAGCAATGCTCGTGCCTACCGTAAATGATTCTATATGACATAGAAGTTTTGAACAGAGTCAACGCCTCAGGCCTCATTCTCAAATTTAAAGGCACCATTCATCCATGTTACGAAGTGTAAAACCATTGAAGTCACGCGAATTAAATGAAAATCAAGAGACCGAGAAAAGGAAGATACAAAATCGCATATATTTAGTATTTAGTATCGGAAAGCAGGGGACAAGCCGTTATGAATCTAATGATTATCTGATTGGTCTAAATCCATCTCAAACGAGTGATTTGAGGGTGGGACGGCCAGAATGATGGAGCACTGAGCAGATGAGTACTCGTATGGGAAAGGCACAGGCGATCTTTTTTATGTAGGTACATAGAAACATTAGGAAGATAAGTCTAATTCCTGGTTTACCAAAAATCTCTCTGTCCTTCCGTCCTTGTGACCTGGAAAGTGACTTGAAATGCTATAGGGGATACGATGAAACCAGAAACAATTAAGAAATAGACCGGACCTTCGCTGTCTATAACATGCTACTTTATGTGGACCAATCCCTCGAAGATAACCTGAAAGCGATCTATGGAAGAAGGACAATAAAGCCGTTGCTGGAGGATAGAGAACTTGATATTGATGACATCAACGGCCTGCCCTGTGGCACAACTGTGATCGAGAATAGCCGATATCAGCTATCAGGATACAGGAGATATGATACTCTTACGACATGTAAGACTTTGGGATCCGTTTCCTAATATGGATGTGCTGTTAGGAGCACTGCTCCGATATATACGCAGTCCAGCCTATCAGGACAATTTATAAGAAGCATTCCCTATCAGTGGAACTCAACATACCTTTATTCTGCAGATACTTGTCCATCGCCGTGAATGCGAACCTCCTGATTTCTCTCTCAAGCAACCACACATCATCACAAGTGATTACACCACAGTCGTGTAGTGTACAAATGGCCTCGAGAAACCAAGTGCGCGAGCTGAACTCGGCAGGATGTATATCTGATCCGATCTTGGGTATAGCAACAGTGTTGAACATAGGCAATAGACTATCCTGCCCAACGACATCCTCATATTGCCCAAGGAATCCCACATCAGCTAGACGAACGACAGCAACGACAAGAGGGGATGAAACGATATTCTTTGTCTCTGCTTCGAATCTCCAATGGTCAGCACCAGACGAAGGGTCATGATCGGACATGTTGCTGACGACATGAAAGAGAGTACCAGAGGAGCCTATGGGAGAGACGTTGGAGTTTGGGACAAAGAACGTCCAGTTCCACGATGCGAGATCGCCTCGATATGTTAAGACGGCGTAGAGGCGATTGGCTTCCAGCTCTATGGTCTCATGCCAGACAGTGGTGGTGCCGTCATCGGGCGGTGAATCAGGGGACTCCACTGTTGGTGTACTGGCGGTCGAAGACATGCACGAGACACTCCCTGCTGCTATGACTGTTAGGAGTATTATCTGGATCGACGATGTCCATGCTTGGTGAGGCCTCGGCAAGTCCCGTGATCCCAACGAACCTGGTGACAATTGAATCGCGGGAGAACCGTCGGCGACAAGTTGACTCTTTGATCCTTGTCAGTTTCTTCTCACAACCCTTGCTTCTCACAAAAACGGACAATATGCCAATATGGAGTTTTCTTTCATATACGATGCTATTGGTACGTGTGTGTAATTCCAGATGGTGCGTGACCCGGCTTCAGGCCGGCCGTCAGCCAGGCCAGGCTTGCTATAACGAGCCTCTATTTGTGGACCCACACCATCAAATATTCCTCAATAATGGGTGCCAGAAGATTTCGCCTTTACGGAATATACTTAACGGCCGTTGTAACGGTTTCTTTGCTTTCAATCATCATTTTACAGGTTACTTTGGCGATTCGAATTCGGTTTGGAATTTGTTGTAGTCGAAAGTATTACGCGTTTCATGAGGTCGACTTTTTGTAGGCTTCACCCCTCGAACAAACAAACACTACCGTTGAAAACTCACAAAAGCGGTCCGTCTGTTTGTTCTTCTAAGAGCCTTCTACAAGTGTTGGGATTCGGACCATGTTTCTTCGTCACACGATGAACTTACTCAAGATCTTTCAATCTACATTGCGTCGCGCCACCTCTCCATATCATTCTCGAGTCGGAGTTCCTCGTCTTTTTCCAATCACTGGCTTTCGAAATATTCCGCCTTCAGAAGTGGTCAAGGACTCCGAGGAGCGTTGGGATTGGTACACGCCCCAGTCGTTCTATCCCGTTCGAATCGGTGATGTCATTCATTCCAACTACCAAGTTCTCTACAAGGTCGGTTTCGGGACCACTTCTACACTTTGGATATGTCGGGATCTTCGGTTAGTTTTTTGTTGTCTCTCTTCCCTTCTAGGTTAAATCGATCGACTATTTTTAGTTCCAACGCATACGTTTGTATGAAGTCTATGGTCTGCGACTATTCCTCTGTTGGACGGGAGATTGAGGCGTACCGACTTATCTCTGAAGCTGTAGAGACCAGTAGGCTGGTAGGACAACGTTTCGTCCGGCAAGCATTGGATCATTTTGAAATCCAAATCGAGGACCGCCGCTACCATTTCCTCATTCATGAACCTCTCGGCCTCACTGTACATATGCTTGCTCATGATGTGGAGGACGGCGTTCTTTCCATTCTTTCCGTTAAATTCTTCGCTCGAGATGTGCTGAGGGCTCTGGAATTCATCCACAGTGCCCATATTGTCCACGCAGGTGATATCCTCTTATCTTCATGTCTCTGTCCCCTAATCTGTTCCTGATTCTAGACGTACAAGCAAAAAATGTTATCCTTCGGATAGCTGACGAATCAGTCCTCAAAGCAGGTGAGGAAAGTGAAATTGAACATCCTAGCGCCAGGAAAATCACCGAACAAGCTGCCGTTTTCGAAACACGACCCTATACCGGATCTGTGAAGCCTTGGATAGGAGACTCTGTCGTTCTATGTGATTTTGGCGAAGCGCGGACGGGGAAGGAGTTTTATACAGGGCTCGCCCAACCGCCCCCTCTACGAGCGCCCGAGGTCTCTTTTGGTATTCCATGGGGAACACCGGTAGATATCTGGAGTTTTGGATGCACAGTTCGTCTCATCAATGTTTCTTCTTTTTTATTGCCTAATTGGATGGTTTAGATATGGAACTTGATGTTCAGTAACCACCTCTTCCCAAGAGACAATTCCAGACCAACTAATGACAAACCAACTGTTGACAAAGACCAGCTTGCTTGGATGATTGCTCTACTCGGACCTCCTCCTCGACAGCTCATTGATGAAGCAGATTCCCATGTGCTCGAATTTTTCAATGAGGATGGGTCGCCTAAAGTGGAGATTCCAAACGAGACTCTTGAATCATTCTTGGCATCATCTTTGGATAGAGTTGGGAAGACCATGACACCTCAAGAGTCAGAAATATTTCTCGCTTTCATTAGAAGAACGGTGACATGGACGCAAGCAACACGAGCCTCTGCTTCCGAATTGCTCCATGATCCTTGGGTCACTTCCAGCCAATGAATTATCCCTTGATTGGGCAGCCAGGTGGCGAGTCTCTGTGGTACAATAAAAATGCTCTAATTATGGTACATTAAATAGGTTACTATACCTCATCTTTGATTAACCTTAAGCGCATAGATTATCAATACCATGAAACATTGAAAACCTTCTCAATTTGTAACATCACCTGTAACATGGATGATCACACAGTTACCATAGCACAACTAGAGTGACCGGCTTCACTGCACTGTATGAAATGGGAGATGATTGACCTCGGGGATGTCCCTTTCCACGGATTTTAGACATATTACCGACACATCTCAACCAAATAAACTGAAATCAGCATGTAGGCTCAGTGTTCAAGGTACTACTAGATAACAAATAGAATACAGCTTGATTCAGGTGAAATCATAGGTTGCTGTGATTTGACTGTGCCCTGTATCCCCTGCTACATACCCGGCTCAAAATCAAATTTCCTCAGTTCACTCAAAGGTAACTAAGATATCATCCATCGCTGATCATAGAGTTCGACGGTTCTCAACCATTGTCTCATTTGCTTGGGGCACATATTTAGACGTCTGAGGTATCTGTTCTGCTTGATAACTTGTACCCCAAGAGATACATTCGGTTTTTACAATGTTACAATTCAGTTCTCTACCTACGCCCCGTCACATGCTGGTAAGTGTTCCAGAAGTTTTTTGTGGCTGTGTAAGAATCTCGATAGATTTTGAATGAGCTATGGTCCGTGCCTGCTTGTTAGCTCTTGCTAAGTGTCACGACCCCCTTGATTCCCTGGCTCACTTCTCCTGAACAACCTCCCCAGAACATCCCAAACACCCGACCCCGCCATCAACCCCATCTAATTTGCATAAAGAGCCTTCGTCCCTCCCCTCTCCTGTTAGGGTGGAACCTCCGAACTCCGCACCTGTTCCACACTCACCCAAGACCCCCGGCGGCGCCCAACAAACCTTGTTCCAGCACCACCACCCTGCTGTCAGAGAATGAGTGGTATGATATACTGCATCATGTGTGTTTGGCTATGCCACCTCAAATATGTTTTCCTTTGTGCTTATCACACCTCAGTTTGTTTCACATTGATGTGCACAATACTGGGGTGTGTGGTCTTACATTACTTACATTTCTACATATGCTCACCATTCCACCTAGCATATATTGGCTTTTACTGAGGTGAGTAATACACAGTTTGTTCCACATTTACATGCACAATACTGAGCATATATTGGCTTTTACCTAGCCTACTTCAAACTATTATCTTTACCACACATCAACCTTTGACACCTGCTCTGGTCTCAGAACACATCCTAGACCCCAGAGGTACATCCTGTATCCCTGTCCCACACCCCAAACCACTCCAAGACCTGAACACCTTCTTATAAATACTGTAGTCAGTACCCTAGTCTTGATATTGCCTTAAGCACACATATGTTTCCCAACCTTTAGTTTGCCAGCACTATCTGTTTCCTGGCCTTGTCCATTTCCCAGCACTTATCTCTAACTATGCCTATAATTCTGAAATCTAATTCAATTGTTTACCTAACTCCAACAAAACTCCAGCTCAACTCCTAAGTCCTCTAACCTCCATCTATCTCTGGGCTTAGCATTATCACCAGCCCCAAACTTCCAGAATGTCCCATTCAACTCTTAAATTCCTATTTCTGCCACCTCCAAACTTCCAGATTGTCCATTCAACCCCCATCTAACCCTGACACTCTGTAAGTTGTCTTAGTCATCATAGTTTACCAACTAGTGGGTTTCTTGCTCTACAGTGAGAGAGCCTCCTGAATCAGCTGGACCTAACACTAAGACCCAGACCCAACCTCACTTTATTTGGTTAGGTCTTCAATATTTGAATTCAATGCTGAAATCCAGACCCAACCTCACTTTGTTCAGTCAGGTCTTTGTATTTTGTTAACCCAATGCTGGAATCTTCACCCAGCCTCACTTTTTCCACTTGGGTCTTTGATTTTTATTTGTAAGAGTTCCTCACTGAAATAAACAAGATTGTCAGATAAATGGAGCTTTTCCACTTATCTCTCTTAGCATGCCAACTTGGGTCCATCCTTGTTCTTCTGATGAATGTGCTTGTAGTGCTGTCACTGTTCATAAATGTAAGCCTTTACTATAAGTATTCCAATATTTTTAATTTGATTCTTTCATGAAGTAACATGAGGAGTGGTGATCTTGCTTGAACAATGTCTTTTCAATATTCTATCAGATCAAGATTTTTTATTATACATCACTCATCTGTCTCCTTCAACTTATTATATCTGACATATGAGCATCTAAGTTTCTCATTGACTTCATCTGTTTTACATGTGCTATATTACTGTAATTGAACTTTCTGCCTTTTCAAGCTGGTTCCATCCCAGGAAATCCATCATCCTTTTCCAGAAAATGTAGTGATGTAGTCAAATATCCTTCTCAGAATGTGCTTAAGCTCTATGTCTTTGTTTCAACTGCACCTTTGAGAAAAATAATAGGAATGGGTCATGATCAATTATGTTTCCCTACTTCTCAGAATCTATTTGAGCTCTATTTATAAGGGAATATCATACAGGTGGTCAATCCATGCTCACTCAGGTTAGAACATGCTATGCAGTCTATTCACTTCCCAGTGTCCAGGCTGTCCAAGGATGGAGTTGAATTTTTGAAAGCCAGCCAACTTACATAACTTTACACAAGCATTATATAAGGATTGATGGTACCCACTTCTTAAGATCCTTGTTGTCATATTATAGAGCACAGCCACTTTATCATATATATTATAGACAAGCTGTAGTCTGTGCTTTTGGCATGAACCTGTAGTTCTTGCTAAGGTCTAGATTCAACATCACTACATTCAGTTAGGTCTTTGTATTTTTCCAACTCAATGCTGAGATTCAGACCAGACCTCACTAGATTTGGTTTCACCTTTGTATTTTGTCAAATCATGTCCTGCCAAGAACCAGCCCCATTCTCACTTTGTCTACTTGGGTCTTTGGATTTTCTTTGTAAGTTCCTCAACAAATTAATCAAGATTGTCAGATAGATGGAGCTTTCCCACTCATCTCTCTAAATTGTTCTTTTTTCCCACTTATCTCTAAAGTGTTCTTTCATCAATCAATGTGCTTATAGTCTGTCCTTATTTATATTAGTAGATGTAATTCTTTACTATAATGTCAATTATATTTTTTTCAGTTAAAGAAAAGTTTAAGTATGCCATTATTTTTAACTTCATTCTTTCAGGAAGTAACATGAGAAGTGGTGATCATGTTCTAACAATCTCTTTAACCAGGTCTTTGATATTCTAACACAATCATGAAATCCAGACCAAACTTCATGTCACTTGGTCAGGTCTTCAATATTGTAACTCTTCCAAGTGATTATTATCCAAGAGATCATGTTTTATGTACTTGAAAACTTAGACTTATTGATGAATTTAAATCTCCTCCATCTTCCATCCTCTTGATTGTCATACACTTTGAAGAGCATGTTTGACAATTTTATGACACAAAGATATACTAATGATGAAGAGATTAGGAAGTAGCTGAGTAATTAGATATCTATAACCTTATTTATGATATCACTCAATGGTCCTAATGCTTAGTAATCAGACCTTTGACTTGATTTCTTAAATAACATAAGAAGTGGTGGTGATGCTTTAATAATCCTTTTCTAATACTCTATCTGATATCAAGAAACAACAGAAGCTCAAACAATTCAAGCAAGGAAAGCTGAGGGTTTGAAACCATATGCTATGGAACTAAAGAATATGTATCAAATCATGGATTATGCCTCAAAATGGGAAAAGGTACATGAACTGTGGAATGGATTGTAACCTTGCATTCAGCAAAAGCTATTTGATAACCGGTTTGACTGGGAGTGATTGGAGTGGGGCAAAATTGTCAACACCACTGAGGTGTACAAGATTGCTTGTGAAATAGAAATTGAAGATTCAGGATTGTATGGGGAAAACTCTATGCATAAAGGACATCAATTCAAGAGTGAAGGTGATAAAACTAATCACAGGGAAACTTATGCAAAGAATCATGTTTGTGCACCAAAAATACCATAGCAATGACTCAAAGAAGAGTGGAAAACCTGAAATTGATGATTCTAAGCATGGCAGAAAACATGGAAAGCCAAGAAATAAAAATTACCACCAAAGAGTCAACAAGCTTAGGTCCAACTGACTTATCAAATCTAAAGCTGCTAGATACTGAAAAGGTCAGTGCTTTGGATATGGAGAAATGGGGCACCTGTCAAGCAATTGCCTGGACAATGACAAAGTAAGCTCTTCTGGGTCAGGACCTCCTGGTGTCAGAAGCAATCACATAAATTTTGACCTCAATAAGATCAAGGAGAATTTGGGCCTCAAGAAACCACATCCAGATTGCTACCATCATGTTCAGGGACATAACCATCCAAAAATGTCCCTGAGGTCAAAATTACTGGATGTGATGTAGGATCCTCAAGAAACATGAGGAGCCACATATACATGGAAAACTCTGCTTTATTGAGCATGCTATCCACATGGTAAATGGGGATTGGATGAGAGAAGGGGCAAGTGATGAGGTTGTGTCATTGCACATCCAGCATCTAGAAAGAGGCCAGTTGCTCTGCTATCTAGCAGGGCAAAAATGCTCTGGATCTTCTGGGTCTGTTATCTTGATATCCACTTGTTGCTTTAAGGAGTTGGTAGAAGGGAAGCAACAACATAATGATAGGAGAGATGGTGTCCTCAAGCATGAGTCTGAGAGTGTGCACAAGGAAGCATGTTGCCAGTGGAGACTTTCACTGGAGGGGTGGTTTTGTATGTCTAAGGGGGGACTTATCATTTTGGTCATAGCATCAAGACTTGCAACAGATATATTTGATTCTTTGACAAGAGGGCAAAATGATTGGTACTAGGCAGCAGGAGCATACATGTCACTTGCTGCCTTTCTAAAAATCCTCCTCTCACTCAACAGGCACAACCTCCAACTCTTCTGCAAGCTCAGCTGAGGGAGCAACTGCAGAAGTATTGGCATTGGGGGAGAGGGCTCCTGCTGCATCCTAAACCACCATAGGTTGGACCAGCAGTTCCTTTTGCTCAGATGAGGAGAGATAGGGCACCTCTAATTCTTGGGGACAGTAATGGGAAAAGTGGCCAGCCAGTGTCAGCAAAGCAGGAGAGTGGAGGATCACTGCTTGGAGGCATCAATGTCCATGGGGACTTGCTGAGCTAGGGGATGTGTGGGAGGAGGAGCATGAAATGGAGTGACATGGAATAGGACAGGTAGGAATGAACCTGCTCATAAGGCAGCTAGAAGGCAGAAGGCAGTTGAGGGATGCTGTGTGACCACAGTTCATGCTTCAGCTCCATCAACTGCCACTGCATGCCACCTTGTACCAGGCGTCAATGCATTTGTCATTCAGGGTGCCCTTCAGCCATGCTATTGATACAATCCATAAGAGAAGGGTGAAGTCCAATCATGGAAGGTGAGGCAGAGCTGCAGGCCATCCAGACATCCAGCCTGCTTGACAAATGCATGGAACAAGTTGATATACTCATCTAGGGATTGCTTCTCTTGACTGTACTGGCCTCAGTCTCAAATGGCAGGAGCTGCAGTCTTTGGCAGGGTCAAGGAGGAAGAACTCAGCTTGGAAATCCTTCTCAAACTCCATCCAGTCCTTGAAACTGTTCACTCTTCCAGGGTGCTGGAAGACCTGCAATGCATATGTGAAAGCTCAAGTGGTCTTCATAGTGGAGAGGACCCAGAAAATCTTCAGGGAAAATGCTTCACCACTCAGCTGAATATAAGTAACACAGGACTGGAGAAAATGTTTCCCAGCCTTATGGTCCCCATTGAATATGTCAGGGAGTGCAGGGTGGGGAAGCTTTGAGTGGAGAGCTGAAAAGTCCAAGCTAGGCAGGCAATTTAGTCAGTTTAATATATTACAAGCTTGTAATTACAAGCAAATGACAATATATTATAGCCTCTGGCTTACAAGCAACTAAGAATTCTGCCTATTGGCAGAATTGAACATAGGCCCTGAAGCACAAAAATAGAATTTTCCAACAGCCATACCCACTTTCAGAGGCTTTTGATAGATCAGGCCATCCTCTAACTTAGAAGCCTGAATATATTTGCACTTTGCTTCTGGTAAGAGGTAAGTAATATATTATCCTGGCAATGTCTAGTGAGCTAGTTGCTGAAAAAACCTTTCTGCAGCTGCTCCTTAGTGGTTTGACATAATGCAGCAAGTTCAGCAGTGTGGAAGGTAAGGTAGGCTTGGGTAAGTTGTAAGTGTATTGCTAGAGTCAACAAATGACTGTAGTCAGTGTGAATAGTCAGATGTAAGACCCATTTTTACAAACATAAATTTACTTGATGTTGTCTGAGCCTGTGCTGAGAGCTGTAAGCAAATTTGTAAGCAAGTTCAAAGTACAATCAAACATACCATTCGAAAGCCTGCAAATGACCTCATCATTCAGCCTCCATTAGAAATCCATTAGGTATGTCATTTGTCAGCTACAACTACTAACCTGCAATGAAATTTACAAATAGCAACTATGTTCAAGCTATCCCCCTGAAAGCTGGGGCCTGGGTTGCTGGCTTTGGATTCCAGCATTCTGAGCTGGGCCAAATCCCTCACCAGGCCATCTCCCTTTGGCTTGGCCTGGCCTGGCTGACAGCTTGAAGCTAGGCCGAGCACAATCACTAAATGCCAGACATCGTGCATCATCCAGTTTGACACTTATGGAATGGATCTTAATGCATATGTATTTGATAACTAGCGACCTTGAACTGGACCTCGACATTTGTGTGGTTATTCAAACATAATAAGTTCCCCATCAGTATCCTTTTGACATACATAGTTTATTTGACTAGAACGACTCTAACACTCAAATCAGTGGACAACCATAATGCCTTCCAGCTGAATCGGACGGAGCGGAGGGGAAAATGGAGGTAGCGCTCACTTATTTGCTTGCTTGCTTGTTTACGAGAACACGAACGGAGCGGAGTGAGGAGTCTGCGTCCGCGGCACGTGGCACGGCACGGCGAAGCTAATCATAAGTCGCAGGTGCCGCTGGATTCAACGGAGGATACATATTCTGAAGTCGCGACGGGTGCCACGCGCTCGAGTCGATATGACACTGAATCCGAATTTGAGATCTGGATTTGAATTTGAAAATTCGAAAGGATCCTCACGATGCCTGAGACAGAAATAAAAGAGGACACTAGTATGTATATGGACGCGCCGCAGGCGCGCGGCATACAAGGCTCGCGCCTCGAGATGGAGAACCCGCTAGATACATATATACATATTGTGTACACCGTCATAGCGGACCACGTTCATCGTTGGCTGGTTTATGCGACACAGGGTCGGTCGAGGGGTCGATGGTACCTGGCAGTCAGAGGACGGAGAAATAAGGTGCAAGAAGCAAGAGGCAGAGCTTGAGGTAAGTTATTACCCATCACAATCAATCAATCAGTATCATGCTTATTTACTTTATGCCAGTTTATGCCATGATGGTCGAGAAGAAAGCAGGAACTGGAGATCGATCGAGAACAAGCACGAGAACAAGGACAAGGACAAGGATGAAATTGAAAGTGAAAGCGAAAGGAAAGCACAATGACGACGGAGCGGGATAAGAGCGGGATATGGATGTGGATGTGAAAGTGGAAGTTGATCAGTCGTTGTCAAGGTGTTCGTTGTAGCCCGTACATGTATACGCACACATACTCGACGTTTCGCCGAGAAAGTCGAAGGGCTCAGGTTCACAAGATGACCGACCGTACGTGCCGTCCCGTGCCGTGCTCAGGAATCAAGGATCAAGAAATGTCGTCATGGCGGCATATGGAACAAGGCTTCTAGTGGGGGCACGCTGGATGACGTGCACGCTGCACGCTGTTCAGGCTTGAAGTGGGAATTGACACCGTGACAGCAGACTTGTATCAAAGGTGGCTGGCGCACAGGACAACGGTTCGGAAGAACAAGGCACAGATTTGATTTCTGAAGGCTGCAGAAGACAAGGGTGATTAATCACTTGTTAATCACATCAGGACATCAGTATATGACAGTAGCAATGAGAAGTCGGGCAAAAACAAAAGTGAGAGCTAGGGCTTTCCCGCACCCGACAGGTTGTCCTCGGCACCGTTTTCCCGTTCCCAGCATGTTGTCTTTCGTTCAGAGTATGTATAGCGGTTTATGGGCGTCGAGTGTGGTCGTCCATTCATTCATGCATCCGAATTAGCCTGTCAGGATCCATTCATATGACCAGAACGAGTGCCAACAATACCCGGCTGAAAGCGTGAATGTACTATGTCTGGATCCATCAAGCAGCGCCTCGTGGGGCGCGCGGTCCGATCGCGCGTAATTAATTTTCCTGACCCTTAGGTAAGCACTATATGTTCCCTCTAGACTGAACGATTGTGTTGCGGTTGAAACTAACGTACTTGCTGCTGCTCTCTTTTTTTGTTCTTTCTCTTCTTTCTTTCCCTTTCCCTTCTTTTTCTGAGGTAGCAACAACGGTCAAAATGGGTGGTCTACTCCGTAAAAAAAACAAGCAGCAGCAGTTGAAGCCAGTGCTGCCTACACCACCGGCGTCCAATGTAACCACGACGACGACTGTGACACCGCTCTTTGCTCGGTTCGCGACAACGGCGAAGGAGGTACCGGATAAACCGCGCCTCGTGTCGTCGCCCATGGTCCTTGCGAGATCTGTGCCGTCAAAGGGAGCTGTCGCTCAGGCGACGATGTATCAGCCGATGCAGCAGCGGCGCGAGGGGAACGTGCGGCCTGGGAGTCGTGAGGCTCTGCCAACAACGCCCATAGCTGGCCCGGGCCGAGGAACAGGTGGGTTGGCGACTGCAACGCAGCGTCCTCAAGGCGTTGAGGGACCGCTTGCCTCTGAGCACCGCACGCCGTCCATCCATGGTGAATACGCCCATCTCTGGAGCATGATTGTCGGTGCAGATGGGGCTTCGAGTTCGCCGCCTGAGCAAGCTCGACGATCGACGGAGAATCAGAACATCGGCTCAGAAAGCACGGGGTCGGCGTCGCGCGTTCTTGGCAGTGCCGCCTCCTCCACCGCCTCAAATCCAAACCTTCACCTTCACCCAAACTTTCCTTCTTCTCCTCCTCCTATCGCACCGCCGCACACTTCTACACCCGAATCAACCTCTTCCGATCCCGATGTGGATCATCCGCACTCGGATCGTCCGTCTTCCTCTTCCCGCTATACTTCTTCGACCCTAGGAGAGCCAGGAACGACGGCGACATCGCTGAGCCGGGATCCATGGAACGATGTACAGGCCTCAGTATCAGCTTCGTTCTCATCATCATCATCACATCCGGCAGCACATTTTGTCCCACATCCATCTTACGAAAACGTCAGTCCAAACGTCAGCGCCAACGCTACTGACAGGAATAACGACATTCAAGTGATGGTGAGTAATTCATTCCGTTCCTATCTTCCCTATACCCTCAGACACACACGATGTCTTGTCTATCTTCTTTTCGAGAGAGACTAAAGCTTGTTCGGCACATCCATATCTGCACGTAATGCACTGTGCAAAGATAGATAGACCTGCGTGTGGATCGCGCTCTCCCCTTCATAATCACCATCCCACCCCTACTCTATCTCCATCTTCCGTCCCCCCCCACCCTCCTGTCTACCATGTTGTACTGCTATGGTTATGCTTACCACTGTGGTTATGCTTACTATCCCTTCTACCCACAGCCGCAGCCGTACCCGCACACTTACGATACCGCACCGAGCCGCAAGCTATCGAAGGGACACTCTGTGCGATCACCATCGGTAATTAACGTTCTCTACTTTCGTGCGTGATGATCGTTTCTTATGAATCAATATAGCCATTGGTGCGGAGTAACCATCCTCAATCGAACGGTAAACCAGGTTCGTGTCGTTTCTCTCCACGCAACCACACCCCGCTCCACGTCCACGTCCATCTACACTACGCTACGTACTCAGAGTACCTCATCACTATACTGCAACCACAGCTAATACATAATCGACCATCCACCTTTCAAACCCAAATCCAAAAATACTAATCTACTCCCACATCAGATCCCAACACCACTACGACTACCATCATCGGCGCCCCGGACGCATCGGCACATCTACACCACACGCTTTCTAATCTCCATCCAAATCACAAGTACGGCAATGGGGGATATAAAGATTCGCAGCACAACCCGTCTCGCGCACCGCCGATGGCGTACGTTGGTCCTCCGTACACACACCAACACCAGAACCAGCACGAACAGCAGCAGCAGAAGATGAGTGGGCACTATCGTCCCGCTGGACCTGCTGTGCCTGTGCCTGCGCCGCAAACGCCGAGGAAGTCGAGTAACTCAAGTGGGAGGGGGCATGGGGTGGGGAGTGTGGACGGGCACTCAAGTGTGGATGGACATGCGAATGGGCATGCAAACGGATGCGCGAACGGGCACGCGAACGGGCACGCGAACGGGCACCCGAATAGACATGCAAATGGGCACGCGAACGGGCACGCGAATAGACATGCGAACGGGCACGCGAATGGTCTCGCCCCAGGGGGCAAACCGCTCATATTCGCCGCGATGGCTGCAGTCGATCAGGAGCAGGGGGAGTCTGTTGTCCAATATAAGAGTTGCGTTGGGGTTGGCGGGCAGGAACAGCAGGTGGAGCAGCAGCAACCAGTTCAGCAGGGGCAGCAGCACTTGGGAAACGCGCTCCCACCTAGACGAGAGTCGTTACTCCGTCACGCGCATACACCAGCGCAATCGCAATCTACGCCGTTGAAACCGTCTACACCGCCGCAACCTGTGGGACGCGCGGCGTCGTTTGTTGGGATTGCGTCACACCATGACCATGCCCACGTTAACGGTAGCGGCAGCGGCAACGGTATTCATATCAATGGCAATAGTAACGGATTATACATGAATGGCATCGGCTACGCTAAAGGTCTCCCGTCCGCCCCATCCACCCCAATTGAGCCCAAAATTGAGCCCAAATCTCCCACGTCTGCACCCCTACGTACACGCCGACCCAGCAAATCCGCGCGTCCGTCTATCGACCACTCTCAAAAGGTTCTTTCTTCAGCTCCGGCCTCGATATCGTCGCCATCCAAGCCAGAATCGCTACAGATAGATGGAGGAGACACGCTCGGCGTTCCGCTTGATGATGATCCGTTTGCGAAGGTGGAGGGTGTGAGAATGCTTGCTGTTCCTGGGGCTGCGACTGCGAACTCGAGTCCTAATGTGAATGTGAACTCAGCGTCGGTTTCTGTTTCGGCTCCTTCGAGACCTAGTACACCGGAAAGACAGAGAAAGTCGGTGTTCGGGTCGTCGAGGCCTGGGAGTAGGGCTAATTTACGTCCTTCGACCTCGGCTTCGGCTTCGGTGTCGGTTCTGGGATCGGGGTCGGTGTCGCCCTCGACAATGTCATCAGACGATGATATGCGGCGCGCGAATGCCAACGCTGATGCGCTCGGGAAGCCCGACGCGCACGCGCATGCTCACGCCGACCTCCCGATCCACGCTCCCCCGACGATCCCCGGCAACCCCGACGGTGCGGACTACCTCACGTCCTTTCTCAGCTTGCCCCGCCTCCTCGGCACGCTCCTTGAGTTCTTCACGTTCTATGAGTGGTGTTTGGTGCTGAGCTTGAGTCGGGAAATTAGGTTCATGATCGTGCAGAGTCCTGAGCTGAGGGAGACGGTGTTGGAGAGGTTCTTGAAGACGGTGGGGTATAGAAGGTGGGTGAGGCTGGGTGCGGTGGGTACAGGTGCAGGGGGAGGAGAGGAGGCGGACCCGCTGTCGTTATCGTTGCAGGTGCGTGTTTTATGTGTGTTTTGGACTAAGATGTGCTTTGTTGACGCGTAGAACGAACAGGATCTCAGTGACTACATGCGTGGCGTATCGACGCCCACACATGAATACGCGCGTATCGCAGCGTTGTACAATCACTCGTTGTATGTGCACCCTTCGCACCGCGACCCATCGCTATACGAGACCGTGCGTCTTCTCGCGGCGTCGTGTCGCGCTTATTCGCGCGTTGTGTTGAGGCTGAGGGCACAGGCGGAGAAGGAGGTGGCGGTCGCGAGATCTCGTGCAGGGAGGGGAGGCGCATCAAGACCGCCAAGCCGAGTCCCGTCGCCGACTTTCTCGTATTCAAATCAGAGTCATGCGTCGTCAGCGCAGAATTCAGGTTCTTATTCTAACTTGAATGCGAATTCACAGCAGCATCAGAACCAGCTCACACCCGCACCCGCATCTGCACCCGCGCAACGACCGACGTTCTCATCTCCCTTATTCAGACCCAAGCGTGCGCCGCTCTTGCGCGTGTTCGTGCCGTCGCCCGATGGAGACTGGTTATCCGACAAGAGCGTTTTGGAATGCGAGGCAGAGTGCCGCAGGGCGGGCGTGAACGGCCTCATGCGGCTGGGTGACGTAGTCTGGGATGTGGCTGTGGGAGACGAGGGAAATGTGGGTCGGCTCGTGTGGGATGGGAGTTATCTTATCGTGAGTTTCCCCGTTCTCTTCTCAACTCGTCTTTCTCTTCTCGCACCTCCTTCTGTTCCTGACTCTGATCTGTGCCCAAATCTAACATGATTCGACCCTCGTAGGACCTGGATTACACATACTCCCCGATCGGCGATCTTCCAAAGTACATGCCGACACTTGCGTTCCCGCCATCGTACTTCCATCGTGTTATCAGGACTGGGCCGAGTGCGTCGAACCCGATTGCACATATCGATCTGAGGCCGTGGGGTGAGGAGATTGCGGCAAATCTGCAGCTTCTGCAGGATCGTGTGCGCACGGAGACGTGAGTCGATAGAACTCTCTTTCGACAAATGAATGTGCTTATGTTTGATAATAGGCCACAGGGCACGTATCACAACGTTGTACGATGGGTGCACCGCTCATCATTCGTTATACGCCCACCTCCCAGAGGTCCACAGCGCTCTCCGCGCGTACCGATCCCGGAGTATGGGCTGTTTGTTGATTCGGGGTGGTATGGCACGATTGTGGTTGAGACGGAGGGGACGAATGAATCCCTGGCGGACTTGCAGGACCGGTGTGGACCCGGTGCGTTCCCTCCCCGACCGACGCCTGTCAATGGCGTAAAGGCTACGGATCGGGAAGGTAAACTTGTTTTTAGGATTTTGAGAGAGAAGAGGTACGTTAGTTGGTCCATGGTTATCTGATGATGAAACTTATGCTTTGCTTCTGAGCAGCCGACCGGGTGAGATCTGGATACGCGCCGTTTCGCCGAAGGAGAAGCTTTTGTAATCAAGTTATAAACTTTTTCCGATTTACCATGCTGTTTTTCTGTCATTTATCTATCTGCACTAACCATCTTTCCTTCTTCATCTGGAACTATCATCAGGTCGACTAATTATATATCCTTTGCTTATACAACCATAACCCATAACATCAAGACGCTTCATCATTCATAGATATAGGAATATTCTTTCACCTCGCATAAAAAAGCCTTGTTTCCCTTGATATCCTCGTGCTGTCATTATGTATACTTTTAATTTGTTCTTTAAGTCCGTTCTTTTCTCCGCCCTTCATGTGTGCCAACCATATACCTGGTCTATGTAACTACATGCTCTAGCACAAACTCCGATGATCGTAGTTAAGGAAAGTGACCTGTAAAGGATCCAGTATCACTCTTGAATATGTATTCAACACGGCACAACAGCGATTTTCGCGCTACTGGTACTTCGAAGTAAGTACTTTCTTCGAAGTACTTTGATCAAAATGACTCATGCAAATTCCAGGTGGTAGTTCATAAGGATATGCATAGTATGCAGGATAAAGAATTTTCTATGAAAGCAGAGTCCACAAGCATAAGTCTGAATGCAAGATATGAATAAGTTCATACTTCTGCAAGAGAGAGCATCTCTGGAAAGTGGCTGTCAGGGGATGTCCCATTCCCCCTCTGTCCTGTTCTCCCTCCTTATGGTTTTCCTTTATTCTCCTTTGTTTTCCCTATCTGCTGGTCCCAGTTCTAGCCCTCAGGCTGCACTGGTTTTCTGTCCATAATTCTGACAAGTGTTGCTCCTTCCACATGGCCTCTTACCAGACCCCTGGTTTGTTTTCTGCATTCCAGGCCTACCACTCATTATAGGCCTCCCATCTTTGGACTACAAGTACCTTTGACTTAAGGGCTATCTTTTGGTAATATTTGTACATGATCACATGCTGGGAATCTGGAGATCGAGGCCATTTACAATGGATTTTGGCTTTTTGATCAGACTCCAGATTTGGTTGTTGTTGAGTGTTTCTTCCAGAAGCTCTAGAGTAAATTTTCCAAACACTGGCATTGGGGATCCTTAGACTTGTTCTCTTTGGATCTCCCTCTGCCAGGTGAGTAGCTAGAACTCTAGAACTTTTTGTAGATCTGGAATAGACTTTGGATCTCCCTCCACCAGTTGTGTGATTGAGCCACAGCCTCCAGAGGTTGCTCTTACAGCAAAAAAAGTCTCTAGATTTGGTCTGGGAGCCCCCTTTTTTGATTGCCTGAGTTTCTACTTGGTTCCTCAGAAGGTCTCTCCCCCACCAGTGTCTTAGTGCCTCCTGTGCTCCTCCTATGACCCAACCAACCCCTCCAGCACCTCCCCCCAATGCTTCAAGCCCCCAGGACAGTGCCTGGCGTTGTTTATTGTCCCTGGAGACACAAGTTCAACTTACCCAAGCCTCCCTTACCTCCCACACCACTGAACTCACTCAGCTCCATCAAACCACTAAAGCAGTGTCCCTTTCCCTCCAGGCCCTCCTGGAATGTCTCCTCCTCACTCTACCCCTCCCCCTGGACCCCAGCTGCTGCAGGAAGGTTCTTTTCTGCACCTAGCTTGGAGGTTTCAGCACCCTGCTCCAAACTTCCTTGCTCTGCACTCCCTGATGTATTTGATGGGGACTCCAGATTTGGTTGTTGTTGGGTATTTTTTTCCAGAAGCTCTAGAGTAAATTCTCCAAACATGAGGACTCCAGATGTGGTTGGTGTTGGGTGTTTTTTCCAGAAGCTCTAGAGTAAATCATTGGGGATCCTTAGACTTGTTCTCTTTGGATCTCCCTCTGACAGGTGAGTAGCTAGAACTCTAGAACTTGTAGATACTAAATAGACTTTGGATCTCCCTCTGCCAGTTGTGTGATCAAGCCTCAGCCTCCAGAGGTCACTGTCATGACCTATTCCCAGACTTCTGGACCTCTTTCCAAGCCACCCAGCTTCCCTGGAGTTCCCTCCCAACACCCCCTCAACTCACCCCAACCTTTGTTCACCCATGGTGCCTACCCTGGCTAACTCTGATGCTTCCCTGGCAAACCCCAACAACCTTCTGGCAAACCCTGACTTTTCCCCTGTGGACTCCATTGTTTCCCCTTTTCCTAAAAAGCTCCTGAGTCTCTCCAACATCTCCCCTGACCTAGGCACATATCACTAGCTTGTCTCATCAACCCACTCAACTACTCCAGAACTTCCCAACAACTACAGAGCAGACCATGTTCCCATCAGAACATTATTGTGGTCTGCCATCTGATCAGAACTGACACCTGTCAACTCTGCACAGCTCTGATGAGCCCCATCATTGCACCCTCAATCCCCAGAGGAGGTCCAGTAGTTAGTATATAAGTTGTAGAGTAGCATCCATTATGCTAGTCTTGATATTACCTATAGTTACCTGTTTCTTGTTATGTTTTGTCTCTGTTTCCATCTCTAGTCTTGTGTCTCTCTCAATCTATCTTGTTTTTGTCTCTGTCTCATCTCAACTCCATCTTGCTTTGTTTATCTCTGTTTTCTTCATCATTGCCTAAGTTCCTTTCAACTCTAATGCCATTATAAACTCTGCACATAAGTTATGACCCTCCAACATTCATAATTAACTCTGGACCTTGCTCCATGCTTGACCCCAGAACCCATCATCATTAATCGATCCCCCATCAAGCTCTGGCCCCACTCCCATCACTTGTGTAGCCTCCACTTGCCCCACAGTCTGTATATTTGCCTACAGACTTGTGCCTGATGCCTCTCCAAACCCAACCCTTATCATACCTGGTCTTAGACTTCCTTGGACCACCCCAGGCTTGCTTGAACCACTTCTCTTGGCTTACTCTTGCAAGTATCTGAAGTCTGGACCACCCTGGAGCACTAGGTTATAAGCACAGGACATTGTGTCTGCCTAGTAAGGACTTGCCCAGTGAAGCTGAGCCCCCATGGTCAGCAGAACCTGACAGTCACCCTTAACTTGGTGAAGTAGCATGTGCTTCAAAGGTTGTTGATAAGTTCTGAGATGAGTGGCAAGGGATAGCAATTCTTTACTGCCATTGCATTTAAGACTCAATAATCCTGAACCAGACAAAGAGACCTATCCTTCTTTTTAATAAAAAAGACTGGGGAGGCCATTGATATCAAGAAGGTGTGAGAGGATGTGGGCCATGTTGCAGAATCCATGTATTTCCTGGAAGGAGCACATAGAGGGTGAGATAAATGCACAAGGCTTAACTCAGACAGACAGTCAGTGTCAGGTTCTGCTGACCACAGGGGCTCAGCTTAACTGGGCAAGTTGTTATTAGGTGGATGCAATGCCCTATGCTTATAACCTAGCACTATGGGGAGGTCTGGACTTCAGGTACTTGCACAGGTACTTGCAAGGGTAAGCCAAGGGGAGCAGTCCAAGCAAGTCCAGAGTGGTCCATGGGAGTCTAAGACAAGATGGGAAGAAGGGTTGGGTTTGAAGAAGCCTCAGGTACAAGTCCAGAGGCCAATACAGAGGGTGTGGGGCAAGTGGAGGCCACATGAATGATCAGAGCAGGGCTGGAGATTGATGGGTTCTGGGGCTGAGTGTAGGGCAAGGTCTGGAGTTAATCATGAATGTATGAGGTCATAAAAGTATGGTTGGAGTTCATAATAGAGTTAGAGTTGAAAGGGACTCAGGCAACAATAAAGGAAATAGAGGCAGGTGAGACAAGATGGAGTCAAGACAAGACAGAGATAAGAATGAAATAGATTAAGAAAGAACACAAGACTAAAAAAAGATGAGTCTAGAAACAGAGACAAGAATGGAAACATAACAGACACAAAACATAACAAGAGAATAATGGCAATATCAAGACTAGTGTAATGGATGCCACTCTACAACTTATATACTAGCTACTGGACCTCCTCTTGGAATTGAGGGTGCAATGGCAGGGCTTGTTGGAGCTGTGCAGGGTTGATGGGTGTTGGTTCTGATCAGATGGCAGGTCACAGTGATATTCTGATGGGAACTGATGGGAACATGGTCTGCCCCATAGCTATCAGGAAGTTCCAGAGTGGTTGGGTAGGTTGTGGTGACAAGTCAGTGACATATGCCAGGATCAGGAACAGTGTTGGAGGTGTCCAGGGGCTCAGGAGGAGAAGGGGAAGTGACAGGGCCCACAGGGAACATGTCAGGGTTTGCCAAGGGGCCATCCAGGTTTCCTGGGGAAGCATTGGAGTTAGCTGAGGTAGGTGCCATGGGTGAACAAAGGTTGGGGCAGGTTAAGGAGGGTATTGGTGGGTACTCCAAGGAGGCAGGGTTGAAGGGGGGGGAGGCCCAGAGGTCCAGGAGTGGGTTGTGACAGTTAGACAGGACAATAATGTGTCAGAACCTGCATCCAAACCAGGAGATTGGAGAAATCTGATCAAATTGGGTTAGACCAAGACCAAATTGAGACCAGATTCCAATCAAATTCCAACCAGGTCCTAATCAGGTCAGATTCAGCAGATGGAAAGATTGGAACCTCATTGGACTGGCTTGGAGGGTTCAATCATGATCAAGGGCCAATGAAAACTGATCATACAGAATTGAAAAACCAAGATCAAATTTCTGATGTTATTTCTCAAGAAAAACTAAAGGCCCCTCAAAACCAAGTGCAGATTTATTGGCACATCAAGAAGTAGCTACAACCATTGTAGACTTTTCTAGAATTTTGAAAGTCCGCTAAAGCGAGGTATGGAATGAAAGTGGAATGCGGTTCCGGCTGATCAGTTGTGGTCGCATGCTTTGTGCCCTCTCTACTCTGAACTGTCATCTACACATGGCTTACTTGCGCTTGTTCTTGTGTTTTTGCTCATGCTCGCATTTTCCATTGTAGACTTTTCTAGAATCTCCAAAGGTGTCATGTGACCTATTGCAAGGGAGCCAAGGTTCGTATCGAGAACCCTTTCTTTTACTTATGTAAGAGTCGAGGAAGGGAATCTATATAAGTCTTGCCTTATTGAGAAAGTCGAAAGCACAGGGAAATGGCGCTTAATCATTCTTATAGGTTATCAATCTGATCAAACGTGTCACTCCAGCAAGGGAAATGGGGGTACATTCCTTCTATAGCATTCCATTTCACGGTGATTCATACTCTGAAGCGATACAAGTACATGGCTATCTCAAATTGATTCATTGCGGGTCAACATACCATAACTCCTGGCTAGACTCCTGCTAACTCAAGAATCGTGGCCTTCGTTAATTGTTGCTTTGATCAAAGTTTCTGCTTGTTTCGATCGTGGTTTAATTGAACACTTGAACGGCAAAGGCAAACTTAAGAACTTGGTGAGAACTTAGCGTTGGCTTCAATGAATAGAACTGACCAAACTAAGGCGGAGGTATATTCATGAGAAGGTTCTATGATATTTCCTTTCTCGTCCCGGGCTTTTGTGATGTCGAAAACAGTAAGGATTGATGCAATGGCAATCCAGATTGCAGATAATGCCATGTGACGTCCAGGGCATACCCTAAAATCAGCTTTAGCTCCGGAAACGACATCAATAAACGCTTGACATTACCGTCGACCAAATCCAAATGCCGCATGTATTGGGTCTTTCACATCCGGATTTAACTTTCCATCCTTTATGAACCGATCTGGATTAAACTCAAATGGGTCAGGATAGAACTTCTCATCATGTAGCATGGCCCTATTCAAAATCAGAAATACCGGTGTTATCAGGGAACTATGAGAGATACCAATTTCCAATGTTGAACTTACCATCCATTGGCTATGACCAAGGAACCTTTTGGAAGCCGGTATCCCATGTATTCATCATCAGCCTCGAGGAGATGTGGTACACCTGCCCAAGAGCTCATTAACAGAAGGAATACAAGGTAAAATATCTCTGTTCGTACCGAATGGTGCAACATCCCTCCATCTCAACGTTTCTTTAGTGATCGCAGTGATATATGGCAAAGAATCTTCGTCATCAAAGGTCGGCAGCTGGTTGGGACCGACGACTCGGTCGAGCTCCTCCTGGGCCTTCTTGACTACAGCGGGATTCTCGAGGAGGCCAAGGATACAAGATGAGATGGCCGACACCGTCTGTTTGGACATAATCAGTGAGCCAGACCAGTTGCATAAATATGTTGACTCACTGTGTCCGAACCAGCTGAATTTCGATGGGTCATATGAGATGAATTGCATCGACAATTGTGCATTGAGCTCACCTGTATACATCGCTCCGGCTACCGATTTGATCATATATTCCTGTACCTTGATATCACGTGATTCATCCATATCCTGCAGGCTCCTCAGCATAAAAGATGAGGCAGCATCTCCGTTTCGCTGTGTGTGATCCATCAGTAAAAGAATGACCAGTTTTGGATGACCAAGAATTCACAATGTTACGTTTCGCCGCATCGTAGGGCACATTGACCATATCTGATGCTAGGTTGCGCCACTCTTTTGCTTTGCGCTTGAAGTCGGCGAAAGGCATCCAATCGGGTATGTATCTAAGGATAGGTAGAAAATCGACAAGGAAAGCCCCCGGAACAGCGGCAGTGAAGAGAGCCTGAGTGGCCTTGGCTGCCGTCTTTATGTAAGGATCATCTTTGGACTGAATTTCTAATCCATATGTTCCTCTCAAGATGGTCTCACCCGCCATCCTGGAGAAAATATAAAAATGTTACGCAAGAAGGAGATTGATTCAGTGTTTACGAACTGTCGAAGATTCCCATCCAGGTCATCCGATGATTTTAGTAAAGCACGGAGAAGACCGTGAGTGGCCTTCAATTCAAGGGGGCGGAAACGGATGGAAGCAGTGGCGTTGAATTCTTGATGCAGTAATCGTCTATATCGGCGCCTTCAGGCAAACATTTAGCCACAAACAGCGCAGGAAAAAAATTAGCACTCACCAATAATCGCCTAATACCCAGGATCGTGGAAAATTGGTCAAATTCGGTCGGTGAACTCACCATATGGCATCCAGGCTATGTGAAAATTCCAACCCATCAATTCGTTTAGCATCGGCATCCTTGCTCTGTCAAATCATCTTGATAAGCTTCGTACGAAGCATTGCCGATGATCGACAATCACCTGCTGGAGTATATCGAAGACCTCTTCTCCAACAGATCACTGGTCATCTTTTCATTGTCCAGGACGATGATAGATGTGCCCACAACATTAATATGAATAATGTCAGAGCCTTGAAGATAGAGTCAGTCTTTACATCTGGAGACGTGTCGTGAAACACTGACCGAATTCCTGGCACCACTTATGATAGGTTACCCATTCGAAGCTTTTCGGTATGTCCAGGAGGTTGCCTATGATCGGAAGCTTCTTCGGACCAGGTGGGAGAGGTAAGCGTTCGCTATTTCTACGTTGCCTGAGGTAAAGGTAGGGAGCAATTATGAACAAAAGGACACCAATATCAAGTAGAATGTTTGCCATGAGGGAATAGTGGCAAAGAACTCGCGTTGGCTTTTAAGCCAATCGATGAGAGAAAAAGCCATAGTGGAGCGGTACAAGAAGCTCAATGTATAGGGTCACACAACAGGAAATGAGCTTAGAGCATCACGTCTTGGCGGCCCACGGGAATGAATGATAGAACATTCGAAGTCCTATATTCTTCAGAGTAGTCAAAGAAATATATTTCGCCAGCGGTAGGGCACTTCCCTATGCGGCCAGACATCCACTATGTATGGAAGCGATGGCAAGTTTTACTCAAAGGGGTTTTGACGCTACTCCACTTGCACCTATACCGTGACATACTTAGTTTTATAGTTAGTTTATTCTTTATTAGGTCTACCAGGGCAGAGTCCTTACAGATTACCTTAGCCGTCGGTAGATTTCAATAGTGTAAGAAATTGAAAATAGAGCACTGTCAAAGCTCCACCACCAGATACAGGTATCCTCATGCATTATCCTGTCTAATCACACAGGGGGGGTGAAGCAATATTCTCTTTGATGAGAGAGGTACATTTGGATAGGTAAGTAATGCATCACTGCAAGGCAATACAGTGCGGGGGCACACCTGTGATGCATTATCTCACTGCACTTCATAAGAATATGCATTACACTTCATAATTGGCGTGCGATACCCAATTCAGAAAATGCATTATGCAGCACTTACCTCCCAGTAATGCATCACTAATACATTATCTCGGCTGCGCTCAATAGATATGCATTACACGTCGTAATGCATGATGGGGCGTGATCATCAGAGAATGCATTACGCAGCGCTTACCTTAATGCATCACCAAGACATTATCTTATGCATTACACTTTATAAAGCATTACGGCGTGAGATATCCATCAGAAAATGTATTATGCAGCACTTACCTCCCAGTAATGTATCACCAATACATTATCTGACCACACTTCATAAACAAGAATATGCATTGCACTTCGTAATGCATGATGGCGTGCGACCATCAGAAAATCCATCATGCAGCGCTTACCTTAATGCACCACCAAGACATTATCTTATGCATTACACTTTGTAAAGCATTACGGCGTGCGATATCCATCAGAAATACATGATACAGCACTTACCTCCCAGCAATGCATCACCAATACATTATCTGACTGCGCTTTCATAAACAAGAATATGCATTACACTTCGTAATGCATGATGGCGTCCGATCATCAGAGAATGCGTTCTGCAGCGCTTACCTTATGTATCGCCAATACATTATCTTATGCATTACACTTTGTAATGCATTACGGCATGCGATATCCATCAGAAAATGCATTATGCAGCACTTACCTCCCAGTAATGCATCGCCAATACATTATCTCGCTGCGCTCAATAGATATGCATTACACGTCGTAATACAACCAGGGTATGCGATCATCAGAAAATGCATTATGGCTATGCACTGTACAGCACTTTCATATTTAATGCAATTGTCACTAGAAAATGCATTAGAACTTGTGCTTTTAGAAAAACACATTACTGGGGGCTCACCAAGAATCCATCAGGGCTAGAGTGCCACCCGCCCCTCACCCGTGCATACAGATCCGGGGATCACCTATCAGATCTCGATAGAGAAGTATTGCTAACATAGATATACATGGATTCCGAGAAGGAAGACTATTGAACAGAGGTTTCTTGGAAAAGAAACATAATTTTGTTGATCCGGTACCAAGCAAGGAAGAGAAACAGGCCTGTGTTCTGCAAAGAAAACAAGGGGCTAGTAAAGAATTCTTGCACAGATGTCGAAGGATTACTTTGAGATGCAGCTATGAAGGTTGACAAGTGTGCCTGTAGGTTGTTCAAAGCAGTTGGCACTCCGCACCATGACCACAAGAAACTATTACGTAGAGCGACCCAAAGGGCAGCCTAACGCAGGGCATAGGTTCGTAAACTTTGGCGATGGATAGAGGAAAGATCTTCTGTACTAAACTATCCTCTCTTTCTCCACCGTTGCTCTTGATATGAGCAATACCTCAACACACAATGCATTTCCTCACTCAACAATTCCACCTCCTTGGTAGAACGCATCGCACGGGTGCGAGACTTGCACCATTCCATCCAAAACGCTTTCTAAACCGTACAGGAGAAAATCAATAGGTCAGTTGTCATTATGAGAACGCCTGCTACCATCACGCAGATAATCAGAATCATCGTTGTCATTGATCATGCCCAGTGTTCCCCAAATCCAGGATACCTTCCGTCTTCCCTCTGACATACGATCATTGTCAGCTTCCGATATCTCGCAAAGATCAGCTGCCTCTAATGGAAGGAGCTGTGTCTGCCGACAAACTTCGCCTAGTAAAGCCGACAATGAATCCAATGCCTTATAAGCTGCCTTATGCTCATCTGCTGCCGCCTGTGTCCGTGCCTGAACAGTCTCAATGGCACCTCGAGCCCGCGTATTGGCATGTTGGCCAGGGATGAAATGGTCCTTGAACTTGTAGAGATGGGATCAAATCCGTAGATTGCTCCGAAGGGCTCGAAGGGTTTCGAGTGCCTGAGCGTAACGAAGCTTCCATTCGATGCTTGCCAGATTGATATTGAAGGATATTTTGGAACCGATGTGTGACGGCAACCACAAGGACGAGGTATATGCTTTCAAACGTGTTTTTCGGTGTAGCAGCAGTTGTTTCTTCAATTCTGCAAAGAACTACGTCACCAGGCACATATAAATTTTGCACCTTCGACCACGCAGTGATCTTCCGCTGAGTGGGAGTTATTGACCCCAGCAATTTGCAAAGCAAGCACATGACTCTCGGAAATTGCCGGGTACAAGGGTTTTGTCATTTGCAAAAACAATGCTAAGGCTACCTATGTCGCCGTGTACAGCCCATCGTATTGTGTGCTCGTCGTTCTTCAGGCTTTGATCGTCCTTCTGCCCATGTAGTTTCACATGTTCTACTTGTTTTTTCTTGAATTCAAATATCATCGACGAAATCCATGACATGACGACCAAATTTGTGATCACTTGAGGACTTCATCCAGATCCGGTCTTTGAATTGGATCTGACTCGAAGGACCTTTGCTGCCTCTTCAAATGCATCAGCTTTTTTTTTGAATCTGCACAATAGGATCATCCGACTGTAACAATGTTATGAGGTATTAGTAAACCCAGTAGACATCGAATTAAGATTTGATGCATTAACTAGCAGTGTACGTCGACACTTTCCACACTTATAATGTGTAGGCCCAGCAGGATCTATGCAGATACCAAAACACTCAGATCAAAGAAATGAAGCAGCACAAGTGATGCACCAGAAGAGAAGTACTTATATATGTGCATGCATTGATGTGTCATGAGAATGGAAAACATGAAGTCTCAATGGAGTAACATCCTGACATGTTCAAGACTCATAGTAAGATATCTAAATATGCTGTTCCCAAATGTTGTTGCAGACACCTCACAAAAGTTGAGCCATAAGACTGGCAACACAATTACTATACATCATGGGAAGGAAATATCTTCTTTTTGAATGACATCCCTGTACTATAGTGAGTTGTAGGGTGCGGTGGCTCAGCTGGCACCATCACATTCCAAAGAGGGTCACATGACTCATGAGTGCAAGGCTGGGGTTCAACTCTGGCTGAGTGCGCCTGTGTGGAAAACACCTTAGACACTACATGGGTTATTTTAACACTGCTGGGTAGCCACCGCCTACATGTGCACATTGGGAGGCTTTGTTGGTCAGACCACCCAAAAGGGTTATACCAATGTGTAACAATCACTGAATGTGGCTTAATGATGCATTGTTACCACCACACTCCTGATCAGTCTGAGAAAGGCCAAGTTGCCTTGTGTCCTTAGTGGGAGAACTTGAGGTCCAAGATCAAAGGGAGGGGGCTAGAGGGGCTGCTGGCAGCTGAAGGCTCAGTCATGTGCTTGATCTGATGGGAGACCAAGAGGGGTTTTTAAAACCAGTAGGGGTAGCAGGGGTAGGATTACCTATAAGTACCATGTGTGAGCTAGAGACTAACTATAAGACCTTGGGTGTACCTGGTGGGCAGGCCAAACCATTGATGCAAAGCTCAAGCTCATAACCAATGACCACTGGGTCAGCTTTGCATAAAGCAAACCAGGACCATGGCTGCATGTCAGAAACTTGAAAGGGGGAAACTCTGGGTGTGGGGACAGGTCAGATTTGCAAGGAGCTGGCTTGTGACCAACAATGGAAAGGTGAAGGGGAATGCAATGCCAAATGCAGAACTGGTGGGTGGGATGGAATGTTAATGGCAGATAGCAAAGGAACTTAAGAGCTAAAGAAAGTATGAACTCTGACAAAGTCAAAGTGTGGTAAAGTGGCCACAGGGCATAAATGGAATCTGCTGAAAAGAGATTGGGCTAGAGAACTAGTTGGAGTGTCTGTAACTAAGCTCCCTTGGAATACTGTAGTGTAAACATATGAGCCTTACATAAATTCACATTGAAATAAATTCAGATGAAAAAAAATAGCAAGTTGTATGGTAGTAGCTGTAATACATAATGCAGGTCAAAAATGTCTCTTATTTACCCTGGCATAATGCATAACAAGCCACTGGTTGCTATCACTTTACTAAAGAACTTTGAGCTCAAGGACAGGCAAAATTCAGCAAGATTTCAATCCAATTGCCTTCTATGCACTACCACCAGCATGTTGAAGGCATAATCTGGTGGATCCAAGGGAAGCAATGAAGGAAGTTTTCTAAATATGAAAGATGATTGATATGTGAATCCAGTGCAGCAGAAACACAAGGATATACTTTGAGAGGCATGGTGCAATTGAGAACTCAAATTCAACTCAAATTGGTTCCTAGAAGTCAACCACTACTTGTGTTATTCTGTTCATACAAGGTTAGGATGTACCCAACATCTTTGGGGTGAACCTTTCTCTTGATTCTGTAAGGGCAACCTCTGGAGTGGCAGATCAGAGTCACACAGCTAGCAGAGGGGAATCCAAAGTATATTAGCAGAGTAGACAATGATACAATCAGTAACTAATCACCTAGCAGAGGGGAATCCAAAGAGAACAAGTCTAAGGATCCCCACTGCTTGGTGCAGCACATCAGCAGGTGGCAGAGGCATGGAAACTACTGTACAGATGACTGGAGCTACTCCTAACCCTAGGGCAATGATTGCTGAAGTAATACAGAGAACTCCACAGTTCTCCAGAGATTTCTGGGGTTTCAGAAAGAGCCCCAGAGATGTCAAACAAGCTGTGGAGGTGCTGGAACAAGTTGTGGAGGTCAGAAATAGAAGTCCCCTGACATCACCCCCCTTCTAGCATGCAGTGTCTCAACATGCAGGGTAAAAGAAGTCCCTGATTGCTCAGTCTGCTGGCAAGATAGGGTAGATCCCTTGTATGGTGTGTGGGACCTTTGGATGTCTCCAGTGGAACTCCTTGACAAGTCTGGGGGCATGTATGTTCTCCTGTGGCTTCCAGGAGATATCCTTGATCCCATAGCCTTTCCACTTCACCTTGTATTGTCATCTCCAGAATAAATGGCTATCCAGGATTTCCTCCACCTCATATTCCTTGTTGTTGTTGACCACCATGGGGAGCAGCAGAAGTGGCAGACGATGCCCTGGAATAGGATTTTTAGGGGCCAGAGTTAGTTTGACCATGTTGAACACTGGATGAAGCTGGTACATTCCCATGGAGAGCTGGAGTCAGTAGGCCAAGGGTCCTACCTGTTGTTCCACTGTGAAAGGCCCCAACTGCCAGTGCGACAGCTTTTTTGAGGGTCAAGTAGTTGTAATGTTGAAGGCATCTAGGTAGACTTGATCTCTGGGCTGATATTTGTGCTCTGGAGTCCTTCCGCAGTCATAGATTGTACCATGTCATCCTTTGCCTTTGCCAGCACTGCCTGGGCCTCCTTCTGCAACCTCTTCATCTGGTCCACAAATTTGTTTACTGCCTCATTCTCCAAGGGCCAGGCCTGGGGTTTAAAACCCATATGTGGATGCCATCCTATATCAAGGGAGAATGGGGAAAACTGGGTGGATGCATGAACATGGTTGTTGTATTGGAATTCAGCATCAGGGAGGAGTTTGTCCCAGTCATCTTAATATTTATTGCAAAAGAGGTGGAGATACTGCTCTAACTCCTGGTTTATGCATTCCATCTAGCCATCAGACTGTGCAGTAGTGGTGTAGAGCTTCACTCCAAGCAGTCAGTAGAGCTCCCAGGTGAACTCTGCCACAAATTGTGGTCCCCAATCTGAGACATAGGCATTGGAGAGGCTGTGGAGCTTCCAGACATTCCTCTGGTATAGGTTTGCAGTGCCCATGGCAGAGCAAGAAGTGTGGGTTGGAATGAAGTACACTTGCCTGCCATATAGATCTACCACTACCATGATTGCATCATAACCATGGACATTGAGGAGCTCTACAATGAAGTCTATGGATGCCACACTCCATTGTTCTGTGGGCACAGGTAGCAGGTGTAACTGTCCATAGGGGAGTAGGCACTGGGGCTTGGTCTGGAGGCAGAGATTGCAAGTACTAGTGTAGCACCCAATATACCAGGACATCTGGGGCCACCAGTAGTTCTGCAATACTAGCTCCAGTGTCTTCTACTGTCTGGGGTGCCCTGCAATGCGGGAGTCATGGTGTTGCTCCACAATCCTCCAATGGATCTCTGGAATGCTGGGGATGTAGATATGGTCTCAGAAGGTCAGGATTCCATCCTAGAGGGCCCATTTATCAGTGTGGACCACCTTGGCACCAGTGGTATGCTCCAACTTCAGTGTCTGAGCAGCTTGCACCACTAGCTCCTCCTGCTGACTGTCCTGATTGCCCTGCTGTGAGAATGTCTGCTTCTGCTCCCTCAATAGCAAGACCCTCCATGGCTTGGATTGTGAACAGTTCAGGGCAGAGGAGCACAATGTTGCTGTTGTCCTCCCCCTCCATGTCATGGTCTATTCTCTGGAACAGAGTGTCTGGTTTCCCCATTCTCTAGCCAGGCTTGTGATGCAGAAGAAGTCAAAATTGGCTAGGTAAAGGGACCATCAGGCCTGTCAGCAGTTGAGCTCCTTGGCTGTCTGGAAGTATTCAAGGTTCTTATGATCTGTCCAGACATTGAACTTATGCTGTGCACCTTCCAGGAAGTGCCGCCACTCCTCAAACAACCAGATGATAGCCAGCATCTCCTTGTCATGGATCTCATAGTTCTGCTCTACCATGTCTAAGCTCTTGGAGTAGAAGGCCACTAGATGCCACTTCCCATCCTCTGGGGATTGCTGTGAAAGAATGGCTCCAGTGGCAAAGTCAGAGCTGCCAGCTTCTACCCAGAAAGGGGAGTTATCATCTAGGAAGAGGAGGACAGGTCTCAAGGTCATGGCACACTTGAGGGCATCAAAGGCCATCTGCTCTGGAGGCCCCCAACTCCATGCAATGTTCTTCCCAGTAAGGTCAAATAGCAAGTAGGCATGATGTGAGAAGTCCTGGATGAATCTCCAGTAGAAGTTCACAAAACCCAGGAATGCCTGCACCTTCTTCTTGTTCTTGGGCTCCAGCCACTCTGCCACACCTGCTACCTTCACCAGGTCCATCTCCACAGCTCCATATGAGATGATCAGGCCAAGATATTCAATCTGGATCTGCTCAAACTCACACTTCTCCAGTTTAAGGTAGAGCTGGTGCTGGTGGAGACATTGCAAGATGAGGCAAGTGATCCAACAGTGCTCTTCCATCATTTTAGTGTAGTTGAGAATGTTGTCAAGGTATACACACACTACACCCTCTGCAATGAGGTCCTGGAAGATGTCATTCATAATTGTCTGCAAGGTGGCTGGGCTGTTGGTGAGTCCAAAGAATATAATGAGAGGTTCAAACAATCCCTGGTTGGTCTGGAAAATGGCCTTCCATTTGTCTCCCTCCTGGATACACACATTGTTGTAGCCCCACCAGATGTCCAGTTTAGTGAAGTATTGCATACCCTGGAGGTTGTTATGAGCTCAGAGATGAGGGGGAGGGGGTAGCAGTTCTTCACCATCATGGCATTGAGAACCTGATAGTCCTGGACCAGTCAGAGCAAGCCATCTTTCTTCTTAATAAAGAAGACTGGAGAAGCCATTGGAGACTTGGATAGGCAGATGTGACTGGAGTCCAGGTTCTCCTACAGGAATGCATTGAGCTCATCCTGTTTCCAGGGCATGAGTGGGTAGACCTTCTAGCTGGAGGGTGCAGAGTCTGGTAGCAGTTCAATGGTGTGGTCCCACCTCTTGTGCTTTGAAAGCAAGTTGTAAGGATGCTGGGGCATCCTCACGTAGAAACAAGAAGTAAAGTTGAGATAAGTGGGGTCACATGACACATACCAGACCAATTCGGAAACTCACCCTTGTTGTTCTCTCAACTAATTTATGAACAACAAAGGTGAGGAAAGACCTATATTATATTTCACGATGTAAACTAATTTACAAACAACAAAGAAACCATTGTCTTGTCTGTTGGTTCAAGTGAGGCTGATAAACCATCAGCCTTTCACTTTCTTTTTGACACCGATAATGGTCCGAAATTAAATTTTCACCCTGACATGCCGAAATCAACCTTCGACGCCCACCCCTCTCCTTATCCAACAGGAGGTGTGAAGAAGAGCCACGCTAACCGCCATGGTTCCTTTGGTAGTCATGAATACAGCTCACACGAGCTGCATGCCGTCTGAAACCACAGATGAAAATTTTCAAACCCCTCCACGTTCACCTCTCATCAAGCTCTCAAGCTCAGAAAAGGATTCTTCAGACTCAGATGAGTCCTCGGAGTACCCCAACCACCCATACCAACTCCTGTGCTCATTGCCATCAGTGCTGCACACAATCCATCAATGCCACTGCGATAGCTGAACGCCGCTGTCAGACTCACTGATGCCACTTGCCGACAATTGTCCACTCACGGAAGTAAAAGTCTCCAAACTCAAGGACTGTCCAATGCTCACACCGGGCCGGCTCAACGTCAAGAAATTCCAGGAATGGTCCAACACATGCCACCGGTACCTGAAACACTCAGAGAAGAAGCCTGAGGAGATTGTGAGGTTCATTGCCGATGGGATGCTGGAGCTGCGCTTCATGAAATGGTATCACACCAACCAGACATGTATCAATGCCCTCTCGCTAGACAAATATCTGACTGAGTTTGCAAAATATGCATTACCATGCAAATGGGAGCATGGCATCCGCAACACGCTCCTGTCATCTAAGCAGGGGAACAAGCCTTTTGCAGATTGGCAAATAGAACTTGAGAACCTCAACGCGCTCCTTGCAAACACCAAATCGATGTGCTGTCTATCAGATGCATCTGTCCAGGCACAACTCAAGGTGAACATGGACCCGGACCTGCGTGCCAAGCTCGACAACACCAACCTTATAGCCACCACATTCCCAGACTGGATTTGCGAAGTCACAGAGCTCAATGAGGATCTGCACGAGGAAAATGCACACACCCAACGCCTCATTGATGCCAACAATGCTGCCCGTGCAGCAGAACGACAGAAGTGCAAGCCACTTGCGGAACGCCTCTCAGATCCCCCCACATGCACCCAATCCCCAAGTTTGATGGGATAAAGTGCAAATGCAAACATCTTGCGACTCCCGCAGCTCACAGAAGACAAAAAAAGGATCCTCAAGGAGCATGAGGACTGTACTTGATGCTGGGTGTTTTACTGTGGCCATGCCAAGGACCTGAACAAATGCCCAATAAAGATCAACAACACTTGGCCGGACCCCAAGAATTACAAGATGCTCACCCTCGAGACGGCACTTGCTGCCAAAAACAAAACAGTCGCAGGATACGCATATGCGGAGGAAATCCGTGACGACAACACAGACAGTGACTTGTACGTCCCTCCTTCTGACCCCCCTCTCACTGGCCAACACATGAAGGCCACGGTCAAACTCTCCGGCCCATCCATCCCCTCCTTCCCTATTTCTGTCAAGGCCTTGCTTGATAACAGATGTCCTTCTACAGTGATTTCTGATGCACTGGTCACCCGCCTGGGGCTCTGTCATTTTCCTCTGCCCAAGGAGGAGGACAACTTGACGTCCCTATTGGAATCGCCGCTACACTGTAAGGAGTATGTTAAGCTGGAGCTGTTGGCAGGGAAGGGAGTGTGGTCATCAGGAGTCAGTAGGGCAAAAATAAATGTCGGCTTACCTGTACCTCTACTCCTGGGAATCCCATTTCTGTCCAGCAAGCAAATCGTGCTTGATGTACATGCCTGAACTGCAATTGACAAGAGAACAGGATTCGACATCATGGCTCCACCACCACCAAGGTCAGAGCCAATACAGAACACAAAACTGCCAAAGAAGAAGAGAAAATCACATGAAGGCAAGGCCTCTAACCCCAGCCCAGAGAACACTACAGAGCAGGGGTCCACACCCGAATTAGAGGGAAGGGAAGCACCTGACCCCAAGACTATACTCACAATGGTGCTGGAGCGCATCAAAGGTCTGGCTTTTCAAGAAAAGCTTCAGAAGAAAGACGCGGAACTGAAAAAGCAATATGCAGACCAATTTCCAGCCAGGTTGCCAGACATACAGGCCATGCCCAACAATATACACCACCAAATTCGGCTCAAAGACCCTCACAAGGTGGTCAATGCATGGGGCTACGCAGCACCCAAGAAATACCACAAAGCCTGGAAGAAACTGTTGGATGAGCACCTCGCTGCCGGCAGATTATGACCCTCTTCTTCCGAATTTGCATCACCATCTTTCTGCATCCCGGAATATTGCAACGGAGTCCTGGATCCAACAATACCCCCACGATGGGTGAATGACTATCAAGAACTGAACAAAAACACCATCTGGGACAATTATCCCCTGCCACTGGTAGAGGACATCCTTGCTGCCTGTGGAAAGGGTAAGATTTTTGGAAAACTGGACATGACAAACTCATTCTTTCAAACATGAGTCCATCCCGACAATATATATCTCACAGCAGTCCACACACCCTGATGCCCATGGGTGGGTGCAACATGCCATCGACGCACCAAAGGCAGGCCACAGATGCATTGTGGGAGCTGATAGGGAAGATATGCTACATATATATGGATGATGTAGTCATATAGTCGGAGTCTGTGGAGGAACACAAAGAGAACGTCAGAAGAGTACTCAAAGCCCTGCAAAAAGCTGGTCTATACTGTAACTTGGATAAATCTGTTCTTTTCACCATGGAGATTGCCTTCCTTGGGCATACAATATCTGCAGAGGGCATCACAGCTGATCTGCGCAAGATAAACAAAATCCAGCGGTGGCTGAGGCCAAAGACTGCTACAAATGTACGCGGTTTTCTGGGCCTCACAAGATACTTGGCAGCTTTCCTACCTGCACTGGCAGAACACACAAGCATTCTCACACCATTGACCACAAAAGAGTGCGACCGATTGTTCCCTGAGTGGACAGACGAGCACCAGAGGGCTTTTGATGAGGCCCACAACAACCTGGGTCATTTCGGATTTGAAAAGAGTTACCACGCACTGCAGAACTCATATTACTGGCCAAACATGAGGTGTGATTTGGAGCAGGTGTACATACCATTGTGCGTTCCCTGCCAGAGGAACAAGGATCAAACGTCAAAGCCAGCGGGTCCGCTACACCCCCTCCCAGTCCCAGACAAGAGATTCGCAGTTGTAGGGATAGACTTCGTGGGGCCCCTGCCCGAGGAAGATGGCATGGACACAGTCATGTCCATGACAGACTTGATGGGAGTGGACATAAGGCTGGCCCCGACACACTCGTTGTATTCAGCCACGCAGGTTGCCACAGTCCTATTTGATGAATGGTATTGCAAGAACGGGCTGATGGACAAGATCATATCTGACAGAGATCATCTTTTCATTGCAGAAGTATAAAAGGAACTACACAAACTCACTGGCATAAAGCTGAAAATGTCCATGTCCTACCACCCTGAGACTGATGGAGGGAGCGAGAGGACAAACAAGACGGTGGTACAGGCAATCAGGTATCACGTCGACAGAAACCAGAAGGGATGGAAAAGAACCCTTCCTCGCATCCGTTTTGCGATCATGAACACCATGAGTGCCTCGACAGGGTTTTCCCCATTCCAACTGAAGACAGGGAGGTTACCATGGGTCATTCCCCCACTAGCACCACTGCCTGAAGGAGCCACCGTGGAAATGATCACGGCATGCGAGATCGTGGCCAAATTGGAGGCAGATGTAAAAGAGGCGCAGGACAACTTACTCATGGCAAAGATACGACAGGCGTACCATGCGAATGAACACAGGGCGCCAGAAGACAAATATCAGAAGGGTGACCTTGTTATGCTATTGACGAAGCACCAACAAAGGAACTACAAGAGGAAAGGGAAGAAGTGCGTCGCCAAGTTCATGCCTAGGAACAACGGTCCATACAAGGTGATAGCCACCTTCCCAGAACGTTCAGAATACACTTTACACCTGCCCAATTCAAACTGATCCTTCCCCAGGTTCCATGCAAGTTTACTCAAACGGCACATACCCAACAATCCAGCTCTCTTCCCCAACAGAGAATATGCATGGCCTGGGCCAGTGGTGACAGAAGATGGCACGAAGGACTAGTACCTGATCAAAAAGATCATCGACGCACGACACCGTGGATGGGGAAAACAGTACCTGGTGCAATGGGTCAGGTATGGGCCCGACCATGACAAGTGGCTTCCTGGGGTGGAACTGGAGGACTGCAAGGCTCTGGACGCATGGGAGGCCGAGAACGGGGTGGAAGTTTGATGGGGAATGTGAAGTTTCTGGAGGGGGGAGGAGTGTAAGGATGCTGGGGCATTCTCACAACGAAACAAGAAGTAAAGTTGAGATAAGTGGGGTCACGTGACACATACCAGACCAATTCGGAAACTCACCCTTGTTGTTCTCTCAACTAATTTACGAACAACAAAGGTGAGGAAAGACCTATATTATATTTCATGATGTAAACTAATTTACACACAACAAAGAAACCGTTGTCTTGTCTGTTGGTTCAAGTGAGGCTGATAAACTGTCAGCCTTTCACAAGTCAAATGAAGGTTTGGAGAACACATCCTCAAATGCATGAAGGTTTGGAGAACACATCCTCAAATGCATGAAGATAGGGGGGTACCACATTCTGGAACTCTTGAGGCATGGCATTAGCAGCAAATGCCTGGGCCAGCCATTGAGACATGGTCTGGCTAGCCCAGATCTCCATGACAGAGAGTAGTGGGTGTATGGTGGTAGCATAGATTTGATCCCCTGCTTCTACCACTTTGTCTGGAAGCTCCAGCTTGCATATGCCACCAAAGTCCCCTCTATGCTCCTCCTCTGGGGCTCCACTGTTGCTCCAATTGTCCTTGTAAAGGGCCTCTCTATGAGGAAGTGCCAGAGGTGGGGGATCTAGAGGTCTAGATCTGCAAAGAGGAGAGGGCTGGCATGATATGCATGGATAGCTGCATGCTCCCAAACTCAGGTCTGGTGCTCTGCTCTGTCCTCCATAGCACAGGTGGAACACTTCCAGGGGCACCTGCTCATGGTTACCTCCCCTTTGGTCCAATCACGCTTGGGGTTGTGCTCCTGGAGCCATGTGAAACCAAGGATCATATCCTGCCTTTCTAAGCTGGTGATGGTGAATACAGCATGCTCCACATGGTTCCAATAATGGAGGACCAGATCAACCATGGAGTTGATGGCACCTGCTTTGTTAGGTGTTTCATTGATTTTGTAGACAGGAATGGGCTTGGGTAGGGGCTGTGTGGTCAGGCCATGGCATTTGACAAACTCCAAGTCCAGGAACAGTCCCATCACTCCACTGTCCAGAAGAGCTGTGACTCCACAGGTTTGCTGAGTATCTGTTGTCTCAATCTCTATATTGAGGTGCTGATGTGCCCCTATGCTGCCTAGTGCCATGCAGGAAACCTGAAAAGAAAACCCAACACTAGTCACTAGATAGGGTAGCTGGTAGTAGGAAGTTATTAGTTGAGGGCAAGTCAGTAACCATTCCAGAGAATGAGAGCGAGTGCTGTGTTGAAAAGGTGAAGTTGAAATGGTTGCTATTGCTAGCCTAAGTTGCTAGTAACAGGAAGAAAAATGGATGGAGACAGAAAGCATTGCTAAGACAAAGTGACCTTTTAACAGTGGTAGAGGAGTTAGGAAGTAGAATAGAGAAGGGAAAGATGGCAATAAGGAGACTGAACAAGGGATGAATGTAGACTGGTCACTAGCCACAGTTGGTAACATTGCTAAGTTGAGATAACACAAAGAGCACCCAGAATTAGTACCACACTAGGTTGGGGTCAAAGTTGGTAAGACTTGTTGCTAAGTCATTGTCAATGGTGAAAGAGGGAATAGAGTAAAGGTAGAAGCAGAGTGAAATCTCAAGCTGGTAGGCTTAGAGATGGATGGGTTCGATTCAAGGGGAGTCAGTCCAATGGAATTCTCTGTTGTAGTGGCTATTTACAGGCAGTATTTATACTGTTCAAAAGTATAGTATGGGAAAGTAAGCAAATAATTCCCATTAGCAATGGCATCTGCCAAGATGTTTATGGTTCATACGAGGCATCAATCTGTAACTGAGTGAAAACTATAAGCAAAGTCTCTGAAGTGTAGATGCCATTCAAGTATGTTGGTAAGCTCAACAAGAGAAATGATAAGTAAAAAAAAACATGTCTGGAAATATGTCCATATATGGGGAAAGAAAGCAGTTTTGTTGCTAAGGGGTCACTAGAGTTGCTAATAATCATTGCTAGGAAAGGTCTCAGCCTTATTGTTCTAGACCCAAAGTCCAGACTCCACATGATATTTCCTCATAATCAATAAGTCTCATGGTCACTGAGGTCCCATGCAAGGGCTATGTTGGTCCAGACCTTGGGCTAGGCCCCATGTGCTGAGTGTTGTGACTTGTGCCAAATTAAAATAGTCAGCTGCTGCTAAGTCCAAAATGCCACAAATGGTGCTCAGCAACAACTGGGTCTTATCAGCACAGGGAGTTGGCAGATGGGGCAGAGGCCATCACATACTATCAGGGCATTTGACACACCCAAGTGGGGCCACAATAATGGACCTTTGGAGGTGTCAGGGAGCTTGGGGGGAGGGGCTCTAGAGTTAGTGTTTGTATGTCTGAACAGGGGCATTGAGGTTCTTCTGTCTCAGAATGAAGAGCATTGGAAAAGGCAGTTTCATTTTCTATCAGCAGATATGGGAACCTATTAGCACTCAGCAATGGAGGCATACACCTCATCTGTTGCTCAACTAAAAATCCACCTCCAGCTCCAGAGGTGAGGCACACATACTGATATTCTGTGGGGTCAACTCTGGTGTAGGCTCATCCAGCAATGGAGCTCCAGTGGCATCCTTTGTGGCCAGCAGCTGCAGGAGGAGTTCTTCCTGCTCTGCTGTGGAAAGGTAGCATACCTCCAGGCCCAGGGGGCAGTGTCATGCAAAGTGCCCAGGCTTCTGGCATCTCCAGCACAGCAGCAGGGCAGTGCAGAGCTGCCTGGCAGCATCCATGTTCATGGGGATCCCCAGCAGCAGGGGGCATGCTGCAGGGATAGCCAGAGTAAAGGCTGGCATTGGACAGGCAGGTGCAGAGTGGTGGCAATTGCTGATTGGAGCTGGGCACAGCATAGAATGGGGGTGGTGGAGCTCCCTCCAGATCTCCATGAGTTGCCATTGGTCCTGGGCCACCTCATACTACAACACAATCTTTTCATTATTGGGGTGACCCTCCACCAGACTGTCAATGCATTTTACCAGTGTGGGGTGCAAGCCATTCTGGAAAATAAGGCATAGTTGGAGGCCATTGGGGTAAGCAGCCTGCTCCACTAGAGCCTGGAACAAGTCAATGTACTCATCCAGTGTACACTTCCCTTGTCTATACTGCTCCCTATCACATAGCATTATGGCTGCAGTCTTAGTGGGGTCTAATGGGAAAAACTCTGCATAGAAGTCCTTCTCAAAGGTGGCCCAGTCTGGAAAGCTTCCAACACCTCCAGAGTGGTGAAAGACTCACAGCACATAAGTAGAAGCACATCTGGTTTTCATGTATGACAGCACCTAGGTTATTTTCAATGCATTGGAGTCAAAGGCATCCTTGCTGAGGTGGATATAGGTGAGGCAGGACTGTAGGAATTGCTCCCTGCTGGAGCAGACACCATTGTATGCATCTGGTAGTGTGGGATGTGGAATCTGTGGCTGTAAGGTCATCAGAGCTGTAGAGATGGGTGCAGATGTGGTTGGGGCTGGTTTTGCAGCCACAGGAGGGGTGGAGTTAGGGGGTAGGCATTCAAGCAGTGCCTGGAGGGATTGGGAGATAAGATTGGTTGTTTGATGGAGGGTAGAGAGTTTGGTAGTATAGTGGGTGAGAGATGATTGCATTAATTGCACCTGGGTTTCTAGGTGAAGCAGGTGAGTCCAGGCTTTGTCCTGCAGGGCCAGGGCCTCCAAGGGTGTGTCTGGGTTAGCAAGCTGAGCCATAGAACTCTGTGGTGTTTAGTCCTGATGGGGAAGGAACAGGTAGTGGCTCAGAGGTTCCTTGTGGCTATGAGGGGCTTCCAGACCAGTTTTAGGAGACTTGTTCTGCTATAAGGGCAACCTCCAGAGCAGTGAATTGGAGTCATGCAGCTAGTAGAGGGGAATCCAAAGTTTATTAGTGGAGTAGACAACAATACAATCAGTAACTAATCACCTAGCAGAGGGGAATCTGAAAAGAACAAGTCTAAGGATCCCCACTGCTTAGTATGGTGCATTAGCAGGCAGTGGAGGCATGGGAACTACTGTACAGATGACTGGAGCTACTCCTAACCCTAGGGCAATGATTGCTGAGGTAATACAGAGAACTCCACAGTTCTCCAGAGATCTCCAGGGTTCCAGAAAAAGCCCTGGAGATGTCAAACAAGCTGTGGAGGTGCTGGAACATAGCTTCCACTTCTTCTGCTGCAGTGATGCATTAAAGTTGGAGTTTTGTATATTGTTGATCTTGTGAGTGTTCCCAGACCTTTGCAGCCTCAGTTCTTAGAGAATGTCTTGGACAAAAGGGAAGCTGAGAATTGGCATAAAAATAAGGCACATACTGTTCACTCATAATATCAATTCCACATATGATCAGAACACTGGAGGAGATATGAGCATGTAAAGATGTTTCATCTGTAGTGCCAGCTTTACAAGCTTCTGCCTGGCTCAGTTGCCAATGCACTGCAGCCTATGATGGTGGTGTAGTGACACAGAAAATGCATTGGCATAATGACAGAATATAATGCATTACTAAACATACACTCAATGTTAGTTACCAATGGATTTGTTTGTGCCTCCTTTGAGTTCTTCTCCCATGCTTATATTTCAATTGTACATTAGGAAACCCAATTCTGAGCAAGAGACATGGTGAGTTCTATCTGTGCAATGATGTGGTCAGTCATAATGCTTGTTGCAGTGTTGAACTTCCTTGAGAAAACTACACCCTATAAAACTTCAGATTGTCTGAATGTGAACAGGAAGCATACATGACTCACCCATACAAACAGTTCTCCTCCAATTACAATTGCTGAAGTGACTGTCTAGTGTATCCTGGCATGAACTTGGTCTCATGTCTTTTGTACTGGCAGCTAATAGGTCAACCTCTGCCCAGCATCATTTTCAGGCTTCTTGATTTCTATGACTGACTCTGGAGCCATTGTTGAAGGAGTAAGTGGTGCAACAACTAACCATGTGTGCTAGTAAATGAAACTTGGGGACAAAGTATCTGATATTATCGCATGAGTCAAAGATGAGGGAATCATGCTCAAGCTTTTCCATCTACTTCTTGATATTTGCTGACCACTGACAAGCAATGTCATAGGATACAATGAAGCATATCAGATCTGAGCCAATGATGATCTGATAGAAAAAATAATCTATCTTACAATAATTATAGCTAAGTCAATTAATCAAAGCTTGTGATAGATAGACTATCAGTAACTCACCACTCTTCTATTTGCAGATCTCCAATGGAGGAAGGGCACTTCATATCATGGCAAATACATTCTATTGTCCCAACACTAGTTGTTGCATGGCCCTGGCTAGGTTTAGAGTTAGCCCAATTCACAGCATCATGATGTGAACAGTTTGACTTCTGCCATTGAAAGTTAGTTTTACAGAGGCTGTAATACATTAGCACTACACACTAGTTCAACTTCATCCTTATATGTTTCTTGTAGAGTTTCTCCTGTACAACTAATGCAAATCCATTGCCAAGATTGGGATTGAGGGTGTTACTGGACACCTGATGCTGGCAGGATGATATAACATCCCCTGTCATTACAGGATATGTGTCAGGGGACTTCCATTTCTGACCTCTGTGACTTGTTCCAGCATCTCCATAGCTTGTTTGATGTCTCTGGGGCTTGTTTGATGTCTCTGGGGCTTGTTACAGAGCCACAGAAACCTCTGGAGAACTATGGGACTTTCTGCATTACCTCATCAATCACTTTCCTAGGGGTAGGAGTAGCTCCAGTTGTCTGTACAGCTGTTCCCATGCCTCCACTGCCCACTGATGCACCACATCAAGCAGTGGGGATCCTTAGACTGGTTCTCTTCAGATTCCCCTCTGCTAAGTAATTAGTTACTGTTGTATCATTGTCTACTACTTGCTAACATACTTTGGATTCCCCTCTGCTAGCTGCATGACTCAGATCTGCTGCCCCAGAGATTGCTCTTACAGCAGGACAAGTCTCCTAAAACTAGTCTGGAAGCCCCTCATAGCTGCAAGGAACCTCTGAGCTGCTATCTGTTGCTTCTCCACCAGGATTAAGCATTGCAGAGTTCTATGTCTCAGCTCACCAATCCAGACACCCCTCAGAGGCTCTGGTGGCACAGGATGAAGCCTGGACTCACCTGCTACACCTAGAAACCCAGGTGCAATTAACACAATCATCTTTCACCCACTACACAACCAAACTCTCCACCCTCCATTGAACCACAGATCTTATCTCCCTATTGCTTTAGGCACTGCTTGAATGCCTACCTCCTATCTCTGCACCTCCCCTGGCTATGGAACCAGCCCCAACTGATTCTGCACCTGCCTCCATAGCTCCAGTAACCCTACAGCTGTGGGTTCCATGCCCCACACTACCAGATGCATACAATGGTGCTTGCTTTGGCAGGGAACATTTCCTCCAATTCTGCCTCACCTACATCCACCGCAGTAGGGATGTCTTTGACTGCAATGCATTGAAAATAGCCTGAGTACTGTCATACATGAAGACTGGACATGCCTCCACCTACACATTATGAGTTTTCCATTGCCCCAGAGGTGTTGGAAGTTTCCTGGACTGGGATGCCTTTGAGAAGGACTTCCATATGGAGTTTTTCCTGCTAGACCCCACCAAGACTGCTGCCTTGATGCTACATTACAGGGAGCAGTATGGGCAAGGGAAGTATACACTGGATGAGTACATTGACTCTTTCTGGGCACTGGTTGAGCAAGCTGCCTACCCCAATGACCTTCAGTTATGTCTCACATTCTGGGATGGCCTGCACTCCATGCTAGTGGAATGCATTGACAATCTTGTGGAGGGCCACCTAGATGATGAAAGGATTGCTTCATAGTATGATGTAGCCTGGGATCAGTGGCAACTCATGGAGATTTGGAGGGAGCTCCACTGCTCACATCCTATGCTATGCCCAGCTCTGGCCAATAGCCTCTGCCACTCTGTACCTGCTCACCCAATGCCTGCCCCTACTCCTGCCATCCCTGCAACATGCTCTCTGCTACCAGGCATTCCCATGGATGTGGATGCAGCCAGACAGCTTCGTGCCACACTACTACTGTGCCAGAAATGCCAGAAGCCTGGGCACTTTGCATGACACTGCCCCTTGGGTCTGGAGGTATGTTACCTCTCCATGACAGAGCAGGAGGAACTCCTTCTGCAGCTGCTGGCTGCAAAGGATGCTGCTGGAGCTCTGTCACCAGATGAGCTGACACTGGAGTTGACCCTGGATGAGATCAGCACTTGCACATCACCACTGGAGCTGGAGGAGGATTTTTAGTTGAGCAATGGATGAGGTGTACACCTCCATTGCTGGGTGCTAACACATTCTTGTGTTTGTCATTAGAAAATAAAATTGCCTTTTCTGATGCCCCTTATTCTAAGACAGAAGAGCCTCAATGCTCCCCTCCAGACATACAAATATCAGCTCTGAAGCCCCTGCCCAGTTCCCCATATCAGCTATGAAGCCCCTGCTCAGTTCCCCAGCACCTACTAGGATCCACCAGTGCCACCCTGCCTGGGCATGCCAAATGCCCCAACAGTATGTAATGGCTTCAAGCCTGTTTGCCAATTCCCTGCATCTTGATGTGGAGATAAAGGCCATGAACACCCAGCAAATCTGTGGAGTCACTGCTCTTTTAGATAGCAGAGCAACAGGACTGTTCTTGGACTTGCTACAGCCTGACTGAGCAGCCCCCCCCCTCAAGCCCATTTCAGTCTACAACATTGATGGAACACCCAACAAAGCAGATGCCATCAACTCTGTAGTCAATTTCCTCCTCCATTATTGGAATCATGTGGAGCATGCTATTTTCACCATTATGAGCTTGGGTAAACATGATATGGTCCTTGGTTTCACATGGCTCTGCAAGCACAACCCCAAAGTAGATTGGACTAAGGGCAAGGTAACTATGAGCAGGTGCCCTCAGAAGTGCTCTGCCTGTGCTGTCAGCAACAGGAAAGAATGCCAGGCTCAAGTTCTAGAGCATGCAGCCATCTGTGCATGTCACATGGGGCCTCTTCTCTTTGCTGATCTGGACATTCTGAATCCCCTGCCTCTGGTGTTCCCTTGTAGAGAGGCCCTCTATGAGGATGACTGGAGTAGTGGCAGAGCCCCAGGAGATGAATATGGGGAGGAGTTTGGTGGCATACATGAGCCAGAGCTCCTGGACAAAGTAGTAGAGGTGGAGAACCAGATCTATGCCACCACTGTACATTCCCTGCCCTTCACTGCAGAGATCTGGGCTAGCCAGACCACATCCCAGCAGCTGGCCCAGGCATTTGCTGCCAATGCCATGCCCTGAGAGTTCTGAGATGTTGTACCTCTCTACCTCAATGTGTTCAAGGATGTTTTTTCCAAAGCCTTGTACAACTCACTCCTAGGATGCAAGCAGTGGGACCATGCCATTGAACTACTGCCTGATTCCATGCCCTCCAGCTATCAAGTTTACCTGCTAGCACCCAGGGAGCAGGATGAGCTTGATGCCTTTATGCAAGAGAATCTGAATTCCAGTTGTATACACCCTTCCAAGTCTCTGATATCTTCTCCTATCTTCTTTATTAAGAAGAAAGATGGCTTGCTCTGACTGGTCCAGGACTATCAGGTTCTCAATGCCATGATGGTGAAGAACTGCTACCCCCTCCCCCTCATCTCTGAGCTCATAACAACCTCCAGGGTATGCAATACTTCACTAAACTGGACATCTGGTGGGGCTACAACAATGTGTGTATCCAGGAGGGAGACAAATGGAAGGCCATTTTCCAGACCAACCAGGGATTGTTTGAACCTCTCATTATATTCTTTGGACTCACCAACAGCCCAGCCACCTTGCAGACAATTATGAATGACATCTTCCAGGACCTCATTGCAGAGGGTGTAGTGTGTGTATACCTTGACAACATTCTCAACTACACTAAAATGATGGAAGAGCACTGTTGGATCACTTGCCTCATCTTGCAATGTCTCCACCAGCACCAGCTCTACCTTAAACTGGAGAAGTGTGAGTTTGAGCAGATCCAGATTGAATATCTTGGCCTGATCATCTCATATGGAGCTGTGGAGATGGACCTGGTGAAGGTAGCAGGTGTGGCAGAGTGGCTGGAGCCCAAGAACAAGAAGAAGGTGCAGGCATTCCTGGGTTTTGTGAACTTCTACTGGAGATTCATCCAGGACTTCTCACATCATGCCTACTTGCTATTTGACCTTACTGGGAAGAACATTGCATGGAGTTGGGGGCCTCCAGAGCAGATGGCCTTTGATGCCCTCAAGTGTGCCATGACCTTGAGACCTGTCCTCCTCTTCCTAGATGATAACTCCCCTTTCTGGGTAGAAGCTGGCAGCTCTGACTTTGCCACTGGAGCCATTCTTTCACAGCAATCCCCAGAGGATGGGAAGTGGCATCTAGTGGCCTTCTACTCCAAGAGCTTAGACATGGTAGAGCAGAACTATGAGATCCATGACAAGGAGATGCTGGCTATCATCTGGTTGTTTGAGGAGTGGCGGCACTTCCTGGAAGGTGCACAGCATAAGTTCAATGTCTGGACAGATCATAAGAACCTTGAATACTTCCAGACAGCCAAGGAGCTCAACTGCTGACAGGCCTGATGGTCCCTTTACCTAGCCAATTTTGACTTCTTCTGCATCACAAGCCTGGCTAGAGAATGGGGAAACCAGACACTCTGTTCCAGAGAATAGACCATGACATGGAGGGGGAGGACAACAGCAACATTGTGCTCCTCTGCCCTGAACTGTTCACAATCCAAGCCATGGAAGGTCTAGCTGTTGAGAGAGCAGAGGTAGACATCCTCTGGGACATCTAGCAGGAAAACCGGGACTGTCAGCAGGAGGAACTCATCATACAGGCAGCTTGGGCACTGAAGTCAGGATGTACCACTGGTGCCAAATTGGTCTGCATAAATGAATGGGCCCTCTGGGATGGGATCTTGACCTTCAGGGATTGTATCTATGTGCCCAACATCCTAGAGCTCTGCTAGAGAATTGTAGAGCAACACCACAATTCCTGCATTGCTGGGCACTCTGGATGATCAAAAACATTGGAGCTAGTATTGTGGAACTACTGGTGGCCCCCAGATGTCCCAGTATATTGGGTCCTACACTAGTACATGCAATCTCTGTCTCTGGACCAAGCCCCAACACTGCCTCCCTTCTGGACAGCTAGACCTGCTGCCCATGCCCATGGAGCAATGGAGCATTGCCTCTGTGGACTTCATTGTAGAGCTCCCCAATGCCCACAGTTACAATGCCATCATGGTAGTGGTGGACCTGTATGGCAAGCAAGTGCACTTCATTCTGACTCACACTACTTGCTCTGCCATGGGCACCACAAATTTGTACCAGAGGAATGTCTGGAAGCTCCACAGCCTCTCCAATGCCTATGTCTCTGATTGGGGGCCACAATTCATGGCAGACTTCACCAGGGAACTCTACCAACTACTTGGCATGAAGCTTCACACCTCCACCACTTATCACCTGCAGTCTGATGGCCAGACCAAGCACATAAACCAGGAGTTGGAGCAGCACCTCCACCTCTTCTGCAATGAGTGCCAGAATGACTGGGATGAACTCCTCCCCAATGCTGAGTTCCAATACAACAACCACATTCATGCTCCACTTGAGTTTTCTTCAGGTGTTACTACAGTCACAAAGGTTGTTGTCACATGTGTTGTCAGGCCATTTGATGAGTAGCTCTTATGCTCAATCCATTAGATATGACTTTTGTATGGGTGACATGGCTTGTGGTTGATTAATATTGTCACTACTTGCTTCCAGAACCCCCAAACCTCTTTCCAAGCTGCCTTGCTTCCCTGAAGTTCCCCCCCAACACATCCAGTGACTTTACTGACCTTCAATCACCCATGGCACCCACCCCAGCTGACTCTGACACTTCTTTGGCAAACTCTGACAGCCCCCTAGCTAACTTGGATGCATTCCCTGTAGGCTCCAATGCTTCTCTTTCTTCTCCTGAGCTCCTCCAACCCCCCCCCCTCCACTGTTTCTGATGCCAGTGTACATCACTGATTTATCACCACAACTTACCCAGGCAGCTCCAGAACATCATGATGACCCTGGGGCAGCCTGTGTTCCCATCTGTTCCCATCAGTATATCATTGCAGCCTGCCCATTGATTATAACTGACATCTGTTAACTCTGTGTGACCCCAACAAGTCTTGCCACCAAACCCACTATCCCTAGAGCTGTCACAGTAGTTAGTATATAAGTTGTAGAGTAACATTCTGTACTCTAGTCTTGATATTGCTTAATGTTACCTATGTTCTGATTGTTTGTCTCTCTGTTTTGTGTTATGTTTTCCCTTCTCTCAGTCTCCTAGTCTTATCTCAGTCTCCTGGTTTTGTCTTGTCTCTCTTTTGATCTATCATCCTGTTATTGTCTTGTATCTCCACTTCAATCTATTTTTGTTCTTGTCTCAATCTTGCCTCAAATCCATCTCATCCTGCTTTTCTCTACTTCTTTTATTATGCCTGAGTCCCCTTCAACTCTAACACTGTCAAGAACTCTGCACTTATGATCACAACTCCCCAAACATTCATAAACAACTCTGAACCTTGCTTTATGCTTGGCTCCAAAACCCATCAACATCCATTGACCCCCCATCAAACTCTGGCCCTGCTCCCATCACTTGCATAGCCTCTGTTTGCCTCACCTCCAGACTTGTACCTGGAACTTCCCCAAGCCCAATCCTTCCTTGTATCTTGTTTTAGACTTCCCTGGACCACTTTGGACTTGCTTAGACTGCTTCCCTTGGCTTACCCTTGCAGGTATCTGAAGTCTGGACCTCCAAAAGTGCTAGGTTATCAGTGCAGGATGTTGCATCTGCCTAGTAAGTACTTGCCCAGTTAAGCTGAGCCCCTGTGGTCAGGGGAACCTGACTAATATGTACCTCCAAGTTGTGCAAGTCATGATGCCAGAGTAAGTAGCTGAATGGCTAGCATTGAAAAAACTGCATGATCCAATGAATCATGGCTGCTAATTTGCATATTCAAATTCCTAGGAACCAGTAATGCATAAATTTGCAGATTTTCTGGGTACATCATGGATTACTTGTGTGAAGCATCATTAGACATTCATTAAATCCTACTTGCATCTAATACCACAGTGATGACACACTAGCAATGTTATATGTTGTCAAGCTTTTTTAGTTGGACACAACATAAGCCATAAGTGACAAAGCTGTACAAGATTGAAGAAGTCAAGATAACTAAAGATCTATCTATAATTTCATGTTTCCATTGCATGTAATGCTATGCAAAACTAGTGCATTGCTACTGGTGTGGAGATGCTTGTTGATGGTATGCCAATCAATGTTCCTCAATGGTGAGTCAGCAACAGCTTTCTATGGAATACAATAATACTTATTGTTTGCCAGATATGAAGTAGTTCTCATGAGCTGCAGTGAACACCATCTTGGTCTCCTAGGTCTTTTTGCTGATCTTCCAAGGATTCCTCTGCACATGCTCCTGATCTTTCTGCCATCTCAGCTAGTTTAGCATTGTCAACAATAAATGGTTTCTTCTTTTGAATGAGCCACAGCTTAGGGCATGGGAGGCTTGCCAGGTATGCTTCATGTCTGCACTGTTGTGACTTGATAAGCATGTTATATGTGACAGCATTAATACACTGACCCTTTGTTGCCTGGAAGCCTTGATAGTGACATACTCTTGCCATGGTATATTGGCACACTTAGTGCTACATGCCCCAGCCCACAGGATTTTTTCATGAATGACCTTTGCATCATTAATCAGCAGTGGATTCATAATCACATAGAAAGCTGTCAAGACATACTTGGTTTCTTAAGTGATGGATCTGTTCCATGTGTCCATTATCCATATAAGAGTCTCTCTTTATTGGCCACCAATTGCACCAGAGGTCATACAGACAACTGAGAAATTCCCCACAATCAAGTAGACCTTTTGTTGCATTGAAATACAGAGTCATATCTTGAAGGAACTTCTTTTGAGCAGCTTCCATTCAAGCTGCCACAATACTTGGCTTTGATGACACCTTGGGCATCTTCCATGAATAGTTAGCATGTTCCTAGTGATTAGAAGTCAAAATGACAACTTACTTTGATCTTTTCAGTGGGACAGGTATGTTTATGATGATGGATTGAAAACTTGACTTCTGGGTGGGGTAACCAACTACTGATGTGCTTGTCATATAACTTAACATGGAGTTCAGGGCTTGCTATCCCTTGAGTACACAATAGTTCACACATGAATAGGTTTTTAAGATGTTGCTGATTGGGTTTGATGTTATTGGCCAAAGGCTCTTTAAATAATAAGAATTACTGTGTAAGAACACTAATAATTTTCAAGTATATAAACAAGGTGGGAGGAATACACACACTGGGGACCTGGAACCTAGCACACCAAACCTTGAGCTTTTCCCCTTGGTCTGCCTTCTATTTATACTTCCTGATTCATGCATGGACTGTTGGTATCATCTGTGACATGGATCATGTCTCTTTTACACCTTCCAGGACTAATCCTTGTTAGTCCAGCTTTATTTTCTCTTTTCTGGGCCTTATCCCACTGTCCCCACTCTCTATCTCTCTATACCTTCCATCATGCTTCCCATAATTGCTAGCATTGCTAAAACACTAAGGAGCACCCACAGTTGGTACCCATGCTAAATTGAGGACTAGGTCATTGATGCTTGTTGCTAAGCTGTTAATGATGATGAGAGTGAACAAGAAAAAGAGATCTGAAGCCTAAGAGCTAAGGGATACTTTGAAGGACAATTCTCTGGTTGATTCCCTATCTTGTTGGTGTATGTACAGGCAGTATTCATACTGTTCATAAGTATAGTATTCAGAAAGGAAAGATTGTTGCCACATGAGATGGCATCTGCCAAAGTGTCTGTAATGCATACTGGGTATTAGTATGGTAACCAAGTGTATGTATGCAGTGTCAAAAAGTGCATAATAGGTGTCAATGAAAGACAAAGAGAGCATAGCTAATGTCAATATCTGAAATGTAGATCCTGTTCTAGTATGCTGGTAAGCAAGACAAGAGAAATGATGGGTAAGGAGTCACATGTTCTTTGATGTCGATCTTGAGAGAAGTATCATTGTTACTAAATGATGTTGTTAACAATTGTTGCTAAGGGAAGGTCTTGACCTTGTTGTTCTAGACCCCAATGCTAGACTCCACATGATGAGGCTTGTGATTTAGAAGTCTCATGGTCACTAGAATCCTGTGCAATTGGCTACATCATTCCAGACCTTGGGGCTAAACCACACATGATAATGTTGCATGACTCATGCATGATCTCTGAAAAAAGAATCAAAAAAATACCAAAAAATGCCAAGTCCTGTATCATGTCCAAGCCAGGTGCTACTCAGATAAGATAGTTAGAGATGTTGGTAACAGTGCTTAGCAACAAGTGGGTCTTATCATCATTTCCAATGAAGGTATACAAGGTGATCTTGAATATAGTACTGAAACTGTTGTTGTGGCCAAAAGTGAAGCATGAGGATGAAGAGTTCCTAGTTACCTATGTGGATGTGAATGGACATAAGTCCTGGACCTTATAGAATTCAAGGAATATGACCACAGGAATAATGCCACAGTTTTGCCAAGTACATGATATGGCATGCAACAACTAGTGGGACCACATACACTACAGTTGGGACTGTAGGCAGCTGAGTGATAGTGCAATTGGGCATGTATGTCAAGCTAGGGGTCCTTGGAACTAAGTCCAGGGAGTATGTTGATGTAGCAAACTTTGAATTGTATGATATGATTGTGGGCATGCCCTACATGAGGAAGGATAATGTGGTCTTGAACTTTGAGCACAATCAGGTCATTGTAAATAGGAAGGCCAATCCTGCAGAATCAACAGAGAAGTGGCAGGGACTCAGGAAAAACTGACTCCATAGTAGGCAGTGTGGCCCTATGGTGGAGGATGCAGACAGGGAGGTTTTGGCTGTGGCATGTCTGCCACAGGACCACCCAGCATTGAAGCTACTCAAGAGAGAGTATCAGTCTGAGGATGGGAAGACCACATGGGGATGTCCATGGTGAATCAGAAAAACTGCCTGGGCCAGCAATTCCAAAAGCAAGTTCTGCAAAGAAAGCAAGAGTTGAGGACAAATCTTCAGTAGAGTTTAGGGATTGATAGAGAAGCAATGGAGCTGAGAGCCTGGAGTGCCAGCCTACATTGTCAAAAGTTAAGGTTGAGGACCTTAACAGTGGCAAAAAAGAAGATGGTTTGCTAGTGCAATCTGATACAACAGTACTGTTATTAAGGGATAGACCTGTGCCATCCTCTGGCTTTGACTGGGCTTTCAAACCACACATTGGGACAAAGGAAATGGGACAAAGGAAGGGCTTTCCCCATGGCATGAGGTTAATCATGGAATTAATCCCATTGACAGAAATAAGCAGTATCAGTATCATTTACCTTGGTGCTCAATGGCACTGCAGCAGCAGCTTAGAAAGAAAACAAATAGATATATTTGTGCTCAATGGTGGGAAGCATGGACTATGCTGCAAATGGCACCACTATTGTGCATTCCCAAGAAAGATGGAACTTTGAGGATGGCATTAGATGCATGCCAATGCAATGATAACACCATTAAAGATGTGACTCCATTGCTCAATCAGGACATGATACAGGAGGGTGTGGCTTGTGCCAAGTTTAGGTCAAAAACTTGACCTTACAGATGCATATGAGCAGGTATGGATTTGCACAGCAGATATTTTTAAGATGCTATTTTTGTCAATTACTAGCACATATGTCAGTAACATCATGCAGATAGGGGATTGCAATGCACCTGCAACATTTCAGAGGCTGATGACATCAATCTTTCCAGACATCATTGGTGACTTCATGCACATTTATTTGGTGGATATTTTAATCTACTCTAACTCAATTGAAGATCATGAGTAGCATCTTATAGTGGTTTTTGAATGTTTTAGAGAAAACATGCTCTATCTCAAGTGGAAGAAATGTGAATTGCATTCAGATGGGTTGATTGCTTAGACTATATCATCAACAGCCATGATATTCACCCAGACCATGACAAACTGAATTGGGTGCAGGAGTGGAGGACTCCATGGAACTATAACAATGTGCAACAATTTGTCAGATTAGTTAATTACATTTCAATCTTTTTGCCAGATGTGACAATTTATATGGGACCATTGATGGCAATAACACAGAATGGCTTGCCATTCTACTGGCAGGCAATGCACCAACAGTGCTTTGACATGATTAAATCTATCTGTGATCAAACACCAGTCATTCAACCTATAGACCCACAACATAATGAGCCTATTTGGCTTATTTGCAATGTGTCCAAGCCTGGATTCAGAGCTATGTATGGACAGGGGACCACATGGCGGACCTGCTGACTGGCAGGGTTTATGTCAAAAAAATTTACTAATGCATAGCAAAACTATGCTGTACACAAACTCAAGACTTTAGCAATACTAAAAGCCCTCCTCAAGTGGGAGGACAAGCTGATGGGATATCCCATCCATATTATAATGGACCATAAGGCACTTGAATTCTTCAAGACACAGGCAATGCTGTCACCATGACAGCATAGGTGGATAGACTACTTGGCCTGTTATCAGTTTGACATTGCCTATGTTAAGGGGGAGGTAAACAAGGTGGCTGATTGTCTGTCTAGGTATTTCAAGAGTGACATGCCAAAGAACATGCATAATGTGTACAACTATGTCAATGCAGACCTCTGCTTTGACCCACAAGGAGAAGACCTGCCATACCATTGGTACAGAGAGGCAAAGGAGAATGTCATAGAAATTTGGGCTATGCAGTCACAGGGACTACAGTGGAGTCAGCATATACAAGAGAGGCATGAGGCACAAGACCTCAAAGTAGAAGTCATGAATCAGGCAGGTAGCCCTGTGGCACAGGCCACAGGTAAGTGAGGAGTCAGCATGTTAGAAGAGGATGTGATGGTGGCAAACATGGTGGACACAGCTCCTGAGTTGCTGCAGCTGCCAGGGTACAACAACAAGGAGTTTTGTTATGCAATACAATGAGGATATGGCCAGGACAGAATGCTCTTGGTAATTGTGGATCACCCCTTGGAGCAGCCAAGGTTTCAGTTCAATGGGAGTTTGTCTGGACCAGTAACCTCAAAGAACAGAATGTCCTTTGTCTTCCAAGGATTTGGCCATTGATCTTGCAAGTGGTGGAGCAGGCACATAGCATTGTAGGCCATTTCAGTGCACAGAAGACCATTGATTATATCTGGCAGTGGTACTGGCAGCTGAGTATGGAGGTTACCCACTTCTGTGCATTGTGCAAAATATGCCAGAGGTCAAAGACCTCTAATAAATGACAGTTGCATTCCTTGCCTGTTCCTACAAAGCCTTGGGATTTGATAGGAATGGACTTGATTGGGCCATTCCCAGAGTCGAGAGGGTTTAATTATCAGCATATTCCATGCATGTATTTCTTATCAATAAAAGTTCAGGACAATGAATTTTCATGATCAAAATGGCCAAAGAAATGGCATAACATGTTTCTTTGATTCTTGAAAGCTTCTATTCATTCTTCCTTTGGAAGAATATTTGTCCTATTGGACTCTTAGAGGTTTATGACATATGTTTTGACTATAAATCTGACTTGAGTTTGATTGCTGATAGCCTTCAAGTTGCTCCTTGTTGAACATTCCAAGAGCATATGAATGGTTATTAAGCCATTTTACATCCTCAGCAGACTTATCCATTACCATTGAAAACAACAGGATTTGCCTTCTTATAATCAGCAAGGATCAGTGGAATCTGTACAGCTTTGAGAATTCTGTATACATTGTCCTTGAATATATTGAGATGTACCTGGTGACCCCAGCAAGCAGATACAAGAAGCCAGGGAAATTTCTCTTGAAGTAGATGTGAGCCTGTTGTTCATCTCCTCCATCATCTCAGGTGGCTCCAATAGCCTTAACACCAATTGATTTCAAGTACTCAAGCTCTCTCTCCATTAACTTGGCAAGGTTTTCACCTGTCCTACACTCTGAAGATTGATCATACAGATGTGTCAAGTATGCCTTTGGTTTCATCAGTTTTGAATTAATAGATTGTAAAAATGAATGAAGTTGTACCTTGCTTGATATGTCCTTCCATCCATCATTTACCATTGTTGAGTACTCATTTTCAGATGTTTTTGTGAGTTCACTTTCAATTTGAACCACAGACATTGGAGAATTGGTCCAGATAGCTTATTATGGCCAGTAAGACAAGCACCAGGTACATGACCATGAAATAGCTTGATGACTTCAGAATCTGTAATTTAATTCCAGGACCATCTAGCAGAGACAAAGACACAAAGAAGTTCATCTTCAAGATTAATTAGCTGCTGTGGGCCAAATGTGAAGGACTTCTTTGTCTCAATGACAAATGATTTCTGTCTCTTTGGAGGATTTATGATGGCATTGGTGCTTGATTGCTTTCCAGATCTGGATACAAAAATGGAGGTGTCATCATCAGTCATTTTCATGATCTTGGGTACCTGATCTCCATCCTTTCTCCCTCTTTGCATGATCCTTTGTGTTTTTTGGGCAGTACTGGCACTGGAAAAGCTGATTGAGCATAACCACAATCTTTCCTGTGGTGCATGTAGTCTGCTTCTTGGCTGGCTTACTATTGAGTGAAGGTTCATAGTAATAGATATATGTGGGCACACCATCAAATATAAGAATTGGATCTGATCATTCCACTTTGATAGTCCCGGCAGCTACAGCTCGCATCTCCTGCGCTTGGACTTCTGCCAGTTTGGCATTGGTACAAACCTGTGCAGCAGGCACCAAACCTTGTTGAATTGCACTTCTCTTCATCCTGATCTCATACCCACTCCTTTTGGCGAGCATTTTCGGGGCACGTTCGAGGTAGGACAGGATTATTTTCAAGTCCATTTGGTACATATTTTGATCCCACACGGAATTAGCTGACTGACCCTACTGACCCATTGATCTTCCGCCAACCAAATGACTTACCCAAATGACCCACTGACCCAGTCAATTCTAAAACTCATTTGACTGGTCAGGTGCAACACTGGTCAGAGGCAGCTAATATTTTCGAGATGTCCGAAGCTGACAATGATCGTAAGTCAGAGGGAGGAAGGAAGGATCGTACGTCAGAGGGAAGAAGGAAGGTATCCTGGATTTGGAGAACACTGGACATGATCAATGACAACAATGATTCTGATTATCTGCCGTAATGGTCAGAGGCGTTCTCATGATGACGACTGACCTATTGATTTTCTCTTGTACGATTTTGACAGCGCTTTGGATTTAGTAGTGCAACTCTCGCACCCGTGTGATGCGTTTTCCCGAGGAGGGGGAATTATTGAGTGAGGAAATGCATCGTGTGATGAAGTATTGCTGATATCAGGAGCAACAGTCGAAGAAGGGAAAGTTTGGTACAGAGGATCTTTCCTCCATTCATCACGAAGGTTTAAGACCCTATGCCCTGCGTTAGGCTGCCCTTTGGGGTCGCTCTACGTGTTAGTTTCTTGCGGCCATGGTGCGGAGTGCCAACCGCTTTGAACAACCTACAGACACATTTCTCAACCTTCACAGCCCCATCTGCAAGTAATCCTTCGACCTCTGTGCAATAATTCTTCTCTAACCTCCTTGTTCCTTTGCAGAACACAGACTTGTTTTTCTTCCTTGCTTGGTACCGGATCAACAGGATTATGTTTCTTTTCCAAGCAACCTCTGTTGAAAAGTCTTCCTTCTTCAAATTTTGTATATCTATGTCAAGAAGCATTAGGGTTGCTTCTCTATTGAGATCTGATAGGTGATTGCGGATACTCCCCGGATCTGTATGCACGGGTGAGTAGGACCAAACAAGGAAAATGGGCGGGTGGCACGCTAGCCCTAATGGTTTCTTGGTGACCCCCCAGCAATGTGTTTTTCTTGAAGCACAAGTTCTAATGCATTTTCCAGTGACAATTGCATGCCGTAATGCATTAAATATGAAAGTGCCGCACAGTGCATAGCCATAATGCATTTTCTGATGATCGCATACCCTGATGCATTACGACATGTAATGCATATCTATTGGGTGCAGCGAGATAATGTATTGGTGATGATGGATATCGCACGCCGTAATGCATAAGATAATGTATCGGTGATGCTTTAAGGTCAGCGCTGCATAAGGCATTTTCTGATGATCGCACAACATCATGCATTACGAAGTGAATTGCATATTCTTGTTTATGAAGCGCAGTCAAATAACGTATTGGTGATGCCTTACTGGGAGGTAAGTGCTGCATAACGCATTTTCTGATGGATATTGCACGCCGTAATGAATTATGAAGTGTAATGCATATTCTTATGAAGTGCAGTGAGATAATGCATCACAGGTGTGCCCCCGCACTGTATTGCCTTACAGTGATACATTGCTTACCTATCCAAATGTACCTCACTCATCACAGAGAGTATTGCATCACCCCCCCCTGTGTGATTAGACAGGATGATGTATGAGGATACCTGTATCTGGTGGTGGAGCTTTGACAGTGCTCTATTTTAGATTTCTTACACTGTTGAAATCTACCAGCAGCTATCTCCCGACTCAAGCTTAAGTACTAAACACCATTCATGGAACGTGCAGAACTCGAGCGTTCCGAGGAGCTGGGGGCAGGGCATCAGGTATTCCGCGCCGTCGAGGTCGTCAGGGATCGTCGGGGGAGCGTGGATCGGGGATCGGTGTGAGCGTGAGCCGTGCGCTTCGGCCTTCCCGTGCCGCATGAGCGTTCGCCCGAAGCTGAGGTCGGAGGATCCCGGACAAGCCATTTGCCGATCCCTGTCTAAAATAGTCATAGGTGAGAAATACGAGAAAGCCTCATGTTTGCATGGATTCTTATTTCCTTTCCTGGTCTTCACGTGTGGTGGCATAATGATCATGTCTGTTCAACTTTCGGTATAATGAAACCTTGCAAGAAAGTTCCATGTTCTGTTGGTGTTCGCGGGTTCTTGTGCCTGAAGGATTAAACTCAATCAAACCAGGTGGAGTCCGGCGCCTGCTTCACCCGCAACTATTCATTATCAAGAAGGCATAGAGCAAGCGGCTCCTCAGTGGAGCTTGGACAGTGCTCCTATTTACATTTTTGGCAATGTTGAAATTTACCAACAGCTAAGGGAATCTGTAAGGACTCGCCCTCGTCCTAATAATGCAGAAACTCGTTTTAAAACTAAGTTTACATAGGTGCAAGCGAAATAACGTCAAAACCCCTTGGAGCAAAAACACTATTGAAATCTACCGACAGCTCAGGTAATCTGTAAGGACTTTGCCCTGGTAGACCTAATAAAGAATAAACTAACTATAAATCAGAGTATGTCACGGTATAGGTGCAAGTGGAGTAGCGTCAAAACCCCTTTGAGTAAAACTTGCCATCGCTTCCATACATAGTGGATGTATGTACGCATAGGGAAGTGCCCTATCGCTGGCGAAATATATTTTTTGACTACTCTGAAGAATATAGGACTTCGAATGTTCTATCATTCATTCCCGTGGGCCGCCAAGACGTGATGCTCTAAGCTCATTTCCTGTTGTGTGACCCTATACATTGAGCTTCTTGTACCGCTGCACTGAGGCTTTTTTCTCGTCGATTGCTTAAAAGCCAACGCCAGTTCTTTGCCACTAGTCCCTCATGGCAAACGTCCTACTTGATATTGGTGTCCTCTTGTTCATAATTGCTCCCTACCTTTACCTCAGGCAACGTAGGAATAGCGAACGCTTACCTCTCCCACCTGGACCGAAGAAGCTTCCGATCATAGGCAACCTCCTGGACATACCGAAAAGCTTCGAATGGGTAACCTGTCATAAGTGGTGCCAGGAATTCGGTCAGTGTTTCACGACACGTCTCCAGATGTAAAGACTGACTCTATCTTCAAGGCTCTGACATTATTCATCTTAATGTTGTGGGCACATCTATCATCGTCCTGGACAATGAAAAGATAACCATAGATCTGTTGGAGAGGAGGTCTTCGATATACTCCAGCAGGTGATTGTCAATCATGGGCAATGCTTCGCAAGAAACTCATCAAGATGATTGAACAGAGTAAGGATGCCGATGTTAAATGAATTGATGGGTTGGAATTTTCACGTAGGGTGGATGCCATATGGTGAGTTCACCGACCGAATTTGACGCCAATTTTTCCCGATCTTGGGTTTAGGCGATTATTGGTGAGTGCCAGTTTATTTTCTGCGCTTTCTGTGGCTAAATGTTCGCCTGAAGGCGTCGACATAGGCGATTACTGCAGCAAGAATTCAACGCCACTGCTTCCATCCGCTTCCGCCCCCTCGAATTGAAGGCCACTCACGGTCTTCTCCGTGCTTTACTAGACTCACCGGATGACCTGGATGGGAATCTTCGACAGTTCGTGAACAATGACCCGATCTCCCTCTTGCGTAACATCTTTATATTTTCTCCAGGATGGCGGGTGAGACCATCTTGAGAGGAACATATGGGTTGGAAATTCAATCCAAAGACGATCCTTACATAAAGACAGCAGCCAAGGCCACTCATACCCTCTTTACTGCTGCTGTTCCAGGAGCCTTTCTTGTCGATTTTCTACCTATCCTCAAATACGTACCCGATTGGATGCCTTTCGTCGACTTCAAGCGCAAAGTAAAAGAATGGCGCAACCTAGCATCAGATATGGTCAACATGCCCTACGATGCGGCGAAGCGTAACATTGTGAATTCTTGGTCATCCAAAGCTGGTGATTCTTTTACTGATGGATCACACACAGCGAAACGGAAATGCTGCCTCATCTTTCATGCTGAGGAGCCTGCAGAATATGGACGAATCACGTGATATCAAGGTACAGGAATATATCATCAAATCGGTAGCCGGAGCTATGTATACAGGTGAGCTCGATGCACAATTGTCGATACATATCATCTCATATTACCTACCCATCCCGTGTCAGCCGGCTCAGACACAGTAAGTCAATACCAAGTCCACATTCATGCAACTGGTCTGGCTCACTGATTATGTCCAAACAGACGGTGTCGGCCATCTCATCTTGTATTCTTGGCCTCCTCGAGAATCCAGCGGTAGTCAAGAAGGCCCAGGAAGAGCTCGACCGAGTTGTTGGCCCCAACCACCTGCCGACCTTTGATGACGAAGATTCTTTGCCATATATTACTGCGATCACTAAAGAAACGTTGAGATGGAGGGATGTCACCCCATTCGGTACAAACAGAAATATTGTCACTTGTATTCCTTCTGTTAATGAGCTCTTGGGCAGGTGTACCTCATCTACTCGATGTTGATGATGAATACATGGGATACAGGCTTCCAAAGGGTTCCCTGGTCATAGCCAATGCATGGTAAGTTCAAAATTGGAAACTGGTACCTCTCATCGGTCACTGGTAACATCGGTATTTCTGATTGCGAACAGGGCCATGCTACATGATGAGAAGTTCTATCCTGATCCATTTGAATTTAATCCAGATCGGTTCATAAAGGATGGGAAGTTAAATCCGGATGTGAAAGACCCGATACATGCGGCATTTGGATTCGGTCGACGGTAATGTCAAGTGTTTATTGATGTCGTTTCCGGAGCTAAAGCTATCTTTAGGGTATGTCCTGGACGTCACATGGCGATATCTGCAATCTGGATTGCCATTGCTTCAATCCTTACTGTTTTCGACATCACAAAATCCCGGGACGAGAAAGGAAATATCATAGAACCTTCTCATGAATATATCTCCGCCTTAGTTTGGTCAGTTCTATTCATTGAAGCCAACGCTGATTTCTCACCAAGTTCATAAGTGCGCCTTTACCGTTCAAGTGTTCGATTACACCACGGTCAAAACAAGCAGAAACTTTGATCAAAGCAACAATTAACGAAGACCACTATTCTTGAGTTAGCAGGAGTCAAACCAGGGGTTATTATTTATTTACCCGCAATCAATCATTTGAGTTAGCCATGTACCTACGTATCACTTCAGAATATGAATCACCGTAGAGTGGACCCAGTAGAAATAATTGACCTCATTTTCCCGCAGGAGTGACACATTTGACCACATGATGGATGGATGGATAGATTTCTGTTTGATGACGGCAAGCCAGATACTGGTTGAGGAGCGGGCTGTAAGCTGTACGGCTAAGTACGGTACTTATAAGATAATAATATTATAGCGGCGCAAGCACCGATCCCCGACATTCAAAATATTTTGCAAGTATATTAATTGAGGCAATATTTATAATCAAATTATTCTATTTATTCTATGCCCTTGCATAGAACCTTCTACACCTTCCATGGAAGTCCTTCTATTGGCTACATTATCACTACCATTGCTTCTTCAACATTTATGTCATGCTCCTCATTATTTTCATCCTCACGCACTCTTGCTTTCTCCAAGGCTAAGGCAAAATCCTCTTTGTTGTCAATGATGTCACTGATGCAATGCTTGTAAACCACATGGGCAGAACATGAGGGGAGCTCCAAACATAATCTAGCAAGTCTGGCTTTGAGTGGCTGCAGAAAAATTTCCAATGATCAAAACAAATGATGTCATCAAAATAAGGCACTTCTCATACCTCAGTTCCATTTGTTGCAACTAGAAGTAGATGGTCCAAATGAATAAGTAGATTGTTTTTCCTCCCAAGCTTGATTGTTCAGAATGTCATTGATATTTCACCTAGCCAACATAAAATGATCCAGGAATTGTAGAAACCTTATTTGGGAGTCTGTCAAGCATAAGCATTGTAAGCAATAAGTCATAGTCAATCTGTAGACTTACTGAAGATTAGTATCAAGGACAAGTTGATGAAAGGCAATTATGTTGTCATCAGTGTGAATGTAGGTTCCTCCTGTGAGAATACATGCAAAGCTTCTGTGTTCATCAGTGTTAGGGAGGAACAAGTGCCTTTTGAAACATATCACTGTGGCCTTTGTGGGTCAAGATTCTCATTGAAGAGTGCAAGCTGTGAATGTCCTTGCAATTTCATGAGAGTTGAAGCCATTAAGATTACCTTCTGCAAAGGTTTCATCAAAGTACTTGAATACCAATTAACCCCAGGAATGCCAGGCAGATGATGCCCCACCTCTGTGGCCTCAGAGTGGCATGAGGACCTTTATCAGTTTGTAGAACTGTGTGGGACAGAATATTCCCAGTTCACAGAATAGACCTCTATTTGTTCTGTATAACCATATGAGATGAGATATTTACAAGTCATGTAAGGATAATGTAAACTGGATAAAGTATGCTATGTACCCTCAGTTTGCACAATAGAACTGAGGGTCTCCAAAATGGGAAGGTAATATATAGTATGATTGAGAGTGAGGCTGAAAGAGCTGTATAGTAGCAATTGAGGGTGAGTCTTAGAAAGAGGGAAACCTAAAGAGGCAATGTGATTGGTTATCTGAGAACAAGCAAGAACAGAGTGAGCACCACCAACCACAGTTGTGGAGTCCTTCATGACATTCCCCCAGATTCAAAGCAGTGGTGTAAGTCCAAAAAGGCAGACCACATAACAATGGGTAATGGAAGAGAGGGGTTTTGTGAGGAGGTCAGCTGGGTTTTTAATGGAGGGAATATGCATGATCTTGATGTCACCCTTTTTGACACATTCACAAATGTAATGATGACAAATATAAATATGTTTTGCTTGTGCATATCCCTTGGTGTCTCAAGTGAGGGAGATAGCTGGTGAATTGTCAATGTAAATAGGGGTGGGCAGATTCTGAGGGAGATTAACCTCCAGTTGCCAATTAAACATCTACAGAGCCTGGTGTGAGCTTTGGGACATACCATATACTCTGCTTCTGTAGTGGAGAGGGCAACAGTGGGTTGTTGTTTTGGCTCCAGGAAACTGCACTGCCAGCCATAGTGAACATGTCCCAGTCAATTGACATGTATTGAGATCTTCTCCATAATCAGCATCAATATAACCAATAGGCTTGATACTAATACTCTTTCAGTAGGTAATTTGGCAATCCAGGGTCCTGTTCACATACTCCATCACAGAGACAAGGGCTTTCCAGTGAGGAGGTCTGGGGTTGTTTGGTCTAGGGTGTCTTCTGAGACTAGAAGCAGGGCACAGAGATACTGTTCCAAGGTCTGGTTTACTCATTCTGTTTGTCTATTGGTCTTCAGGTGATAAATGGTCCATAGGTTGCTCTTTATTTCTAGGGCCTTGCATCACAACTGCCAGAAGAGACAAACAGAGCACTACAGTCAGAGATGATATTGTCAAGGACTCTGTGCTTGGAGAATACATGATTAAGGAATAGCTTAGCAAACTGTAGGGCATTGTTGGTGGTGTAGCAGTAACTAATTTGTGGTTAGATTCACATTCTTGGGTGTGGTCTATCCATTGCCAGCTCTGGTGGCTTGGTCTATGTGCTGGTGGCCCCAGTAGTGTAGTCTATCCATTACCAGTATGGTGGAAACCAGTATGACAGAACAGTACATGAGATACATAAATACAGTAGAATGACAACAGCAATGTGGTGTATTGGTACTGCATTGTCACTTGATATTGCTCTTATGTAGCAGCTTCAGGTTTGACTCCTGTAAGTGGCAATACATCACAACTTTTTTTTTTCATCTTTTGTTGAACATATGCAAGTTGTTTCATTGCAGGATGCCTAAAATACAACCCTTTTACAACATAAATGTGGTGTACTGGTACTGTGTTGTCACTTTGTATTAATCTCATGTGGCAGCTGCAGGTTTGACTCCTGCAGTTGGCAATAATCATTATGGGACATGGTTTTTGCATTTTCAATACTTGAATTACATGGTATTTTTGTTTATTTGAGCTCAATATAACAGCTCTATAGTCTAGTGGAATTGCCTTTGAAGCTTGTAAGCCTTCCATTCTTTCAACCTCTGAGTTTGACCCCTAGTGTTTGCATTATCTAACATATTCCACACCATTTTTACATCACACATCTATGGTCTAGTGAAATTGGCTTTCAAGCTTTGAAGTGTTCCATCACTGTGATCAATGTATTGGGTTAGTTGCAGGTTTGACTCCTCTGGCTGGCAATGTCCATGTACAATTTGCTGCAAAGTTTTTGGCATGTGTATATGGTGTAGTGGAATTCTCTTTGAAGCTTCTAAGCTTTCTATCCCTGCAAGTTCTAGGTTTGACCTCTACTCCTTGCATTGTCCAGTATATTCTCTGCCATTTTATTTGTTTAACACCTGCAAAGCTTTTTATTGAACCTTATTGGAGCTACTGAGCATTTATGGAATAACAATATGCTATGAGCAGAAAGGTCATACCATTAGAAAGTCCTAAAGGAAGTAGTGCCAGATATATCTGTCAGGAACATTTAAAAATGAAATCCACTGGAAGATGCAGTCCATCAACAATGCTGGGCTGTTTGAGTGGATTTATTGCAAGTACTACTTGTTGGAGTTCTAGATCCCTCAATGTAACTAGCTGCATCCTCTTTCAATCTCTCTGCTTGAGATCTCCTTTGTCTCCTTGAGATGATTAATAGCAGGCCAGGTAATGCCTTGTGCTTCCAATGTGCCAGTTGACAAGATGGTGTTGCCTCTGTTTCTGTTTCATGTGTGTCCTCTTTCTAGTTGAGAATTTCAAGAACAGATCTAGGCACTGCATAACAAGGAGACCCATCTGCTCGGCCATTGATTGGAGTTACTAGGTTATTCCATCCTCTTTGCCATAGCTGTTGTATAGTGACATTGTTGACAATCTGAAGACCTATTTGGAGATTGGACATGGGTGCAGTGCCAGGTTCACTAGCCAGATCTGGGGATACAGTGCCAGCATTGCTGGCTGGATCAGGTTGGCCTGCAATGCTGGAAATGCCCACCAGATCCAGCACTAAAATACTGGGTATGCCAGTCACAGTAATGCTGGGTTTGTGAGCCAGATCCAGGTGGACTACCATGCTGGATTTGCCAGCCAGAGAATTTACTGCCATATCACCACTGGATGACCCAACATGCTTTTCTTTCCTTTGATGTTCTCCTTTCTTTCAAGCTGCCTTATGTGATGCTGCAGCAGTATCCCTCTTTCCATAGTCAGCACAAGTGCCATACTCAGCAGAAACCCTATCCTTATTCTTGATGACATAAAACTTTCACCAGAATGTATCACCAGATCCATGTACTTCCTGACAATTTCTCCAGACCTTTAGAAGGCACAACAGCTCTGACCAACTAAGGTTGTGGGGACCTTGGAATTCCAGTCATTTAGGAAGATATCTTGAATTGATGAATTCCATACAATTCAACCACACAGCATCATATAGAGCAGATTTGTAACAAAAGCCTCAGGCAATTTCTGAGAATTTTTAATTGAGAAAGATCCAAAGAACCAGAACAACATCTTTACTGTAATGGCTGTTCAAGTAGTCTCAGATGAGCATTTCCAATTCTGGCCAGGTTTGGACCATGTTGCTTGGTGGAGGTAGTAGTATTGGAAAACCATCACTGTCTTACTTAAGAGCAAGATTGGGACAGCTCAGGACAGAAGTAGTGTCCTGTTGCAAGGTGTTATTTGTTGCTATATGTATGCCTAGGAGAGTAGACATGTAGTCCACCATCTTCTGTTTGAAGTCACTTACCAGCTCAGGAAACATATTTTTGAATGAATACCAGTGGGTCCATGTCAAGTGAGACATATTGTCATGTCTACAAGTACATTGCTGTTAAAAAAGATTAAGTTCTGGCATAACATGCACCTACACCCTAAGAGTCATGCCTTCTTCTGCAATCCAACCTACAACAGTCCAGCTCAACATGCCCATTTCCTTAAAACAAAGGATGTCTGCATCATCAACTCATTTCAAACCATATTTGTCTGCCTTTCTAAAATAAAGACATCAGAACAGATCATGGGATGGATAGTGGAGACTGGAGGCCAAACCAACAGTGCTTCATTGAACAGAACTGAGGATTGGACAGTGGGCACTGGATAGCAGACAGCCAGCAGGTTAAGGGGCAATATGACTTTAGAATGAAAAAAGGGATTACTCACTTGCACTGTATATCCAGCAGATTTCCTTGCTTGCTCCACTGAGTGGCTGTCCTCCTTAAGTGGTTTGCATCCTCAACATTGTTCACAGCCACATTGTACTGTGAAGATGCCTCTAGTAATGAGCTGTCAAGATCCTCAACCACCCAGCAAGTCTTTTATCTCCTGATTAATTTCCTTTGACATTGTTTGCTGGACCATACCCCTAACAAAAGTTTACATGAGTGCCTTTAGTTCTTTATGTTGGTTATATGGTCTCCAGGAGTTTTTCATGTAGTTTCCAACTTTCTACTGGAAGGCATTAAAAGTCTGGATTGAGCAAATGTGAAGAGGAACTCACCTTGATTTTCTCTGCCCACTCTTCTCCAGTTTCTGGTGTTGTTCCCTTACTGGCTGAGTAGTTGAAAATATTGGTGAGAATTTGATCTTTTAAGATGGTGGTTCTAGCCTGACAATTTGGCCCTTGCTGGTACATTTCCTTATATGGTTCAAAAATTGTCCTCTCATCTGCAGTGAAGAGTGGTCCTGTTTGTCTTTTTCTTGGATAAAATATTGGTTCTTGTGCCTGGTGGACATTGGGTATGGACTTGTTGGACAAGGACATTTTGTAGGCCCAATTGTTAAATTCAATTTTTATCAAAGACTGAATCACATGATCTTTCATCCACATGAAAAACTTTCATAGATAATGCACCACAGCCAGTGTCTGCCTGCCAGAGCGGACATTGGACAGCCTTCTCAGCTGGCCTTCCCAAAGCCTTCCACCAATTCTGTCTCTCTCTGCATCAAATAACTCTCTGTCTCTTTAACCATTGAAGAAACCAGTTTTGAGAAAATCCAATTTGTTGCTAATGTCACCAACACCAATGAATATCTGTTGTTCTATTGTCCCTTCTATTGTCCATCTTGTCAGATGGTCTGATGGTGGCTTTTCCACCTTAGCCTAGTGCATATCACTTGATAGAAAGTTTCACAAGAACATTACCTTTGAGAATACCTAATGTTGTGAAAAGATTGCCAATATCAATCATCATCTATTGCATGTCACTTGCACCTCTTTCCATCAACCAATCTATAATATGTGGGATGACTCCTGGAAAAGTGGCTGTGCTTATGCAACAACTTTTCTGCTGACTAAAATTCGTCAGTATTTTCAAATGCTGACAAATCTCAACCCTTTTATGGTAATACAATCAGATTTGGATGTTACACTCTTCAGATACATTTTTTACAAAACAAAATACAGCAGACAACTTTAATCAATGTATACTATCATTTGACCATGTGTAAAAGGTGCCAGATAGTCTGCAGGGATGAAAAGAGTCAAACATGATTTAATGGACACTGTTTTTCATGCCTTGCATGTTTTTTGACACAACATGACCAAATAATGGACATTTCCAAGATCATGGAAAGGAGGCCACACAACAAAGTATGTTTGGTCAGATCTATTGATTGATTGATGTTGACTAACAAGCTTATCAGTAAATCCTTTACCACATTGAGCTATTGTTATATTGAACATCTCATCATGCAAGTTAATTTTAATGGTTTTTGACTATTAAAATGCTTAACAATGGATGTTTCAGGCAACCACCTACTACTCCTGAAAGCCAAAGGCAACAAGCTAGGAATCAAAGGAGACATGAACAGTTACAAATGACAGATCCTGACAATTGTCAAGCAAATAGAAACAATAGATCTTTGGAACAGATCAATACTGTGGTTGTCCCACCACTTCAATTGGGGCCTGGGGGTATCAATCAATCTATGGGAACTGGGGGTTTGAGATGTATAGCTACTGCTTCTGGCTTTTTGGGAAGACCTATTAGGCAGGCAGCAGCTGCTGATGATCCATTTTTTATGGTCATTCCAGAAACTGTTTTGCCTGAAGGGTGGAATGCTTCTTTGCAGAATCCCATTCCTAGAGTGGTGCCACCTCTACCTGCTCCTATACAGAGAAGAGGCAATAGAGTCAATCAGTCTGCTCTTGCTCAAGCTGCTATGGTCATTCCAGAAACAGTTTTGCCAGAAGGTTGGGATGCTTCTTTGCAGAATCCCTTACCTAGAATGGTGCCACCTTTGCCTGCTCCTGTATATGGAAGGGTCAGAAATGGTCCCTTACCAGAGCTTATAATGGTACCAGCTCCACTTGCTCCCCAAGCCCTGTTAGAAGAGCAACAAAGGCTAAGACAGAGGCAACAAGAGCAGGCACTGGCAATCTTGCAAGAACAACAAAGGCTAAGGCATATTGCTATAGCTACAGAGCAGGAGAGGCAACAACAAGAGGTACTAGCAGTGTTGCAAGAGCAACAAAGGCTGAGACAAGATCAGGAGAGGCAACAGGCATTGGCTATTCTGAGCCAGGAAAGGGTGAGGAAGGAAGAAGAGGTCAGTCAAAGACAACTTGAAAATGCCACTGGGACTAATAAAGTCTGACAGCATATTGATCTGAGTCCTGAACATAGGCCTTTGAATGCAGTTATGGCTCAAAGAATTTTTCAAGGCTGAGAGCAGCAATATGAAGCTGATCTGGAAGAGGATTTCAATGATTTAGGTCCTCAGAATGATATACCTTCTGAGGATGACTTGGAATATGTTGATTATGTTCAACAGAGACCTGCAGAGCAATTGGATCTTCCCCTTGATATGCCATTGGGTCCTCAGGATAACATACCTTCTGATGATGACTTGGAATATGTTGGTCCTGTTCAACAGAGACCTGCAGAGCAATTGGATCCTCCCTTTGATGTGCCATTGGGTCCTCAGGATGACATACCTTCTGATGATGACTTCAAATATGTTGATCCTGTTCAACAGAGACCTGCAGAAGACTTGGAACCTGCTCCACCCAACCATCCAGCAGGACTGCAAAATCCTGCTGAGCAGCCTCCCCTTAGACTTCCTATGCCACCACAGCTTGGCCCTGTTCAGCCTATTCCAAAAGGAAGGCAACCTTACTTGATTGAATACCCTCCACACTATCTTAGTCCTATGACTGTCATATGTCCACACTGCCAAGCTTTACATTTTAATGCTGAAAAGCTCACTAAGTCTACTAGAAACAATCCAAAGTTTGGCATGTGCTGCTTACAAGGCCAAGTGAATTTGCTCAGGCTTTGAGATGCTCCAGCAGATTTATTGAACCTGCTCAATGGGCATCATCCTCTCTCTCACACCTTTAAAACATCTATCTGTTAATACAATGCAGCTTTTGCATTCACATCTCTGGGAGTCAAAATTGATTATGCCACCACCAATGCACCTGGATCATACAGCTTTAGGATCAATGGAGAACTCCATCATTTGACAGGTGCCTTGCTTCCTATTGAAGGCAATCTTCCTGTATATGCACACCTCTACTTTTATGACCAGAATCAGCAATTGGCTTTTTGTCAACAGAACAATTCCAGGCTGGACCCTCAGATAATGGCCTCTTTGCAGGATATACTTGCTAGAGTCAATCCCTTCATTGACCTATACAAGCAGGCCAGGCAGGTTATGGGAGAAGTTCCAGAAGGCCAACCACAAAGGCCTTCTGTCAAGCTTACAGCTGATTTTAGAGATCCTTGATGCTATAATGACCCCAATGAACAGGGGGGAGTTGCAGCTGTAATTCCTTGAGATGGCTCAGAGGAGTGATCAAATCATTGTGATATATTCTTGCACTTGCATGGAGGGGAATTGAAGCAGATCAGCCATCTGCATCCATATTACACTCCATTGCACTACACAATCATCTTTCCCACTGGAGAGCCTGAATACCACATCAACATTCTTGCCAGACATGGCCCACAAGGTTAACAAAGGACAAATAAGGTCTCTGAAACCTCATACTATGCATATAGGCCTCATCAAAGAACTCTGGAATTTAATGCTGCTCTACTCTGGAGTGGGAGGCTATTTCAGCAATATGTTGTTGAGGCATGGGCTTTAACTGAGCAAACAAAGTTGAATTGGGTTTGGCACAATCAGAAGAAGATCAGAGCTGAAGTCTATCAGGGAGTGGTGGATGCTGCTGCTGGAGATGAAGGGGTCACCCCACAAAGCCATCATGTTATCCTTCCCTCCTCTCATACTGGAAGTGAACAACAAATACAATTATTCCAGGACTCCATGGTTTTTTGCAGGCATTTTGGGAAACCTGATCTCTTCTTGACTATGACTGCCAATCCAAAGTGGTCAGAAATTGAAGAAGCTCTCTTGAAGGAACCTGCAGTCAATGGGAAGAAGCAAACAGCTGCTGATCAACTTGATATTGTTGCCAGAGTATTTGAACTCAAGAAAAATGCTGTGGTGAAGGAGATCAAGGAAGGTTTCTTTGGCAGCTATGTGGCTTATGTTCATACCATTGAATTCCAAAAGAGAGGACTTCCACACATGCACATCTTGATCTTTTTCCACCATCATCACAGGACCAAGGATGCACCTGATGTGGATTCCATTGTTTCTGCCCAAATTCCAGATCCAGTTGCTCAGCCTCAATTGCATTAGGTATTGGCTATGTTGAAATTCTGAATTTAGTAAGTTATCTTTGTTGTCAGGTTGTTACTACCAACATGGTCCATGGCCCATGTGGAGCTGCCAAACTCAATGCTAAGTGCATGGTAGATGGCAAATGTTCCAAGAAATACCCAAAGGAATTCCAAGAGTCTACTCAGTATGGAGATAATGGCTATCCTCAATATTCCAGACCTGACAATGGATGCTTCTTTGAAAAGAATGGTCATTGTTATGACAATCATGATGTTGTCCCATACAACCCTTATCTCTCAGCCAAGTACAAATGTCACATTAATGTGGAGGTCTGTACTTCAGTGGAAGCCATCAAGTACACTCACAAGTACATCTACAAAGGCCATGATAGGACAACCTTGGAGATTGCTGGAGAGCAGAGGGATGAAATCAAGGAACACTTGGATGCCAGATACATTTCTGCAGCTGAATCATGCTGGAACATCTTTGAATTCAACATGCATGGAGAGCATCCCCCTGTATATCAATTACTTGTGCATTTGGAGGGCCAACATGGAGTCGACTTTCAGGATAATGAGCCTTTGGAGATGGTAGCTGCTAGGCCTAATGCAAACAAGACTGCACTCACTGCTTGGTTTGAAGCCAATGCCAAATTCCCTAATAACAACACCACTTATCAGAATTTTCCAACAAAGTTTGTCTATGAAGTTTCCAAAAGGACTTGGAAGGAGAGGCAATGAGGAACAGCTATTGGGAGGATGTACTTTGCTTCACCAAAACAGGGAGAAAGGTTCTATCTCAGGATGCTCCTGACAGTTGTGACCAATGCAACATCATGGGCTGATCTCAGGACAGTCAATGGCTATACCTATCCTACTTACAAGGAGGCATGCAAGGCCCTTGGTCTTCTAGAAGATGATGCAGAATAGAGGCAGTGTCTTGCTGAAGCTGCTCCAATCCAATCAGGATCAGCTCTCAGACAGCTCTTTTGCATTATCCTATTCCACTGTGCTCCTACCACTCCAGAGGCTCTATGGGATGAATTCAAGCACTCCATTTGTGATGATCTTCAACACAGATGAGAGAATATCAGGCAGTACAGGAACAGACTCTTTACTGATGAAGATGTCTATGACTATGGCCTTTATCTGATCAATGACAACCTGAAGAATTTTGGCAAGACTCTTCAAGACTTTCCAAACATGCCAGAACCCTAACAAGTTTGGAATGTGATTCCAGGCAAGTTGGACATTGTATAAGAGTTGACATTGATACTGATCAAATGATTTCAGGAAATAGGCTTTTGCAAGAAGAAACACATTATGATGTTGAGGAGTTGAAGAGAAGAGTGGATGAAAACAAGGCCAGGTTTAATGGTGAACAACTGGGGGCCTTCAATGAAGTTATGGACTCTGTGGACAACAACTTGGGCAAAATGATATTCATTCACAGTGCAGGTGGATGTGGCAAAACATTTGTTTGCAACACTTTGGCTTCTGCTGTTTGGTCCAATGGAGATGTGGCATTATGTGTAGCATCATCTGGGATTGCTGCCTTATTGCTGGAGGGTAGTAGAACTGCACATTCAAGGTTCAAAATCCCCATTCCTGCTCTGGATACATCCATTGCCAATATTAAAAGAGAAACTCAGTTATCTCAACTCCTACTCCAGACCAATCTGTAATGACAATTCTGTCACTGGATTGATCTCTTCCACTTATCCTCATATTGATCACCATCAAGATGATCAATATTACCTTGACTGTACCATTCTTTCTGGCAAGAACTCTGATGTAGAGGATATCAACTCAGAAGTTCTGCAGAAATGTTCAGGAGAAGAGAAAATCCTGCAGAGTGCAGACTCTATCATATCTGATGATGGAAATCCTAATGGCCTTGGATTGTATCCAATGGTATACCTCAACTCTCTCAGAGCCAGCAGTTTGCCTTTGGCTAAATTGGCTCTAAAGATTGGTGTTCCTGTCATGCTGCTCAGGAATCTGGATACAACTAAATGACTTTGCAATGGGACAAGAATGATTGTCACCTACATCAGCAATAGAGTTCTCAGATGTAGGATCATCAGTGGAGATGCCAAGTTTGCAGGATCAATTGTTTTGATTCTAAGAATCAACATGTTTGTCTCTGAAGAAGATTTGCCAATTCCATTGTGCAGGAGACAATTCCCAGTCCAATTAGCCTTTGCTATGACAATTAACAAGTCTCAGGGTCAATCAGTCAAGCATGTTGGATTGGACCTTTGATCAGGAGTTTTTGCACATGGCCAACTTTATGTTGTGCTTTCTCAGTGCACATCAGGAGATCATATCAAAGTGATTTTGGACCCAGAAAACACATCAAGAAAGACTGCAAATATTGTCTATCAAGAAATACTAAATGGTTTACAAATGTAAATGTGACTTTTGTTGGATTCAAGCAACAAGTTGCTAACTTCTATGAACTTCAGCACCTAATGTCTATAGCTGGACCATGTAGTATAGATATTCTTAATGGTTTACAAATGTAAGTATGACATTTTCAATAATTGCTTGGTTAGTACTAACTTTTATAATTTTCAGCATCTCTAATATATACCAGTGGACATTGTAGTATTTTGTTAATAATGTAATATAGATACATGATTGGTTTATACATGAGATCTCAGTGTTTGAATTGTAAGAGAAAAGCAACACTTGGTCAACAAAATACAAAGACCTAACTGAACAAAGTGAGGTTGGGTCTGGGACTTAGCATTAAGTTTGAAATACAAGGACCTAACCAATCAAAATGAGGTTGGGTCTGGGACTTAGCATCGAGTTTGAAATACAAGGACCTAACTGTCAGGTTCCGCTGACGACGGGGGCTCAGTACACTGGCGAGTCCTTACTAGGCGGACGCGATGTCCTGCGCTTATAACCAGGCGTCCAGTGTTGGAGCGGAGGTGGGGGAAGCTTGCGAGGGGCCCCTAGGGAGAGCGGCCCAAGTAAGTCCTGAGTGATTCGGAGGGGTCTAAGACCGGAGGTACTGGTTGTTGACCCAGGGCGGGTGTCAGGGCTAGTTAGTGGGCGCACAAGTAGATTTGCGGGGTAGGCGGAGGCTTCTCGGTTGATGGGGGGTGGGGTCGGAGTTGGACAGGGGATTACCGGGGCTTGGTGGTTTCCGGGGCCGAGCAGGTAGTGAGGTCTGGAGTTGTCGTTAAGAATGTTCAGGTCGTGGCGCGTGCGCGGAGTTCGTACTGACGTAGGGAGCAAGGGAACTTCAGAGGAACAAAGGAAATATGTACAGTTGAGATGAGACAGAGACAAGACGAGACTGAGAAAAGATAGATTCGAAGCCTAGAAACAGAAATAGAGACGAGACGAGAGACAAAACATAGGAAACCGGTAAAATGTAATATCAAGACTAAAGTTCGAGGAGTTATTCTATGACTTATATACCGACTACTGGGTGCCTCCAAGGGCGGCGGATACAATGGCGGGGGTCGACGGAGCTGTGCTGAGTCGACAGGTGTCAGGTACAATCCAAGGTCAGGCCGCGGCTGTATTCTGATGGGATCAGTTGGGGGCGCGGCCGCTCCGGGGACGTCGTGACACTCCGGGACGGGTCGGGTAAACTAGGGTAGGGGGTCGGGAATGTATGACGTGGCCAGGAACAGTGGGGGAAGGTTTCAAGGGGGTGTTGATGGCTATGGAGAGGGAGTTGCTGTTGGGGTTTGCCGGAGAAGCGTCAGAGTTGTCCAGTTTGAACGTCGAAAGTGTGGGCGGGGTCCCGGGGAGTTAGGCGGGAAATCGGGAGGGGTTGGGGGCAGTGTCTAGGGATCTAGGGAGCGGGTCGTGACATCACCCCCCCTTCAGCGTTGAGACCCTCGAGATGCAGGGAGCGAGTCAGAGATCGGTAGGGCGTGGGAATCAAAGTTGATCAATATTGATCAAACCGCAGCAAGCAGCGGCGGCATGGGGAAGGAAGTTGAGGTGCGGCCGCCGTTCATCAGGGGCCCCTTCTTAACTTATTAAAAGGGGTGGACGCACCCAGGAGTCCGCCAGCTTGTTGCAATGTCTTCTTCAGCTTATTCTCCCACAGCATCTAGGTCACCGTCCCCGCCTTCCCAGCCGTTGTCCTCCAAAGATTCGGAGGGTTGCCGAGATCGCCATCGGGTCGAGGCGATGTACCGTAGTCGTGAGTGCGGCCCGTTCCATGTACTCCAGGACACTGATCGTCCCTTCGCAGAGTTGTCCGTGGCCGTGGCTGGTCCCTCAGGGCCACCGTCTGGTGCGGATGCAACGCAGCCCCCGGCGGGCATGGTCACTTCTATGCGTTCCAAGTCTGGCATTCGCCCGGGGGTGGTCCGGCTTGTCCCAGAGGGTTCGAGGGTGGTCCAGGCGGAGGTGACGCCAGAGCAGTTTGCCGAGGCGGTGGGTCGGGCAAGGGGTCCCCCCACCCTCGAGTGGTGTCAGGCGGCGGCTCCGGTGAGTGGCCACTTAGCTTCATGTCTCCCGGACTAACATGCCCCTGCAGTGTGCGTCTTGTACCCGACGAGGGGAGCAGTGTGAGTTTGAGGAACCGGCATCGGGGGTACGGCAGGACACGTCGGTGTGCCTTCCATGCCGTTCGTGGCACGAGAAGTGCTCCGTCACCCTGAGTTGGCAGGCCATTTGCGTCGTGGCGGAGCAAGGGTGGGATCAGGGTTGGGTTGCAGCGCAGCTGGAGGAAGGACGGAAGGGCAGGGTGTCGGGGAGGGGCTCCGGGGCTGGGGAAGGGGAACGGGTCAGCGCACCTGTCATGAAGGTGGGCCCTCCGCGGGGTGGACGGAAGGAGGGGGCCCCTTCCAGGCAGGAGAAAGGGAAACGGAGAGCGTCCCCTTCACCCAAGGCGGGTCCCAGTAAGCGGGCGCGGGGCGAGCAGGTGATGGGGGGCCCCCCTGGTTCCGCGGTGTATTCCCCTATGTCCGGAGCCCCCATTGAGCAGTCCGCAGACAGGTCGTGGTCGGTTGCGGAGGCCTATCTGCGGCATTGGGTAGAGGGCTTGGAACGGTTGTTGGTCGTACGTGAGGAGGAGATTCAGGGGGTACGGGAGGAGAGGGACGGGGCTTGACGGGAGTTGGACGGGGTTCGGAGGGAACAGGACCTGGCGCGGAAAGACAAGGACGTCGCCGTCGGGACTGCCATGGAGCGATTATCTCGTCTGCAGGAGTTGGAGGTGCGGACGGTGCATTTGCAGGCGCAGGCAGAGGCGGCAGAGGTGGCGACGCAGCAGGCAGGAGGCTCAGGGGTGCGGGAGACTCAGCAGGGTTCCAGTGCTGGGGAAGTCCGGGCGGCGGCGGAGAGGGCGTGGCGGCAGGAGGAGTGGCTTGCCAACGAGGCGGCCTCGGGCTGGCAAGGAGTGCTTCGTGAGTGGTCTTCCCGCTTTCTTCTCCTAAGCGCTGATTCGGGTTCCACAGACTGGGCCCGGGAGCATTGCATCCTTCTCGACGGAGCGTCGGCAGCGCTGGGGTCCATCCATGATGGGTTGGCAAGGATGCCCGGGGACCTTCCGCCGGAGTTGGGTCAAGGGGTTACGCAGATGGGGCGCCTGTTGGCAGGGCATCGGTGGAGGGCAACGGCAGACCCCGGGGCGTGGTGGGAGATAGCGACGGACGTGGGGGAACTGCTCCCCGGGCAACCCGAGGTTCTGGCGGCAGTAGTGGCACAGTTGGAGGTGTTCATGGTGGGAAGGGTAGCAGGGTTGGGGTCGGAGGAGGAGGGAGAGTGAGGGGAATTCGGACCCCGTCGCTGACCTGTTCCCTGCCCATTTCTTGTTCGAGTATATACCTGTACACTGCTTGCTCCTATACAGTCTTCAGACCTTCTGCTGAGTGTGGGGAGTTTCAGATAGAGCGGGGAGAGGAGTAAGTGGAAACACGTAGGAGAGTATTGGTGGGAGTTGAATCCCTGGTGAACCCAGAGGCGGGGGTTACGCCCACTATTGCCATCTGTGTTGGGTCAGTCCCGGGGGTTCCGGGGCTTGGCGGGATTCCGTCGGTGGAAGTCCCAGAGTTCGTCGGGGGCCCTGTCGAGGTTCTTTCGGGGTTCCCATGTATCGTCCTCAGGTCCGTAGCCCTTCCAGCAGACCAAGTACTGGAGTCGGCCGCAAACTACCTGGGAGTCGAGGATCTCGTCGACCTCGTAGTGATACTCGTCCTCGACTTCAACGGGGGGCAGTCGGCTGGGGCGTTGGCCGGGGAAGGGGTCTGGAGCGTGCCTTTCAAGGAGTCGAACGTGGAACACAGGGTGGAGGCCCTTCAGACCCAGAGGCAGGTCGAGCTTGTAAGCGTGGGTGGAGACCTTCCGGAGGATCTTGAATGGGCCGAGGCGTTTGTGGTCGAGTTTGATAGAAGGCCTCCGGGTCTTAAGATTTCGTCGGTCGAGCCAGACCAAAGTGCCGGGGGGCCAGTCGGGGGTCGGCTGGCAACGGGCGTCGGCATGCTTGGAGTAGGCTTGGTTGGCGGTGTCGATCTCGTCCCGGAGGAATTGGTGGAGGGATCGGAGGTCCTCGGCGACTTCATGGGCAATGTGGGAGGGGATGTCCTTGAGGGACAGCATGAGTCGGGGATTGTAGCCCTTGTTGGCGTAAAAGGGGGAAACTCCGGTGGCAGAGTGAGGCATGTTGTTGTAGGTGAATTCGGCAAGGGGGAGCTCCGTGCACCAGTCATTCTGTAAATAGTTAACGTAGAGGCGAAGATACTGTTCTAACGTCTGGTTTACGCGCTTGGTTTGCCCATCGGTTTCTGGGTGGTAGGTGGTAGAGAGGCTGGTTTTGATCTCAAGTGCCTTGCACAGCGATTGCCAGAAACGAGATATGAATAGGGGTCCACGGTCAGAGACGATGTCGTCGGGAAGTCCGTGTTTGGAGAATACGTGGGGGCGATGGCGGGGGACTTTGGCCCGTAGGCAGGGTTCGCAGGCCCTCATGTATCGTGTGACGTCCTTCTTCATTCCTGGCCAAAAATAAGTCCGGGAGATGAGTTGAAGGGTCTTACAAATTCCCGGGTGCCCCCGGAGTTTGTGATTGTGGTGCTGCCGGAGTATGTCGAGGCGAATGGACTTGTGGTCCGGGGCGTAGATTTGTCCACTTCAGAGCAGCAGGCGGTGGTCCGGGGATAGCGAAAAGGGGTTGTCTACGCTCGACTCATCGGGGTTGTTGCGGGGGTCATGCTGGTTGAAGAAGGGGTCCGGGGGTGAATTCCTGATTTGCTGGAGGATTCCTTCTTCGTTTAAAATCAGCATGGCATGTAGATGTTTGGGTGGGATTACCACTCGATGGTTGAATGCATTTCGTTCGGTTTCGAACAATTTCTTTGGATACACGTCGGGTCTCCGAGTGAGGGCGTTGGGCTTTGCGCCGAGTCGCCCGGGGCGGTAGTGAATGGTAAAATCGTACTCCAAAAGGGTTTTGGACCATCGAGCCTGGCGGCAGCTGAGCTGTTTCGTGGTTGTGAAGTATTGCAGGTTGTTGTGATCGGAGTAGACTTGGATGTGGTGCGGGGACCCTTCGAGGTAGGCCTGCCACTGACGAAAGGCTTTGACGATCGCAAGGAGTTCCTTGTCATAAATGTTGTAGTTGAGTTCCGCTGGGATCATCGATCGGGTGTAGAAGGTGACGGGGCAGAGATCCTTGCCCTCCGAGTTCGACTGGGAGAGTATCTCGGCGATAGCGTAGTCGGAGGCATCACATTCGAGCACGATCAGTAGGGAGGGGTCGAAATGGCGGAGGACCGGAGCGGAGGTGAAGGCCTTCTTCAGGAGGAGGAATACGCCCTGGCACTTGCTGTCCCAATCCCAAGGGGTGTCCTTCCTTGTGAGCCGGTTGAGGGGTTTGGTGATTCCGGAGTAGTTGTCGATGAAGCAGCGATAGAAGTTAGCAAACCCCAAGAATGACTGTACCTCCTTGACGTTCCGCAGGGAGGGCCAGTTGAGTATTGCGTCGACCTTGGCGGGGTCCATGCGCACACCGTCGGGGGTGACGATGACCCCGAGATATTCGACTTCCGCTGTGTGGAATGAGCACTTTTTGGGTTTAGCATGAAGGTGATACTCTCGGAGTCATTCCAGGACACGGCGGACGTGCTCCGAATGCTCCGCCGGCGAATTTGAGTAGATCAGGATATCGTCCAAATATACGATGACAAAGACGTCATTCATGTGGTGAAAGATGTTGTTCATGAAGTACTGGAAGGTGGCGGGGGAGTTAGTCATTCTGAAGGGCATTACGAGATACTCAAAGAGGCCGTAGCGGGTGTGAAAGGCGGTCTTCCATTCATGCCCCGGGGCGATCCAGACGTTGTTGTAGCCGGAACGAAGGTCGATTTTCGTGTAAATCTTGGCGCTGTGAAGGCGATCAACAAGGTCTCCGATTAAGGGGAGGGGGTACTGGTTCTTCTTGGTGACTTTGTTGAGTCCCCGATAATCCACACAGAGTCGGAGGGATCCGTCTTTTTTCTCTGTTCCTCTGTCTTCTTTTCTGGCATGGTAGTCCCTGCACGGAGGTATTCCTCCGGTAGGGCCGGCGTGACTTGCAACTGGAAGGCGGGGGTGCCTTCTCATAGGAGGCGCGCAAAGGGGACGGCGCTGATGATTTTAATGTCGAGGTTTCCGGAGTCGACGGGGCTGGGTCCCGTAGGTGTAGCAGTCGGATCCGGGGTGGCGTCGGGGTCCGGGATAGGCTGGAAGCAGAGGTGGATGGCGGCTGCTAAGCTTGCTTTGGGGCCGGGGAATTGCATGGTAAGGTTCTTCCAGTTGATGTCGGGGTTGACGTTTCGCAGCCACGGGAGTCCGAGCATGATCGGGGTCGACGGGGGTAGTTGGGTAACGAGGAGTCGGGCCTGGAACTGCAGGTCGTTATCGAGGGTGAGGGTGTTGTCGTGGTACTGCATGATTCTTGTCGTGGCGGGGCTCCCATTGAAGAGTTGGAGCTCGAGGGGTTTGTCGAGGTCGTTGCGTTGGAGGTCGAGTTGGTTGCTGACAAAGACACTGGAGGCACCACTGTCTACGAGGGCGGGAAGTACCTTGAGCGAGCCGCCAAGTCGGACATAGATAATGAACGATTGCGCAGACCTAGAGCGAAGTTGCGGCGGGGTCTGGGGTGGGTTGATCGTGGTCTCGGAGCTCTCGGAGGGGGGTGAGACATGGAAGGGTACCAGTCCGGAGTCGGTGGGGTTGTCCCAGTCGAGGCGTAGGGTGAGACTGGGCCAATCGACGCGGGGATTGGTGGAGCGGAGCCATGAGAACCCTAAGACGACGGGGGCAGAGGGGTGTAATTTTGTGACGAGTAGTCGGAGTTCTTGCTGTTGTCCGTCGGCAAAGGTCAGGGTCGTTTCTAGGCAATGAGTGATGTCTCCCACTGGGGTAGAGTCTCCGTCAAAGAGTTTGAGGGGGATCGGGGCGGGAAGACGGCAGAGGGGTTGTGGGGCAAGCGCTGCCAGGGATTCGTCAATAAAGTTATCGGTGGCGCCGCTGTCGACTAGTGTGGGGACAGGTTTGTCGGTGAAGGGAAGAGTGGTGCGGAGGAGGAGGTTTGTGGAGGATTGAGAGGGGAGGTGTGCTGGGGGATTGTCCGGGGCGAGCATCATTGCGCGGAGGAGTGTGGCTGGGGCGGAGAAGACGTCGGGATGTGGTCCGCGGTCTAGTGCGTCTTCCAGACCTAAACCGCCGACTCGTTTTCCATGAACTGGTAGTTACAGTCTTCTCCGTCGATCGTCCACACGGCGCATCCCATCACCTGTCATTTAGGGCAACTGTGAATAAAATGTCCCTGCTCACCACATAGGATGCACGTGCCCTCTTTCCATCGTTTCTCCTGCGTTTCTTCCGGCATGTCGATCCACTGACTGTCCTGGATCCTGTTTGCGCATAGGGCCTCCTGATTGTCGGCAGGGTCTGGGATGTCATCGTGATTGTCGGGGTTGGTATCCAGGGGTACTGGGGTGTCGTGGAGGTTGGCAGCGTTGAGCTGGGCGGGTGGTCGCTGCCCTGGGGGCCGGTTAGTGTTGGGGACTCCTCGGCCCGGGGGGAAGCGGGGTGTGGGGTTAGCAGGGTTAGCGGGGATGGAGGATCGGATGCCATTGGTTGCTCCGGCCTGCCAGTTGGTGTTACTGGAGGTATTCCACGAGGTCCGGGGCGCTGTGTTTTTGCTGCGATCTTCCCAATAACGTTGGTCGACCTGGGTAACGAGCGCCTTGTACCCGTCATAGGTGGTTTGTTTGGGCGCGAGGCGAAGGACGTCCTTGATCCGTTGGGGCAGGGCACGACGGAGGGCGAACTGGAGGGCGTTGTAATTCCAGCCAGTCTCGTAGGCCTCTTGTTCGAATCGTACGATGAAGGTCGTGAAGCGTTTGTTGTCGCACATTCAGAGGTTGAAGAGATTTTCCTCCGCCTCTGCTACGGTGTCAAAGACGCCGAACTTACTCGAGAACTCTTGAGTGAAAGCGAGCCAATGGGAGAGTATGGGATTGTTTGGGTCGAACCGGAATAGTGCAGTGTAGTGGTCGAAGGCGATGCCCTGTAAGTATGATGCGGCGAAGGCCACTTGTGAGCTCTCAAGCTGAAAAGTGATGGGCTTAGCTTGAAACATAGTTAAACACTGGGTCAGGAAGATTTGCCACTTCCGGGGGTCACGGCCGGTGAAGGGTTCGGGCTTCTGGATGTCGAGCTTTCCTTCCCGGGCCAGTGCGTCGCGGGTATCGTCCTGTGAATTTTGAGTTCGAGGTGGGGGTCCAGCGTTGTAGTAGTAGTAGTAGTAGTTATTTCCGTTTCCGCGCTGGGGGGGAAAGCTGTCCATCGCCAGGCCCCATCCTCCCGGGGGTCCGCCATTGGGTGGTCCCCCACCGGGGTTTTGACCTACACTACCCGGGGCGGGTCCTGGGGCCCATCAAGGGGGAGGAGGTCCTCCGGGATTCGGGGGTCTGAAATAGTTGACGTCGTTGGGGGGGTTAGGCATCGGGGCGGGCGGGGGACGAGAGGGGTTGACGGAAAGAGGAGGTCGGGGCGCCCCGGGACCCAGGGGCTGTCGCAGGGGAACTGGGGCGTTGGGATGGGGCGGAGGGGCATTGCTACGAGGGGCGCGGAGGTCGAAGTGGGGGGGTCGGTCTCGTTGGGGCCCGTTGTGCGGGGGGTGTTCGTCGGCGGGGTTGCCCAGCTCGTCGATATAGGAGAGGGTCCGGTTGTCGTCGTCGATGCGTAGGGGCGGTCGTTGGGAGCGGATTTTGGGGACAGCAGGTTGGTCCCAGGTTCAGAAGGCGCTGGGCACCGAGCTGGCCCGGGGCCGGGCAGAGAGGGCCAGGGTGTGGGCGGCGGGTTGGTCGAACAACCCCCCCGCGGGGTTGAGATTCCTCAAGATGCTGGAGGCCACGTTGAGTTCTTCCTGCTGGCGGGGAATGGAAGATGGGGCTTCGTTTCGTGTCCCGATGGGTTCCTCGCGTTGCACGTGGAAGGAGCAGGCGGGATCCAGGGGATCTTTGAAGGGGCGGGGGTTCAGGCTAGTGTGGATTTCTTCGACCAAGGCGCGGAGCTCATTCCGTAAGTTGTCGTCGAGGCCCAGGGTGCCTTGCGTATTCTCCAGGAGGTTCCCTTGTAGGTAGCGTTCGTGGAAGTCAAGGAGTCAATCCACCCAGACCTCCATGGTTGTGGAGGCGTCGGGGTAGCCTAGGTTGGTAAGGAGGGTGCGGGTACGCCTTGCGAATTCCGCAGGGGACAGGCAGAGGAAGCGGAGGACTTCGTCACGTTGCTGGGCATAGGCTTCAATCCTTTGTTGCCTAGGAGAAGGAGGGGTTTGAACGGCGAATGGTGGGCGGGGTGGGGAATAGTTATCCGTGGCTTCCGGAGGGACTGGGGCTGCAGTGGGGATTGGGTACGCATAGTAATGGGCGGGGGGAAGGTAGGCGGGGTTGGGGGGTGCTGCGGAGTATCCTCCGGGGTTGATACGGGGGTTGTTGCCATCAGCGTGGAATGCGAGAGGGCGGCGCCAGCCCGGGGGTATTCCCTGGCTGATGGAGGGGGCGTAGAGCGCCTGGTTGGGGTTAGGGGTCCAGTGACGGGGCACGTATTGGTCCGCGAAGGGACCCAGGTAGAATGGGGCATAGGAATTTTCCAGTATGGGCCGGCCGTAGGCGTCGGTTGGGTAACCGACTGGGTTGTACGCGGGGTTAAACGCAGACATCAAGAACGGGGTAAGGGGGAGTCTTGATATTATGTCAGGTTCTGCTGACGACGGGGGCTCAGTACACTGGCGAGTCCTTACTAGGCGGACGCGATGTCCTGTGCTTATAACCAGGCGTCCAGTGTTGGAGCGGAGGTGGGGGAAGCTTGCGAGGGGCCCCTAGGGAGAGCGGCCCAAGTAAGTCCTGAGTGATTCGGAGGGGTCTAAGACCGGAGGTACTGGTTGTTGACCCAGGGCGGGTGTCAGGGCTAGTTAGTGGGCGCACAAGTAGATTTGCGGGGTAGGCGGAGGCTTCTCGGTTGATGGGGGGTGGGGTCGGAGTTGGACAGGGGATTACCGGGGCTTGGTGGTTTCCGGGGCCGAGCAGGTAGTGAGGTCTGGAGTTGTCGTTAAGAATGTTCAGGTCGTGGCGCGTGCGCGGAGTTCGTACTGACGTAGGGAGCAAGGGAACTTCAGAGGAACAAAGGAAATATGTACAGTCGAGATGAGACAGAGACAAGACGAGACTGAGAAAAGATAGATTCGAAGCCTAGAAACAGAAATAGAGACGAGACGAGAGACAAAACATAGGAAACCGGTAAAATGTAATATCAAGACTAAAGTTCGAGGAGTTATTCTATGACTTATATACCGACTACTGGGTGCCTCCAAGGGCGGCGGATACAATGGCGGGGGTCGACGGAGCTGTGCTGAGTCGACGGGTGTCAGGTACAATCCAAGGTCAGGCCGCGGCTGTATTCTGATGGGATCAGTTGGGGGCGCGGCCGCTCCGGGGACGTCGTGACACTCCGGGACGGGTCGGGTAAACTAGGGTAGGGGGTCGGGGATGTATGACGTGGCCAGGAACAGTGGGGGAAGGTTTCAAGGGGGTGTTGATGGCTACAGAGAGGGAGTTGCTGTTGGGGTTTGCCGGAGAAGCGTCGGAGTTGTCCAGTTTGAACGTCGAAAGTGTGGGCGGGGTCCCGGGGAGTTAGGCGGGAAATCGGGAGGGGTTGGGGGCAGTGTCTAGGGATCTAGGGAGCGGGTCGTGACACTAACTGAACAAAGTGAGGTTGGGTCTGGGACTTAGCATTGAGTAGAATATTGAGGACCCAACCTCACTTTGTTCAGTTGGGTTTGGGATGAAGCAAGAGCTACAGGCCCATGCTGAAGGCATGGACCATAGCTTGTCATCTCATATAGGGCTCATAGCAATTTGTCTTTCCATCTCTTACATGCTGCTACATATATTCTAGGAAACCTCCTGCTGGTAGACACACTCTCCAATGCCTCATTTGCACCATGAACTTAAATGCTATGATAAAGCACCAGCAGCACAAGTGATGAAAACCAATAGTTCTCATGCAAAAAGATCTCATCCCTGCTAAAAAAAGACAAGAGTCATCCAGAACTCTAGAGAATTACCTATACTGGTGAAGAACAAGTGCCCATCAGTCCAATTCCAGTTGTCACTTCTGCTGTTCCCAGCCACTGATGATAACCATGATATTCTTTGGGGATGCTACAATGGTAGATGATATATATCCTGTCCCCATGAAACATGGCAAGAGGAATTTCCATGTCAAAATTATGCAACATATTATTGTTCATATCCTATAGACATAGGCAGACTATCTAGATGACTTCATTAACTATGTTCCACAGTTGCTCAATGGTCTACTCAGTTGTGTATCCATTGGTGATATTTCCCATTTTCATGCATGTCCTGACAATCATCTTGCATGATGGCAATGCCATGATTGCATTGGTTCAAGACTTTTTTGTCATAGGTGTTTATGCCAAACACACCAGTCCAACCCACTTCACCACCCAGAGATATGCAATGGCAAATACTTCCAGCCCATGAACTTATCTGATGCAGGTGGCTATTTCTATGTTCCCCACCATGCAATTCACAATTGTCATGGTTGCATGACCCAGGTGGATGTTCTTGAAGACTATGAATGAAAAAATGACATTAAAGAGCAAGACTTCCTGCAAGCCATCCAGAGTATGTCAACATTGTCATGGTGCTATTGGCATGCTGAAATTCCTAATACAGTCATAATGAGCCAATTTGATAGAAACATGTTTCCAGCACTGAGTCTGATGGCAGAAATGCAGTTTTCATCAGTGATTCCATCCCTGGCAATGCAGCTTTTAGCAGTGAATCCATCCCACAGGGTGGCAGATCCACTGTCCAATCAGTTGCTGTGCAGCAGGAGAAATGGTTTCCATCAGTGGATGTAGAGGTTTTATCCATGGATCTGAGGTCAAATCTATCAAATGCATCTGTGCCTACCTCACATGCTGAAACTCTGGCTACAATTTAGATACTAGAGAAGGAGCAACAGGAACTAGAGGACAATAACACTATGGAAGGTGGAGAACTGCCATTGGAAGAAGTACCAGTGGAATATGTTTCCTCACATGGACCACAACAAATGGAGGAAAATCATACTACTCATGTTGATGGACTTCCTCCCTGTGCAGCCTATTCTGTCAAACTGGGAAGAAGATCTAGTTTAGTGGAAGTTCAATTGCTCATTGATAATGGATGGAAACTTCAAGGCAGATCATGTCTGTCATCATAATCCTGCTCAGGATGTATGGCATTCCAAAGGAGATGGAATGATGCCCAGGAGGGATGAACTTAAAGAGTGGCCATGTGGCATGAACTGAGTTCCTTGGAAACTCATAAGTTCAGAAGGGTATACAATGATTTTACACCACTTCAAAGGGCACCAACACCTTTATAATGGAGAGTATAATGGAATCAACAAATAACTGATATGCCAGATATACTGGATTTGCAATATACCAGATTTTCCATGCACATCATATCCACCATGCTCACCAGACCCACTATTTCCATAGTAGATTTGTAACCTTACTACTTTGGGACAACATCACATGTAGTCTGCATTGCTGCTGCTTTGTAAAGATCTACTTTCCCCAACTACCAACTCATAACTGTGCCAAATCCTTATAGCTTTGCACTCTTACATGGCCTCTACTGCTGCTCTACAAACCCAAGCCTCAGTTGACCAACAGCCATCAGGTCTGCAAAAACTGATTTTTAGGTTGAATCACAGGTGCACACAGCACTTGCCATTCATAGCAATCTTGAGAAACACAAGAATCATAGGTGGATGTTACAACACATGAATAAAGAATTGGTAAAGTGTCTTGAATTGCAATGAAGTTTATCTGATATCTGAGTCAGAACTATATTCTCCTATATCTGGATGTAGCAGCATTGAACAACATTAAATACAATGTTCTGGACCTCATTATGTGTCTGAGCTATTGGTATCCTCTGACAGACAAAGATAACATCCCTCAAGAAGTCTAGGAGTCCTTTCAGGCATGAACAGTTCCCACCCATCTAGGTCAAGTTGTACATTGGTATGGCTGTGATTGGTGGAATTGTATATCTATATTAAGATTGAGCACTTAAATGATGAGACTGCTGAGGGCTGTCTTGACATCCATCAAAATACAACTCACAATAAAGAATTGTCAAGCCAAAGCAGTGTCCACCAGAAAGCCCTCTTAGCTCTAAACAAGTTCTGATCAGCAGCTAGACCACAATTCCCATGACAGAAAATGACATAATCTGCCAATTTTCAAGTCTGCCCATGAGACCCAGCTCCACTCACTTCTCCAGTGCTAAGTCTATTGTGCCATCACACTTAGAAGAACTCACTTGTATTGACTCAATCACCAATTCTCTGAGTAGCAATAGCCCAATACCATCTGACTATGCCTCTCCAACCTCTGTGCCTGACACTCAATCATCTGCATGGCATCCATCAATGCTTGACAAGGCTGTTGATCCTTCTAATCCACACCATCCATTCCACCACTTCTTCCTTAAAAGTAGGAAGAATCCTGGGCTCATCTATTGCCCTACAAAGGAATCATCTGCTATTCAAGCACAAGCAAGTCTCAATCACTTTCTCATCCCATTTCCCTTGTTTGGCACAGCTTCTTCTCACTGACACAAAGTGATGAGGTTGACTCCACCAAATAACAAAATTTCATCTAGTACTCTCCCTATTCCTCAGGAGAATAATGTGGAGGAGTGGCAAAGATATGATGAAATAGTAACACCATATGAGGACAAGAGATGCATCAACTGCTGTACCAGAAATGTAAGTCAATCTGCATCATTTACCTGGCATACCTGATTGTTTCTACCAGAACAAGCTTTCTGGTGAGCAAGAGATCATTGCAGATGTAGGCCCATTGGTCCTTTCACCCTGCTGATATTTCTGATGTTCTCTCAGAAACTTCAACTTCATCAAGCACAACATTAAGTGTTGTGGGAACCCTTCCAGAGGATCTATATACACCACTGTAGTACTGGGTTAGAGTAATACTGATAGTTCTGGAGCTTTCTTGAAGACTTAGGCAGTCTACTCCAATTCCACACTGATGTCTTGATGAATGCTTGAAGTTGAAGGAGTTTACTTCCAAAATATTTCTATTCTGAATGCAGAGAGGTCTCAACAAACTCCAGCCTAAGTGATTCACTCCCTGGGAACCACCGAGCCTTTGCCTATTAATTGCCTGTCCATTTGCTACTCTACTTGGGCTATTTATACCTCTTTCTACAGTGCACAGACCACCCCCTACATGTGACTTTTGGTTCCATACTTTCCAGCCCCTTATTCATAACTGTTATTCTAATTCCCCCTTTTGGCATGCCTGTTTCAGTGCCACAGGCCAGTTCCTGGTTCCATCATTCCTCCTTTGCATTCTTAGCTTCCATTTACCTCATTTATCTCTCCCTCCTTTGTATTTCTCCCATTCATATTCTTCCCCATTCCAGTTTTTTCCCATTCAGATTCTTCCATTCATCTGTTCCCTCCCATTCATTCCATTCATCTTCATTCATTCATTCATCTTCCTTTCCCTTCCCTTCATTCCATTCTTTCCCCATTTACCTCCTTTCAGTCAACATTCCAATCTGGTTATTCTTAGATCAGATCTAGATCTTGCCAAAATTAATGCCACTCAGGTGCTTTTGCCAGTCCCATGCTTCCCCTCCCATTACAGTGATTGGACTATTATTGAGTGTATAGTCTAGTATAGTCCTTGTCCTATCCTGTTCTGTCTTGCTTCTGGTGTATTTAAAGGGATAATGTTGCTGGGACTTGTTTTACCAGGAGGCTTACAGTTTTCAGCCTTAATAAATGTTTGTTTTGACTTCTAGTGTTTATTATGTTCCCAATGGTGTGACAACATCGTATCACCACTTGACTTTGAGTATATAAGTGACACTGGTTTCTTGTTGGATTTGAAATCAGAACTTGGAGGATGGAGGTCATTGATTGTAGATAGAATCCCTGTCAAAATGAGGGAGAGAAAAGATGCCAAAAAGAAGCTGTGGCCAGCACTGCTGATAGGAGAAATGAGAATATACTGTGGTGCCAGGAAAAATGGGCACACTGGATTCCCAACCACTGCTGGAAGGGCTGCTGCTGGAAGGCCTCTGGTAGCAGAAATAGGTGTATACTGGACCACTGGGGAAAAGCTTTGCAACTTCAACTTCATTGAGCACAACATCAAGTATTGTGGGGAGTGACTGTAAATATATGTTGGAGAAAAGATGCCAAACAGAAGCTGCAGTCAGAACACTGCTGATAGGAGAAATAAGAGTACACTGTGGCACCCAGAAAAAATAGGTACACCAGATTCCCAGCCACTGCTAGGAGGCTGCTTGCAGCCAAAATAGAAATACACTGGATGCAAACCATTAAGTTATGAAGGCACATGGAATAATATTTACATTCAGAATAGCAAGATTGAACAAGAAAAAATTATTGCAAATCACTATTGGTGAGGTGAGGGAGTCAAACCCTAGGCCTGAAAATGGAATTCTGAAAATGGAATGTCATGTAAGGGACAATCCAGACCACTAATCCATAGTGGCTCAGAATTTTTAGCCATCTATAGGCATCTGTAATTAAAACAATGACTACAAAATGATTCCAAATTTATACAGATGTCAAGCAAGGGATTTAAACCCTCAACCAGACAGATGGTTGAACTAAAGTAATGAACAATCCAGGCCAGTGAACCATAGTGCTTTGTAACATATGTTGGAGCAAACAGTGGACAATTAAAAACAAGTTCATAGACAATGGATGTCAAGCAAGGGATTTGAACCCTCAACCTGAGCATATGAGGCTACCACATCAGCATACCACTAATGCTGGAACCCATTAAGCCATAAAGGCCTAATATTTCAATCAAGTTAATGGGTCTGGAGCAATGTTAGCTCTAGCACAGTAAAGAATCTGGCAGGTAGCCAGCCTGAATACCCAAACTATGAGGGTATTTTGCTGTAGAGTGAGCCTACATATTGGTTAGAGCATGGGAGAAAAAGTACAATAAATAAAATTCAAGACCAAATCAGCTGTCAATTGTCAGATCAAGAAATTGAACCCTCATTCTGACAGAGAGAAGTGTAACATTATCACACTTCAAGCTACTAGGCCATGATACTGTTCCAATAATTTTATTTCTCTGGAACATTGGCATTTGTTGGAACAAATAATGGTCAATTGAAATCATGACTAAAAATGTTTCCATACCATCAGAATCAAGCAAGGGATTTGAACCCTCAACCTGAGCATATGAGGCTGCAGACATTTATAGGCCTCTAATGTTCAAACCCATTAAGCCACAAGGGCCTGTTCTATCAGGCAAGTTAATAGCATCTGTAAAGCAATGCTAGCTGCAGTGCAATCAAGGATTTGGCAGGTAGCCAGTCTGAATGCCCAAACCATGAGATTATTTTGCTTCAGAGTGTGCTAATACATTGGTTAGAGCACAGGAGAAAAAGTACAATGAATAAAATTTAAGACCAAATCAGTAGTCAATTGCCAGACAAAGGAGTGAAACCCTTGTCCTGACAGAGAGGAGCATAACATTATGGCACTTTAAACCACTAAGCTATGATACTTGCCCAATAATTATATTCCCTCAAATCATCTGTAGAGTGCCCAAATCATTGGAATGGTTGTTTCCACCAGGCTTGCAACAGATGAGCAGTTCTGTGATAGCTTCTTATCCCTACCAAAATGTTTCTGTGACAGCTTCTCATGCCTACCACTTTGACAGATTTCAACAAATATCTATACAGACAAACCAAGAACTCTTGAATGGAAATGCTTCTGTAACAGGAATGCTCTTATGATGGGATCCAGTGATGAACAAAGAAGTCAATAACAGAGCAGCCTTTGAACAGAAAGAGTTATATGACAGCAGACACCAGCTAATAGAACTGCTTTTTTCAATGAATGTCATAGCAACAGAAATTGACAACAATACAATGTACAACTCCCACAAACTGAGAGGGCAGTCAAAGATGTCTGCTCAGAGTGTTTTTGACAACACATTGTAATATTGCAATGGCACCTTTGCAGACATAACATTATCAACTTCTGCTACAATGCAAAGGACTCTGCTGCACACATAGTATAGAATACAAAACATGTTCCACTACAATGTCTGACACATACACTTGTAGTGCCCTACTCTGCTGCCCCAAATGGATTGGGCCATAAAAGATCAGAAGTCTTCCATGAGACTTCCAACTATGCATTGGAGTTTCCATTGACCCTTCAGGAAGAAAGGATACATCCCAAATTCCATGCTGCATTGCTAAGACTGTATAAGGCTAGCAATGACACCTTATTCCCCAGTTATGTGAGACTCAGCATCCACTACAGCACTGAAGGGGTTCTTTATCCCTTCAAGACAGTTAAACCCACCAGAACCCACAACAGTGCATTCATTGAATGTACTAGCATCTTCCTCTAGTGTTGGTAACACCCATTCTACAGCAAAAGAGAAAGGGAAGGCAATGGAGTCACCTTCCAGACTGGCTAAGGGGGATGAATCCTCCTTACTGTTGATGGAGTGGAGGATGGTTGAGTCCTGCTACTTCACCAAGGAGAAGAGCAAGGACAAAGCTAAAGAGTCTGAGCCCTCTACATCAGCAGATGAACAGCTTGCTTGGCTGCTCTAGTGGTTGCACAATACTGGAGTGCCAGAGGACATTGGAGCTGATATCCTTAGAGTCCAGTAGTGCAACTGGCATTATTGCAAGTTCTGAATGAACTTGATACTGTGAGAGCATCTATTCAGACCTCTTTGGTCTGCACTGGGGAAGGAAAAGCAAGTAGCATTCCTTCTCCAACTTCCTTATACAAAGAAGGCACATACTGAGCTCTCTGTGCTTGTTGAGGCTCCTCAATTTGAGGACATCACCAGTGCCCTATGATGATATGTTATTAGCTGGCAGCAATGGATATGTGCTGCAACTTTGGAGTGCCTGGCCCTAGTGCTAGATTGTCAAAGCCAGCTGCTGCTAAGGCTGGCCTAAAGAAGCCAGCCACTGTGAAGCCTGTGGCTATGGAGGAAGATGACTCTGCAGTTGTCTCCATGAATGAGGCTCCCTCTAGAAATGTGCTTCAGAGTGCCAACATGGGAATGTTTCAGGTCCTTGATGCAAGGACCTACACAATTCTGCAGGGGATCCCTGATGCTGATTACTATGGTGCACAGGGAATCTATTGATGAGTCATTCTACATCACTTAACTGCAAGCCTCCTGTGCTGCAGCCAAGTTGACCACAGACTGGAGAGTGACTTGGAGGACAAGGCTCATATACATTGTTACAAGCTCTTGATGCTGTAAAGTCTGAATTGCACTCACAACAGTTGAATGATACAGTGTCTGGCCATCTACCAGACAACTGGGAAATAATTCTAATATGAGGGTGCTTGAGAGCCACAGCAACTTTGCATGCTGCACCCTAACTATTATTGGTCCCCCATAACCAATGGAATGTTTATCAACAATGAATGTATTGCTGCATAATTGAGTGAACTGTTTGGGCTCACATGGCTGTCCCAACACTATGATAAGTTATACCAATGGGTACTATAAGAGATGCTGATGAACTCTGAGCAACTGTAGCTGCTCAAGTGGTTTATCAGTTAGTAGCACCTTGACATCACTATTCATGAGTGGATCTATACTGCTATGCTACTCCAGGAGTTAATCTCCTTCTATACAATGCCAGATTGTCTGGATTGCACCATGCATCAAGCAATGGAGCTGAAACTTGCTGTGTTGGAAACTCAGCTGCCTTGAGGATACTGCCATTGGCTCACAGTCCCCCTGCTGTCTTGAGCATTGGTCATGCTTAGACATGCTAACAACAACACCTGGGGAGCAAAACCTACTCAGGTCCCAGTTACCTGGCATTTCAATATAGATGTGTAGTTGCAGTACATACTGGACCACAGCCACCCAGGTTCTCAGAAGTTGTACTCAAGTGTGGCTATCAATGTGTCTCTGCATGTAAACCATAAGACAGTCTTTGAATATATATTAGGTTAGGCACTAGCTCTGACATCTCATCATGTGCAAGTGGCCTATATGCTGCTGTTTACACTAGTAGTGGTGCAACCTGGTCAATAGGCTGATAGTCAATACAGATGCTTATTGTGACAATACAAACATCAACACATGCCAATAATTACTAACACTTTACATTCACACACTTTCCAATGCAGCTGATGAAGAAACTGGCCCAAAACAATGCACATCAATAGCCAATACCAATGAAAAAACATAATAGCCAACACCAATGAAAAAATACAACTTTATCAGGACAAACAAATTTTCTACTGGCTCAATAGTCTTCCCTTTCTATTCTCTTCAATCTCCTTCAATTTTCACTAGGGCTATCAGTACAATTTCAATGGAATGTATCAAGTACTTTTCTCAAATTTTGAATTCAAAAATCATCTCAGAAAAGCCAATAAACCACCCATCAAAGCCATTGCCCAGCACAAATTGTTACATCAATGCAGGCTAACAGTCACATGCTCTTAGGGAATGCAAGCATCACATATTCAGGCAGTGATTGCAAACAGCAAATATTGACAAATCACATCAAACAACAAAACAAACAGACATTTCTGGTCTTCTGAGTTATAGCTCAAACCTTAGCCAAAACCTGATAACCACCAACTTGCTGACATTGCTGCTTCTCAATACAGACTTGTTTCAACTAAAAACAGTCACAAATTATCACAAACAACATTTCCAACAATGTTTTCTAGCCAAGACAGTCAGAAATTATCACAAACAACATTTTCTGGTCATGCCAAACAAAAGCAAGCCATTAGAAACAGTTTCATACAAAGAAACACACTTTTGTGACAATACCAACAGCAATGCATGCCCTTTGTGCTCTTTACTCCCCTTATATACTCTCAACAGGCTGTACATTCAGCCTGCCCATGTTTCAAACCTCAGCAAAGTTGAGGTGCTAAGGGCACCTTTTAATGAACTACATTCCATTGCTATGAATCAGGATATGCTATCCAGATCACCATTGGTTAGGGAGTGCACTGCACACCAATGTGTTCAGGAGTTGGACTCTTATGAGAAACTTTCTGTGCCCACCATGGTTAAACTGATTGCAACAAAGCCAAGTGCTCATGGCTCTTTAGCTGTAGATGTAGTGCATAACGTTGCCACACTATCTAGTGGCTCCACTTTAATGGAGAATATAGCAGACCTCTTCATTGCTATCTCATTAAGATCAATATATTCATTAGTTTATATATGATAATTGTAATTATTTGGAAGCATTGCATGATGCTGCCCTTAAAATTATATTCTCAGTAATTATATAACACAGCACCTTATGTCATACTTTTTAGTCTAGAATCACAACTGGTTTTGACTTGAGACATGAATCATCAGCTGCACAAACTGTAACAGAAACATTGTTTCTTTTTAGCCCAACAAGCATGGACTTGTTTGGAAAGTAGCACCAAACTTCAAAAGAAGTCCACTGCCATGAGTTATGATCAGAACATTATGAATTGAATGTTCACCTTCCTGAATAGGTATCATCATGACCATTAAAAGGTGTTTGGGCCTAACACCAAAACAGAGTTTGATGGAGCACTCCATGGTCTGGGAAGAAAGAGTGGAGTGATGCCAGAAGGGCTGCCAGCAGCCACCCCCTTCTAGGGAGGCTGTAGTTGGTTCAGGAGACATTACTACTGAAAGTATCATTACCAGAGAATGCACACTCATTTAAGAGTGGTGATGGAGCAACTGCTCTCAGTCCAACTGGCAATACCAGATAGACCCAAACCTAGGAGGAGTGATTTATATAAGACAATCACTCTCTATGCTATATCAGCCAAGTCTAGTCAACTTGAAGACTGGTTGATGAGGATTTGTCTGTTCTATGCAGTAGCTCAATATGATTAATATGGGCCCAAACATGAGAAAGTCCTGTTTCTTATGGACTTTCCAGCTACAGGAGTGCTAGAGTGGTACCTGCAACATGTTATTCATGTCAAGAGGATGTAGTCCCACTGGCAGTTTGAGGATGTGATTCTTGGATTGTACAAATGATTTGTACAGTCCTCAACTATGCAAGATGCCTATCACATGTTCTGCAATGTGGTGTATGCAATTGAAGAGGAAGTGCAGGGCTTCTATAATGCCATGCTGGACCATGCTCAAAACATGGCCATCTTTCCAGATGAATTTGCATTTTGTGAGCAATTTGTTTTTAGATGAGGCTTGCACCCTTGTATTAGATGAGTCTTACATGGGAAATTGTCTATGTCCTTGTCATACTATATCTAAGATAAATTTATGGACACTCCCAACAGATACTCTGGCCAGACACTTTTTTAAGTGTGCTGGTTATGTTCCATAGCCACTTTACTACAGTTTTATTCTGCCAGTGTTCATACTGCCCTCAATTCTAAACCTCAATTATATGTGATTATTGTGCTGTCCCTGCAATTTTGACTGTTGCACTTGTCAGGGTGCACCAGATGGTGATCTGACAAGTCCCACTAGCACTAAACCTCCCTATGCCCAAATCCATTGTACTAATTGCACAACTTGATCTAACAATGGCTGAATGACTGCTAAGAAACTCCAACCCCACCCCCCAGTACTTCTTGGTAAAGCAGATCTTAAACTCCCACTTGCACTGTTTCACCAATCTGAATCCAAGAGCCCACCATTCTGATGGTTGATGGACTGATCCAGAGCTGCCATACTACTTGCTGATACATTGGTATCACATGATTGTTGCAGGTCCTCCTAATTTTTACCAAATGATAGGCTCTTGGACCTTTTTCTGATCCAAAAGAAGTGCAGAATGCCTTGATGTCATCATGAAAGGTTGCTTTGGTATTTCCACTTTTCATCACTGTTAAGTGACTCCCATAGTGTGACCTCCAGGAAGGTGGCTTCTGGCAGTGTTTAAAGTGTTTTCTGCCAAAGGATGCATTACACACAGGAATTGAACTAACAACTCTGTAGTCCCACTTTAGAATGTTTAGGCTATCCCTAAGGACACAGTGGTGCCAGCTGAGCCACCATGCCCCTCTGTGAGCAGTTTGTGGAGGGGATACCCTTTGACATGCTTGTTGCATTACTATATGACAACAGGCTCACTCCTAAGGTGAATACTGTCAAGGAATTGATGTTTGGAGGCAAAGGCCTATGAAAACATTATGAAAAAAGTGTGGTATACTACTTAGAGTGCAGTATGAAGAGCTAATCTGGGCAAATGGCAAATCCTATCACTGACTGTAGCATAATCCCCTAAGTTTGGGGCTGCCCTAGCCAAACAAATAGAGTGGATGAGACAGGGCTCCCATCAACAGTTGCTTAGAATGGCAAAGAGGCCAGCAGTATGACTGGCCTCAGGGCCACTGGCAACATGGGGTGGTGGAGATTAAGTGCTGCTCTGAACTACTAGAGCAGTGTAGGTGGCAAGAATAGTTTGATTATAGCATATAGCCAAGCAAGCAAGAATTCTGGTTAATCTGCCACTCCCTACAAGTGTGGAAAGGTTTGTCACTTTGCTCAGAAGTGCAAGAAGTTGGGGAAACCAGCCCCTCTTGTATTTATGCAAGTGTCACATATGGCTCCTCCTTCAGACTGCCAGATGTTCCAAGTACAGAACAGGTCTAGGGGTTTTTTAGGGCAAGTCTGGAGGTTCTACCTAAATGGGAAAGGTTGCCAATGTGGGTTAATGAGCTGATAGTGTGGACTTATAGCAGGGTTTGATGGCAGGGCTCTAGGCAGTCAAACAGGATGTCTAAGCAAGGTAGCAGAGAAAAGAGGGGTCCTGACAGTACCTTCCCTCCAATGTTGAGACCCTCAAGACACACACTTGGCTTGGTTGGGGGGTTAAGCTGGACCTCCAGAGATTGCTGGCATGATTGATTAGGCTGTTGTAGGCTCCTGTGATTGGCCCATTTCTTCCACTCACCATTATGTCTGCTGAAATTCTTACTCACAAATAGTGCAATTGCTAATGCTCCTATGAGTCCTCCCTCATATCTTCCAGTTCTGCTGACTTGTCCTAGTGCTAAAATTGCTTACTCTATAAAGATGAACATATTTTCTCCCCCCTGGAGCCAGGCTTGCATCAGGCTTGTGATATATGCAATGAGTGTCACAATCAGCACCTTTATTGTTATTTTTAGGCAGAGTGGGAGGAAAAAGTGGTTTGGAGGTGAGAGATATGAGCAGGAGATTGGGGGCAGCTCAAGGGTTGGGTTCTGGGGCACTAGCAATGAGTTTAGCCATGGAGTAACTGCTTTGCAGGCCCAGATTGAGGTGGCAATCACTTAGCTGTTGTAAGTCTGGATTATAGGCCTTCATCCCTAGGAGAGTTCATTGGAGTTTGTACCAGAGAAGGAGAACAAGGACAGTGGGCTAGCTAGAGAGGAGTTATTAGCTCTGGTGCTTGTAGATAAAGAGAAGGGCTGCATAGTTCTGTTGTTTCTTCCAGAAAGTACTTTGGGGATGTTTGAGGGGGGTCCAGTCAGTTTTCCTTGCATCTGATGTGGTGTCCTGCCTAGGAGAATAGCTTGGAGTTGAGGAGAGGGGGCAGGGCCCAGTGTTCTTAGGCTCATAGAGGTAGTCAAGGGAAAGCATCATGCCAATTTTCCAGAGGGCACCAGACTAAAGCACACATGAATAGCATTGCTGCCTCCCCTATTTATCCAGCTTCTTTTGCCTGGTCTCCTTTTTTGTGTTACATGCTCTATGGCCACATCTCTGTTGAGCCATCTCCTCCTCCTTAGATGATTCATCATCACTGATGGCCACCACCTCTTCATCCCCTTCTGGGTGCACTCATGCACCTGTCACTGGATCTATCCAAGTAATGGGTGCCCTGCCTTCAACCTCATCATCTAGGCAATTGTCTGCATCAGGGACAAATACAGGGCAGCTAGCATGGGGCATTTCCACTATCTGCTCTAGCAGGAAATAGATACTACCTGCCTTGGCTGCTAGTGGCACATTGGCAGGAAACAACACAGCAGGAAGATGCTCAATATCATCTTCCCAAATTACTTGCCCTTTGAAAGATTTGGGAGCATGCAGGAACTTAGACAGTCCCTGCACTGCAGCAGTGCCTCTTATTTTTAGCACTGCACTCATGGCCTCCTCCTGGCTTATTGTGTCCACTATTGTGGACACCTCTGAGGGTGGTAGAGCCTTCATGTGCTTCACCTCTGTGTGAAGTATTTCCTCTGGTGTCAGCACCTGCCTCTTGAGCACCTGGGTGAACAGCTTCACCATGTTGTACTGTTGCTCTTGCAACAGCTGGATGGTGTCAAGTAACCCTACCAGGACTATCCTTGTGATTGGGCTTTGCAACATTGCAGTCCCCAGCAATACTTGCTGACCCACTTGAATCTGCCTCTTTCTCAACAATTCCGAAGTAGGATCTTCCTGACTTAACACCTCCATCTCTGCACACCCTTTACCCTTCTCTACTGCTAAATACTATGGCAGGGAAGCCATTCACAATTGTGGCTTCTGCTGCAGCCTATAACTATCACATTTGTCAGGTTTGCTGACCACAGGGGCTAACTGGGCAAGTTCTTACTAGGTGGACACAATGTTCTGCACTTATAACCTAGCACTCTGGGGAGGTCTGGACATCAGTTACTTGTGAGGGGAGGTTTGGGAAAGCAGTCCAAGCAAGTACAGGGTGGTCTGAGAAAGTCTAAGATAAGATACAAACAAGGATTGGGCTTAGGAAATATCCAGGTACAAGTCTAAAGGCAAGTATTGAGGGTAAACTGGAGATCAATAAAGGATCAATTAGTGTTGATGGGTTCCAGAGCCGAGCATAGGGCAAGGTCTGGGATTAATTGTGAATTTCTAAGTTGTAAATATAGGAATAAAGGTCATAACAGAGTTAGAATCAAAAGGAATTCAGGCAACAAGAAAGGAAACAGAACAGACAAGGCAAGACAGAGTCAAGATGAGACAGAGATGAGAATGAGATAGATTGAATGAGATGCAAGACTAGAGACAGGAAATAGAGACAAAGCTAGCAAACATAACAAAACACAAATGTAACAGAGGATTATCAGCAATATCAAAACTACCATAGCAGATATTGCTCTACAACTCATATACTGACTACTGGACCTCCTCCAGAAACAGTGGGTCTAGTGGTGGGGCTTGCCTGAGCTGCATGAAGTTGACAGGTGTCAGTTCTAATCAGTTGGTAGACCATGGTGATATAGTGATGGGGACTGATAGGAACATGGGCTGCTCTAAAGTTGTTGGGATTTTTTAGATTGGCCAGGCAAGTTGTGGTGACAAGTCAGTGATATATGCCAAGATCAGAAACAGTGTCAGAGGGGCCTGGAAGCTTGAGAGGAGAAGGGGAAGTGACAGGGCTTGCAAGGCACATATTAGGGTTTGCTCAGGAGCTGTTGGGGCTTGCTGGAGAAGTGTCAGAGTTAGCCAGGATGGGTGCCATGGATAAACAAAGGTTGAGGTGAGTTGAGAGGGTGTTAGTGGGAACTCCAGAGGTCTGGGAGTAGGCTGTGACAGTATTTGCCCCATTGCAGAGGCAAGTCTCTTGACCTGGGTAGCAGAGACTCTTGTGGTGGTGTCTCCAGCCTAGGTAACACTGCCCTTTCATCCTGGGTGCTTCTAGTAGCACTCAATCTCCACAACCCACTCTCCTATAGTTGTCCCTCTAGGAACAATGGCTGTCTATGCTCCCCATGGCCTCCTTTCTGTACTCCACACCTATCCTGGCATGACAGAGATCTGGTGTGTGCAGACCATGCCAGCTGCACTGCTGCTGCCTCCATGTCCATGTCCATTGTCTGGATGCAACTCTCTATGTGTGGTACTGTAGCCATTGCTACAGCAGAAACTATTGGAATCTGGTCCATTAAGATCTGCTGAGGTACTGCTGCTTGTGATGCCTGAGTTGGTTGTTGGGGTGTCATGCCCCAACTTGCCATGAGAAAATGCCCCTGCATCAGGATGGCATGCCAAAGTATGAATTGAACAAGAGCAAGTGCTCTTGGCTGAACATCTGAGGCTGGGAGTGGCCCAATCCCTGCCACTCAGCAGGCTGCCCACCTTAACCTGCTTGAACAGAAATCTGTCCAAAGTACTGCAGAAATACTGCTAGCTGAGGCAGTTGCTGCACTTCACTCTGAAACACATGCACACTGTGTGAAGTTGCATGCTCTGGGGCATCACTAGAGCTTGCATCTGTACTAATATTTTCTGCATGCCCTGAGGCACAACTCAGAGCTGTATCTGGTCCACCATTATTCCCATAGGCACTCCCCCTCCTCTAGAACCCACTAGGCTTTGACTCTATGTACTAGATATGATCTGCATGTTCATTACTTGCTGGTCAGCCATTGATGTCAAAGTTGGTGAACAACTTTTTTTCCCAAGTCCAAAAAATCAGTCTATTACTGATGCCATTACTTATATCATCCAGATCTACTTTCACCCAACACTAAGCACACCAGCAGTCAACTAGCTAGGATGCTTTGCCCCCTGCAGCTCCACATAGCAGTCCAGTACCACTAATTTTGAGCACAACACATATAGTTCCCAAAATGTATCCCTCTCTCACCATCAAACCTTAAATTCCAGGCACCCCCAGAAATCCCAACAATGGCTCAGCAAATCCTCTACAAGCCATTTGTGGTCATTGACTATGCTGAAGTTTATGCAAGGCCAGGCTTTCTGTAAGGAATTGAGCACAATCATGGATGAATCCAGTGATAACAAGTGATGCAAGTGGTGAGCAAGAGTCAAAAGGCAGTACAAGCAGCTAAGAGTCAGGCAAGCAGGCAAGCACAGTAAGCAAGGCTAAGGTGACAATGCTGGGGCTCTTCTAGTCAGTCTAGTGTATAGGCCAGGAAGATGCTGCTATTGTTTGGTTTAAGGATATCCTATTCTTCAGACTGGTTTATATACTACATCCATGCCTATGCTATGACTAATGCTATATGTGGTAAGCAGCCCAGGTATGCTAAACAGTAATGACTAACAATACATCAAAGGAGAAATAGGGTCCAATGACTAGAAAGAGCTGACTACTTCTGATCAGAGGGTGTAAGGGCTTGGCATCTAGTCAATCAGATATGCTAGAGATGATGCTATACCTATGATTAAGGCCAGATAGAGTCAGAGTTACCTAATAAGGGTCATCCCCTTACACTTTCTCTGTTAGTGAACATAGCAACATCTGTAGCTCTGTATAGTCATAGCAATGATACATGAAACTTTGACACAATATTGTGCTTAACTAGGGCCATCAGCAACTCCAGCATATAATTCAATAACTCTGGAAAGGCCTCCAGCACTCAGTATGGCCCTATAAACTTCAGGCACAACTACCAGAGCACCCATCTCAAGCCCAGGATTCTTTCTTTAATGTTTGCATGCAGAGTATGAAAAAGACTCTAGCTTCAATGATAGTGTCATGGGCATTGGCTAGATTTTCCAATGCTGCCCAAGCAAAGTCTTGGACCTCCTTCTGTATTCCTTTGTCATACCTAGCCTCCTTCAACATGGGGGGCATGTACACTCTAATCAGGTCAAACAGCATGTAGCCTGTTGGATCTGACATGCTTGCATTAATTGCAAACTTTGTCAAAGGAATCCTGTCAACCCAATCCCTCTGATCATGACAAACTATTGCCCTCAATATCTGAGCAATTTTCCAATTGGCCTGCTCCATCTGGCCATCCATCTAACATCTTATGGAGCTTTCTCCACCACTTTGATATGAACTTAGAATCACAGTTGCTAACAATGAAGCTCAGAAGGCCATGCAGCCTCACTACCTCATGCAGGTAAACCCACAACAATTCCAATGCCTTAGTCATTGTATTCACCAGGATGAGATGAAAAATGCTTGTCATGCAACAGATAATCACCCAAAGATAATTAAACCCCCTCAACTCTGGGAATGGTCTAATCAAGTCCATTCCTATCAAGTCCCAAGGCTTTGTGGAAACAGGCAAGGAATACAACTTGCTCACTGACCATCTATTAGAGGTCTTTGATCTCTGGCACATTTTGCATAATGCACAGAAGTGGGTAACCTTTGGGTCACCAGTACCAGTGCCAGATATAATCAATGCTCTTCTGCATGCCAAAAAAAATCAATGGTCTTCTGCATGCCAAAGTGAATATCAATGTTATGAGCCTATTTCATCACTTGAAAAACAAAAGGCCAAATCATTGGAAGACAAAGAACATGCTGTCCTTTGAGGTTACTAGTCCACACAAATCTCCTATCAATGCAAAACCTCAGGTGCTCCAAGAGGTGATCCATGACCACCAACAGCATCCTATTCTAATTATACCCTCTTTGTATCATACTACAAAACTTCTTGTTGTTGTACCCTGGCAGCAGTGACAACTTGGGAGCTGTGTCTACCACATCTGCCACCATTGCTTCCTCTTTCAACATGTCATCTGCTTGTTCACCTGTAGGTTGCACTACAGGGCAACTTGCCTGACTTATAGCCTCCACCTTGAGGTCTTGTGCCTCATGCCTCTTCTGTATATGCTGACTCCACCACAGCTCCTGTGCCTGCATAGTCCAAAACCCAATGATATTCTCCTTTGCTTCTTAGTATCAATGGTATAGTAAGTTCTTACCTTGAGGATCAATGTGGATGTCTGCATTGACATAGTCAGATATGTTATGCATATTCTTCAGTGTGTTGCTTTCAAATGCCTAGACAGACAATTGGCCACCTTGTTTAGTTCCCTTTGACATAAGTGATGTCAAAGGGATGACATGCAAAGTAGTCTATCCATCTATGCTATCATGAGGACAGCATCACTTGTGTCTTGAAGGACTCAAGTGCTTTATGGTCCATTATAATATGGATGGGATCCCATCAACTTATTCTCCCACTGGAGGCACACTTCTAGGATTGCTAGAGTCTTGAGTTTGTAGACAGCATAATTTGCTGTGCATTTGTAAACTTCTTTGACATAAATCCTGCAGATCAACAGGTCTGGCAAGTAGTCCCCTGCTCATACATTGCTCCAACTCCAGTCTTGGATGCATCACAAATGAGCCATATAGGCTTGTTGTGTCATGGGTCTATAAGTCAAATGACTGGTATTTGATCACAGATATTTTTAATCATGTCAAAGCACTGTTAGTGTATTGGCTGCCAGTAAAATGTCAAGCCATTCTGTATGATGGCCATCAATAGTTCTGTATACATTGTAACATCTGGCAAGAAGTTTGATATGTAGTTTACTGATCCAACAAAGTGCTGCACATCATTGTAATTCTGTGGAGTCCTCCACTCCTGTACACAATCCAGTTTGTCATGGTCTGGGTGAATACCATGACTGTTGATGACATGGCCCAAACAATCCACCTTATCTGAATACAATTCACATTTTTTCCACTTGAAATAGAGCAAATTTGCTCTAAAATATTGAAATACCACTCTAAGCTGCTGCTCATGATCCTCAATTGAGTCAGAATAGATGAAGATATCATCTAAGTAAATGTGCATAAAGTCATCAATGACATCTCAAAAGATCAATGTTATCAGCCTCTGAAATGTTGCCAGTATATTGCAGTCCCCTATCTGCATAATGTTACTGACATATGTGCCAGTAATTGATGGAAACACTGTCTTGGGAATATCTGCCATGCAAATCCACACCTGCTCATATGCATTGATAAGGTCAATTTTTGATCTATACTTAGCCCAAGCCACATCTCTTTATTTTACATTCTAATTGGGCAATGGATTCACATCCTTAATGGTGTTATCATTGCATTGGCATGCATCCAACATCATTGTAAGGGCAACCTCTGGAGGCTGTGGCTCAATTACACAACTGACAGAGGGAGATCCAAAGTATGTTCAGTATCTACAAGAAGTTCTAGAGTTCTAGCTACTCACCTGGCAGAGGGAGATCTAAAGAGAACAAGTCTAAGGATCCCCAATGCCAGTATTTGGAAAATTTACTCTAGAGCTTCTGGAGAACACACCCAACAACAACCAAATCTAGAGTCTGATCAAAAAGTGGAAATCCATTGTAAATAACCTCTATCTCAGGACTCCCAGCACATTAACACATGCAAATATAACCAAAAGATAGCCCTTAGTTGAAACTACCTGTGTTCTAAAGATGGGAGGCCTACAACAAGTGGTAGGTGCAGGAAACAATCCAGGGGTCTGATGAGAGACCATGTGGAGGGGGCAACGCTTGTAAGAATTACAAACAGAGAACTGGTGCAGCCTGAGGGCTAGAATTGGGACCAGCAGATAGGGAAAGTAAAGGAGAATCAAGGGGAACATAAGGAGGGTGAACAGGACAGAGGGGGAATGGGACATCCCCTGACAGTCATTCTCAAGGTCCTGTCCTTGGAAATGCACAGTAATGGCACCATATGTAGTGCAGTCCATGCTTCCCACTATTGAGTGCAAACATATCTATTTATCTTCTCTTTAAGCTGTTGCTGCAGTTCCATTGGGCACTGAGGTAAATGATACCAATACTGCTTATTCTTGTCAATGAGATTAATTGCATGAATAACTTCATGCCACAGAGGAAGCTTATCCTTTGTCCTATTAACAATGTTGGCAAATTCCTCTTGCCACTGACTCCATAGCTGAGGGATATCTCCCTCTATAAGATGTAGGCTCCTCTCTTTCCCCTGATGACAATTTGATTCCTGCAGCTGTTTATCCTTTCTGATGATCTGTGGTTTTGACTAAAACCACTCATGTAAAGCATTAATTCTCACCATGCTGTTGTCTGCTATGACAAGCTGCACTGGTGCTCACCCACTTGCATCACTCTCAAGCAGTCTCCTTCAAGGCTGATCCCTGTTGCCATAGATATCTCCTCTTTGCTTGCTTGACAATACACCCCTTGCTCATGGGTAGATCTTCTTACTTCCTATGCTTGCATCAACACCACAACCTCATTCCATTCTTGTAGCATAAGGGGGTCAAATGCCCAATTAAAGCCAGGGAATGGCACTGTTCTATCCCTCAATAATGGTATCATTGCACCAGATTGCTCCAGCATACCATGTTCTTCCTTTTCACTGATAAAGTCCTTGACCTTAACTTTTAACATAGTTAGCTGGCACTCCAGGCTTCCAGCTCCATTCTCTCTCTGTTGGACCCTGGCTTGTCCTCAGCTCTTGCTTTTTTTGCAGAACTTGCACTGGGAATTGCTGGCCTAGAAAGTCTTTCTGATTTACCATGAGCCTCCTTATGTGGTCTTCCTCTCTCCAAGTTATCCTAATACTCTCTTTTGAATTTCATCAATGCAGGATGGTCCTGTGGCAAGCTTGCCATGGCCAACACCTCTTCTCTCATGTCCTCCACTATAGGACTACACTGTCTACCATGGAGTCAGTTTTTCCTGAGTCCCTGCCACTTCTCTGTCAATAAATACTAACAGAGTTGACCATCCACCTCCTTGACTGCCACCTTCACTGCAAGGATGGCATTCCCATTCACAATGACCTGATTGTGCTCAAAGTCCAAGACCATGTTATTCTTTCTCATGTAAGGCATGCCCACAATTATAGCATACTAATCAAAGTTAGCTACATCCACATACTCCCTGGACTTGGTTCCAGGGACTCCTAGCTCAACATATGTGCCAAATTGCACTATTGCCCAGCTGTATGCAGTCTCCAACTGTAGTGTCAGCAGTTCTACTAGTCATTGCATGTGCACATCATGTACTTGGCAAAATTGTGGCATTATTCCAATGGTCATACTTCCTGAATCTCATAAGGTCCAGGCCTTATAGCCATTTACATCCACATGTCACAAGGCACTCTTTGTCCTCATGCTTCACCTTTGGCTGCAACAATGGTTTTGGCACCATATTCAAGGTCACCTTGTATCTCTTCATTGGAAACACTCCCAGTGGTCTATCAAACTCACTGGCTTGGTAGTCCATCAGAGCTATTAAGTGCTCTGAATTACTGTTCCATGCATAGTAGTCATTGTTGTACACATTTATAGTGACATACTCTCTATTATCCTCTATGCAATGGATCTCATCCACAGCCACCACATTCTCTTTCTCTCAGTCAGACTTGAGCCCCTCTTCCTCTTCTGGCTCAATGCCAGAGTCAAGCTCACTTTCCTAACTCTGATCAGTGGTATGTGCCACTCTGACCTGCACCTGCAGTTTCCTGTCTTTAGTGTCAGGCCTCTTGCAATCATACAAGTAGTGGCCCTTGCCACCACATCTAAAGCATGTCAACCCTCCACTATCCATCTCTTGTGGCTTGCTATCCTTGCCATGGTCCTAACTTTTTCCTCTTTCATGTTCTTGGTGGAACCTGTATCTGTCAGGCTGTCTTGGCCTCTCTTTTCTGACCTGGTCTCCTATTCCTGGGTGGGTCTGTGACCATTCCTATGGTACACTCCTGTGTACTACCAGGTGAGGATTAGTGTTACAAGCCATGTCTTCCTTCCTAGCTATGAAAGTTGTCATTTTGCATAGAACATTCTGCCCCTTTACATGTCAGCCTTTTAAGCTATGAAGTTTGAAATGTTCAGTGGCTTTCAATGATTGCTCACACTTGTTTCATAGGCCAAAACTCTTCTATGGTGTTGACCTTGGGTGACAATCTATCATCTCAAATTAATGCTTGCTGCATCTCCTGAGGGATTCCCTTCAGAAACATCTTGCAAATGATCCAAGCATCTGGGTATATAGCCATATTATGTGCATGGTCTATCAACATGTCATAGAATCCTTGTATGCCAAGTTGTTCAGTATGCATGGCTGCATAGAATGCCTCTCAGGCATCCTGCATTGTTGATGAGCTAACAAACCCATTGTATAGCTTGATGATCACATCTTTAAACATCCACTACATGATTGTAGTGCAAGACATGATGTTAAAACCAGCATTTTGCTGGCACATTCAGGAATTCTGGGAGGACAAAGATTCTCTCATGATCCATCTTATCTCTTCCATACAAGCATGCTGCCAGATGATAGCAAATGTCCATCAGGTCACTAAACCTGGATCTTCCTTGGTACACCTGAATATGTTGAGGATCTGCTTTTCTCATCTTCACTCCATCTAGTAGTTGTAATGCAACACTCACCACATCATTGATAATGCTGGTCAGCCTACAATGCATGTTATCACTCCTGGTGTCTGACTCCACCCTTGGGTGAGATCTATAACTGAAAATGCTTACACTTGCCATGCAGGTATCAGCCCATCCATGCAATGTGAGGGGTATGATGGCTCCCAGCCATCTCTACCCTATCCATCCCAACCACCATCATGATCTCCATGCCCTGGTCCTCCTGAAGGAAGGTCATCTTGATCACCCCTCCCCTCAATGGGTACTACTGCCATCACTTCCTCCTGGATCACCATCTTCCTGTGCAGTTCACTTAATGAACTGTTGCCACATCTCATCCACTGGCAGTATTCTTTCAAATACCACACCTTGGTCATCTACTAAGGAGTATCCTTGCACTCTCAAGTCATGGTTTTGCATCCATTGATATGCCACTTGCTTCTGAAAATTGGTGGCAAGGGGTAAGGTATCCTTGTGTGGATATTTGCTCTTGCTGAAGTCCCTGCCACCAAGAGTAGAATGCAAGAACCTAGTGATGAGGTTTTAATGTGCAAGGTGCAGATTATAGCAGCAAAGAATGCTATGGACCAGCCAGTGCTGCCTGCACAAGACAAAGAGTGTCTTGTAACTTGGGCTGATGTCAATGGCCACTGTCAGGAGACATCCCACTTGGTTCCCCTTCTCCTTCTCCAGTCCTTGTCAGATTTCCCCCACTATAGTTATTCTTCATTCTCCTTCCTTTTCCCTATCTATTGGTCCTAGTTTCAGCCCTCTGGCTGCACCAGTTCTCTGTCAATAATTCAGAGAAATGTGGCCCCTTTGACACTGCCACCAGCTTATGTAACTGCTGACCAATTGCTGACACATCACTTTGTCTTTTTTCTCTGTCATACTGTACAGTTGTTTCTCATGCTTCTGAAGCCTCTAAAGCATCACACCTGGCCTAAGGAATCCCCAGACTTGTTCTCTTTGGATTTCCTTTTGCTAGGTGGATAGTTATCTCAGTAGACACTGTACAGTACTGAATAGACTTTGGATTTCCCTTTGCCAGTTGTGTGATTGAGCCACAGCCTCCAGAGGTCACCCTTACAGCCATAAGGCATGAACATGGTGGGACTCAGGAAGTACTATTTCCAGACTCATGCTGTCATTGACTCATGTGGCTGGAATACATGTGGCCCCATTGGCCACACCAATTACTCTGCAGCTAGGAACAATTGGAAGTTGTTCCATAGTGAGCTATAGAGCCAGGGTGACCATGAAGGTTCCTGAAGAGTATTGCAATGTCTATGTAGACATTGCTAACTGTGATTCTTACAACATGATCATAGGAACACCATTTATGATGGCACAAAATGTCCTCCTGTACTTCTAGAATGACTGAGTGGCCATTAATGGAGTAGCTACTCCAGCTCATAAACTGAAGCTGGAGAATGTGGATGGATGCATATTTTGCTTCTGTACAGTGAGAAAGTGGTGTGATAAGTGGCCCTGACTATCTGGTGGACTGAAGCAGCCTCCTACAGAAGAGGCAAAGGATGAGGAAGGAGTTGAGCAACTAATAGCCTTCCCAACAATCACTCATCACTGCTAGTCCTGAAAGAAGAGTATCAAAGTACTCTTCAAGAGGAGGAGAGAATGGTATGGCCTCCAAGCTGTCAAAACTGGCTGCACAATTACCTTTGAGAGTGGAGATAGTGCAGCAGTTGGGCAAGAAGGATTGGATTGATCCTTTCAACACAAGGGAACAAAGGATTTGGGACAAACCTATCTCAAAGCCAACCCTCAAATAAGCATACAACCCACATATGCCACCAGAATGGAATCAGGTCATTGCAGACCACTGACATGGCATGAAAGAGTACAATGAGCATCCTCTGCAGCCAAAATCTATAGAATGCCTATAGAGGACAAAATATCCAAGCCTAGCAAGTTTGAATACTTGTGGGGTGTAGAGCTGAATGCTATCCTACACAGTTCAACATACCAGACAAATCCAATATTCATCTAATGGTCTTACATGACAAGTATGCAGAGGTAGTGCCACCTTCAAAGCTAGCTAAGCATGAGTGACATCCTTGGCCTAAGGCAGAAAAGGGGAGGGCTAGCCTTCCAAGCTGATAGAAGGCAATATTCCATGCCTTCAACAGCAGTGGTACAATGAATTTGAGGATATTGACAATGGTACAAAGGAGGAATTTCCTCCATGGCATGAGGTCAACCATGAGATAAATCTCATAGACAAAACCAAACATTATTTGTACTTTATGCTGAGGTGCCCTAAGTCATTTCAGCAGCAATTGCAGGAGAAAATTGACTGCTATGTGGGAGCAAAGTGGTGGGAACATTGTGCAGCGGATCAGGCTGCACCACTATTATGCATTCCCAAGATGGCTCCTTGTAGATAGCACTAGATGTGCATCAATGCAATGATAACACCATTGAGGACATGACACCCTTACCTAATCAGGAGGTCATTTGGGGAGATGTAGCTCATAGGCCCATGAGGTCAAAAATAGACCTTACAGACATGTATGAATAGGTGAGGATACATATTATAGATGTACCAAAAACAGTGTTTATAATCATCACTGGTACATATTGCAGTAACATCATGCCAATTGGCAACTGTAACATACCCATGACACTTCAATGACTAATGACATCTATCTTTAGGGACATCATTTGAAAATGGATGCATGTATATCTCAACAATATTTTTGTCTTCTCAGATTCTATTGAGGAGCACAAAGAGCACTTCAGAGTAGTCTTTGAAAGGCTATGCAAAAACAAGCTCTACCTCAAATGGAAGAAGTGTGAGCTGTGTGCCAAGCATGTAGAGTGCCTTGGCCATGTCATCAACTTGCAGAGTATACACTCTGACATGGACAAATTGAACTGGATCCAGGAGTGGCACACTCCTCAAACCTACAACAAGGTCCAGCCATTTGTTGGGTTGCTAAACTACATCAGAAATTTCTCGCCTGATATTTCTGTATATACAGGGCTGTTGATGGCCATGACACTGATACAATGTTGTCACACCATTAGGAACATAATAAAACACCAAAAGTCAAAACAAACATTTATTAAGGCTGAAAACTATAAGCCTCCTGGTAAAACAAGTTCCAGCAACATGATCCCTTTAAAATACACCAGAAGAAATACAGAACAGGATAGGACAAGGACTATACTAGACTATACACTCAATAATAGTCCAATCACTGTAATGGGGGGGAAGCATGGGACTGGCAAAAGCACCTGAGTGGCATCAATTCTGGAAAGATCTAGATCTGATCTAAGAATAACCAGATTGGAATGTTGACTGAAAGGAGGTAAAAGGGGGAATGAATGAGAAAGAATGGATTGAAGAGAAGGGAAAGGAAGATGAATGGAATGAATGGGAGGGAACAGATGAATGGAAGAACCTAAATGGGAAAGAACCTGAATGGGGAAGAATATGAAATAAATAAAGGAAGAAGAAGGGAAGAAACTGAATGGAGAAGAATATGAATGGAAGAAATACAAAGGAGGGAGAGATAAATGGGGCAAATGGAAGCTAAGAATGCAAAGGAGGAATAATGGCACCAGGAACTGGCCTGTGGCACTAAAACAGGCATGCCAAAAGGGGGAATTAGAATAACAGTTATGAATAAGGGGCTGGAAAGTGTGGAACCAAAAGTCACATGTAGGGAGTGGTCTGTGCACTGTAGAAAGAGGTATAAATAGCCCAAGTAGAGTAGCAAATAGACAGGCAATTAATAGGCAAAGGCTTGGTGGTTCCCAGGGAGTGAATCACTTAGGCTGGAGTTTGTTGAAACCCCTCTACATCCAGAATAGAAATATTTTGGAAGTAAACCACCTCAACTTCAAGCATTTATCAAGACATCAGTGTGGAATCGGAGTAGACTTCCTAAGTCTTCAAGAAAGCCCCAGAACTATCAGTATTACTCTAAACCAGTACTACAACACAGAACAGATTGCCATTTCATTGGCACCCCATCTACCAATGGTGTTTCCAGGAGTGGCACACTCCTCAAACCTACAACAACATCCAGTCATTTGTTGGGTTGCTGAACTACATCAGAAATTTCTTGCCTGATATTTCTGTGTATAAGAACTGTTGATGGCCATGACAGAGAACATGTTGCCATTTTATTAGCACCCCATCTACCAATAGTGTTTTGACACAATCAAGTGAATCTGTGCTGAAACACCTATCATCCAGCCAATTGATTTTTGACATGAGGATCCCATATGGCCTATCTGTAACACCTCAAAGACAGGCATAAGAGCAATGTATGGTCAAGGACCTAGCTGGCAGAAGTGTTGGCCAGCCAGGTTCATGTCCAAGAAGTTTGCAAATGCACAGCAAAATTATGCTGTGCACGAACTGGAGACACTAGCTATCCTGGAAGGCCTCCTTAAGTGGGAGAATAAGCTCCTAGGATATAAGATCCATGCAATTATGGATCATAAAGCCTTTGAGTTTCTCAAAACTCAACAACATTTGTCCCCCTGCCAATGATGGTGGATGGACTATATGTCAAGATTTAATTTTGACATTACATATGTCAAAGGAGAGCTCAACAAGGTAGTGTACTGTTTATCCTGCTACTTTTAAAGTGACTCTTCTTAAGACATGCACCACATCCACAACTATGTACATGCAGATGCACAAATTTAACCAGAGGGGGATGACTTGCCCCCTATGCACTGGCAGGAAATGCAAGCTCAGCTGGTTCAGATTTGCCCATTCCATGACAGACTGAGCTGCAGAAGTTGGTGGGTGCAGGATTGTCACAAACTTTGTAATGTGGAAGCACAGGTTCTTGCTGACATTAATGACAGCATTGATGGGTCAGTTCAAGCTCAACAGGGCTCAGCAAGCCCAATGTGCTGCAACCACAAGATCAGTCTGACAAAGAGTTTCTCCAATCCAGGTCCTATAGAGCAAAGACAAGCTCTTTGCAGAGATAATGGCTTGTTCAAGGACTATAAGTCCTTCAGACTTCTTGTGGACAAGCTCATTTGGACCACTAATTTCATGGGTCATGAGGTGTTGTAGTCTATGTTGGAGTTGGCCTCATGCAGCTATGAGAGTCCCAATGGTAGCAAGGTGGTCCAGTGGACCTGTGTGTCTAGTAGGTTAACAGGGAATTTGAGACTGTTGGGTAGGAATATGGTGTCAACATGGTGGTGGGAGATGAAACCTGAGGGTTGGGTTTCATCAAAGAGTTGGAGTTCAACTTGATCATTTAGTTACTTTCCAAGAAGTTCCAGGTCTGTTCTGGCAAAGGTTCTAGTAGTGCCACTATCAATGAGGGTGGCATAGGTCTTACCTGTCAACCAGAGCATGATGTTGATTACAAAGGACTTAGCAGAGTTGGAGTGGAGGCTTCCCACGTTGGTTGCATATGTTGGGAGCTTAGGGGAGGGGAGCTGGAAGGGAATGGGAGAGCTACTGGAGTTTGGAGTGCATTGGACAGTCATGGTCAGGAGGCACAAATTGATCCAAGGGTTGGTGTCTCACAACAAGGGCATTCCAAAGACAATTGGGGTGGAGTTGTGCAGCTTGGTGGTAAGCATTCAGACTTTCTGATGAGTTCTGTTATTAAAGGTGAGGGGCACAAAGGAGTAATGAGTAATGCTCCCTATAGAAAGATACTTGCTGTTGAACATTCAGAGCAGGATTGGGGCAGGAAGCCAGATGAAGAGAAGGGAGGAGCACTGTGCCCAAGCTTGGTCCACACAATTGTCAGTCATGCCACTGTCTACCAGGGTTTCTATGGGGTCAGTGAGGTTGGGATTGGGGAAGAGGGTAGTTTGGAGGAGCAAGAATTGAGAGGATCAGGAGATGTAAACCATGTGGGTGTCCAGGGTGGGGTCTAGTGCATGTAGTAGTGTAACTGGGGCACAGAAGATGTCAGGGCTGATTCCACAATTCAGTGCATATTCAGGGTCTACATTGCTGATTCATTTTTTGCATCCTGGAATTCAAATTTGTCCTTGTCAATAGTCCAGACTGCATGGCCTAGTGCACTACACTCAGAACATTCCTGGACAAAGTACCCTGGTGTGCCACACAGCAGGCACAGACCAGCCTGACATTTGTGTTCCTTCTTGGCTTTGGAAATGGTGACCCAAGGGCACCCAGCATTACATGTTTGAGTGGCCTGGAGCTGTTTGTCCTCAGAGTCATTGTCATGGCTTCCATTGTCCTTATTGCTGGCCTCCAGCAGTTCTTTCTCCTCCAGAGTTATTGCTTGCAAGCATGCCTTGTGGTTGGGTGGAGAGGCATTGGATGGGCAGCCAGCAGCCAATGGGAGCTTGCCAGAAGTGGCTGGGCCATGGTTGGTGGAGCACTGGTAGGGGGTACATGCCTACCAGCCAAAGCCACAAGCATTTTGAAGGTCATGAGCAGAGCCAAGTCTGGAGGAGTCCTCCCAGTAGCATTGGTCAATCTGGCTGATGAGGCTCTTGAGTCCCTTGTATGTAGTCCATCTTGGGACAATCTGGAGTACCTTGTGAATACATTTGTGGAGTTGGAACCATCTGGCATTGTAATTCCAGCCAGTCTTGAAGGGTTCTTTCTTGAACTGGACAACAAATGCTGTAAAGCATTTATTTGGGCCCACTTGGAGGGAGACCAACTTCTGCTCAGCCTCAGCAATAGTGTTGTAAATGCCAAACCTTTCAGAAACCTCCTGGACAAAGGCATCCAAGTTTGTGAACAATTGGTGATGTGAGTTGTAATAGAGTAGGGCAGTGTAGTAGTTGAGTGTATTCTATTGGAGGTACAAGGAAATGAACACAATGCAGATGCAGCCCTCCAGAAAGGTGTGCAGCTTCCCCTGGGAAGTGTTGAGACATTGCATGAGGAAGGTGCACAGGTCCTCCTAGGGCTCCACTGCCAGCAGAGAACCTGCCTGAGGCCATAGAGGTGGGGCATCATCTGCCTGGCATTCCTAGGGTTAATTGATATTCAGGTACTTTGATGAAGCCTTTGCAGAAGATGATCTTAATGGCTTTAACTCTCATGAAATTGCCAAGGACATTTACAGCCTGCACTCTTCAATGAGAATCTTGACCCATAAAGGCCACAGTGATATCTTTCAAAAGGCACTTGTTCCTCCCTAGAACTGATGAACATGGAAGCTTTGCATGTATTCTTTCAGGAGGAACCTATATTCACACTGATGACAACATCATTGCCTTTTATCAACTTGTCCTTGATACTAATCTTCAGTAAGTCTACAGATTGACTATGACTTATTGCTTACAATGCTTATACTTGACAGACTCCCAAAAAACCTAAAAAAGTGTCTGCCTATCCTGGAACATTTTATGTTGGCCAACTGGTTGAAATATCAATGACATTCTGAACAGTTAAGCTTAGTAGGAAAAACAATCCACTTATTCATTTGGACCATCTCCTTCTAGTTGCAATGCATGGAACTGAGGTATGAGAAGTGCCTTATTTTGGTGACATCATTTGTTTTGTTCATTAGAAATCTTTGTGCAGGCACTCAAAGCCAGACTTGCTAGATTATGTTTGGAGCTCCCCTCAAGTTCTGCTCATGTGGTTTGCAAACATGGCATCAGTGACATCATTGACAACAAAGAGGATTTTGCCTTAGCCTTGAAGAAAGCAAGATTGCAGGAGAATGAAAATAATGAGAAGCATTACATAAGTGCTGAAGAGCATGGTAGTGATAATGTAGCCAATAGAAGGACTTCCATGGAAGGTGTAGAAGGTTCTATGCAAGGGCATAGAATAAATAGAATAATTTGATTATAAATATTGCTTCAATCAATATACTTGCAAAAAATCTTGAATGTCGTGGACCGGTGCTTGCGCCGCTACAATATTATTATCTTATAAGTACCATACTTAACCGTACAGCTTACTGCTCGCCCCTTAACAAGTCTGTGGCTTGCCGGCATTACACAGAAATCTATCCATCCATCCATCATGTGGTCAAATGTGTCACTCCTGCGGGAAAATGAGGTCAATTATTTCTACTGGGTCCACTCTACGGTGATTCATATTCTGAAACAATACGTAGGTACATGGCTAACTCAAATTGATTCATTACGGGTACATAAATAATAACTCCTGACTTCACTCCTGCTAACTCAAGAATAGTGGTCTTCGTTAATTGTTGCTTTGATCAAAGTTTCTGCTTGTTTTGACCGTGGTGTAATCGAACACTTGAACGGTAAAGGCGAACTTATGAACTTGGTGAGAAATTAGCGTTGGCTTCAATGAATAGGACTGACCAAACTAAGGCAGAGGTATATTCATGAGAAGGTTCTATGATATTTCCTTTCTCGTCCCGGGCTTTTGTGATATCAAAAACAGTAAGGATTGAAGCAATGGCAATCCAGATTGCAGATAATGCCATGTGACGTCCAGGGCATACCCTAAGAATAGCTTTAGCTACGGAAACGATATGAATAAACACTTGACATTACCGTCGACCAAATCCAAATGCCGCATGTATTGGGTCTTTCACATCCGGATTTAGCTTTCCATCCTTTATGAACCGATCTGGATTAAATTCAAATGGATCAGGATAGAACTTCTCATCATGTAGCATGGCCCTATTTGAAATCAGAAATACCGAGGTTACCAGTGACCAATGAGAGGTACCAGTTTCTAATTTGAACTTACCATGCATTGGCTATGACCAAGGAGCCCTTGGGAAGCCTATAACCCATATATTCGTCATCAACATCGAGAAGATGTGGTACACCTGCCCAAGAGCTCATTAAAGGAAGGAATACAAAGTAAAATATTTCTGTCCGTACCGAATGGAGCAACATCCCTCCATCTCAACGTTTCTTTGGTGATCGCAGTAATATATGGCAAAGAATCTTCGTCATCAAAGGTCGGCAGGTGGTTGAGACCAACAACTCGGTCGAGCTCCTCTTGGGCCTTCTTTACTACCGCGGGATTCTCGAGGAGGCCAAGGATACAAGATGAGATGGCCGACACCGTCTGTTTGGACATAATCAGTAAGCCAGACCAGTTGCATAAACGTGGACTTGGGATTGACTCACTGTGTCCGAACCAGCTGAATTGCGATGGGTAGGTAATATGAGATGATATGCATCGACAATTGTGCATCGAGCTCACCTGTATACATAGCTCCGGCTACCGATTTGATGATATATTCCTGTACCTTTATATCACGTGATTCATCCATATTCTGCAGGCTCCTCAGTATGAAAGATGAGGCAGCATCTCCGTTTCCCTGTGTGTGATCCATCAGTAAAACAATCACCAGCTTTGGATGGCCAAGAATTCACAATGTTACGCTTCGCCGCATCATAGGGCATATTGACCATATCTGATGCTAGGTTACGCCATTCTTTTACTTTGCGCTTGAAGTCGGCGAAAGGCATCCAATCGGGTACGTATTTGAGGATAGGTAGAAAATCGACAAGAAAGGCTCCTGGGACAGCAGCAGTAAAGAGGGTATGAGTGGCCTTGGCTGCTGTCTTTATGTAAGGATCGTCTTTGGATTGAATTTCTATCCCATATGTTCCTCCCAAGATGGTCTCACCCGCCATCCTGGAGAAGATATCAAGATGTTAGGCAAAAGGGAGATCGATGCAGTGTTCACGAACTGTCGAAGATTCCCATCCAGGTCATCCGGTGAGTCTAGTAAAGCACGGAGAAGACCGTGAGTGGCCTGCAATTCGAGGGGGCGGAAGCGGATGGAAGCAGTGGCGTTGAATTCTTGCTGTAGTAATCGCCTATGTCGACGCCTTCAGGCGAACATTTAGCCACGGAAAGCGCAGAAAATAAACTGACACTCACCAATTATCGCCTAATACCCAGGATCGTGGAAAATTGGTGTCAAATTCGGTCGGTGAACTCACCATATGGCATCCACCCTATATGAAAATTCCAGCCCATCAATTCATTGATCATCGGCATCCTTGATCTGTTAAATCATCTTGATAAGTTTCATGCGAATCATTGCCTATGATTGACAATAACCTGCTGGAGTATATCGAAGACCTCCTCTCCAACAGATCTATGGATATCTTTTCATTGTCCAGGACGATGATCGATGTGCCTACAACATTAAGATGAATAATGTCAGAGCCTTAGAGATAGAGTCAGTCTGTACATCTGTAGACGTGTCGTGAAACACTGACCGAATTCCTGACACCACTTATGATAGGTTACCCATTCGAAGCCTTTCGGTATGTCCAGGAGGTTGCCTATGATCGGAAGCTTCTTCGGACCAGGTGGGAGGGATAGGCGTTCGCCATTCCTACGTTGCCTGAGGGAGAGATAGAGGGCAATTAAGAACAGAAGGACACCAATATCAAATAGATTATTCGCCATGGGGGAGTGGCAAAGAACTCGCATTGGCTTTTAAACAAATCGATGAGAAAAAAAGCCTAGGTAGAGCGATACAGCGAGCTAAGAGTATAGGGTCACACAGCAGGAACGTTCGCATAATCAGGAAATGGGCCCAGATCATCAGGTCTTCGCGACCCACGAGGATGAGGAGTCCTATACTCTTCAGAGGAGTCAAAAATAGATATTTGTCCCAATAAACCCGGCGATATGGCACTTCCCTACACGTACAGATATCCATTATGTATGGCAGTAGTGGCAAGCTTTTCCCAAAGGGTTTTTGGCGCTATTTCGCTTGCACCTATGTATACTTAGTTTTAAGATAAGTTTCTTCTTCATTAGGGACTAGGGCGAGTCCTTCCAGATTCCATTAGCTGTTGGTAGATTTCAACATTGTAAAAAATGTAAATAGGAGCACCGTCCAAGCTCCACTGAGGATCCGCTACCTGAGAAGCAGCCACATGAGCAACGCATGATTACACAGATTCTCCAGAGATACGATAATCCACTCCGTGGTCATCCATAGCTTGCTTTCCCTGTGATTGAATGATTCCATCAGAATCTCGAGCGTTAAATTACTAGGTGTCGAAACTTAGTTAGGACCTGGTCAGAATGAATGAAACGATTCTATTCTGATAGTTTCTGAGGCATGCTCCATTGCCTTCTTGATAATGAATAGTCGCGGGTGAACCAGGCGCCGGACTCCACCTGATTTGATTGAGTTTCAATCCTTCAAGCTTCAGGCACAAGAACCCGCGAACACCAACGGAACAATAATCCATGCAAACATGAGGCTTTTCGTATTTCTCACCGCATGGGGATCCGCAAGTGGCTTGTCCGGCATCCTCTGGCGCCGAAGCGCACAGCTCACGCTCACACAAATCTCCAATCCACGCTCCCCCGACGATCCCTGACGACCCCGACGGCGCGGAATACCTAGTGCCCTGCCCCCAGCTCCTCGGCACGCTCCTTGAGTTCTGCACGTTCCATGAATGGTGTTTGGTACTTAACCTTGAGTCGGGAGATGAGATTTATCATCGTGGGGACGTAGTACTAGTGTGCAGTGTCGCTGCGCGAGACAAGGGAATGCATGGAGTTATCGTATCGGTTTTCCTGCTCTCTTCCTAGCTTATCTTTCTCTTCTCGCACGACATTCCTGGCTTCTGATCTGTATCCAAATTCAACATGATCTAGCCCTGGAACACTCCTAGGACCTGGAAATCGGCGATTTTCCGAAGCACATGCCGACACTTGCGTTCCCACCATCGTACTCCTATCGTGTCATCAGGACTCGACCCAGTGCGTCGAACCCGATTGCGCATATCCATCTGGGATGAGGACATTACTGCGACTCCGCGGCTTCCGCAGGATCGTATGCGTATGAAGACGTGAGTCGATAGAGCTCTCTCTTAACAAATGAATGTGCTTATGCTGTTTGATGATAGACCCAGGGCACGTATCACAACGTTGTACGGTGGGTTCACCGCTCGTCATTCGTTACACCCCCACCTCCCAGAGGCCCACAGCGCTCTCCGCGAGTACCGACCTCGTAGTCTGGGCTGTTTGATGATCCGGGGTGGTACAGCACCATTGTGGTTGAATCTCTGGTGGATTTACAGGACCGGTGTAGACCCTGTGCACTCCCCCGACCGACGCCTGTTAATGGCGTAAAGGCTATTAGACGTCGAATCCAGATCTTAACGCGCCGTCTTGCAGTCAAGTAGATTGACTTATGATAGGATTCGCAACACTATGCAATGCGCGCACTTCGCACAGGGACCCATCGCTAACCGAGACCGTGCGGTCAAGTCGCGGCTGCTTACGCGCGTCATCCTTTTTCTGTAGAACTCCAACGCTCGCCGTTCCTGCCCATGTTCATGCCGTCGCCCGATGGCGATCGGTTACTGGACAAAAGTGTCCTGAAAATCAGGAGATGGCTCTGGGAAATAAAGTGGGTCGACTCGTTTGAGATGAGAGTCGTAAGCTTCAGCGTTTCAGCTCCCATTCCCTTGTAATCATGTAACCTGCTCTTGATCTGTGCCAAAACCAGAAAACTAAATAAACTTTATAGGACCTGGTTCACTTAATCGCTCGACGATCCTCCAAAGTCCATGCCGACACCTGCGTTTCACACTGTACCCCCCTCGCGTTATCTGATTGGGTCGACTGCTTCGAAATTATCTTAGGCCGCGGGATGAGGGAGATTGCGGCAAACCTCCGGCTCCTTCAGGATCATGTGCGCATGGCGATGACATAAATTTCTCGATTTCATTTTTATGACAAAGACGATTTTATTTATGCCTGGCAGATAGCAGGCTATGTATCACAATGTCGTGCGATGGGCGTGTCGCTTGTAATTTGTCATTCGTGTATTCCCCAGGATTAACAGTGCTCGCATCATACTGGTCATGGGCAGGCACTGATTCCGAAATCCCGGCGACACATAGTCCAGTAGACTTTGGTGGATGGTCAGTCTTCAACTTGGTAAGAAAATCGTCGAAACATTGCTACTTTGTCAAATACTCCAAGGTGTTCAGACAAATCTGTCTCCCAACTCGCCAAAAGAAATTGCTGAACGATTTGAAGTATAGTGTTTCCTGATATACCAGCCTGAAACTATACTCCCGAACGCAGTTCGCTGGAACATACGTATCACGATTCGCGGTATTCTACGTGTTTCGGTCGTAACCACGAATTTTATGCAACATACGACATCGTAGTATGGTGTACACACATTCCCTACTCGAAGCGCAACGTAATGGGAAACCCTAAAATGAATAAAACACTTCTATTCTCGCTGCATGTATATTATTTTTCCAACCTGGATACTGGATAAACTGATCAGAAGTGGTGAGCGAGATGATCAATGAGATTGGGTCACTTGAGCTCTTCCCACGATGACAATTCTGTCGCCAGGAGCCAGAGTACTGACAAATCCACGCCCAGTCCCAGCCCCCCTTGCTCTTGCTGATGCCTCCGCAGCATCGTCGATGATGTCGTGTTTCGTCCAAATGACTTCATGCTCCCTGACGGTTGACGAGACCTGCATATTATATTGCAATTTCCAACGTCGGTCTCTCTCTAACGAGTTGACGATTTCTTTAGCGGAACCACCGTTGAAAGCGTCGGCGTCAAAATCATCCACCCTGTTGACCAGCATGATAGGAGGTACGGATACGTCAGAAACGCCACGCATTATGCCAGCTTCAAACCAAGTGTAGGAGCCATTATATGTGCCTGTATAATACGAGCTCGTGTTAAACCAATGTCCGCAAGACAAGCAAGGATGTATGATATACCGCGATTGTTGGCGTCTCCACCCCAACCCTGATCACAACTAGCAATATTGAATTTCACCATCTCTACTTTCAAATGCGGATGTTTGGTCGGAATTACTGGTGTTACGAGGTAATATGCTGCAGCATTATTCCCATTGGCGACCTCCGCAAGCACCCCAGTATATTGAACGTTCTTTGCTGAAATACAGGGCCAGTATTGTGCAGCATCAAGGATGGCTTTTGCAAGTTCTGGAGGAACAAAGTGAAGGAGAAGGGCTTGCACTGTGGAAAAATCTTCCTCTGTAAGGTTCGACTGATTCTGGGCCAGTTCAACTTCGTCCTCCGAATCGCTGGTGTTTGATTCCTCGGTATCAGACTCAGTATTCTGAGAAAAGTGTAACAAAGATTGCATTACATGCATCATTATTTAAGGATGGTTGGTTGGTCCGGTGGATGGATGGGCTTCCAGAGTAAAAAGACCACCCTTGACGATGGGAACTTATGACTGTTGACACCGATGATTCGGATATCAGATAAGTAAATCTTTCGGATCTGAGCGAAAGCTTTGAGCTCAGACTGAAAATCATTTCATCTCAATAGATTCTCCAGTGCGCACACGCCTGATTTCAAGGCTTTCCGGCTTAAAATCTATTGCCGCGAGAGGTGGCGAGATGAATTATTTCTCCCTGTTTCGATAACACTGTCTCTCCCTTCTGATCTCCTTCTGACTTCAATCAAAGAACCTCCCTCCATTGCAGGATATCTGCCAATTTTATTACCAGAACTTTCCACAAACACGGAAGAACATCGATAAGTCACTTACGCTTTGACCTAGTAATAAGTTCCATAGATCACCCCTCTGGCTTGATCCACGTGGAATAGGGTACACTAACCTGTGATGAAACCTGCTTCTTTCGATACAAGATATGACACCAGGCTTGCTATGTCTGCAGGACTCCCATTAATTCCGGGTGGAAATCTTTGGCGGAGCTGCCGAATACCAATGAGTTCATCGACAATGGTGCTATGACTCTGTATTCACAATGTCCCGTAAATCACCTGTTTTACCCTGGGTGAGCGCTGCGTATTCGCTATCCATATGTTGCACTACATGTGAAATCATGAGGTCTCGGAGAACTAGACATAAGGAACATATGTATACGCATGGGTGTCTCCGGTGCATAGGCGTTGACTGTAATTCCATGCGGACCTAATGCCAACGCTTCCAGGCGTTGGGAGGCTGATTGGATATCTCGTCATCTCGGCTGAGAAACCTTGAAGCTTACCTGCACTCTGAGTCAGGCTCCTAATAGCAAATTTAGTTGCAGAATAAGCAGCCATAATCGGAGTGCCTATGGCTGGTCGAGCAGGCGTATCTAGGTCGCAGACTGTAACAAATTTACCTTGTTTTCCCATTTTCGATGAAGCACCGATTATTCTTCCGCCGTGACCCTGAGTTTGTCCCAATCGGCTTCCGAGATGGAAGTTAGTCTTGAGATCTGTAGACGTCGTGAAACACTGGCCGAATTCCTGGCACCACTTATGATAAGTCACCCATTCGAAGCCTTTTGGTATGTCCAGGTTGCCTATGATCGGAAGCTTCTTTAGACGAGGTGGAAGAGAGGTAAGCGTTCACCATTCATACATTACATGAGGTAGAGATAGAGAGCAATTATGAACAAAAGGACACCGATATCAAGTAGAATGTTTGCCATGAGGGACTAGTGGTAAAGAACTCGCGTTGGTTTTTGAGCAAATCGATGAGAAAAAAAACCTAGGTAGAGCGACACAGGAAGCTGAATGTATAGGGCCACAACAGGTACATTCGCATAATCAGGATATGACCATTGAGCCCAGATAATCAGATCTTGGCGGCCCATGAGGATAAAGAGTGGGACCTTCAAAGTCCTATATTCTTCAGAGTAGTCAAAAATATATCTTTCGCCCGTCACTTCCCTACGCGTACAGACATTCATGATGTATGCGGTGATGGCAAGCTTTCTTGAAGGGGTTTTGACGCTACTTTGCTTGCACCTATATAGACTTGGTTGAAAGTTAGTTTGTTCTTCATTAGGACTAGGGCAAGTCCTTACAAATTACCTTCTCTGTTGGTAGCTTAAAACATGTAAATAGAAGCACTGTCCAAGCTCCACTGAGGAACCGCCACATGAGCAACGCATGATACTCAGACTCTTCACAGATACGATATTCACTTCGCTGTCATGGTTTGCTTTCCCTGTGATTGATGATTCCGTCAGAACGTCGAGCGTTAAATTACTAGGTGCTGGAAATTAGTTGGAACCAGGGCAGAATGAATGAAACGATTCCATTCTGATAGTTTCTGAGACATGCCCCCATGCCTTCTTGGGAATGAACATTCGCGGGTGAACCATGCGTCGGACTCCACCTCATTTGATTGAGTTCAATCCTTCAGGCACAAGAACCCATGAACACCAACAGAACATGGAAGTTTCTTGCAAGGTTTTGTTCTACGGAAAGTTGAACAGACATGATCATTATGCCACCACACGGTCAAGACCAGGAAAGGAAATAAGAATCCATGGAAACATGAATGCATTTCTCATCTATTAGACAGGGGACCGGCAAGGGTGGCGCGCGGCTTGTCCTGGGATTCTCCGACGTCGGCTTCGGCTTCGGTTGCATCATGGCGAACGCTCATGCGGTCTCCGCAGCTCCGAATCGCTCTGGTTGGTTGAAGTTTACAGAAGCACAGGACAATGGATTTAGCGCGTTTCGGCCGCGATAGGCAACCTCTTTTTCGATTTGACGAAGCGACGTGATAGGGTTATAGATGGCTGCAAAGGAGTGAGGTGGGGATAGTGGTGGTGGTGAGATGTAGCACGTAACTGAGTAGAAATTAAAGAATTAAATTGTATGAGTGCCGTGTACGGCATTGGATGAGTCTGACAAATATCTTTCTTGACATTTCGTAAACGTGTTTCCGGGGTTTGGCACTTGGGGGGTCCATGCTGATGAGGACCAGTGGCCAAGTCAGGTGCTGCATCAGATAAGATAGTTGGAGATGTTGGTAACAGTGCTCAGTGATGAATGGGTCTGATCAGTGTCCTAAATCTCAGGATCAAGTATACAATGCATATGAGCAGTACCACTTGTGACATGTCAGAAAAAGATCATATAACAGCCTCAGAATTAATCATGTATTTTCCAGCTCCTCTCCCAAATATATCCTATGTTCCGAGTTAATGCTGAAATGCTGGAAAAAAAGTGCACACACACACCTTTATAACACCACAAGACACCATTTTCAATGCTTCCCTAGACTCCCAGAGAGGAAGTAGAATGACTGCCATGCATGAAGTGAACACCCAAATAATACCAATGACAACCCATGCCTGGAACCCTCGCACTCCATACAATATCTGCATGAAAAACAAAGGGAGGGGTATCACAACGATCAAGATAATACCCTATAATATGTTATTAGATTATCATTATGACTGATGTATGGCTGGATTGCAGAGACACGTACTAGGGTAATGGATGACCATGCAGCAAATTTGAATGCTTTGTTTAGTTTGACAAAGTCCAGATCACAGTCCTGTGTGAGGCCAACTACATTTCCAACGGACTGCGCCTGGGTAGAAGGGACTTTCCTATCATCATCCTCCTTGGTCTCTTTCATATTTGAAGTGTGATAGTGCGGTGCATTGATAGCGCGAGTAATTGTAAAGTCAAAATCAGCAGGATACTAAATAGTATATGTTTATGATCCGCCGACAAGGAATGATCAGATACGTAACGTACCATGTACGACCAGACCACAGCGATGACGCCACCTACACTGAGAGAAATTATATTCCCTACTAACATCTCTATGTCCCCTCCGCCAGTCTATGTATGATAGCGACATTGACGAGAGATACAAGCAGATGGGCAACCCAAGGTCAAGTTGATATTTTGTACGAGGTTGCTGGAAAGCACCCACTTACCATGACATTGACAACGCCTCCATTGAGAGAAGCAGTGGTCACAAGCCATCCCATTATGCCTGTGAAAAAGCCTAAAATTGCACCAGAAATGCAACCCCACTTGTTTGCCTTGCTCCAAGATACACAGAGAGCGGTGGGGACAACAGCGGAGCCAAGGACGACACCCATGAATGTCTCCAATGGAAATAGTGATATATCAAAATCAAGAACGCCATCAGGCAGCAGAACTGCAAAATAGACGTACATAGAGCCAACCCATAGAAACTCCGATGTAGAAAAAAATCAGGCCGGCGATACTCATCATAAAAGCATAGGTGACAACCTCTTCAGTCGTCAGTAGTTTCCATCACTCTGACAGAACTGACACACCATGTAGTGTGAAACCTTCAAAATCTGAGCCTCGGTAGCGCGAGGATTGATGTATCGCTGCACAAGTTATATTGGCACGCGGAATGAGAAACAATGACGACTGACCTTGTAGACATCGTAGGTCAGAATAGACGAGACAGCAATGAGTTCAGCAGAGGTAGCAGAGGTTATGGCCAAAAATAGTAGAACAAGCATTGCCGCAGCACCTCCCCGACCCAAGACTGCTGTAATTGCAGCGGGAGCAGGAAGACCGGCCGAGACGTCTGCAGGCGTGAGAATACGCATATCTGGATCGCCCTTGAGTGCAACAGCAGCAAGACCGACTGTTGTGGAGAAAGCAAATGGAATAGCAAACCTATAGCACCCATGAGGGGATATCTATGATGAAAGTGAACCTAATCACCATGCAAGCCCACCAAGGAGGTACCCCTTGACACAGCTCGCAGGCCGACTGGCGATCGCCCGCTGCCAGTATGCTTGGTCATTGAATACGGTCGCAAAGTTGCCAATTATATTGATGACGCCGAAGATTAGACCATTCTTTGAACGCATGGTAAGATACGAGCCACCGGCGTTACCTTGAACTGGGGCAAGTTTTGATGCAGCGGACAGGAGCTTATGCATTGCAGAGATGCTCCCAATTTTCGGGCTCTTGGAGTAAATAGTAAAGACTACGATAATGACAATGCAGAGGAGGACGGTAGTATGTGCGCTAATAAATGGTTGGGGATTGCGGTTCATACATACTTCGCACTCACTAGTCACAGAGAAGGGTGGCACGCATTCCTCCAAAAACAACGTAGATTGTGACCCCTAGAGGAATAAGAAATATTGCCTACGGATAGAGCCATGGATCATGTTTGAATGTGAGCTGTGGTGCGACATACAGCGATAGTGCTCATGCCTGTGAGATCAGTGACAGTTGCGGAGCCACCAAGAATGATCAAGGAGGAATTAATAATATTAGTCGCTAGGCTAATACGAGCATATCAGAATCTAGCAATTGCAAATGTGAACGTTGGGATACATACCCGAAAAACATGAAAATGCCATGAGCAGGCGTTCCCCATCGTTCACCAACTATTTCCAACCATGTGTGTGCGTTGGGGGCATTGAGCTTGAGTTTGGCCGCGAGCTGAATTGTAATGTCAGATCATGTTCGATCCCTGATGGTGCATGCTCAGGACATACTTGAGAGAAGAGAAGGACTTGGATCGTAGCACCAGCGCCGTACCACCACGGTCCAGATATTCCATACTTATAAGCCACAGCACTGGATTGTAGCTGGAAACAAAGAGTCAGTCGAACGCACAGGTGAACCTTTGGAAACCTGCCAGTGTTGCAGCCGTAGTCCATGATGATACAATTCCACAAGCGATGAGGCCCAGCTTAACGCTCCTTGAGGCGCTGCTGAACTCTTCCGAGTTTGATGGTTTATACGGGGTGTACCGTGATTGTATAGCCGTCAAACATAGCATAAATGCGCTAAAGAACAGACCCATGCCTATGTGTATAGTCAGCGATATTTTATAGCTATGAATGATTGCTCAAACCAGTAACTTAAAAAGATCAGCGCAGTCAGGAAAACAATCGTTACCCCACCCACCGACACCATATCCTACACCCTCAGGGAGAACTGTAGCAGGAGAGAGAGACATTTCAGGACAAAAAAACGAAAGCAGGAATGTGATTCGTAATGGTATCTATCTTATCGTTGATAACGTGTGAGTAAATGAGCTGTTGATGGTCAAATGTACGAGAATCTATCAATTTTAGAAGTTGACGTTCGGGATGCCGAGATAAGGATGATCAAAGCATCATAAAATTTGCGGAGTTGGATGAGAAATCATACCAAAGGAGCTAGTGGAGGGACGATTACAGACGCGCTGATATCAGGATGAGGTGGTCAAATACTAGCTCCAAGATTGTAGATATCATGTATATAATATATATTGATACGCCTATCTCCGAAACGAGGCAGGCTAGAAAGAGGAATACGGACTAGAATAAAAACATATACTTGCTGAGAATTGTAAGCAAGCAAAATCAAAGACAGGAGGCAGTACAACAACCCACTAATGAACCCCACAAAGGGTTGTAAAAGCCAACCACCATCATAAAAGCTCGATTTCCTCGCTCGATTGACATTCCCTATTGACATACGCCCAAAGAGCCTCGGACCTGCCGACCTGCCATCCTCTTGGAGCGAATTCAATGGCTTTGGGGCGATATGGGACACATAGTTGGTCATCAATGCTGCATTACCTCAGCACGATTTCGGTGGGTTTTGCTATGGCTTCCAGCCAACTGATTATGTCCTCGCTTTCTTCAGATTTGCTTAATCCTGGCCATTATGAGGAACTCTCCGGTGCATGAGTTGATGTCTACGAACAACTTTCTGCTCTTGTTCACCTGGTCATCGAGTCTCCAGCAACGTCAATCCTTGTACCAGCCGAAGTGGAGCGCTGGCTTTCAGGAACCCTCGCTTGTGTCGTACCACAGATGAGAACTGTTATAGCGTCTGCACAACCCTCTACAGCCACTTCGTCATCTCAAACCCACTCACTTTCTCCACAACAAGCATACGTACTTTTCTCACCAAGTAACCGTCGAAATGTGCGCTCAAGTGGTCAAAGTATCCCCTCTTTCCTCTATCATTATGAAGACATTCATGCCTACATTGAATATCCTGAATCGGGACCAGTGGACATTGTCGAGTACTTATTTCGGCAGGATTTGGCAAATTGGCGAAAACCTTGGCTCGACATTGCACATTATCTAGGATTTCCATCTGGTGGGCTGAAGGCAGGGGAGAGCGTGAAGATTCTAGCTTTGAATGTTCAGAGTGATGGGGATCGTCTGGTACCTTGTATTGAACATTACTTTACGTGTATGTATTGTGGAGAACATTTTTTATTACATTCAATTCAGTATTCTTCCTCTGTTTTTAGGCCAAGGTTCAAAAGTCTGTCCAAGCGCAGATATAAATAAAATGAAGCAGTTCCACACGTCTGCAAGTTGAACTGATATTGGACTACGTCTAGCACAAGATGTTGACTTTCAACTGGCATTTTCATCACCAACTCAGCAAATCTTCTAGGAAATGGCAGCGGGCCAAAGAGGGTTTGCAAGGTCTCTAAGTCTCTGGAGGCAAAGTCAATAATGTGTTTGTCATAATTGACATATAGATCCAGGGGTAGTTGTTAGAACTCTGCCTCTTAGATCTGTAGAGATATCATAAGCATAATTCTTAGTCATGTATAAGTGACTATATTCGCATCTACTGTACCTGTTGAGATATTGTAAGTATAATCTCATAAGTATGGCATCAGTATATAATCTAAATGTCAAGTAATCAGTCAGACTCACCATCAGTCACATATAAATGACTGTGGTTATTGTACAGTAGGTGGGTATATACTTATGTCTATGAAACAGGGTTGTAACAGCTAGACAGTGTGAACAATGTGTCAGGAAACATTCCACTAAACCATGTGGCTTAGTGGATTGTCTTCCAACATAAAGTCAACCTGACCCATCTGACTGGTGTCTACCCCCCTTTGTCCTGGAATCACTAGGGTCAGTAACCATGCACTGGTAATGTTTCTTACCCAACTTCATCAATATTCTTTGTGGTGCTCAGCTGGTTCACTGCCAGACATATTGTCTGCCATGGGGGGTGGATCTGCTGGCCATCTGGGTCAGTTGGGTTCACTTTATGTTGAGAGACATTCCACTAAGCCACACAGCTTAGTGGAATGTCTCCCACTGGTCAAGCCATTGACACTGTAGTTGGAGACTGCAGGCAGTCAGCTCACCGTACAGTTTGGTACATATGTTGATATGGGAGTACTTGGAACAGAGTCCAAGGAATATATTAATGTTGACTGGTATGATATGATTGTGGGCACACCCTACATGAGGAGGAATAAGGTTGTTCTGGACTGTGGGGGTAACCAGGTGTCCATGAATGGACAGGCTATGCCTGCAGTGAGGGTAGCAGTTGAAGACATGGACAGATGGCTGCATTGGTATTGGTCAATGGAGAAGCAGTGTGGGCAGACTAAGGACTGACTCCATGGCAGGCAGTTCAGACCCACAGTGGAAGATGTGGGTAGGAGAAGCAGGCTGTGGCCAGCTTGCCACATGATCACATATCAGTCCTGCTTTGAGTGGAAGAGTATGACGATACTCTGAGAAATACAAAGATGCATGGAGAATCCTACGGGGAGTCAGAGAAACTGCTGAAACTGTCAATCCCAAGGAGATCAAAGTTGAAGAGGAGAGTTAGGGTTGAGGATGAGTCCTCAGCAGAAGCCAAGGATCACCCAATAATGGGTAATCATGGGGGGAGACATAGGGATGATAGCTTGGAATGTCAGCCCACCATCATTGAGAGTTAAAGTCAAAGACTTGGTAACCAACAAGGAAGAGGAATGCATGGCATTTCAAGTCAGTTTGACAATGCAGACACCAAAAAATAGACCAGTGCTCGCCCCAGAATTTAACTAGGCATTCGACTCATGAATGCTGATAGAATGGAATGAAGTGGTGGCATCTATGTGAGGATAGGAAGGCCATACACACATCTCGCAAGGTGAAGTATATCACCAGGCTAGCAAGAAAGAGATCTCTGTAGCTGCTGTGATTAGTCATGAGGAAGAATTGCTGAGAGTGATTAGAGCGATTCAATCAGGGAGACTATGGTTTATTGTCCAAGATGACTTAGAGTGAGACTGAAGGCCTTGCATGAGTGACTTGAGATAAAGCCACAGGACAGCAAAAACAGAGGGAGAGTAATTGGTCCTGCCAATAGGCAGGGAAAGAAAAGGGACACACACATGATGGGGAAAGATATTCTGCAGCTCATGAGTCAATGGCAGACAGATTTCACTGATATTGTGAATGGAACTAAGGAGGAGCTTCCACTATGGCATGAGGTCAACCATGAAATTAATCTCATAGATGAGAACAAGCAGTATCAATACCATCTGCCATGGTGTCCAATGGCACTACAGCAGCAGCTATGAGAGAAAACAGATCAACAGGTGCATGTGCAGTGGTGGGAAGTGAGGGCTGCTCTCAAAGCAGCACCCCTGCTGTGTATTCCAAAGAAGGATGGAATGTTGAGAACAGTGTCAGACACATGCAAATACAACAATAATATGATTAAGGACATGACTCCATTCCCAGACCAGGAGGTGATTTGGGAGGATGTAGCTTGCACAAAGTTTAGGCCAAAAATTGACCTAATGGATGCCTATGAACAAGTGCAAATTTGCACATCAGTCATATCCAAGACAGTGTTCTTGTTGATTACTGGCACATACATCAGTGACATAATGCAGATTGGGGATTGCAATGCCCCAGTGACATTTAGAGGTTGATGACCTCACTTTTCCAAGAGATCATAGGTGAATTTGAATATGTATATCTTGATGATATATTCATATATCCAGACATCATTGACAATCACAAATGACAACTTAGAATAGTGTTCAGATGGAGCAAATTTGTTCTATGTTAAATGGAAGAAATGTGAGTTGTATACAGACTGGGTAGATTGCCTGGGTCATGTCATCAATAATCATGGCATACTTCCTAACTATAACAAACTGGATTGAATCCATGATGGTGTGTTTCATGGAACTATAATGATATTTGGAACTTTGTGGGCTTAGTGAACTATATATCAAACTTTCTGTCAGATGTGATGACCTATACAGGTCCATTGATGGCCATAACACAGAACAGGTCACTATTCTATTGGTGGCCTATACATCACCAGTGCTTTGACATGATCAAACAGATCAGTGACTGCACCCTGGTTATTTGACTGATCCACAATGTGATGAGCTTATGTGGCTCATCTGTGATGCATCCAAGACTGGGGTGGGAGCAATGTATAGACAGGGAGCTTTGTACAATCTGTTGGCTGGCAGGTTTTATGTCCAAAAGGTTCACCAACACACAGCAAAACTATGCTGTGCATTGTCAGGTCTGGAGAACCTGGGGCTCACCTCCAAGAGCAAGAACCTACTAGTTGCTTAGTTGATGACAGAAAAGGGAACATATGAGTGTTATGAGGGTTGATCCAGGTGCTAGGCAATGTCCCAGAGTCAATATGATGTAGGTGGAGGTTGGTGGAGTCTGTGGTAGTGTTCCATGGGCTGAGACAAGTATGCCAGAGGAGGGAGATTGAGAGAAAAAAAGAAATATATTTGAGAGGAGGGACAAGATAAGGAAAGAGACAAGAAACATAGGCAATATCAAGGCTAGCAACTGAATATGGTGGGGCTGGGACTATATACTTAGAGATCTTGCACAGGACTGGCTGAGCAGGAGGTTCCCAGGTAGGCAGGACCAAAACATGTGCATTGGCAATTCCCTGACACTGCAGCAGCATGGAGAATGAAGTCAAAGCAGGATTGTCATTCATCAAAAAGTGCTTTGTTAACTTTTCCAATATCCTCTTCTGCTTCTTCTTCAGCATCACCATCCCCCACCCCTCCTCCTTCTGATAAGGACTGCATGGGCATCTGAGACAAGTACAAATATCAGTGGGTGCAGTTTGATTGTTGTTGGAATTGAAGGAGAGTCAATTCAATGTACCATTGCTGTAGGTTTGGGGGTCTGGTGCTTGAGGTGGTACTGATTCAAGAATTGAAGGAGAGTCAATTCAGTGTACAATTGCTGTAGGTTTGGGGGTCTGGTGCTTGAGGTGGTACTGATTCAAATTTGACAGAGTTGTCCATGATGATGGCAGGGTTATCTGGGGGTTCCTTTTGCATGAGAGGTTTGGGTTGGGCCAGTCATGCTGTCCTAGTACCCCCTGCCTGTTTTGCAAGGCCAAGCCTGGAGGTGGGGGTCATCCAAGTTGTTCCAGAGAGTCAAAGAGTGCTGCAGGAGGAAGTGACCCTGGAAGTGTTTGTCAAGGCACTGGAGTGGGCATGGGGGGCCCCCAATGAATGCTGGAATAGTGCCAGACAATAGACTCAGGAGTGAACTAACAACAGAGTGGATGGATATGTGCTGAGAATCAGATATTGGACATCAAACTTCTATTTTGAAATAGTACTGTGTCAGGGGATGTCCCATTTGGTTCCCCTTCTCCTTCTCCAGTTCTTGTCAGATTTCCCCTTCTATAGTTTTCCTTCATTCTCCTTCCTTTTCCCTATCTATTAGTCCTAGTTTCAGCCCTCAGGCTGCACCAGTTCTCTGTCAATAATTCAGACAAGAGTGGCCCCTTTGACACTACCACCAGCTTATGTAACTGCTGACAAATTGCTGACACATCACTTTTGTCTTTTTTTTCTGCCATACTGTACAGTTGTTTCTCATGCTTGTGAAGCCTCTGAAGCATCACACCTGGCCTAGGGAATCCTCAGACTTGTTATCTTTGGATTTCCCTCTGCCAGGTGAGTAGTTATCTCAGTAGACAATGTACAGTACTGGTTAGACTTTGGATTTCCCTTTTCCAGTTGTGTGATTGAGCCACAGCTTCCAGAGGTCACCCTTACATACTGTGTCAAAATAATCCAGCATCATGTATAGCAATCTTTACTGAATCACAAAGGGAAAAGCATCATGAGATAATCTGAGGGTGATGGGCAGGAAATAGTGTGGACTCCTGCTGATGGTGGCTTCATTTCTTATTCTGTCAAAGAGATTTCATAGAAACAAGTAGGGAAAGTGAGATACAAGATTTTACCAAAATGGGTCTATCAGAGATACAAGGTTTGAGGAAATGAGTGAGAGCAGAAGCATAACAAGCTTTATAAATTTTTATATAAGTGAGCTAGGGAGGGCAAATGAGAAAACAGAGAAGACAAGCTATGATTCTGCAGAAAACAAAAAGTGACCACAGAAGGTGAGCAAGTTCTGCATGCAATTTGACTTGTTTGAGCCATCTAGTTTTCAAAGAATGTAAGTGCTGCCATGGTTGCAAGAGATTACCACTAAAGGGCCTAAGTATTGAGGCTTCATCTTCTTGTTATGCATCACTTTAATCCTAGTGTTCCTCATCAATACCAGATTGCCAGCTTGGAAGTTGTAATTGTGAATTGTAGTGGCATGTTCTGCTTCCAAGCAGATAGTGGCTAAGTGGCAAGCACTGAGAACATTCTCAACATCTGACTCAACAACTCTCTAACAGGCTCTGACATTGAATGGAAAAACCTCACCATGCAATTCATCAGCCCCAAGGCAATGATCATACTTGGACTCCCCTGGTTGCAAGACATCCACTCCAACATTGACTGAAAGGACCTCATTATGCAGTTCCCAGGCTCCAAAGCAAGTGTAGCAGTTGCCATCCCTCTCCATATCCAGCCTCCTTGACCTCTAATGCCCCCAACCTTGACTCCAGCGACTTCAAAGACTCTCTTGACACTCAAGGATGACCAAGAAAGGGAGGAAAGTGCACCTCCACCCCAGTCTCCCTTGAACAAACCCTGACAGCTTCCCCCCCAATATCCCCAGGAATCAATACAAAGGTCTGCAGTATCCCAACCAACAATGCCAAATGACTCCAGACACCCCCACTACCATTCCAACAACCACCCCCATCAATCTGGAAGCCCTCAACATCAAAATTATCAGTGCCATTCCCTTTGCACACATCTTACAAGATGACACCCCTGCCTACCAACTCAAAATCACACTATCCTTACTGGAGAAACACCTATGCACAAGAACTACTCTGCCAGAGCAAACAACAGAGAAGAGCAAATCCTATATGAAGTAGTTCTCCTGGAGTACCATGAATTTGCTGATATATTCTCCAAAGGAAGTGCAAAAGAACTCTCCCCTCATTGATCTTACTATTATAAAATTGATCTTGAAGAAGGCAGCTCCCTCCCCCCTCCCCCTTCAGCAAGATCTATAATATGTCTGAAATTAAAGTACAGGCTCTGAAGGACTATCTCAACAATATGCTTGGCAAAGGCTTCATATTTCCCTTGATCTCCACTACCAGATCTCTGGTCCTGTTTGCCAAGAAGAAGGATCAATCTCTCCAACTCTGCATCAACTATCAGAATCTTAACAAAGTCACCAAAAAGAACTGGTATCCTCTCCCTTTGATTGGAGACCTTGTTGACTGCCCTCTGCAGTGCCAAGATGTACACCAAAATAGACCTCTGCTCTAGCTACAACAATGTCTGGATTGCTCTGGGGCAAGAATGGAAGACTGCCTTCTGCACCTGCTACAGCCTCTTCAAGTATCTAATGATGCCTTTTGGAATGACCAACTCCCCTGCCACCTTCTAGTACTCATGAACAGCATCTTCCACAACATGAACAACATTTTCATTATTGTGTATCTGGACAGCATCCTGATCTACTCAAACTCACTGGAGGAACATCCAGAGCACATCCACTGCATCTTAGAGTGACTCCAGGAGTACCACCTTCATGCCAAACCCAAAAAGTGCTCCTTCCACACCATGGATGTTGAATACCTCAGAGTTATTGTCACCCTGGATGTTGTATGCATGGACCCAGCCAAGGTCAAGGCCATTCTCAACTAGCCTCCACCTCAGAACATCAAGGAGGTACAGTCTTTCCTGTGATTTGCTAACTTCTATTGCCAGTTCATTGACAACTACTTCAGGATCACCAAACTCCTCAATCAACTCACTTGGAAGGACACCCCTGGGACTGGGATAGCAAGTGCCAAAAGGTTTTTACCCTCCTCAAAAAGGCCTTCACCTCTATTCTGATCCTCTGCTATTTTGACCCCTCCCTGCTGATAGTACTTGAATGCAACACCTCTGACTATGCCATTGTCAGCACCCTCTTCCAAATAGACTCCAGCAGCAAGGATCTCTGCCCTGTTGCCTTTTACACCCATTCAATGATCTCTGCAGAGCTCAACTACAACATCTACAACAAAGAACTCCTCACCATTGTCAAAGCCTTTCAACAGTAGAGAGCTTGCTTTGAGGGAGCTCCACACTGCATCCAAGTTTACTTCAACCACAACAACCTTCAATACTTCACCACCACCAAACAGCTCAGCTACCAACAAGCTTGCTGGTCTAAAATGCCCTCCAAATATGACTTCACCATCCACTACTGCTCTGGTCAACTTGGCACAAAACCCAACACCCTAACCTGGAGTCTCAACATGTATCTGAAGAAGTCATTTGAGGCTGAGCAGAATACATTCAACCATTGAGTGGTAATCCCTCTTGAGCATTTGCATGCTGTGCTGATTATGAATAAAGAAGAAATCCTCTGCCAAATCCAAAACACACCTCCAGACCCCTTCTTCACCCAGCACCAATAAGGGCTACAACCCTGAGCTCACACTGTCCCTTGAAGATATCCCTTCCCACATCACCCACAAAATTGCTGAAGATCTCTGGTTCCTCCACTAGTTCCTCCATAGCAAAATCAACACTGCCAATCAAGCCTATTCTAAGCATGCTAATGTCCAATGCAACCCCACTCCTGAGTGGTCCCCTAGAACTCTGGTTTGGCTTGATTGATGCAACCTCAAGACCCAGAGGCTCTCCATCAAGCTTGATCACAAACAACTTGGCCTTCAAGATCCTCTGGAAGGTCTCCTCCCATGCCTACAAGTTTAAACTGCCTCCAGGCCTGAAAGGTCTTCACCCAGTTTTCCATGTCTGCCTTCTCAAGAAATATACTCCAGACCACTTTCTCAGACAATGCCCCAGCTGACTGCCACCTGTCAAGGTTGAGGACAAGTATCACTACAAAGTCAACCACATCTGTGACTCCTGCCTTGTCCACAGCTGACCCACTATCTGGTCCATTGGAAAGGCTACAGACCTGAAGACAAGACTTGGGAACTGCATAAAAACCTCTCCAGAGCCCCTGCCAAACTCTGGGACTTCCATTAACAACACCCCACCAAGCCCCAGGACCCCTGAAACTAGTTGACACAGATAGCACTAGTGGGCATAACCCCCACCTCTGGATTGATTAGAGATTCAACTGCCACAAGTAACCTCCTGCATATTTTACTTTCTCATCCCCTCACTTAATCTGAAACTCAATTATTCATACTAGAAGTCCAAGAAAAGGCAAGAAAATTATGAAACAACTATGAGTACAAAATATTACAGGGAGTAGACATGCTAGTAATCTAAGACAGGCAAGAAAGACAAACTCCAGACCACCTCACTCCCCCTCTTCTCTGGAATCTCTCCCTCCATCTCTACCACCACCAACTCCACCTTTATCTGCACTATCACCAACTCCCAGACCTCTATGAGCCCAGGCAGTGCCTCCTCCACAACTGCCCTGGCCACTTCTGTAACCCCTGGACCTCCAATGCCCATTCTGTGGCTGCCCACATGGCAGCAGCCTGGTCCCTCTGTGCCATATCCTTGTCCTGCCATGTGGCATCCCTATCCCTCTGCACAACATTCTGGTCCTCCCCTACCCTCTAGACCTGCTCCTCCCATGTTGCCAGCATCCTCATTAGACCTTCCACTCAACAATGCAGGAATTGCTCTGTAGTTAGAGGCATCAACCCAAGGTTGCCTACCATCCCTCCCAACAGAGCCCTGGAGCCAGAGGAATAGATGTGGGGCCCAGCAGAGCCTGCTATTGATGCCTCATTCTCAGGGCTCCTTGCTGGGCCTGGCCTCCAGAAGTGGGGATGCCCTCTACTTCCCTTTGTCCTGCATAACTGGTGCATCTTCCCTGTGACCTCTCTGCAGCAGACCCACCTTCTCCATCAACCTCCCACTGCTCTCCAACACCCTCACCTTTTGCCCCTCTCCTAACTGTCCTCACCTAGTCATCCTCCTGTAAATAGATCCAAAAAGTAATCCTTAGTGTTTAGACACAAAGGTGTGAAAACAACTGATATTAACCTGTAAATAGATATGAAAAGTAATCTATATAATTGAATAAGTAATTAGTTGTGTGGCAGTATAAGTAAGTGTGCTCACCCTTAGTGTTCAAACACAAAGGTGTTACAATGGCTAAGGGTGGCTTTTGATGATACAAGGCTTTGTACTTTTGTGAGATAAGATTTGATGGAGATAGAACAAATAATCGAAAAATGCAAAATATACCAGGGGTGGCAAACATAGACAAATCAGGCAATTTGATCAATGTCTTGCAGTGCATGCAGCACAGTCATGTCTCAACACTCCCCCTGACTAGCTGGATGCCTAAGAGCATAGTCCTAGTAACCCAATCAAGTATTCATGAATTGCACATGGAAGGAGTTTGGTAAAAAAGATCTGCAATGTTTTTGGTGGTAGGAATGTGGGTGATCTGAATGTCTCTGTTGTGTACTTGTTCTCAAACATAGTGATGCTTGATATCAATGTGTTTTGCATGAGAGTGTCCTTTAGTTGACTTAGCAAGTGCTACCAATGACTGGTTGTTGGCAAAAAGTTGGAAAGGAAGTGATTGGGGAAGGTAAATCTTGACTAAAAAGTTATGCATCCATAAGGCCTGTTGTGTTGCCTTAGTCATAGCAATGTATTTGGCTTTGGTAGTGCTTGTAGTTACAGTGGTCTGATGCTTGGAGCTCCACAAAACAGCACTGCCTGCCATTTTGAACACATATCCATTAGTTGGCTGTCTTGTGTCTAAGTCTCCCCTGAAATCTGCATCCATATAGCCCACCAGTTTGATTGTCCCCTCCAGGTCCTGCATGTATGTAACCTTGTAATTCAGAGTGCCCTTGACATATTCTAGGACATGTTGGAGTGCATTCCAGTGAGTGGGTCCCAGATTCAACTGAAAGCAAGCTAGTAGGCTGACAGCAAAGGATAAGTCTGGGCATGTAGCTAATTGGGCTCACATAAGCAAACCTAGTAACTTCTTGTATGGTGGTTTTGAAAGATATAGATGCTGTGAGATGGATGCCAGGGAAAAGTAGTGTGGAATGAGGGTTGCAGTTTGCCATCCCAAAACATTCAAGTACCTGTTTCAGGTATGCCTGCTGAGATAACAATATTGTGCTAGTGACAGGATTGCATTTGATGGTCATGCCAATGATGAAGAATGGGGTTCTAGGTCTTTTATATCATAGATTGTCAATTGCTTGTGCTTGGCTGTGGTAGTACCCAGTTTTGTTGATGAAATGCCAAAGATGTCATTGTTGAAGGTATTTGAGATTATGTGGTCCTTGCTTGAGACCCTGGTATATACACATGTGTTGGAACACAAGGTATGGTAACCTAAGCTCTGGTAGGCTGAGTCCAAGGTCCAACACCAATCCCTTCTACCCTGCATGAGGCCATACAAGGTTTTCAGGAGTTCTATGACCTTTTCCTCCCCCCTGGAAACTCTGGTGGCACCTTGGTATGCTGTTGAGATTTGTGGATACAAAGTTGACTTGCCAAATTTCCCATCCCAACTATGCTGCAATTGCTGCTGACAATCTGAGTGATTCTAACCTCACAACTGCCACATATGTCTCCTCATAGTCCTCCCCCACAACCTGAGAATATCCCTTTGCCACTAGCCTCACCTTCCTCCTTTCCATGTTTCCTTCCATGTTGTATTTATTTGCATAAACTCATCTGCAGCCTATGATCTTCTTCCCCTTTGGTACTTCCTCCTCTGGTATGAGTCAAAACATTCCCCTCTTGTTATTAGTGGGATGTAAAATAGTAGTGGAAGAATAAAATAAAGATGATGGATTGCTTGCTCTGGGTTCATGGTGGTGGTGTCCAGGGTGTCAAGGAGTCTGGGGCAAGCTTGAATCACTTCATGGCTTCAGCATATCTGAGGAGGTGGGTGATCACTTTGGGTGAGGAGAACAGGTGGGGGAGAGACTCAGCTTTTCATCTTAGGCAATGGAGCAGGTGTACATGGCACTCATACTGGTATTGCAGGCACTCCAGTATGTAGTGCCTGACAGACTCCATGGTGAGGCCACAACAATTGGGGCAGACTGGTGTCTCAGCCCAACAGATTTGGAAAAGGTGCTGATTTAGAGGGAGGTGTCCTATGCAGAACTGGGTGAGCAAGGCAGACTGATGCCAGTCCATTGAGCTGATGAGTTGCATGTAGCTTTGTGAGGGGAGGAACTTGTCCAGTTGCTAGATTTGCTGAAAGAGTGGTGATCTCTTCCAATGCCATTTCCATAGTACCTGTCATAGTACCTGTGACACAATGAGGTCAGCTTGGTGAGTAGCTGGAATGCTGTGGGGAAATGGTTTTCAGCAGAGGTAGGGGGGCAGTGAGCCTGGGGGACTGGTGGAGCTGAGTGCAGCTTCTTTGGCCAGTCCGTCAGTGCATTCATTCAGATGAAGTTTATGTGTCCAGGAGACCAGTGGATCTGTAACCAGATGACTCTGTGGAAGCAGGGCTTCCACTTGTTACCCATGCCATGCACAGAGTGCCTATTTGGCTCTGTGAGGAGTTGGTCCTGTTTTCTGTAGAATTTCTCAGCAGCAGTGTGGACTATATCAGTAAGATAGTGAGCTGGGTGGGTGTGTTGATTGTTGAGGGACCAAATTGTTGCCTGGCTGTTGCTGCACATGATTATGAGTCTTCAGAGTTGTTTGTTGATGTTAGCAAGAATGTGAAAGCCTAGCATCATACCAACAGTCTCAGCTTCATGGACTGTGTGCTCAAAAGCTGAGCTGAGGTGCTACATAAGGGAGCTGATGCACCTATGCCTCTTTCAAAGCCAGAACCATCACAGTATATTGCTGTGGTCACTCGGTCATGGATGATGGCCATGGCCTCGAGTGCCTCATCCTTTGACTTGGCGATATAGATGGTGAAGGATGTGTGATAGTCAGAGCAATGCTGGTGAGCATGAATGGTCTTGATAGTTGCTGGGTTAATACCTGTGAAGTGAAAGAGGTTGTGAAGAGGGGGTGGGCATGGTGGCACCAGACAAATTGCCCTGAGGCCCTGCAAGCAATTGCATGGACAGGATACATGACAGGCAGAGAGCCTATGCATACCACTGCCCTAGTGAGTATTCTGCAGAATAAAAGGTCAATGGGTAGGAGGTTAGCATGAACCTCCATCACATTGCCTGCCATGGTGCTCAGTGCACCAGTGATAATCTTAGTGGTGCAGCATTGGGTGGAGTTGAGCTTTTTAGTGATGGCTAATGAGCCTGTCTGACATTTGCCTCTTGGGCTATCACTGACTCTGGAGTACCAAATGTTGGCAGCATAGGTGAATGCTGGCACTGCCACTATGTTGTACAGCTGGCATATGTAGTGAGGAGGCATGCCACCTAACACCTTTGAGAGCCTGAACACTTGGTGTGTCCACCAAGCAGCATTTGCTGCTACCTTCTGGATGTGTGCAAACCACCTCAGTTTGGAGTCAAACATGACTCCGAGGTACTTGTAGGTTGCAACTGTATCAATAGACTGGGCTGTGACAGAGCCATCTAGGTTAGTGCAGCAGAGAGTGATATTGGGGGGGATAGAGTCTTAGTGAGAACAGGGAAAGTTCATGAGTGCCAATTTGGAAAGCTCAAAGGGTGAGTGATAAAGGAGGGACCATTTGGACATGCTGCAAGCATGCTCCATGATATCCTTAATGATCTTGTGGGTCTCCATCAGAGACTTCATCACTGCTGAAAACATTGTATCATTAACAAAACCCAAAGCAAGCTCAGACTTGCTGCTTAGGTTAGCTGCACAAAAGAGGGGGCATTATAAAAAGCATAAAAGAGCATGGAAAGAGGGCAGCCCTGAGTAGTGCTGTTATTGATGAGGATCTAGTCTGAAAGGAACTTGTCAAAGTGTAGCTTTGTACAGCATCTAGTGAGCATATGCTCAGTGAGCCAGACATAGCAGGTGGGGATGCTACATTCCCTCATGTTGTGGATGAGGCAGTCTTTGACCATGTTGAGGAAGGCCTCTTGGACCTCAAGAAACAAGGCTGTTGTGACATTACTTGCATGCCATGCATTCTTGATCCTTGAGACCACCAGATGCATGGCATCAGTTGTGTTGTGATCAGGTAGGAAAAGTCAGCTGCTACTAGGGTGGAGAACAATTTGCCCATGGTGTTGAGGAGTCTGATAGGTCTGTACACCTTGGCAATGTTATATGCAGGCTTGCCTGGTTTTTGGAGAACCAGAGTGGTGGACTCTAGCCAACTTGCATGGTAGACCTCCAGTATGAAGCCTGCTGAGAAGATGAGGTGAAGATGGTCCAGGAGGGTTTCCACACACTGTTTGAGGACAATGTTGGGGATCTCATCAGGACCTGGGGCCTTGATGGGCAGAAGGTTGCCAATAGCCTCCAGAATATGGTCCCTTGAGAAACAGAGGGAGGCAGGTAATGGGCAGGAGTAAACAAAGGGAGGGATGGAAGAGAAAGTGGGAGGAGGTGAAAAGAATGACTCAGCTAGTGCCTCTGCCTTCACAGCATTGGTAGTGGCTAGGCCAGGATTCCCATTCACTGAAGTCTTCAGGTCTAGTACCCTGTTGCATGAGAAGTCTGTGGGGTCACAGACCACATATTTGTTAGCAGTATAAATCTGCCTGGCATCAATCATCTTGAGCCACTCTCTCTAATGATCCTCTTTTGCAGCTTGAATGGCCTCAGCCATTTCATGGGAAAGCTGGGCAGCCTCTGCCTTAGCAGTGTGGTCTGGGATGTCCCGGTTAAATGCTAGATTTTCAGCCCAATGCCTCTGGGCCTTGAGCCATTTGAGGTCACCATTCCACCATTGTTTGGTGTAAGGGCATGGCTTCTAAATTGGGACAATGTTGTCCACAGCCATAACTTCCTGGATAATCATAGTGAGGTCACACACCTTGGTATCAAACTCCTCTTCAGAGAGGATGGGCACTGCTGGCAAGTGGGCTGATAATCGCTCTGTTAGAGCTATGTTAAAATGCAGGCCAATCCACAGAGTGGAAGTCCTTGGAGGATGGTGAGGACATGTATTGCACTAGGAGTTTAACTTCTATAACTATGAGTAAGTAGTCAGCACATGTGGGGCAAAGAGAGGGCACTACATTGCAGGAGATTATTGGATCAACCTCTATGTGTGACCTCCAGACATTGTCTGGGATTGCTCACCAGGAGTCTGGAAGGTGGGGATGCCAAGCAGGAGAGCCAACTCCATATTGTATGCCATTAGCATGTCTAGGAGTGGTTGAATGAAGTCCTTATGACTGTTAAGATGGCAATTGTCCACTGACTCCCATAGTGGGTGGTGGTGGTTGAAGTCCCCCAACAATATCATGTGGTCCCTTGGTGAAGGGCAGGCAATGTGGGCAGACAAGGAGAGGAAGGACAAAAGGTCTGTGAGAACCCTGTTGTGCTTGCAGTTGTTATAGATGTTGAACAAGGAAAGGAAACCAAATTTGCTGGAAAAACAAATCACTATAATGTCTGTAGAATGAATGGTCAGTTGGATATGAACATCTGTTTAGATGTTGGTGTTGATCAGCAAGACGGAGTGTGAGTGGGTGCTTCCATCCCTCCTATAGTCAGAGGGATATAGTATCCTCCAAAAACCAGAGGCCCTAGTGTTGTCCAGGAAGTTAAGATATGGCTCCTAAATGTTGAGTATATCCCAATCTTTGGGATGAGCCACAGCCAGAACATCTGCTTGTGTGGTGCCTGACTTGCAAATGTCTTGTTGCCAGATGTGGAGTACACCAGGTGCTGTAGATTGTCACTGGTTCATCAGTTAGAGGAGGGGAGGGGATTGGCACCTTATTGACTTCTCTGGTGGGATACCTGGGTGAACCCAAACTCATTGAGGTTACCCATATGACCAGGAGCATGGCTGCCTGCCAGCATCTTCTGCAACTTCTGTGCTGGCAGGCACTGGTGTGTAGTCTGGGATGGCAGGTAGGGATGGGTAGGCTTGTTGGCTGGGTTGTGTGTGGCAGAGGTGGGCTGGGTGGATGGATGGGTGCCAAGGGGTGGGGTGGGGCATTTGGGTGGGGCTGTTCTCCAAGTTGAAGTGTCCTCAGTTGGGAAGTAGGGCATTCAATTCTCAGGGAAGTGCCTGTCAAAGTCCTTGCAGCAAGAGACAAATACTGGGCAGCTGTAATTGGAGCTTGCATGAGCAGACTCTGGGCTGCTGCTGATAGTCTTCAGCCCAATCATGCATGTCTTAGGGGTCACAATCAATTTTCCCCTCCTTGCCCCTACGCACCATCATTATTTTCACATTGAGCTTACTAAGTTCTTAGTTGAGGGTGTCACAAAGTTTGGAGGTGCCTCCTGCAGTAAAGTCTTTGGGGGTGTTGTTGTCTCTGGGGTTGAATTGGATGAGGACTGTCCTTGCATCCCTGAGCATGCATTGCTGAATGCATACTTTGTTGTCAGGTGACAGGGCATGGGGAGATGGAAGTTGATTGGAGGTGGTGGTTGGAAGGTGGGCAGCCATAGCTCTGGCAATAGGTGCCCAGGTGGGGGCCAGACTTGGCTAGTTGGGGGCATTTGCAAGTTTGGATCTCATTGCATCCAGCAATGTGGTTACTCCCACCAATGTTTTGGATGTCAATTTGAGGGCAAGAGTAGACTCTGCCCTCTGTGCATTGTTAGCAGTGAGAAACTTGGTAGTGGAGCCAAGTTTCTCTACTAGCCCACTAGGCTTGCCTAAAGACTTGGTAGCAATCACATCTGCAATGGAGTCCACCATATGGTCTGTGATGTCAGCCTCAAGAAGTAATGTAACTGCTAGCATGGTGCTCCTCATCTCAGAGAGCTTCAAGGAGAGTGCCATAGTAGCAAGGATACTCACTATCTTTGTGCGGTTGTATAGCTTGGCCACCAGAGTCCAGCCATTTGACTCAAGCCACTTGTGTGCCTCAGGGAGCATCTTGACCAGGCCAGAGTCAGATGCCAAGAGGGATTTGAGGTCAGAATGCATCAGAATGAAACATGTTCTTTTTGGGGTCCCAGACTGGTTGGGACTGTTCAGGGGGGGCTTGGACAATGCCCTCATCGCTGTGGATATTAAGCCTAGCTGTGAGGTGGAGAATATTATAAGAAGCAGATCTTAGAACAAGTACCAGAGGACTAGAGAGGCTAGTAGGTACAGAAAGAATGAAATACGCTAGCTACAGTCTCAAAACAACCAGGACTCTGGAAGGGATAATGGAAGTCAAAGATCAAGAAGTGTCTCCTCATAAGTTCTAGGCATAAATAGATCATCATTAGGGTCAACTGCTTTGTTCAACAGCATGAGGAATGCATAGGCATCTTGTACAAGGTACAAGGATGGTTTCTGTGCAGCTATCCTCTCTGAGCACCTGACACTCTGTCTCTGAGGTTTGAGCAGCATGGCTAGTGGATTTGTAGTTTGGGTATTGGTATTTGGAGGGATTGCTTGATTGTCAGCACCTAATTCAAGGTTGACATTGTCTATTTGATGCAATTGGTGTTGGCAAATGCGGGATGGAGTGGGGCACTGCTTGGTTTGATACAAGAGGCAATGGGGTGACAAGGTATGAAGAGATGAGATTTGTGAGGGTTGGGTACTGGATCAGTAGGTGCAAGGAGATTTTTAGCTTCTTTGATAAGGGTGAGAGATCTGTGCCCTTTACCCTCATTGAAGATAATGTCATGAGATGTGATGGTTGACCAAATACTACATTTGAAGAGCTCATACCCATTGTCAGAGTACCCTATAAGAGTGTACTTGACTGGTCTTAGGCCTAGTTTTGAGACAATGACCTCTTCCAGGACTTTTGCAAATGCTACTGATTCAAAAGGGCAAAGGTGAGCCACATTTTGCCTCTTCCCTCTCCAAGCCTCCTCTGGGACTGTGTCCAATTAACAAGCAGTTGGCAGCCATTTCCTTGTATAGATCTAGGTGGCCCAATCCTGCCAACACTATTGAGAGAATGTTAACTCTTGTGGCAGGACTCAAGAGCAGACTAGTAGCACTTGAGTCTAGTTGTATGCTCATGCCCATTGCCACTGTTGCCTCTGCCCAAACAGCTTTGCAGCCTAGTATGGGTGGCCTCTCAGTTTCTTCAGGCTTGGCAAAGCAATCAGCTCCTTCTGGGCAGCCAAAGCCCAAGTAGTACACCAAAACTCCTACTTGCACCCACATCTCACATCCCTTGATGTGTAGCATGCCCTACTACTAATGCTCCCCTTGCCATCCCCTTTGCTTGGGACTTACCTCCTACAGATGGCCATACCCCACATTTTGAGTGCACACTCAAACTCTCCAACTCCCTTATTGCACATGTGGTTGGTCACCAGAGGCAGGGCCTGAAGCCCTAGATATTTCCAGCACCCACTTGGCTGCCTTTATGGTTGGCTCAGCTAGAGGAGACTGCTGGTACATCTTTATCAGGGGCTCTGATCAGCAGATTGGAGAAGCCCTCATAGTTATTGGTAAGTGAATAGCTAAGAAGTGAGTCTGCATACTGTGGAAGTGACACTTAGGCAACATTGCACTGGCAGTTGCTATGCTGGCACCTTTGGGACACACCGCATCATCCACCCCTACTCCTACCCAGCCCAGAGCACCCTCTTCTAGTGCTCTGTCAATGGCCTCTGTGCCTGCAAATATGGCTGCTACTCCTTCTACCCAGCAACCTCCATCTCTGTAACAGAACATCCATTACATGCTGTACATATGTCCCTAGTATATATTATTTAATTATAATGATAGTGTCATGTGATGCTATCCCTAAAAGTACTATACTCTTACTTACATAAGGTAGTGCCTTACTTCATACCTTGTAGACAGAACTATTAACTGGTTTTGACTTATGTTGTGTGACCTGTAAGCTGCATGACTCATAATAAAAACATTACAATCTCTCCCTCTGGACTCACCAATGTCAAGCATTTATTTGCTTGAGGCCACTCCAGCTTCTCCAATGGACAAGACTTCACCTATAGCCTTCTCTACACCAATGCCTGATGCATCAATCCCAATAATCCAATATGCCTCCAGACACTACTGAGGGGCAGGATGTGCCACTGCTCATTGCAGCTGGCCTTATCAGAGAAGGTAACACTGTTCATCAGATCAACAAACCTTAAGAGGGGGTGATGTAAGGAGACAACCCCTTTGGGTAACTCTGACTCTATCCAGCCTTATTCATAGGTATAGCATCATCTCTAGCATATCTGATCAACCAGCCACTGAGCCCCTGCACCCTTCCATCAGTATTAGTCAGCCCTTCATAGTCATTGGACACTATTTTTCCTTTTGACATATTGTTAGTCATTATTGTTTAGCATACCTGGGCCACTTACCACACATAGCATTAGTCAAAGCATAGCCATGGATGTAGTATATAAACTGGTCAGCAGGATAGAATATCCTCTGACTGAACAATAGCAGTGTTCTCCTGGCCTATCTATTGAGCCAACTGTAAGAGCTCCAGTGTCATTACTCATGTTTGGCTTGCTGTGCTCACCTCTTGCCCAACTCTTAGCTGCCTTGTGCCCCTTTGACTCTCACTCATCCCTTGTGACTGCCTGCCTTCTGTTGGGTTTATCCATGGAATGCTCATCCCCTTACACCAACTCTCTGTCCAAGTAAGACAGCTCTCCCATCTAGGTCAAAGAACATCACCTTCCCTTGCCCAAATGTAATTGAAAAACCTGCCTTGTTAAAATGTCTCATGGAAATAAGGTTTGCTGACAGGTCTGGAGTATGTAGGGCATTGTGAAACACCAATTCAGATATACCTTGCTGATTTATTACCATCTTTTTGATATGCCTCAGCTAATAATCTAGAATATGCTATTTTGGGTTGCAGCCTTCCCTTCTCAAGCATTAGTTAGCTCTGTGTACTTAGCAAACTCTTTGCAGCTGACAAGACTGTCAGGAGACATCCTACTTGGTCCTCCTTCTCCTTCTCCAGTTCTTGTCAAATTTCCCTCACCATACTTTTTCTTTATTCTCCTTCCTTTTCCCTATCTATTGGTCCTGGTTTCAGCCCTCAGGCTGCACTGGTTCTCTGTCAATAATTCAGACAAGTGTGGCCCCTTTGACACTGCCACCAGCTTATGTAACTGCTGACTAATTGCTGACACATTACTTTTGTCTTTTTTCTCTGTGATACTGTACAGTTGTTTCTCACACTTCTGAAGCCTCTGAAGCATCACACCTGGCCTGGGGGACTCCCAGACTTGTTCTCTTTGGATTTCTCTTTGCCAGCTGTGTGATTGAGCCACAGCCTCCAGAGGTTGCCCCTACAGCAGAACAAGTCTCTAGATTTGGTCTGGGAGCCTCCTTTTCTATTACCTGAGCTTCTACTTGGTCCCTCAAAAGGTCTCTCCCCCACCAGTGTCTTAGTGCTCCCTGTGCTCCTCCTATGACCCAGCCAACCCCTCCAGCACCTCCTCCTGATGCTTCAAGCCCCTAGGACAATGCCTGGAGTTATTTACTATCCCTGGAGACACAAGTTCAACTTACTCAAGCCTCTCTTACTTCCCACATGGCTGAACTCACTGAACTCTGTCAAACTACTGAAGCAGTGTCCCTTTCTCTTCAAGCCCTTCTGGAATGTCTCCTCCTTGCTCCTACCACACCTCCTATGCCCCCAGCAGATGCCAAACAGTTCATATCTGCACCTAGCTCAGGCTTTTTGGCTCCAGCTGCTGCAGAACAGTTTGCATCTGCATCTGGCTTAGGGCTCTCAGCTCCCCATTCCAAACTCCCTTGTCCTGCACTCCCTGATGTCTATGACAGAGATTGTAAGGCTGGAGAACACTTCCTGTTGTCTTGTATCACCTATATCCAACTGAGTGGTGAAGCCTTCACCTCAGATGCCTCGAAAATCACCTGGGTTCTCTTCTACATAAAGGCCAGCAAAGCCTCAACCTATGTGCTGTGTATATTTCAATGCCCAGGAGGAGTTGAGAGTTTCTCAGGCTGGATGGAGTTTGAGAAGGAGTTCTGAGCTGAGTTCTTCCCCCTTAACCCCACCAAAACTGCAGCTCTTTCCCTTCAAGACCAAACCCGGTATGGTCAAGAGAAGCAGTCACTTGATGAGTACATTGATTCTTTTCATGCCTTAGTCAAACAGGCAGGATATCCAGACAGTCTGCAACTTTGCCTAACCTTCTGTGATGAACTCCACCCCTCTCTTATGGATTGCATTGACAATATGGTGGAGGGGCATCCAGATGATGAGCAGGTCAATACCTGGTACAAGATGGCACATGAGCAATGGCAGTTGATGGAACTGCAACATGAGCTGTAGTGGACACAACCCTCAACATTTTCTTTCTCTCATAGTGGGATCTACCCCCTGAGCTCCCCCTTCCATGCCTGCTCTAGCAGCCCCATGAGCAGGTGCAACTTTTCCCCTTCCATCCCATGTTGCTCCCTTGTGCTCTCTGCCCCAAGGAGTCCCAATGGATGTTGATGCCTCCAGACAGCAGTCCTCTACTCCCCTGCTGTGTTGATGCTGTGGAAAGGCTGGTCACTTTGCCCACTACTGTCCTCAAGAACTAGAGCTCCACTACCTGTCAGTGTTGAAGCAAGAAGAGCTGCTCATCCAACTGCTTACAGCCCAGGATGCAATGGGAACCCCTTCTCCAGATGCACATATAGCCATCCAGTCCAATGAAGTGGCCAATGTGTTGGAGGAGATTCCTACAGAGTCTGAGGATTTTTAAAAGGGCAACAGATGACCTATACACCTCTGTTGCCTAGTGCCAATTGTTTCACCCCCCTGTCTGTAGAATCAAATATATCTGTTGCCATTGTTGATACTATGCCCAAAATAATAAGCTCCTCCTCAGACATACAAACTCCTCCTCTAGCTAGAGTCTCTACTAGAAACATGCCTCTGAGCCCATGCCTCTGGATTCCTGCATGAGAATGCCATCTTTCTTGTTGCTACATTGTTGCTTCCACCTCTTCTACCAACTCCCTGAAGCTACAGTTAGGAATTGAGACAACAGACACCCAGCAGATCCAAAGTGTAGTTGCCCTCCTTGACAGTGGGGCAACAGGCCTCTTCCTCAACACTGACTATATGCAACAACACCACCTTACTACTCACCCCTTTCCTGTCCTATTCCCATGTACAATGTTGATGGCATGCTTACTGAAGCTGGCTCTATTCACTCCATGGTGGACCTGGTTCTCCACTACCAAAACCACTCAGAGCAAGCTGCTTTTGCCATCACTAGTTTGGAAAAGCAAAACATGATCTTGGGGTTCACCTGGCTATATGAACACAACTCTGAGATTGACTGGACTAAGGGTGAGGTGAAGATGAGTTGTTGCCCCCACTGTAAGGGCAACCTCTGGAGGCTGGGGCTCAATCACACAGCTGGAAAAGGGAAATCCAAAGTCTATTCAGTACTGTACAGTGTCTACTGAGATAACTACTCACCTGGCAAAGGGAAATCCAAAGAGAACAAGTCTGGGGATTCCCTAGGCCAGGTGTGACACTTCAGAGGCTTCAGAAGCATGAGAAACAACTGTACAGTATGACAGAGAAAAAAGACACAAGTGATGTGTCAGCAATTGGTCAGCAGTTACATAAGCCAGTGGCAGTGTCAAAGGGCACACTTGTCTGAATTATTGACAGAGAACCGGTGCAGCCTGAGGGCTGAAACTAGGACCAATAGATAGGGAAAAGGAAGGAGAATAAAGGAAAACTATAATGGAGCAAATCTGACAAGAACTGGAGGAGGAGAAGGGGAAACAAGTGAGACATCCCCTGACACCCACTGCTGCATTACCTGTGCAGAAGAAGCTTATAAGGAGCAGAGAGCCAAGGTTTGTGAGCATGCTGCTGTATGTGCCTGTTGTGCTGGGCATCTCCCTTATGCTGATCTCAACCTCTTAAGTCCCCCCCTCTGGCATTCCCTCATAGAGAGGCCCTCTACAAGGATGTCTGAGGTGTTGGGTGTGAATCTCCAGAGGAAGAGAGAGGTGAAAGAGAATGGACCCATACTCCAGATGCAGAGTCCCCACATGAAATCATAGAGGTGGGTGATTGGATCTATGCTACAACCTTCTGCCCCCCTCCTACTGTGGCAGAGATTTGAGCCAGTCAGACTACTTCTCAACATCTGACTGAGGCATTTGTGGCAAACTCATAGCCCAAGGCTTTCCATAGCACTGTTCCCAATCACCTCCATGACTTTTGAAGATGTATTCTCCAATGCCTCCTTTGATTCACTTCCAGAGTGCAAGCAGTGGGATCATGCAATTGAGCTGATACCTGATGTGGAGCTCTCCAGTTGCAAGATCCATCCACTTGTGCCCCATGAGCAGGATGAGCTGGATGCTTTCCTGCAGGAGAATCTTAGCTCAGGATGGATACAACCCTACAAGTCTCCAATGGCCTCTCCAGTCTTTTTCATTGGGAAGAAGGATGGGTCTCTTTGTCTGCTTCAGGATTATCATGTCTTGAATGCTATGACAATGAAGAATCCCTATCCTTTGCCACTCATCTCAGAACTTGTCAACAACCTTCACAGTGCATGCTACTTCACAAAGTTAGATGTCTGTTGGGGCTACAACAACATATGCATCAAAGAAGGGGATGAGTGGAAGGCAGCATTCCAAAGTAATCACAGACTCTTTGAACCTCTGGTGATGTTCTTTGGTCTCACCAACAGCCCAGCCACCTTCCAGACTATGATGAATGACATTTTCCATGATCTGATCATGGAGGGTGTTGTCTGCATATATCTTGACCATATCCTCATCTACACTAAAACTCTGGAGGAACATTGCTGGGTCATATGCATTGTCTTGGAACACCTCTGCCAACACCAGCTCTATTTAAAGCCTGAGAAGTATGAATTTGAGCAGACTAAGGTGGAGTACCTGGGTTCAATCATTTCACATAGAATAGTAGAGATGGACCCCATTAAAGTGGCAGGTGTAGTGGAATGGCCTGAGACAAGGAATGAGAAGAAAGTGCAGGCCTTTTTTGGGTCTGTCAATCTCTATTGGAGGTTCATACAGGATTTCATTTCACCATGCATGCCCCCTCTTCAACCTCACAGTTAAGGATACAGCATGGCAGTGGGAGCCCCCACAGCAAGCTGCCTTTGATGCCCTCAAGCAAGCTGTGACCTCAAAGCCTGTCCTCCTATTCTCAGACAATGACTCTCCATTCCATGTGGAAGTAGATAGCCTGGACTTTGCTATGGGGGCAGTCCTCTCCCAGCAGTCAAAGGAGGATAGCAAATGGCATTCCATAGCCTTCTACTCCAAAAGTCTTAATGCAGTGGAATGGAACTATGAGATCCATAACAAGGAGATGCTGGCAATTATTCAGTCCTTTGAGCAATGACAGCATTTCCTTGACAGTGCATGGCATAAGTTTGAAGTCTGGACAGACCACAAGAACCTGGAGTACTTCCTTCTGCTAAGGAACTCAATCAATGTCAGGCTCAGTGGTCTCTGTATCTTGCTAACTTTGACTTCTCACTGCATCACAAACCTGGACAGAGCATGGGCAAACTGGACACATTGTCCAGGTGGGCTGACCATGGCACAGGAGCAGGAGATAGTGACAACATTGTCCTTCTCAAGCCTGAGCTCTTTGCCATCCAGATGCTAGAAGGGATTGTAGTTCAAGAGGATGAGGAAAACATCTCTAGAGACATCTGAAGAGGGAACTGGGATGGTGCACAGGAGGATGCAGTTGCCCAGGCTGCACAGGCCCTATGAGCTCAACAGGCAAGCAGAGTCAAGTCAGTGCATGCAGATGAGTGGGGTCTTCAGGATGGGCTTTTGACCTTCAAAGGACACATTTATATGCCTAACATTCCAGGACTTTGCCAGTGCATTGTAGAACAACATCATAACTCTTGAATAGCCAGACATCCTGGAAGGTGGAAGATGCTAGAGTTGGTATCCCAGAACTATTGGTGGCCACAGATCTCCCAATAAGTAGGCACCAACACTAGCACCTGTGACCTCTGTCTCTGCACCAAGCCTCACCACCAAACACTCATGGGCCAGCTCCACCCACTCCCTATTTCAGCTGCTTGCTGGAGTGTCACATCAGTGGATTTCATTGTGGAACTCCCAGATGCTCATGGGTACAATGCTGTGATGGTAGTGGTGGACCTCTATGGCAAATAGGCTCACTTCATACCTACCCACACCACATGCTCTGCCTTTGGAGTGGCCAGCCTGTATTGGAAAAATGTCTGGAAACTCCATGGTCTGTCAGATGGGTATGTCCCTGACCAGGGCCTCTAGTTTGTGGTGGAATTCACTTGGGAACTGTATTGCCTGCTAGGAGTGAAGCTCCATACCACTATGGCCTATCACTCTCAGTCAGATGGGCAGACAGAACATGTTAACTAGAAACTGGAACAGTATCTCTGCCTGTTTTGTAATGAGAGGCAGGATGACTGGGATGAGCTGCTGCTAGATGTGGAATTCCAATACAACAACCATGTCCACTCTTCCATGCAGATGACTCCATTTTTTCTGGACACTGGCAGGCACCTCTGTATGGGATTTGAACCTTGGGCACACCCCTCTGAAAATGACTCCATAAATGAGTTTGTGGACAGGATGAAGGGTCAAGTTATTTCCAGCTCCAGAGGATCCAGTCCCAGGCCATTGCCCTAAGCCACTCCCACCACCAGTCCTGGTCAACAATGAGGAGGAGTATGAGGTGGAGGTAATCTTGGATAGCAGGATATTCCAAGAGAAGTTGCAGTTCAAGGTGAAACAGAAGGGATTTGGCATTGAGAACATCTCTTGGGAACCACAGGCTAATGTTTATGCATCAGGCCTGGTCTGGGACTTCTACCATAGGCATCCCAATGCCCCAAAAGCCATTCAAGGCATCTATCCTATTTCAACAGCTGACCAGGCAATTCATGACTTCTCCTACCCAGTGTGTTAAGATGCCACACACTAGAGGGGGGGTGATGTCAGAGGACATCCCACTTGGTCCCCCTTCTCCTTCTCCAGTTCTTGTCAAATTTCCTTCACTATAGTTTTCCTTCATTCTCCTTCTTTTCCCTATCTATTGGTACCGGTTTCAGCCCTCAGGCTGCACTGGTTCTCTGTCAATAATTCAGACAAGTATGGCCTCTTTGACACTGCCACCAGCTTATGTGACTGCTGACTAATTGCTGATACATCACTTTTGTCTTTTTTCTGTCATACTGTACAGTTGTTTCTCACACTTCTGAGGCCTCTGAAGTGTCATACCTGGCCTAGGGGATCCCCAGACTTGTTCTCTTGGGATGTCCCTTTGCAGGATGAGTAGTTATTTCAGTAGACACTGTACAGTACTGAATAGACTTTGGATTTCCCTTTTCCAGTTGTGTGATTGAGCCACAGCCTCCAGAGGTCACCCTTACAAAAACAGTAGTCACTCACTCCTGAGTCTGCAAAAGTAGGTATGTGAGTATTGATATGGAGGGCATGGAGATTGGTGGTGCTAGGCTTGGTATTATCCTTGTTGGTCTCATGCCAAGCTATGAGGTGGCACTGTGCTATGAGTGCATAAGTGGTGTATGGCATGGACCCTGTTGAGTTTGTATTAGCAAGGTTTGCCATGGGTATATGTGTGGGGTTTGCAGTGTTCTGTACCACCAGTGTGGCTAATGCACTCTCCCAGTTTCTGAAGCTTGGGGAAAACTGTCCCTCTTTTCCCTCACCCCTCCAATAGCAATATTCTTGGGTGTGTTCTGTGCACTTTCAATTGGGGTTCTCACAGATGAGCTTTGGTTTCCGAGGTCTTGCAGTGGCTGCCAGGGTAGTAACTGAGTTTCCTGCAAGCTTTTGTGCTTTCAGATGTTCCCAATAGATGGTTAATCTGGCCAGTAGATTGTTCAACATCTTTGTGGCATATAGGCTTGCAACCATGACATTCCAGGATTTGGAAAGTGAGTTCATGACAATAGTCCTGAATGTGCTGTTGCTGATGTTAGCCCCCTTTTTCATAGCCACATCCCACTTTTTACAGAGGTCCTTGATGTGTTCTGGGAAGTCTCCTCCTTCTACAAGCATAGTGGAATGGAGCTGGTTCTCTTTTCCCATTGCAGCAAGTTTGGATATTATACCATACCCATCTGTAAGTGCTTTCCAGGCCTCCACCACAGTCCCATCCATTGTTATGCCTAGACTCACAGGGTTCTTGCAGTTATAAATGATCAGTGCTAGTGTCCAGGCATTGTGAATGTCCCATTCCTAGGCTGATGGGTATTCCAACAACTATTCAGTGGATTCAGTCATGGGTGGCTCTATAGTGGGCATCTTGGGACTAGTGGAGTCAGCATCCAAGGCTGGCTTTTGGATTTTTCCTTCCAGATAACCATGCACACCTCAAGCTCAAGCTGCAATGAGAATTCTCTTTTCAAATGCACCAAAATTTGTCCCATCAGATTGGAGAGCTTCAGAGAATGTGCTTGGGTTGATGGAGCTGATGTTAGACATTTTGTGGAGCATTGTGTCTCAGAGTATGTATGAGTCATTCTAGTTGTGTCTGTCATACACTTTTAGATGACATGGAAGCAGGGCCTGATAACCTGTAAGTTGATATGAAAAGTAATCCTTAATGTTCAGACATGAAGGTGTAAAAACAACTGATATTAACCTGTAAGTAGATATTAGAAATAATCTACATCATTGAATAAGTAATCAGTTGTGTGGCAGTATAAGTAAGTGTGTTCACCCTTAGTGTTCAGACACAAAGGTGTGAAAATGACTAAGGGTGGCTTTTGATGATATGAGGCTTTGTACTTTTATGAGATAAGGTTTGATGGAGATAGAACAAATAATTGAAAAATGAAAAATATACCAAAGGTGGCAAATATAGACAAATAAGGCAATTTGATCAATGTCTTGTAGTGCATGCAGCATAGTCATGTCTCAACACCTCCCAATCTTGCTCCATGGCTATGCAGGCTGCACACCATTCTACCAAGATAAAGCACCTCTTATGCCAGAGGTGACAGGGGAGGCAAACTGACAAGTCATGATGGAACTCTAACATGGGCCTGTCAAACTCACAGACTTCTCTGTACCATGCACAAAGGACACACTAGGGACAGACAGTCAGTTGAGAATGCCAACCCACCCCAGGACCTACTGGAGCCTCATTCTGACACCACTCCAGTGTTGGGGGGCCCCATGCTTGTGCCAGCCCCCCTGCAAACACCTCCAGAGTCACCTCCCCTTGTAGCACCTTCTAGTCCTCCAGAACAATCTGAACAACCTGTGCTCCCAAGCTTGGCCTTACAGAACAGGCTGGTGGCACTGGAACAGTGTGACTGGCTTGCTCTAATCCCCTCACATGTAAAGAGCCCCTGGAGGAGCCTGCCACTGCTATGGATAACTCTGGCAACTCCAATCAACAGGACACCAGAGGTGGTGTTACTACATTTATGACAATGGTACATAGACTCCATCTTCTGGCAATTCCAACACCAGTTAAACTTCCCACAATGACTCTTGTAACTCAACCCACACAGCCACACAATTCTTGTCAGACAGAGGAGGGGTTGGGGATGGCAATGACAATCCAGAAGAAGACATGAAGGAGAAGTTGGAAAGCACTGGGGTGTGTCCTGACCCTTTTTAATTTTGTGGAGAAACTTCCTGATGGACAACAATTCTTGCTTCAATTTTGTTCTCCATGCCACCAACACTGCAGATTGATCAATATTGCTCCAACTTTGATTCCCTCACCCCCACCAATTTCCAACTAATGCCCTGTGCCTTGAGAGTCTCAACACTAAAGGGGGTTGATGTCATGCCCCACTCCCAGACTGCCAGACCTCTTCCCAAGCCACCTCACTTTGCCAGAGTCTCCACCAACACTTCCTTGACTCACTCCAACCTTCATTTACTCACAGCACACACTCTAGCTAACTCCAACACTCCCCTGGCAAATCCCAATGGCCCCTTGACAAATCCCAACATATTCCCTGCAGGCCCTGTCACTTCCCTTTCTCCTTCCAAACCCCTGGGCCCCTCTAACACTATCCTGATCCCAGCATATGTCACTGACTTGTCACCACAACTTGTCCAACCAATTCAGAACATCCCAACAAATCTAGAGTCTTATGGGGACAACCCCTTTAGGTAACTCTGATGGGTAACTCTGACTCTATCTGGCCTTAGTCATAGGTGTAGCATCATCTCTAGCACATCCAAGATTAACCAGGCACCAAGCCCCTACACCTGCTAGTCAGCATTAGTCAGTCCTTTGCAGTCAGTGGACTCTATTTCTTCTTTCAATGTATTGTTAGTCATTACTGCTTAGCATACCCATGCCACTTACCACAGATAGCACTAGTCATAGCATAGCCATGAATGTAGTATATGAGATGACCAGCAGGATAGAATATCCTCTGATCAAACAATAGCAGTGTTCTCCTGGTCTAGCCATTGATTTGACTATAAGAGCTCCAGCATTGCTACTCACATTTGGCTCACTACACTTGCCCCTTGCCCAACTCTTAGCCACTTCATGTTCCTTTGATTCTTGCTTGTTGCTTGTGTCTGCTTGCCTTCCATTGGGTTTATCCATGAAATGCTCATTCCCTTACAGGAGTGGCCTGCACTCCCATCAGTTCCCATCAGTTCCCATTAATATATCACTGCAGCCTGCCAACTGATCAGAACCAACACCCATCAACCCCACATGGCTCTGACAAGCCCTGCCACCAGACCCACTGTCCCTGGAGGAGGTCCAGTAGTTGGTATATAAGTCATAAAGCAATATCTGCTACAGTAGTCTTAATATTGCTGATATTCTCTTGTTATGTTCTGTGTTTGTTACATTTCCTGGTTTTGTCTCTATTTCTGTCTCTAGTCTTGTGCCTTGTCTCAATTATATTTTGTTCTCATCTTGCCTGCCTCAGTTTCCTTTCTCATTTCCTGAACTCCTTTCAACTTCAACTCTGTCACAATCTCCACATATCTATTTACAACTCATACATTCATAATTAGTTCTGGACCTTGCCCTATGCTTGGCCCCAGAACCCCATCAATCTCTGGCCCCACTCCCATCACTCATGTAGCCTCTGCTTGCCCCATATACTCAATACTTGCCTCCAGACTCATACTGGAGTCTTCTCCAAGCCCAACCCTTCTTTGTACCTTATCTAAGACTTTCCTGGACCACTCCAGACTTGTTTGGACCACTCTCCTTAGCTTATCCTCATAAGTATCTGAAGTCTGGACCTCTCCAGAATGCTAGGTTATAAGTGCAGGATGTTGCATCTGCCTAATAAGGACTCACCCAGTTAAGCTGAGCCTCCATGGTCAGTGGAACCTGACAGATAACCCACATCATCCTTGAACCATGAGCTCAGACTATGCAGGAATGGATTCATGCCACTCTTCTTCTTCAGGGATTCCACTGGATCTCCTTCTTCACAAATTCAGATTGGAGGGATTTCACCATGTGTTGAGTCATGGAGCTGACCCTTGTAGAGTTAGAGACTCCACTACCAAAGGGGAACCACCATTTGCAACCTATTCCCTTGCCTTCTTGGGTGGTGGCCATGCTAGGCTGCACTGACAACAACACCTCGGGAGTAAGACTTAATCAAGTCCTGATCAACCAGCACTCCAACATTGATGCCTGAGCACAATATATCTTGCACCTTGGCCACCCAGGTTCACAGAACCTGTACTCAGGTGTGGCCATCAATGCATCTTTGCATGTAGACTGTCAATTGGTCTTTAGCTACATACTTGATCAGGCATTGGCCCCAACCAAACCACATGCACAAACAGCTTATATGAGGCTGTTTTCTATAGTTGTAGCTCAGCCTTGTCTCTACAGAGATGTGGTTGATGAATAGTGCCAGGAAATAGGAGAGTTCAATGCTTTTGCCTCTTTCATGTTCTCATTGTGTAGGCTTAATGTCCTGCCAATGGCCCTGGGTGGTACAAACTCACCACTGACAATTGGGAGCACTTCCAGGTGCTCCTTAAACTCCATAAGGGCCATGGCCAATTTTTCTTACATGCAGCAAAATGGCTGCACTATGGAGAATCAGCCATCTTTGCTCACCTCTTGCAACAACTTGCAGAGGTGGTGAACACTTAACTGGCTGCAGCAGAGGAGCCATTTTCCAGCTCTACACAACCCATTGTAGCCCAGCCCATGGCTTGACCTTGTCAGCAGTAGCAACTTCATTCAGCCCATCTGCTACACCCATTGTGTCCTCCCAAGACACAACCCCAGAAGAGTCCATGGAATTTGACTATATCAATGAGCCTTCTACCCCTGCTACTGCTAGCCCAGAGACAACAGATCCTGTTGTCCCTGGCCCTTTGGATGCAGCTATAGCAACTAATGTCACTACTCCCATTTCCCTGAAGCCAGAACTAGTGGCTCAAGTAATACAACTAACATTGTATCTGAGCACTGGGCTGACATTGTAAGCAACAAGGAAGCATCATCTTTGTAGATGGACAAACAGGCTGGCTGAACTACAAATTGTAGTTCACAATGGATATTCTACATGTGGGCAAGCTGAGTGCCCCTTCTAGCACACTTTAGGGCAACATGCCAGATTACAATTCTGCCCACTATTCCTGTAGGACTACTCAAGCCTACCTATATTCTCAGTGTAGGGACCCTGCTATGGGGCCCCAGTGCCATACCATGGGTGGGATGCCATATCCCACCCTTTTCTTTGTCATACATCAATGCCTCCCACTGTAATCTTGTGTGAGTCCATTGACAGACTCTAAAGGGGGGTATGTAATGGAGCATCCCATTACAATGTGTGCACAATACTATACTTGATTATTTAGTATATTATAATTATTATTGTAGCATCACCTGATGCTACCTATGATACTCCTTTACTATACTTATATAAAGCAGTGCCTTACTTCATACTTTGTAGACAGAATCAACAACTGGTTTTGACTTACAAGGTGTAAAATGTAAGCTGCACAATCCATAACAGAAATGTTACATTTGAGGAATTTAGCTGTTCAGGAATCTATATGCACATATGCATACATCTACAAGTGGACCTGCAGATCTTATAGTTGTGTTTTTTTTTGTAAGGGACTGTAATACTTGGCCATTGTGAGGCTACATTCTTAATTTACATTGATTTCATAAATGACATAAAGTTGCATATAAATCATTCTCTTGTACAACTTATGACATCAAACAAGGAGGTTGATAAATGTATTATGCACATACATAATGTGTTGTCACTAACAGCCTAGATCTTGGACATGCCATGTGTAAGGTGGATAGTACTAGTATGGTCAGCTGGACTACATGGTCACATAGTTTTGGACTCTGAATGCACATCAACATGGCATTACAACCTCAGTTGATCTCTCTCACTGCAACATTCACTGAGGCTGTAAGTGCTTTGTCTAACTATACTTTTTATATATGGACTGATTACCTTACATGTAGTTCATTCTCTGTCACATAAGTACAATAAACTTAGTTGATCTCTCTCACTGCAACAGTCACTGAGGTTTTCATTCTCTGTTGTGTAGCTCTCAGACACAGTCTGGCAGGTTATGGGTGTCCCTTTCTGGGATTGCTAGAACCATGTGAGCTGCTGGAGACAACTCTTGTTTTTCCTTTTGTGTGCTTGAGGTTGTATTGGCTTGCTACCATTGCAGCATATATTTGTCTTGTTGCTGTGTACAGTCATTTCTCTCAGGTCTGATCATCATGACTGATCTGTTTGGTCTTCATCCTCCTTGTCAGCTACAAGCCACTGCATTGTCATCAAACTCTGTGTCATGAGTTGTCCCATCAGGCCCAGAGTCCCAATCCATTCCTTTTATTCAAGACAGACCTCCCCATATGCATACTTTACCTCCTGATCCTGCTGATACTTTGATTCCCCATCATCCTCCTAAGCATATGGCTTCTCATAAGCCACATATATCTTCTTCTTTGTCCAATTCTTTTGTTCCTAGTCATTTAGAGACACCAACTCCAGCCATGTCTTCTTCTCATGTTGCTCCACCACATTCTTTGCATGTTCCTACACCAGTTTATCTGGCTCAGTCTCATCCTCATTTTCCTTTGTCTCATCAGCCTGTTTCTCAATCTGTTCCTGTATCAAGTGGAGCTCCTGCTCCTCTTCCTGCACCTTTTTCTTTTCATACTCCAACTTGTTCCTTTTCCCCTCCTTTTATCCTGATCCAGATTTCTCTCAACCTCCATCTGTTTTCTTGGCTCCTCATGTCTTGTCACCCATTTTGAGTACAGTACCTGGCCCTGTTTTTGTACAAGAGAATTCCAGTCAATTCTTGCCTCATCAGGTTCATCCAGGTCCAATCTCTGTGGTAGATCCATTCCCTTTGAGTCCCAGCCATGTTATGCTTAACCAAGTTCATCTGGGTCCTGGTAATGTTTCATCTTCCATGAATCCTGATGTTTATGGGGGATATGCTCTGCCTACTGGTGAATATTTTCCTATGGCTGGTTTTCCAAACCATTCTTGTTGCTATCATACACATAGATCTGTTCCTCATTCCTACCCATATTCTCATTTCTCTCCTCCAGTAAATACTACTGTTGCTGAGTCTCTCTCTAATTCCAAACTTCTTCCCCTTTCTACTATACCTAAATTTTCTTCATCTGCAGATTGGGGGCTCTGGATCAATCTGGTCATGGCTCTCATTGATTACATGGGTCTCAATGGCCATGTTTGCCCTATCCCTCCACCTGGCACACCCTATGATCCTACATGTAAAGTCATCTTGGCCCCTCCTCCATCCCTCACTCTATGCCAGAGGCGTCTCATGCTTACAAAGTTTTCTGGAAAAATAACAACATGTGCTCATATATCATCTCTGGAAAACTTTCTGCAGAGATTTTCAACTCTCTTCCTCCTGCTTGTGGGGGCCCTTACAACTTCCCTATTTGTACTGCTTGTGATCTTTGGAATTTCTTTGGAAACATTTCAGTGTGGGGAGCACCACATCTGCTCAGCATGTGAAGGATTCTGTCTTCAGTCTTCACTGCACTCCTAATGCAATTCTGGCATATGTCCAGGCCTGGAGGATTGCTGTCAATCAACTTTCTGCAACTCCATGGGATTTCACACCATACAAGAGAATCCAGAAGTCCATGGATGGGTTTCTGGATCATTGTGCCTTCAACTTCCCTTGTGAAGAAGTCTTTTGCTCATGGGATGGCAATCCCAATGTTTCTACACACTGGCCAACACTGTCCTTGAGACCAACATTGATGTTTGATGTCGCATGGCCACTTCCTCTAGTCAACATCCTAAACCACAATCATCTTCTGCTTCCCAGTGTCATGCTTCGGTGTCCACATCTCCTTCAAATCCTTCTCTGGCTGGACCATCTTTCTCGACTACAGGGAATTCTGCAGGCCTGTGTTGGGCCCCTGCTCCCAACAAGGACTCTGGACATTGTCCCAAGGCACATGTAGCTGTATCAGACCCAGTACCTGACACTATTCCTACTTCCACTCCTTCCATGTCTGATGGCATTGATACTACTATACTGTCCCCTGTGGTTGATGACAATGACAATGACACTACTTTTCACCTTTATGATGTGTCTACTGAGTTGGAAGTACCATCATATCAGGTATTTGTTAGCTTGACTGATCCCATGGTCATGACAACCAATTCAGCATGATTCAACTCCATTCTTGACTCTGGTTGTACTACTCACATAATTTGTGACAAGCACTGGCTCTGGACCTATGATGAGGGTCTGGCAGTTTCTGTGGGGACTGCAAATTGTGGTATTCTTGCCACTCTAGCTTGGGGGGGGGGGGGGGGGTTTGGTTTTGAGCTGTTGTCAATGGAAGGACTGTGACCTTTGTTTTGTCAGACTGTCTGCATGCTCCAGACACTCCGATAAACCTCTTGTCAGTGGATTCCATGACAGAGCATGACTTGAAACTGCATTTTATGAAGGAGGCAACTTCCATATATTTTCCTACTTCTTCTCAGCTTCAGAATGGAAGTCTGGAAGCCACTGTACTGAATCACCTGTCCTTCATATGGTGTGAACTCATCTCACCACCTGTTTATACTCTGGTTGCCTCACCTGTGGTTGCTCATCCACCCCTGCATTTCCCAAAGGTGCCTGTCAATCCTGACTTGTGGCATTGTCAGTTGGGTCATCCTGCTCAGGACATGACAAGAGCCGTGTTGAAGAAGGAGTGTGTTTCTGGGGTTGACTTCGTTGGATCTTTCAATGATGATCAATGTATACCTTGCATAATTGGTAAACAGTCTGCTTGTCCATACAATAACCATCAACATTGTGCTGAGAAGGTCTGTGCCCTATTCCACATGGACTCGTGTGGACCTTTCCCAACTCATTTTGCAAATGGGAAGTCATCTTACTTTCACTGTATCTTCTGGATGATTATTAGGACTTCAAGTCATCCTCAATAGATTCTCAGTGTGCATATGTCTGATTTCAAGGCTTTCCGGCTCAAAATCTAAGACCGCGCGAGGTGGCAAGATGAGTTATTTGTCCCTGCTTCAATAATAGAGTCTTGTCCTTCTGATCTCCCTCTGACTTCAATCAAAGAACCTCCCTCCATTACAGGATACCTGCCAGTTTTATTACCATAATTTTTCACAAACCCGGAAGAACATCGATAAGTCACTTACGCTTTGACCTAGTAATAAGTTCCATAGATCACCCCTCTGGCTTGATCCACGTGGAGTAGAGTACACTAACCTGTGACGAAACCTGCTTCTTTCGATACAAGATATGACACCAGGCTTGCTATGTCTGCAGGACTCCCATTGATTCCGAGTGGAGATCTCTGGCGGAGCTGCCGAATGCCAATGAGTTCATCGACAATGGTCCTATGACTCTGTATTCACAATTTCCAGTAAGTCACCTGTTTTACCCTGCGTGAGCGCTGCGTATTCGCTATCCATATGCTGAACTACATGTGAAATCATGAGATCTCGGAGATCTAGACAGTAGGAACATATGTATACGCAGAGGTGTCTCGATGGGTCCGGGTGCATAGGCGTTGACTGTAATTCCATGCGGACCTAATGCCAACGCTTCCAGGCGTTGGGAGGCTGATTGGATATCTCGTCATCTAGACTGAGAAGGTTTGAAGCTTACCTGCACTCTGAGTCAGGCTCCTAATCGCAAATTTAGTTGCAGAATAAGCTGCCATAATCGGAGTGCCTATGGCTGGTCGAGGAGGCGTATCTAGGTCGCAGACTGTAGCAGATTTACCTTGCTTTCCCATTATCGATGAAGCACCGATTATTCTTCCGCCGTGACCCTGAGCAATCATCTGGGCTCCTGCGTGCTTATAACAGAAAAATGTCCCTTTGACATTAACAGCAAGGAGTTTGTCCCAATCGGCTTCAGTGGCTGAAAGAATACTTTCGTGGGTGGGAGGTCTTCCATACTCAAATCACTCACTTTCCAGGAACGACTTCCCTACCGCAATCCCAGCATTTGCGACCATCTGTGAAGCTGCTGAGTCGTCTAATCTAGGGTCTTTCTGGGGAACCTACCACATCAAGGCTCCCATGGCATTCCACGACGTTTCTGATCAAGTTTTTTACTTCTTCCTCAATAGACACATCTGCCACATAGAATGAGCTCTTTCTTTGCTTAGATTTGATTTCCTCGGCCAGCGCCTCTAGATCAGTAGCTGATATATCATTTACAGCTACATCGAATCCGTCATCCGCCAATCGCAGCGCAATTGCACGTCCGATTCCTCGGCCTGAAATCTGTGTTGCTTCATCTTCTTGGGTCGTGAATGATAGGAATACCTACCAGCTCCTGTCACAAGGGCAACACCTTTAGTGGCCATATGCGTGTGTAGAAAAGAAGTGGAGATCTGTGGTATCTTTCATCCCACTTGGATATTGAAGTCAGCTGCCCTATTGGGCTTCTCAGGACTGGTCAAATGACACCATCTATATATGATCACCGCATGTGTATTGATGACTTCCTACCCAATTACAGCATCTGAAAGTAGACCTCATGAACGAGGAGCTTCGAGCTTTCTGAGTATGAACATCGCTCTTTGAGGCTAGAGAACGCATTCCTTCTGATTTTGCATTGTAGATCCTTCCTTTCCTTACATACGACCTGAGAGTTGACTACTTACCTGCTTTTCAACGGCACGTTATAGATGCCGCAGAATCAAGAGCGTAAATAAAGTGGCAAGCAATGACAAGCCTTAAGAAATATTTCAAGGATCACTTGTAACGGTTATGTAGTCTCGCTTTGTCATCGAGAAATGTCACATTTCCCAAGCCAAACATGTACGCGCCATGAAAACAAGATGTGTCATCTTGTAAAGGGTCGGCTTAAAAATAATTCAAACCCTGAAAAACATTCTGGAGATAATACATAAGGTGATACTTGACAGACATGAGCAGGTAATCCGTATTTCTCAACTCAAGAATAGTGCTCTTCATTGATCGTTGCCTTGATCAAGGCTTCTGCTTGTTTCGATCGTGGCGTGATAGAACACTTGAAAGGCAAAGGCGAACTTGAGGATGTTAAACTCGGCATAACGCTTGAACAAGAAGAGAGCTGACCAAACTATGGCGGAATGATATTCGTGAGACGGTTCAATGATTTCTCCACTCTCACTCCGCGCTTTAGTGATATGAAACGTTGCAAGAATGGAAGCAATTGTAATCCACGCCGAAGAGAAAGCTGTATGGCGTGCAGGGCATATCCTACAACTATCTTAGACCGGGACCGACACACAATGAAAGTTTAAACTCGCCTCCGTCCAAATCCAAAGGCTACATGCATTGGGTCTCTCACATTCGGATTCAGCTTGCCATCTTTGATGAAACGGTCTGGATTAAAGGATAGCGGGTCAGGATAGACCCTCTCGTCGCGTAACATGGCCCTATCGAAAAGCAGAGCTACTGATGAGAAGTACTGAGCAAGTTCTATATGGGACCTACCATACATTGGGTATGATGATAGAGCCCTTGGGGAGCCTGTAACCCATGTATTCGTCATCGATGCTGAGAAGGTGTGGTAAAGCTACTCAAATGTCAGTCAACATAAGAAATTCAAGTCAAAATTTCGTACCAATTGGGGTAATGGCCTTCCATCTCAGTGTCTCCTTCGTAATCGCAGTGATATAGGGCAAGGCATCTTCGTCTGCAAAGGTTGGGAGCTGGTTAGGGCCGATGACTCGGTCGAGTTCCTCCTGGGCCTTCTTGATCACTGCGGGGTTGTCGAGCAAGCCAAGGATGCAAAATGCAATGACCGATACCGTCTGTTGGGACGTATTCCGTGAGACCCAGGCATTGCAATTGTTGCGTGAACTTGAGCTTACAGTATCTGAACCAGCTACGTTACGAGGGTAAACAACATGCTGCGCTACCGAACATGCATATTACATCAGGGCTGAATTGCCTACCTGTATACATCGTTCCAGCTATTGACTTGATGATGTATTCCTGCAGCTCGATATCACGCAGTTCATCCATCTTCTGCAAGCTTCTCGATATAAACGATGGGTTAGTGTCTCCATTTTCCTATTGTTGATTGGCAAAATAGACAATGTCATGGATGACAGAATTCACAATGTTACGCTTAGCTGCCTCATATGGCATATTGATCATATTCAGCGCTTGCTTCCGCCAATGTTTTGCTTTGCGCTTGAAGCCGGCAAAGGGCATCCAATCGGGTACATGTTTAAGAATCGGTATGGAATCGACGAGAAAGGCACCAGGAACTGCAGCTTTGAAGAGTGGGAGAACGCTCTGCGCCGCCATTGCAACCCAAGGATCATTTTTGGGTTTGATCTTTAATCCATACGTCAAGGCCATGATTGTCTCACCTGCCATGCTAAAAGGAATCAGAAGTTTGGTTCATGAAGAAAGACATCGGAAATTACTGCCGAAGGTTATCGAAAAGGTCATCTGGCGAGTCCAGCAGATTACGAAGGAGACCTCGAGCTGCATTCAACTGGTATGGATGGAAGTGCGTGGCAGCATTGTAATTAAATTCTTGTTGCAGTATTCGGCGATGCTGACGCCTTGATGAAAGAATCGGCCGTCAAAAATGCAGGCAAAAACTGTCACTCACCAGTAATCACCTATTTAATAACACCATTGAAGACGTCAGAAATGATCAAGTTGAGAGAGAGTAATTCGAAACAAACCATAAGGTATCCAACCAACTTGAAAATCCCAGCCCATCAATTCACGTAACATAGGCATCCTCGCTCTATAGACAGCATTCAAACAAGATTCGCAGAATATTTCAACGAGAACTAAACTGGAGTTACCTGCTAGAGTATATCGAAGACCTCTTCTCCAACAGATCGATGGCTACCTTCGCATTATCCAGGACAATGATCGATGTGCCCGCAATATTAAGATGGATAATGTCAGAGCCTTGGAGATGAAAGTCAATTTTTACATCTGTAGACATATAATCTGACACTAGCCCAAATCCTGGCACCACTTATGATAAGTCGCCCATTCGAAGCCTTTTGGTATGTCCAGGAGGTTGCCTATGATCGGAAGCTTTTTCGGACCAGGTGGAAGAGGTAGTTCGCCATTCATACGTTGCCTGAGGTAGAGATAGACGGCAGTTATGAACGAAAAGACACCAAGATCCAAAAGAATGTTTGCCATGAGGGACTGGAGAAGAGAACTCGGGTTGGGTCCTTCAACAATTTAATCAAAATCCATGAGAAAAAAAGCCTCGGTAGAACAATACCTCGACCAAAGAACCAATCACATGGTTATACTGCGGTAGACTTACCCAGGATCTTCAGATACAAGAATCCACGAACGCCAGAGAAACATCGAAGTTTCTTGGATTGTTTCATCATACCGAAAGTTTAACTGACGTGATCATTACTATCGTCGGTAATCATGCCACACTTTGAAAATAACCCAACAGACTGAACACAGCTTCTTTGACGTAAACGAAAAGAAAAGGAAATAGAAATCCATGTAAAGCTAAAATCCTTATGAGTAGTGGGAAAAAAACCCATGCTCAAGCGGTAGGCTCCTTCTCGTCCTTCTCGTCTTTCTCGTCGGTGGTATTTGGGCTATTTTCGACAGGATCGGCGAGTGGCCCGCGGCCTTTCCTGGATCCGGCATTGAACAAAACGGCAGAGGTGACGATTGCGAATAAAAGTGTGATCCACGGCAGAATCGCGACCAACCTCACTGTAAAGAAAGAAAGAAAGATGGTCAACACCGGTCCGAGTAACGATAAGAGATAACACTTGGACGAAAGGAGATAGTGACGTACAGTATGAAAGGTGCCTATAAACGCTAGTCATGCCAAATGCATTCTCAGCTTGTTTGACGATGGAGGCAGGAAGTTGTTGTCCTGCAATGAACGCTGTGACCTTGGCACTGCGGTTTGCAAAGAAGTCTGTGAATGGGACTAGAGTCGCAAGGAGCCAGGCGGAGCAAAACGCGAGAAGAAATGACTGCATACGCAACGAGCGTAATGCCAGGCGTTGGCTACAGATTTGCATCGAAATGAAGAGAAAGCAGAGGACAGCGATGAGGGCGCTAATTGTGGTGAGGACGACTCCGGATGCGAAGGCATCTAAGTATGGTTAAAAATTGGCAATCAACGATCAAACTAATATAATGGCTCATGGGAAATTACAGACCATGATCGTCGATATCGACCGTAGTCCCAGCCGGCACCAATTTTTTGAAGTCGCTCTTCGCCTGATTAGACTTGATAAGAGCATTGAGGCCTGTTAAACAAGCATTTGCTGTCAGGTGGAAAGGACAGAATTGACAAGCTCGCAGTATGTGACGCACCTACGCTTCCCGCGATGATGCCCCACGCGCAAGTCATAAGCAACGAGCCCAAGAGGACGCCTCGCAGGGGCACCACGATTGACTGATTAGTGGACATAGCGTTCGTTGAGCGCTTAAGGAAGGGAAAGCGAGCAAGGGAGCTCCTCGAGCACTTTGTAGATCTACAAGTACATATATGAAATCGGGATCGTGTGACAGGGAAGGGTCGATCAGTTATTAGCAATTGATATGGTGTCTTCCCTTGTCAGGGGAAATACAATGCTCCAGAATACTGACCGTTTGCAGAGTGAGGAAAATTGTCTTCTTTTCCAGCCGTTTCAATATTGATTAGCAAATCTCAAATTCTGATATTTGTCCGATATATCACCCATGCTAAATACGAAGTTCGATAAGTTCGGTTGGAGCGGATGGGAGAAAAGAAGCACAAAGCGTGTTATTTACGTAACGAAAGAGCTCGTACATACAGTGCCCGGGGTCAAACTATTTGTGAACCCCATGAACCCCGTGAACCCTATGGACCCATGTCACTGGGTGACATCGAGCAGACGGTAGGATAACAGACCATGTGTGCTCACTAGTTCTATATCGTTGTATGTGGTCGACGTCAAGACTCTAAGAGCGGAGCTAAGGACAATATCGACGATCGTGCCATTGTTTTCGGCATTCCCCACAGGCTCGCAGTATATTGCGAGGCCGGGCTCGTGAGCCGATCCCGATTTGAGACGGGCCGAGACGGGCCTCGTTGTCGGGCTTTTAAAGGCCTAGAGCTCGGCTTCACTGCTTCCAGGCCCGGGACTTTTGTGCTGAATGTCTTGAGCTCATTCATTTGACGTATTATACGCATTCCACACTCTGTAGAATGGTATTAGTGTTAAAAGTCCCGACCCCTTCGCAGACTCGGGAATCAGTAGCTCCGACCAGACAAAATATCACGTGACATTGCTTGCGAGGGCATTGAGGTGCGGCAATCTTTTCAAAAACTTGAAACATACCTCTGGATAATGTATTTACTTGGTGCAAATATTGATTCTTGTTCTAATGTTGATTATCCAGTATATTTGGCATCATTCAAGTGTCACCACCCTCCATGCCCCCCTCAACTTACTTCTCCCAGACCACCCAATCACCTGATCCCACTATCAAAACTGCCATCAGATCCTGCTATCAACCCATCAAGGTCTGCATCAATGACATTCCCTGTCAGTGTGGAAACCCCAAACTTACTCTGCAGAACCCTTGCACCTGTTCCACGCTCACTCAAAACCCCCAGCAGTACCACCAAACCTTGCTTCAGCACTGCCACCCCACTCCTAGTCTTGCAACACACCCTAACTTACTCTGCAGAACCCTCACACTTGTTCTGCACTTGCCCAAGACCTCTAGTGGGTGCCATCAAACCTTGTTCTAGCACTGCTGCCCTGCTCCTGATCTTGGAACACACTCTAGACTCTGGAACTATATTCCATATCCCTATTCCACACCTTGAACCACTCTGAGACCCAAACACCTCCCTAAAAATGCTGTATCATGATAGGACCCATTGTTGCTGAGCACTATTTTTGACATTTCTGATTGGGCAGCATCTAACTAGATTCCACATGACCATGCACAAGTCATGCCACTTATCATATGAGGTCTAGCCCCAAGGTCTGGAACAATGTAGCCTTTGCACAAAATTTTAGCAACCATGAGACTTTTGGATCATAAGTCTCATCACATGGAACCTGGCCTTTGGGTCTAGAATGATAAAGCCTAGACCTTCCTTAGTGATGATCACCAGCAACCTTACCTAGCAACAACAATACCTCTTCTCAAAAAACAGATATATTAAAGGCCATATTACTTCTTACTTATCATTTACTTGTCTTGCTTGTCCCTATTACTTCTTATTGCCAGCTACCCTATCTAGTTGCCAGTGTTTAGGCCTTCTTTTTGGTTTTCTGCATGGCAGCTAGGTGGCATAGGAGCACATCAACCACCATAGTCAGTATGTTAGTCTTGATATTGCCTTTAGCCTATGTACATTTCCTGGCCTTTAGTTCCCTGGCATTATCTGTTTCCTGGCATAATCTGTTTCTCAGCACTTATCTCTACTAAGTGCTACTCTGAATCATGATTTATTTGTCAATCCTAATCCTCAATAAAACTCTAGCTTGATAGCTAAGTCCTCTGACCTCAATCAACCTTCAAACTTAGCATTTTTGCCAATCCCAAGCTTCCAGATCATCTGTTTGACCTCCATCCAACTCTAACACTCCTATTCTTGCCACCTTCAAACTTCCAGATTGTCTGTTTGATCCCCATCCAACTCCAACACTCCATAAGTTCTCTTAGTCATTGTAGTTTTCCAACTAGCAGATTGCTTGCTCTACAGTGAGAGAACCCTCCAAGTCAGCTAACATAAAGAATCCAATGATTTTGAACACACTCCATCTGATCACCAATTCCTCAAACCAAGCATTGTAGGGCAATGTCTTTCTGAGGAACAACAGCTCAATCAGCACCACTTTTCTTACTCCCATGATCTGCCAAATCAAATTCTCAACTCACTACCTCATGTACCGTTGACTGCTGGATTGAATTCTCTGATAAAGGAACTTCACATCACAGCTGAGTTTATTCAAGGCCCTCAAGCAGCTACCTTGGAGTAGAGTAACATGTATCTTGGAGATATCAAAAAATTGCATGCTACTCCATTAGATCTTCCTAATAACATTACCAATAATTGTCACTTTCTGAAAGCACTCAGGACATTTCTTGCTACAACAAATGCATCTGAGACAACTGATGATGATGTTTGAGCTGCACACCAAGCCTGCTATCCAGATGATCCATATCTTTCCTTCTATCAAATTCAGCATCAAATTGAGTGATTCACTGGAGTATCAGCAATCTTGCATGGTATGTGTATTAATTCATATGTGGGGTTCACTGGGCCATTTGATCTTCTTGATGTCTGTCCCAAGTGCTCTGAGTCTTGTTACCATGTTGGAACCACAAATCCACATCATCAATATCTAACTATTCCCATTGGGCCTGTCATTCAAGCTCTTTATTGTTCTGAGACTAGAGTTGAACCTCATGCATTACCTGAAAGAATTCATAGAGAAGATCCTCAAGCATGCTAGAGAGAATAATGGAGAAATCATGGAGGACACTGACACTGCCTGTGGATTAAATTTTCTTAATTCCTGGATGTTGCAACATTTTAAAAAAGGAGATAGTTTCTTGCAATTGTCTATTGATGGAGTACAGCTTTACCAGGATAAGGACTCTGACTGTTGGATCTGGATATGAATTATTCACAATCTTTCTCCACTTCTCAGGTACAAGAAATTATTTGTCATTCCTGATGGATTTTTAGTGGCCCTGGCAAACCAAAACATTCTGATTCAGTTATATATCCTTCAGTGTACCACTTATCAGCTCTTCAAAGAGTGTGCTTACACATCTGGAATGCATCAACCCAATCCTACATTGAAAGATCTATTTCATTTCTCACTCTTGTAACAGCTGATGGACCTGCAATGGCCAACAGGAATGGGATGGTTGGCCATAGTGGAAAATATGGATGCTGACTTTCTTGTGGTATTCCTAGATGGCAACATGAAGGTGATTATCCCCTAATGCAGAAACTCAACAACTACAGTGTCAGGATGTAATCATTCTGATGTTACATTTCAGTTGAGCAAGTATTTCAATCAAATTTCTGCTCAACATCATTCCAACCTTACACTTCTTTTGAAGGTGCAAAACTCAACTCAATATAATTCTCTACATCTTTCAACTGGCATTGTCAAACAATCTATCTTCAGTGGACTTCATTATACATTGGGAATACCAAACATCTTTGTATTGGACCTCATGCATCTTTCAGCCATCAATGATCCTGATCTGCTTCTAGGTTTATGACATGCCACAATCAAGTGTTACTCACATGATTCAAAGGAGACTTGGGATTGGAATGTGCTGAAAGGCAAATCTGGGATGCTTGTGGCAAGACTGTTGTGTTGTCAACACTTTTTTATCATCTTCTTTTGAATGTGCACCAAGAAATCCAGCAGAGAAGATAAACTCTGGTTACAAGGCTTCAGAACACTTGATTTATCTATTTAGTCCAGGACCAGCTCTGTTTCAATTTATTCTTCCTGAACATTATTGGCTCAACTACTGTAAACTTTTTTGTGGCATTCAGCTCCTTTACCAAACAAAGCTATCTCCAGAAGACATTAAAGAAGTATATTGTCTACTTTGTGAGTCTCATCATGAATTTGAAACCTTCTATATCCAGCAATGCAAGGACCAAATTTATTTCTTTTAATAGAGTGTCCACCTTCTCACTCATATTGCTGCAGAAACTCTCTGAATAGGAATACTACCTTGCTATGCTCAATGGACAATGGAGACAGTGATAGGAAATCTTGGAAATGAGATATGCCAAGACTAGAATCCATATATAAATATTGCAGAGTGAGGTATATTGTGGGCACAGATCAACTCTATTGTTGCTATGTTGCCTCATGCACTTCTATCTCAAAACAAATCCAATCATACTCCATCTGGAGCTATAGCTGTTTTTGATGGACCTAGCTATGTTCCTTCACATGCATGTCAGGCAACTCTTGTAGATGTCTCTGAGAAAGAAGCTACAGCAATTATGGAATTATGATCAAAGAATGTTGGCCCAATCAAGATAAATGGCCACATGCTGTATGTTGCTGGGCCTGTCTCCATCTCCCTAATGGTCAGATTGCTCATTCAATGTGGATTGAATCACAACCACATCAAAGTCTTCACAAAACCTGCATCATAAAGCTAGGGCCAAATTATACCAATTCTTTCTCTATGTGAAATTAATCTCAGTTTTGCAATCAAAACAAATCCAATTTTGCTGAGGTACAATTCTATTTTTGCTTGAGATTTGGTAACATTGTCCACACTCTTGCTGTTATTTCAATGTTCTCTCCTCCAGACCAGCAACTTGAAAAGTCATCATCAACAGTTTATGCATGTCATTACTTGGGAACTGAATCACTCAAAGATATTCATGTACAACAGATTGAGTCTGTTGTGGCTATGACTCCAGACTTCAAAGTGAATATTACTGGTAACATCAAAAAAACCTACCAATCAATACTTTCTACTTGAAAAGCTGGGTCTAGATCTTACAGTCTTGCATGGAGAAGAGGAGGATCATGAAGGACCAGAGGATCATGAAGGTGGTACATTCACGGGTTGATAGCTAGATTAATGATACAAAAGGAATTGAGAGCAAACACATCATGAAAGTGAATATACTAAGCCATAGGAAACTTGCTTAAACTGCTTCTGCCTTCATCTGAGTCCCATCACCATTGTAATCTACAAGAGTACCTAATCTTCTGTTTGAACATCCATTTTAGATACTCACTATTATTGACAAGATTTGAGATGTTTTTGAGCAAGTGTACATATGTAGATGATGCAACCTTGTGGCATGGTGGTGACTCTGCTATAGATGGGTTGTTGACTGAGATTCTGTAATCTGGAGTTTGTCATTCCAAAGGGCATTACTAGATACTCAGAGAGGCCATAACAAGTGCAAAAGGCAGTCTTCCATTCATGCCCCAGAGCAATCCAGACAGATCATTGGAAACATATCAAAAGAGAAACACAAAATGGTACCTTGATGAAAAGAGGACTCGTCACCTGAGCAGTGTTGCTGATGACCTTGAGCAGACCACCAGACCAGAACCACCAGGCAATACTGTCATTGTAATCTACAAGAGTACAATTACCATCATCAATTTGCTTTGAGTTGTACAAGATCTTCTAGAGATATACTTTCAATGAGACAAGTCAGATAAAGTGAAGCACACTTTAGATGGGTCCATGCAGCAGTATACAAGTTGCTGCCCATCAGAAAAGTACTTGATGTGGTAAATCTTCCCAAGAGGATCTTCTCCAACAGAGCTTGGTGTTGAGCTTGCACTAGTAATGGACACAGGATCTATGCTTGAACCCATGCTTGTGATACATAAAATCTTGGTGAAATAAAGACTGTAGAAGGGTGGAAATACCAGAGTCAAGAGAACACAGCCAATTTATTGAGTAATTGCTTGTATGCCAGATTTCTGCTGAACAGAAGTGTTTCATGATTGAGAGTCTTGGCCTGTTCCATGGACAGTGACATAATATATGAAGACAAAAACAGAGCACCAGATGGAGTGTCAAGTAATCAATTATTGTTTGTCATTGCAGAATGGCAACATCACAGTTGTCACATGTACATCTCATCACTCTGTTTCATACCATTATCATCATCTTCCTTGTACAACCAGTTTATTCTTGCATATATAGAAATCCAGCAGCTTAATGTCACCTTCAGAGTCTCCTATTGACTATGCCAATCCATGACTCCCAACTGAACATAGACTCACACCTTTGGACTCACCTAAATCCTGCTATTCCTCAAATTTAAGATGCCAGCACCAGCAATTACATCAGGTGTGCCAATGTTTCTATACATCCATGGTTCCGATTTCAATATCTGGATATAGTTAAACCACATACAAGAATCCTTTAGTATTCCAAACTACATGCCACCTCATCATGTCGACAATTCCTTCATAGAATATCTCTGGAGAGAAAATATGGCTCTCTATACAGAGATTGAATGCCTCAAAGCAAAACTAGAAGTCTCAAAGTTAGTTTGAGGACTTCATTACATGGTTATTCACTTTTGTTTTAGTTCCAAATTCGAGCAATTATTGGAGCAAATGCACTCAGCTACAACATTGACAAACTCTCTTACATTTAAAAAAACTTCTGCAACCATTAAAACAAGACAACTCCCGCAACGTGAAGTTTTGTGATGAAGATGATTGGCAGTTACACATCAGAGTTCACGCATGTGAGACTGATGGTTTAGCTACCAAGAAACGACATCAAGGACGGCCTTCTAATGATGACAACAACAAAAAACATCCCTATCTTGAAGACAAATCTGGTATACCGGTGGACCGAGGTCAAATCACAAAGTTTGATGATAAGACACGGCGACTCTTTAACTCTCTTCAAACCCAGGGCCTTGACAGGGATAAGTGGCGTAATCTCGACAACAAAGCAATTGACTATATTCAAGTTGATCAAGTTGAGATGGAGTCAGAATTTATTGAGTTTCGGTCAAAAGAACTAACGCAACACCAGAAGCACCCGCAGCACACTATCATTATCTATGTGGTATCAAAAATCATATAGAAACTGTCGTGGAGTTATCAACCGTCAAGTTACAATCCAACAATCCATTTGCTAGGCCAAAATGTCGATAAACATCCCAAAGCACTAGCAAAAAGAAAGTAACAGACTCCCTCGACAACACAAGCCAATAGTGCAACGGCGAGGTCATCACATCCACATGTTGCAAGCAGAGCACAAGGAACAAGGGCGGCAAAAATTAGATAACCAATAATAGAGGCGGTGCCTCCATAATAGTGGTTAAACTATTAAGAACAGATACTACACTTGATCTAAGCCAAAAGGCCAGAGTGGTAAAGAGTGAAAGTTGAACCTTGGAGAATTTATATCCTCATTGACTTGGCGCACGGACCAGGCTAGAGATTAGATCAAATTTTTTGCAGAATGTATGCTGTGTCCTACGGCTCAGCGCTCAGCACTCGAGGTGAATCTGTTGGTGATCGTAGCAAGGTCATCTCTTCGAAGATGTGAACAGACTTGTTCTTCAATTTATTATCAAGTATGTTGATGATCTAGTACAGAGTTATAATGGTCTCGTTCATATCGGAGGAATAGATTCACCTGTCGTCCTTGGTGAGTCATTTTGGTAGCCCATTGTGGCTTTTCTTTTCTGATAGATATCACAAGATACCGGATCATCCGACCTTTGAATTATCTCAGACACCTGTACAACCTGTCCCGAAGCATTACAACGATATCCTCAAGCAGCATTAAATTCCGTCGGCCTCGACGTTGCGCTTCTCTATGGTAATTCACAAACGGGAACCCATGCTACTGGGTTAATTGGAATGACACTGTGAACTCGTGGGACTGACCCTCAAATTCGCTGATACCTTCCCTTGTGACGAGTTACATCTTTCAAATCGGAGGGAAAATCAAGTCAATGTTAACGATGTGGAAGACTGCGTCGCCAACCTCGTCGCGACGGAATTTCTTGCTGAGGGTCGTTTCCTCTATTGTCGGAGTCTCGGTGATCCATTCCTGAAAAAAAGATACATTTTCGCGATGTTGTTTTTTTAGGGCTGACCAAGTCTGAGAATGCCTTTCAGTGTTGTTGTGTCCTTCTATCATGGAAACCCTAATTATACCCATCAGTCGACCCTTCCAAATTGGGTTTCCTGTCCAATGTACCATCACCGTCGTCCTGTTTGTCCTGGCTCTATTGATCTGAGCTCATCGGTCTCTTCTTTCAGCTGTGTCAAAGCAGGCTCCGATCGGTGTACGAGCATCAATCCCGACCTTCGAAGGGAAATCCGACTTTGCGTATTGGAGACAATCCATGGGAAATGCTGGCAAGCATCACTGTAGATCATCTTCGGCGCTGCCTTGACATTGTGATTCTGGTGGTCGTCAATTTATTCAATCGTATGTGCATTCGAATCTGCTTCTTACAACGGTGGACGGTACCACCTGATGGATATCTGTTTTCCTCGTCAACTTCCAGGATGCGCCTGTTTACCAAGGAAAACACAAGAGAAATACACTTGTAGAACATTTTCAATGTATAGTTAGGATTCATATCCTATAACTATATCATACGATGTAAAGTATTTTATGTTATCGCAACAGGACGGCTTTAGAAGTACCTTCTCAGAAAAGACCATCTTGCATACAGTACCCATGATTGCGAAAAGGCAGGCTCAAAATGTGTTAGAGAATCGAATCTTCGGCGGGTCGACGGCAAAAACCCAATTTGCCGCTACACCATTAGTGTGACACTTGACAAGAAATCTCTGTACTTGAGGAACGTTGAAGCATTGTCTCACACACAAAAGGAACGTATCAGCTTTACAAGTTAAAACGGAATGTTGGGGCGATGTGAACTTATTCTGGGAGTACGGAGCTTTTGCCTGAATCACCCCAATCACGTGGTCGTTAGTGTCATCTTGTGGAATCGCAGCCGCCTGGCTTCAACTTGCCTTGAACGACGACTCACTCCGCTGACGTTGAAAGGGTTCCTCATGCTTTTTCCCATATATTTCAACTGACACAAACGAAGCTGCTGCACAATGTCGACTATATTAGGTTCTGGAGCGGGATCTCGACTTCCAACTCCAGTACTGGTCTTATCGGGTGTCTCAACTCTCGTAGCAGTCGTGGTTTCTGCAACATCAATATATCTGCATCTGAAAAATTACAGGAAATCAATATTACAGCGGTGTGTGTGGTGTGTATTTCAGCATCATGAAGCGTATTGACCCGCTCTACGTTTCTCAATTACAGAATGGTTATTCGAATCATGGTCATGGTCCCAATATACGCCGTTTCATCGCTAATTGCCTTGTTTTCATTGGAGGCCGCGTTTGTAATTGATGCTGTTCGCGACCTTTATGAAGTAAGCGCCTTCATTCCGGCACATGAAATACTGAACATCTATTACCATGTTCAGGCTTTCGTTATATACTGCTTTTTCGTCCTGCTTCTATCTTATTTAGGTGGCGAGCGATCTCTTCTTATTCTCCTTCATGGCCGCTCTCCGAAAACACCAGTTTTCCCTGCTAATCTGTTCAGTCGGGAAATCGATGTTAGTGACCCGCACACCTTTCTTTTCCTCAAACGTGGAATTTTGCGTATGTCTCAAAGTCGCGTAACTCAGTCTGGTTTGGAAACTAATAAGTCTGCTTTAAGAGTACGTGCAAGTCAAGCCAGTTTTGGCCCTGGTCACATTCATTTTGAAAGCTTTTGGAAAATTCAACGAGGGAGATTTTCGGGCAAATTCTGGATACCTTTACGTCAGCATCATTTACAACGCGAGTATTTGCCTGAGTCTCTATTGCTTAGCAGTCTTCTGGTTATGCGTCAATGACGACCTGAAGCCTTTCCGGTTTGTTATCCACTTAGTGTTGATTCACCTTCTTATAGATCTCATATAGGCCAGTTCCTAAGTTTCTTTGTGTCAAGGGCATTCTATTCTTTTCATTCTGGCAGTCTATTGGAATCTCTGTCCTTGTTGCAGCGAGAGTCATCAAGAAGCTTGGACCATACACTGACGCTGAACATATCTCCCTCGGCCTTACTGATACACTTATCTGTCTAGAGATGCCTATATTTGCTTTCGCGCATATGTACGCCTTTGCACACACGGATTACATCGACCGCAGACTTTCGTATGCCGCTCGTATGCCGATGTATTATGCCTTCCGTGATGCATTCGGGCTCCTTGATGTAATTGAAGATTCTAAAATAACGCTACGCGGAGAAGGAATGGACTATCGTGAATTTGAACCCGCTGAAGGTGTTATGCATCAAGGCGTTGGACGTGAAAGGCGAATTCGCGCTGGGCTTCGATACACTAAAGGCGGCCAGAGAAAATACTGGCTTCCCCAGCATAGCGAGACTCAAGCACCTGGCCATTTCCGACAGGGTGTCAATCGAGCTATATCAAGGATCGCCGGTCGTAATCAGGTTGAAGATGATGTCCGCGCCCCCCTTTTCGAAGCCGAAGCCGAAGGTGTTCTTCATCTGGCTCCTGACCTTCAAAGTTCTGATGAGGATCCGGATATATGGGATCGTGTCATAAATCCCGCTGAAGACGGCTATGAATTGCCCTTTGGCGATTTAAACGAAGGTGATGAGGAGCTCTTTGCCCAGAGCAAGAAATTTTTGTTTGGTGATTACAACTACCCTGTCATTGATGTCAGTTCCGAGAATGCACGGATCAACATGTGGGATGAGGAGGAGAGGGTACTGAGGGATGAGCGAGGCGCTTGGTTCTCACCAATCCGTGGAGCTAAGGGCTTAGCTGCACTCCAGGGGAGAGACAGGCCCGTATGGCATGGATATGGCGCGGTAGGCTCGATGGACCCTGGTGTAAGGAGGGGTTATCACGACACTGGTAATGGCCTTGATCAGCCCACATTGGTGGCTGCGAATTGGACTAAAATACGAGGTGGGGACCCTCAATCGAGGTCATCTACGCCTCGTTCGCAGTCCCCTTACCATCACAGTCATCCAGTGTCTCATGCAGGGCCATCGTCTTTACAGTCGTCGGTTGGAAGCCACAACACTTCGAGGATGCGCTCCCCGCCAATGAATCCTTCCTCACGCATTACCTCCCGTATAGGACCTTCCAGTCCGCCAATGTTACCACCAGATGCGGTGGATCTGATTGTTGAAGACCATGACGCGTCTCAAGACAAGCACACGCGAGAGCGGAGAAAAGGCGAACCTGCAGTCCGAGGGTCAGGGATGCGGAAAGTTTACAAACGAGGTTTCGTTTCAAACACGGGAGACAGTCAGAGGGCAGACGGGGAGATCGAACCCCGAGAACCACATGGCGAAGACCGGGTAGAAGCAGGGGAGGATCTACTCGATGGAGTTGGGGCGGAGCAAATCAATGATTCAGGCAGAGATTCTGATGGTAGCCAAGCTCCAGAGGGTCTCATCGTACGAGCTGCCACACCTCCTATCCATGCCCGTGTACTGATCCATGAGTATGACGATGATAATCCTTGGGCTTAATGTTGATAGTGTCGTCATCCTTCTATCATTGTAATGTAATTATCTGTTGACTCGGTGCAATTCCTTGATGTGTCTAAAAATCTAGATATCGACAAAGGGTAGCTTCATCACAACGTGTAGAAGTTACGTGCGACTATTACAGTTTCTTTTGCTTGAAATTAATCAACTGAGTTAGCTTTAGTGTTGATCCTTATCAGAGCTTCGCCAGAACTGCATCTGCACCAGACACGGTAACACCTGGAGCTGGTTCGACCTAACAATGACAGGAATTTAGTGCATCTAGCAGATGATTATCCACTATGGAGATTTACCTCTATGTAGGTGATTTCTAGATCATTGATGATGATGGCGTAACGAGCGGTACGAGTAATTCCGGGAGTCTGAATTGCCAAGTCCGAGCCCAGGGATTTGGACCATTCAGCACCGGTGTCAGACAAGGCTAAGATCTGTAAGTTTGGCGTGAACTTTCTATGCGCTACTGATGGCTAATCAACGTGTTTAAATTTCTGACCTTATCTTGCAATCCTTCGACTCTAGCCCATCCGCTCATGACGAACGCGTCGTTCGCCGCAAGAACAGCAATTGTATCGACGCCTTTTGCCTTGAACTCGTCGTACTTCTCGAGGTAGCGTGGCAGGTGTTTAGCATGGCAGGTGGGCTACACAGCAAACGATAGGAAGTAACAACGATCAAATACGTATGAACTTGATTAAAACATTTCTCAAACGTACCGTGAAAGCACCCGGAACGGAAAATAAGACGACTTTCTTGCCTTTCCATTCTTCTGTCGAGAGCTTGATTGCTGGTGAGATCATAATTGGTATGGTTCACGCTACCAATCTCACTGATTACTTACGAATGCCGCAAGCAAGCTTGAGATGCAGACGTAAATAAGTATTTGCACTTCAAAGACGTGATATAACGTACTTTGTCATCAAGTTCAGAAGTGTGAGGGATATAGCTGAATGTCCCCTGGGGAAGCTTGTCTCCGATTTTGACCGATGGCATGTTAACTTTGCGCAAGACTGATTATGGTAGTGGGAGATATTAAAATGATCAAACCCCAATGACGGGAGTGTCAACGGCCTGAGAATGATAAACGAAGATGACATACCATCTCGGTCCTCGCTGCACGTGATTTAGTGATGAAACCAATGGAGTAAGGCAGGGATCCGCCTTATAACCACAAGTAGCTGAAGAAGCCAATTCTTGTCGAGAGGCCCTTTAAAGAGTCTTCGCGGCGTTTAGAAAAGCGTCTAGTTGAAAGTACTCCTTAGACTACCTGTGAAAAATAATTTCAATTGACCTCATCGCAGTGTCGAAACTTTACGGGAAAATGAAAACTAGGGTTAGTTATCACTTTTATTCTGATTTTGCCGAGCTTGTAGTTGGATCCCCATGGTCAAGGTTCGTGTCATACTTCGAGTTGAGTAACGCAAGAGAAAGCCTGTTCCACTCGTCTTGTTCACCGTTGTTGCCAGTCATCTCGAGCTCTTTATCTCTTTTCAAGAAATATCAACAAGTGCTATCAATGTCTAGCTTAGGCCCCGGGCGTCGTCTTCAAGGTCACCCGGCCAAACATGAGAAATCAACCTAACCATAGCAACCTCCGTCGTGGCCAAAAAAACTCATTCGCCCAAACTCGGGTATAACGCCGAAGGCCCACTATGAATATCATGGACCCATATGAACTCCCTCGTCTGTGTTAGCTCCCATCCGACATACAAGGATCTTGTTCCACGTTAAAGAATCATCCGCATCAATGGGCTCTGCGGATGATTTGGACACCATCACGTCTACTGGAGCACAAACCCCGTATTTGTCTACATCTCTTCTTTTCGTATCGTGGATCATCACGATCACGACCCCCCCATAAACAGGCCTCTCCATCATTTGTCCAATTTTCTAACCTATGCCTCGTGTAGCACCCCTTTGGGGTCACGAGCTGCTGATGTATGAAAACGCTTATATACATCTTACACGAGCGATTGATTCTCCCGTAACTACTCATCAGGGCACCGCTCTGGGTATCAAACTATGTGCGCACAGCGCTGGAGATTATCTATTATTGACTGAAGTTTTATATCCAGGTCTTGTCCACGAAGCTCTGTGTAAGTTGACTGGGAGCTTCAGATTATGTGGAAGGCTTTTCTGAGAATGATGCACTGACATATTCCCTCGTTTAGGATTTCAACGCGTTTGGGCTCAGTTCGTGTTGTCGTGACTTCGAATGCGGAGCAGTACCGTATGGTAGATATTAGTGGTGCTCCCAGTGGTTCAGCTATTCGTGAACGGCTATTATCAAAGGTTCGATTTCCAGTCTACATATTTAGAAGTAATTCAATCGCTGGGGATAGCTTTGCATACCCGACGAAAATCAGACGGGTTTTTCAATATTCCCAACAGAAATCGGCTCGTATGGCATCGGTGGTGCTCTCTCAGACTCGCGGCTATTCGAATTATGTCGAGACTATGGTGATCCCTCTGCTTCCCTGAAGTTTTTCGTATCTCCCTACCCAGATCGGCCTGCATCTCAGAGTGGAGGCTACGTACCAGTATGATCTCTAATCATTTCAACAAAATTGCAGCTGATGTCTGTTCTTAGCCACACTATTATCCAGGCAGAGGCTATTGATGCCGCACTATGGTCACTCTTGATGATTACCTTATACATATGGACAGATACGAACCAAAGCATAAGCCCTAAAGTTACCAGTCCCCGGATATGTACGATAGGAAGGTGAATATATAAAGGTTCTTTGAGCATGTCCAGGTTTCATCTCGTTTGTCATAACACGCATCCGGATTATATGTCACAGTCAACAGTCAACAGCAGGCCCCCGATTTCCCTTTGACAGCACCCTGACCTGAAATACCCATTAGGCTTCCTCGTGACTTCCGCTTTCTTGAGGGCCTGGACAACACCTCGAAGCGCTGCAAAGCCCATTGTTCCGAGCTACATAGTTTAGTGGCTCTCCTCAAAGCCCGTGAGGCGTGAGGTGCAAGCGCACCGGAAAAGTTAATGCTAACGGAGCTGTGGATCATCGGGGTAGGCCCGACAATCAGGCGAGTGAAACGCGACTTCTCAAGGCTGTGCAAGGACCCTTTTTAGCAAGAGAGGGGTGCACGACTGCCGGATTATGGATCTACAGATCGCGTGCACACTTGCATACCCGCTGGACTGTGACATGAGCTGAGGAGCTAGCATCTGATCATTTCGATGTTTAAATTTATATGTTGCAATCCATCTAGACATTAATTATGGAACCTAGGGACTTTGGGAACTTGGATCTGCTCGAGACACTTTTCTGTAACTGAGGCAGCATCGACTAGGGCTAGCTGCGTAGCTCGACCATGGCTAGAATGCGCGGAAACGGCGACAGCTGATATCAATCACACCTGCGTTGTGGCTTGACGATTAATATTAATTCTTTATGCCAGCTTTCAGCTCGGGGTTACACAAGTTTCCATGAGGAGAATTTATCCCGCGTTTCAGGTACTCCGTCCTACCGCCAATCGCCACCACCTGCTTATGCATTTCGCCGGTCTTTGGGAGGGCACCACCGAGTGCTACCCTTCTAGATCTACACCCAGAAGATTCACTCAGCAGCGATATTGGATGTACGGTAATATAACGTTGTTTACAGTCCTTCTTCCGGAAGTTGCAAGGTATTTTAGTATGGGACTCGTTGTATTGGAATTTGGTACTCAACTCGAACACAATCCGACTCAAAGCAGACTAATTGGGCAACGCTTATTTCAAGTAATCGTGGAGCCTGTTGAGGTCACCCCCAGCGGACCTTGACGAGCGCAACAGTCAAGATGGGTGGGACGGAAAGTTACCGGCAAATAATATAATTACGAGGGCTACTCCGTAAAATCGTACTCATGACATACTGCGGCGATTTTATAGGCGAGGTCCCATATATCTATCGCTAGAATAAAGGCGAACAGGACAACGCCAGTGAGCAATCGCGTATCAAGTCGGCGAGGGTGCTTACTAGTGCAGCAATGTCAGGTGATATTTAGTCTTGTCGGAGCCACTGATTCTCGGTCGGCGAAGGGGTCGGCATCGGAATTTTCATACTAATACCATTTTACAGAGATAGAAAAGTGTGAAGTACTGTAATATGACTGTTATAGACAGATTGATGAGCTAGAAACATTCAGCACAAAAGCCCCGGGCCCAAAGACTTTTACAAGACCTGGAAGCGGTGAAGTCGAGCTCTAGGTCGTTGGAAGCCCGACAACAGGCCCCGGCTCGGTCCGCCCGAGCCGAGCCTTGCAGATCACTAGTTGAAAATAAAAGTGTTCAAGGACTCTGACAGCTCAAAAATACGAGAGTACGTAGGCAACCTCTTTGATGCTCTTTGATGTCACGTATCATTTAGTTTGTCTAAAAAGATAAGATTGCTAAGTACGGAATTGCTGCCGAATCCAGTGATGCTGTTGTTCTCCATTTCACTTACAACCGCATGCAAAAGGCACGGACACCCTAGATCTGCATCTTGCGTCAATATTACTTATAGCAGGGCTTTTGAATATAATTCATTTATTGGCACAGGTACACTTGTATCTTGAATGCAATCAATATGTTCAGAGGCAAGACCCAAACTGATGAGCCTCGGCGCGCTCTTATCTTTCGGTGATCCAACCCCTCACGATTGTCACCAGTCGGCCATTAGCTGTGTTAGCCGATAAAAAATAGGCAAGGCATTACTCTGAACTGTTGAACAGCCCAGAGTAATTGTGACATCATCTTCAAAACTGATGTTGCATGATCGATATGGTTTTCGTCAATTGTATCCTTTAGTTTACATTTTCACCGAGTCGTCCAGAAGGACTTTTCATCTCACTGATTGAACAACAACATAGTCTACTTCTCTCAATTATGCTTTGAAAGTGATTTTCATGTCAATAATTCATTGATTTTCAAGAAATATATCTAATGGTGCTCATTTTTGAATGTAGGTTTTTCCTGATGTTGTCATTTCACAACGCATACAGTAGATGCATATAACAGTGTAACGATGTATTTGAGTGCTCAAGTGGGAAACGACGACATAGATAAGTTGTCAGAGAATGTCCTGATCTATCTTGTTTCTGTCACAGGACATTGAAGCTCAATGTTAATATTCAATGCGGACTCCTATAGCTACAAGTCCTTGATTTGTCGGATCCTTTTGTGAAGACAACGTCATTTGTACCACACTTAGTCCAACGGACTACCTGACGAGCAAATCCTCCAGCCATCCGAACAGCTGACCACAGAAATCCTCCAGTGAGGGAAGGGCTCACCCGCGATACTTTGCCCCATATGATGCACGGTAGAAGGGCTAGGGTTCTCTTGAGATCAGGTATGTGAAATTTTCGATGTCCCTCGGCAAAAGTATTGAGAATTCTGTCACAGAGTAGTATTAGAGACTGTGGGGTTGGAGAATGGCGATGGAAGTCATATAATTCCTCGAGAATAATCACTCGACATATTATCATGGATCCATCGACAAGGTGGCGGAAGAATACACAAGTTCTAGGAACGGCGAAGGGGTCGCGTGCTCGAAAGGTATGTAAATTTCAAATAATGCAAATCTCATGATCCCTACCAGGCCGACTGGTTTCACAGACATGGCGGTGGTTCGCCCAATTATACCTTTGACAGATCTTCAAACAATAAGAGACGAGTTTGCACCCGGAGCAACGTCGAAAACTTGCAGATCGATCCCCCAGTTCACACTGAGGATTATCTTACTGAGCCAGCCATCACTTGGTATTACTGGCATCCATACCGAAGCAACCGCATCCATACCGGAGCATAGCCACATGGTGATGTATATTTCTGACCATGTTGAAGTCTGCTTCGGCAGAGGAGTGAAAACGAACGGCAACCGCCAGCGACGACCACTGGGCTCTGAGCCCCTCGTCTCGTATACCCTGAAAAGTGATGGTCAAGATTGCTTCTCGTCTTAAGCGTCGTAAGACTGGTCTATAGATTGAATGCCTCCTGAAATCACCCAAAATCGGGCCGAGGTATCAAATACGTGATTTGACTTGTACTTCGTGAAAGCTGTTCAGATGGGTAGGATATTGCAACGCAAGGCATAAATGATCCACGAAGCCCCTTCGGTGACTTCAGCCGAGTACACCGGTAGAAAACCCAAAGAATGAACGATGCCGTTCTTGGGTGCGTCTCTTGGTCCTACAAATCGAGTAGATCGGTAGGTAGATGGTTGGAGGTACCAAAGAGCATCGCAGATATGGGATGTTTTCCTTTGAAAGTGATTTATACAAATTCGGGCTCCGGGCGCATATTGCCGTACGGGTATCGAGAATGCAGGGAAGACAATCCGACCAAGATGTGCCACCATGTACACTCTTCTGGATCATCTTGAAGAGGCTTTCAGCAAGCGGAGGTCTGATTCCTCGACATTAGGAATAAGGGAAGTGCAAAGAGCTGCGAGCGCTTGACATACATTGATATTGATGACACGCGATGAAACTTTTTCATAGCCTTGACCCTGAGCGATTCGCGAGCCGAATCCACATTATGACAACTCAATCTAATAATCATAATCCTTTTGTCGAAATAATGATGAGGTTATGAGTTTCAAGAAGAAAGGAAGCAATAAGGCCTTCAATAAATAGGAGAATCCCCCGTGAAGGAAAACTCCAAAGCGACGATCATCTGGGGGAAAAGTATGATAGAGAAAGTTCACCCAGTTCCATAAGTTGTTCCAGTGGGTTAGGATGGTATCTTCGAGAACGCCGTAGCTGGCGCTTTCCGCCATTATGTGAATACCTATAAGTGAATGTACGACGGTCTCAACGCTCTGAGAGGGAATTGACGGTGGAATGGGCCGTTAAATTTGCCTAATGTGCAAGTCAAAGATGGAGGGACCAGGCCCAATGTTCGATTATTTATAGACCTAAGAAGGGTTCGATATAGTTATTTGGTTGTCTCAGCGCATCGTTCAATGGGGCCTCATGATGGTATCTTGAACAAAAATAATCACTGGGGCAAAGCTCACCTCAAGTTTCCGACATAGTGCTGGCCAAGAAAGTCGTTGTGGATCCGAACGGTCGGGGTGCAGTGCAAGTGCAGGCCGGTCTACAGAGCCATTTGAAGCTTGCATTCAGAATGCCATCGGAAACGCGATCTGAAAGATATTGTCAGCTTGGTTTGACCGTGGACTGTGGAGGTAGGAGTGGTAGGATAGTAGACTCACATAGGTATCCCATAACAAGGAGACTGTGGCTCAATTAGTTGCGACATATCGGCAAAGCCATTGGGATCATGACATGCGGCCGGAGCGTATATTTCTCAATATTTTTTGTCTTTCTGCAAACCAACAGTAATACGCAACCTCCCCATGCATACCCATCTCAATTGGTTCAAAATCGACATGAAATTTGTAAGAACCAAAGTGCGTCGAGAAGACCGTAGATAGACATGCGAAGGCAGTGAATTAAGGGCTCTTGGGATCGGAGTATAGTAAGGATAGATCATGAGACAGGTCAGTCATCATCCATGTCCACAGGGGAGGCCACTTGGAATGAAGACTCTGAGAATAATGCACTCTGAGTCCTTGCAGTCTTGGATCCTCTGGAAATAAGTACATGAAGAAAGTCTCAATTATGCGATACCAAAATGGGCCGTGTCTTCCCATTAATGACTGTCTTGTGTACAAATCGGGAACGCGCGTATGATGCGCCCGTGAGGGGCGTACCTCCAAAACGAAACACAGAAGATTTTCTAGACAGAATTCAACGCGTCTTTTAATAAAACGTCGCACGTGAGGCAAACGACAATATTAATGGTGAAGAAAATGAAATTCAGACTGAGGAGAGAATTCGAGTCGTAAATGCTACTCAATGCCTCGAGATGCATGGTATGTGCTTTGTTTCGGACCGTAGTGGATAGCTAGCTCAGACTTCGGATGTCACCGGAGATGAGCTAAAGAGGAGGGACCGCGATAGTTAATGATCCTCATCAGTATACGTCGACAAGATTTTTACAGGAGCAGTTGTCAGGGAGTGCAAGGCGGCACAGTCCGTGTTGAGGCGGTTGGTGTCCCAGAGCCTGTTGAGGGAAGTACAAATTTAGCAATGATAGATTTGACACGGTCGCGGGTGGTTTGGAGAATTTGAATTACATAATTATCCATGTCAATAACTAATCCTTTTTCTACAACCCGACCATGTCATCAACTTTCTACCAACGCTTGCCCACCTCCGACGAGTCGGTGGACCCACCTACGCGCGAGCACGAACTAGAAGATGCGCGCCCTCGTCCGCCAACGTTTCCAGTCGATCCGCGCTTTGAACGACCAACCCCCTCGCCATGGGCCCGTGCAGCGCTCTTGATCTTCACTGCGTTTCTTTTTTGGCTAGCCTTCCGTGTTGGAAGGTCTCATGCGGGCTGGGCTGGGATTATTGAGTGATCTAATTTCCGAGGGGTTGAATTCTCTGTATATAGTAAGTTTCTACTTTCTTGTTCGAGCAAACTTGACCGACTTCACAGTCTGATGACAGCCAAAGACATTTTATCTCTTACTTATACCATGGAACGTGTACCATATAATATAAACCTGAAAGAGATCCGATACACTTCGTGTGATTTTTTGACTTCCACGTTTCATTCCCCAGTTTACCCCAGTTTACGACGGGCGTTTACCTTCTTAAACATGCTTTCTTCAATGTGAGTTTGTGCCCTCTACTTGCCGTGTATTAGGGTTCCATATTGCTATTTCGTTGGATCTTCCGTTTTGTCTCTTTTAGCTTTTCAATTGAGCCTGACCCTACTGACCTATCCGCATTTGTATTCAGTCATTGACTACTACAGAACTTGGGCAACGTTCTGTGTATGTCCATGAGCCTACAAACTTGCGCATAAGTTTTCGATGATGCCTGAGTGAGTCTTTGTTCGCACTAGCTGTCATCCAGGTTGACCGTCTCTCTTCTTTGAGCTTGTGTCTATCGCTCACTTAGCTGTAGCTAGCAGTTTGAAGTAAAAATTATCCCCACTGGCAGAAGCTGTTCGAGCTACAGCGACGATCGACTCGGATCGATTAGTCAAGTTGCGAGGTGGGAGATTTCGAAGTATCAAGCGCAATGGTATGTTCAACTCAGTTTCAACTCTGAATATATCTCAGAGCTGTCTTAAAGAAGGCGCGGACTGTTTGATTTCTCTAGACGAGCAGAATTCTGCCTCTGGGCTGTGACATTCATGGTGGACCACTCTGCTTATCCCCCACGCCTGACCATCAGACACCGCTACATATCTCCGTTCAACGAAGGCGCATGCGCATATGTTCCCGATGTAGAACCCCTGTGCTAACTCTGAAACCGCCGGGTTCGCACCTCCCTTGAAGATCCTTTCAGCCGGAGAAAGATTAAAGCTGAAAAAAGCAGCGCAGGCGCGTGAGATGAAGAGGGAGGTCTACCAGTGCAGAATTTTGTAGTGGATTCGGTCTGGCCATGTTCTGTAATTCTGATCGTTCGTCTCACATATCACGCGCGCCTGTAGGTCTATGTAGGTGCTCCTTGATGCGTACTTCTTTTGAAATTCAGTACTCAGTAAGTATATAGAAATGCTGCAAATTTTTGCATGCAGACCTCCGTTGCTGAGGTCAAGCTGGATTTGAAGTGCCTACTACGAATTGGAATTATTCGAAAAATCAATCACGATCTTCGAGATGATCTCAATGGTACGCTCTTCTCCATCTTTTGATCATTCACTGAAGAGTTTTTTAGATATGTACATATATCTGCCTGACTGCGATATCAATCATAATGGGCCTGATTGCTCGCCAAGATTCCATAATTGTGCTGAGCTTAGAACAGTGTTAGCAGTGAATAATGAGGATCTTAAGGACCGTATCTGCAAAGCCACCGCGTGAACTGTAAGAAACCTCTCCATCGGCCAACCAGATAGACTGAGACGAATGAAAAACCCCATTATGGACATGCGAGCAGAAAGACTTGTTGGAGGAGATATTTGGTACGCCTCAAGCTGAGATGCAGGAGAGTTTCGTGATCTACCGGTTGACCGTTGGACGCGTCGTTGTGGTTCAGATTAAACAAGTGAGGATGGGGAAGATCTTAGAGATAACGAAGGGGAGTACGAAGGTAAGTAGAAGCAGTCGAAAACGAGGAAGAGGTACAGCAAGAGAATGAACACAATAGGAAGAGAACCACTGACATCTCCTTAGGATACGAGCAAGTTTCAGAAGATATGATTGTGATGACCAGTGATGGCAAGGGGTGAGAGCAAGAAGATCTGCTATCTCCTTTCGACTTCGATGTATACAACTCATTCCGGGACAAATCCAGATCAAGTAGCAGGAGATGCTCCAAGAAGGACACGTAAGTAACAAGTCTCGAGAGCAGTTTAATTAGTAGGTGACATTGGGTGACGGTATAAAAGGGTGTGTACTGAATACTTGGTTTTGTTATGATTGAATGAGCGATTGATTCTGTGTTTCAGCTGGCCCTCATCAAGTTCTTGCCGAATCCATTTAGCAGAGGCGACTCGGCGAAGATTGTAGCCAGTCTGTTAATCTAATCCCCTGTCACGAAGTCGGTTCTCCGGACAGGTACTTCTACGAGGACAGAATTCGTCAACCGCCCCCCCCCCCCCCTTCCGTGTACGCGTACGCGGAGAATGAGCCGGTTGGCGCTTCCTGCTGGTGAAGTCGGTCCAAAACTCTCTGATAGTTGGAATGTTCGACTACTGGACTACTGGAAGTGACCTGACTTACACAGCAAATTGCCAAATCTGCAATGTGTGTAGTCGAGATTCAGTTCCCCTAATATGAGAGTTTGATGCTCTCTTTCAAGTAAACTTTTTGCTTATTCCATATTGTTCAGCAACTCTTCCTTCTTTTCCCGTTTCATCCACTATAATATATACTCTAGTCTCACAAATGCATAACACTATGTTCACATCGGCTCTCCTTATCCTTCTTTCTTCCCCGAAGTTCTTGTCTGCTCTCAATATTATTTTGCCTCCGCATATAACCGGTGCAGCGACCATCCTCATCTTCACTGTGTGCTTTTTACACGGCATTGGATACCGCGTTCAACCAAAATTGACCATTCTACAACTTGGTGACTCATTGCAGAATCTCGTCGAAGAATTCATGGAGATCAAAGACAGTTGCGAGCCGGAATCTGGAAAAATCGGAAAATCGCTCAGGGAGTCAGTTGTATCCCTACTACCATCACTTGCATTATTAAAAGTCTGTATTTACAGTTTTAAGAGGTTGGTTACTAGATTTTTGCAAGGAGACTGTAGCCATGCCTTCGCTCTGGAAAGAAATTCTCTTTATCTGTAGTGAACACAGCGTCCGTGTCTTTTGGTTTATGTTGGAGATTGACAAGCTGCACACGGAGAGTTTTCTGTGGTCCCCCGCACAATCTGAACAGGGGCACAAAGGGCAAAGGTACGAGCAGAGAAACGACGGTATTGGGCTTGACAATCTGTTGGTTGGCGCTACAGACTGATTTGAGCGACATTAATAAACGATCATTTAGTTTTTTGTATAGCATTGGAGAACACGATCAAAGTAGCACTTGTAGATGACGCATTTATTGACGTGTTGTTTTTTTTGATGGAATGTTCTTACATAATGCTGTGCAGTAACTTTGCGGTTGCCCCTCGCATCATTATTCTTCAAGGTATACTTTTCTATATGTGTCTCAACACAGAGAAGTGGATACTGTCCTGTGTATCTCAGAATCGGCGGACTTTTTTCCCCATTAACGCGCTCAACGCACAGTGTCGTGGTACACGACACATCAGGGGACTATATATACGAGAGCCATGAGATGCCCCACCGAATGAGTGAGCTTTGCCGTTTCAGGTTGCACTTCCCTGTTACAGGCCATCATGTTGTTGCATAGTGAATCATAGGTGTTTTGTGGCTATAAGTGCCGCCCACTTTGCGGGAGACAGGAGATCGAGAAAGACAGTCGTGCACCTAACCAAGAGTGAGTGAAGTAAAGGGAAGGGTTTCGCGAGGGTAAAGACTGGTGCTGATATTGGGAAGAGATAAATTTGTAAAGCAAGGTAAGGTTATCTGGCAGTCTCGCGGCGCTGACCAGAAGTATGACGGTGCATTGGTCCGCCTGAGGGTGCTGGGGAGGCTCGAGGAGCTGGAGTCGTTTCATGGAGAGGCATCGAAGCAAGATAGACGCAAGGCCATCGACTCAACTTTGCGCCAGAGGTGCAAGTGTTATTTGAACTGGTAAGACACGTCAGAAGTCAACTGTCCAGCAGCCGAGATGCTAATTGAGAGGGCGCTCCATATATATGAAAGTTGGGAGCAGCTTGTTATGCCTTTTGACCACCCGTAGTCTGCCCGCTTTGCACCGTTACGCCTTTCTGCCTGATATGGGAGAAGCTGGGCCACTGGCCCGTGTGTGCCCCTGTCCAGGAAATATTGACTCGTGTAGGTTATACAGTGTTTCCATCGTTCCCTGGCTGTCACTGCTGATGACAACGGCAGAGAGCCATCGACTTGTTACTAAGTGCAGATCGAGCACCATGTCTACTACCTCCGCTTCTTAGACCGTATGGTGTGACTTTGGGCCCAGGTGGTAGCCCTAGCATTTCCTCGCGACCGCGGCTGAACAGCATTGCCAATGCGCCAATGTCGTCTTCGAAGTCTGGGCCGTTGCAAGACTGAGACGAGCGGAAGATATCCTTAGCAAGAGCTAGCGTGGCATCCTCAGTGGTTACTTCAATGTGAATTGAGAAGGATGGGGCATAGTTGGCCCTGCGCTGGACCGGGTCGCGGTCTCGATTTGGGAGAGGTTGACGCCAGTGACATGAAAGAGCTGGTGGAGTGGGGAACGATGCCTGACGACATAGTGCCTGGCAGCTCTGCAAGCTGGGGAGAAGAGCGGGTGGGAGCTAGGTGGGGAGGGAAGATACACCCCCGCTCGAAAGAGCGCCTTGTGGAAAAGCAGATCCGCTGGAGGGAGGTTGGTGTGGATGCTGTGGTGTCCAGGGCGCCTCCGGTCAGTTCTTTCGGCCCAACTCTAGCAGTGGATGAACTTATTAGGATAGCAGGGGGGGTCATGGACGCCAGTGAGTTGGCAGACTACCCACTGCAAGCCGGCTGAAGCAGTAGAAGAAGGGGTAGAAGAAGAGGCAAGGAGAGGCGCTTCAGATAGATGTTATGACAGTAACACAATTGCAAGATCAGATCATCGCAGATGCGGATGATGAACGTCGAACACGGTTCTCGAGCCTCGCACAGAACCAGCGCCTTTTCGCATGCGTTCATCGTCGTCCGGGTCATCCTTTTTCATTTTCTTCTACCTCTCCTGCTTGTTCCACCTTTTCAGCACGTAGTCCCTTCTTCCTCCCTGGTGGCAAGGCTTGTTGATACGGCGAGCCAGTAGGGCGGTTGCATCGAAGCCCCTTACTCCAGGTGTCAAGCTGTGTCTAGCTCCTATTTTGGCGTCGGCTATGGGTTTTCCGATCACGTCAAGGTTCCTGCAGCTTCTTGTCCCTGGCGTCGTGGGCTGGCTTTAGTCATTTCGTTGTTTTCGGTATCGGAGGGATACTTTATGAGGTACGTCCACGTCTACAGTTTTTGACGTTTTTATTCGGCTTACAGTTTTCAACCTTTTCATACAATATATCATATTTTTATTGTTATATACTGCTTTTTCGGACTTTTATGTTTCCCTCTGGTTTTGTTATTTCGAGACCGGCGTATCAATGTGGGAGAAGCTCGGCCACCGGCCCGTGCGTGCCCCAAGAAATATTGACCCGCGTGGTTGATGTTTTCATCGTTCGCTGGCTGTCACTGCCAATGACAGCGGCAGAGAGCCGTCTACCTGTTAGTAAGTGCAGATCGAGCACCATGTCTAGCACCTCCGCTTCTTAGACCGTATGCTATGACTTTGGGCCCAGGTGGTAGCCTAGCGACATTTCTTCGCGACCGTGGCTGGACAGCATTGCCGATGCGCCAATGCCGTCTTCAAAGTCTGGGACGTTGCAAGACTGGGACGAGCGGAAGATATCCTTAGCAAGAGCTAGCATGGCATCCTCAGTGGTTACCTCAATGTGAATTGAGAAGGATGGAGCACAGTTGGCCCTCCGCTGGACCAGGCCACGGTCTCGATTTTTGGGAGGTTGACTCCAGTGACATGAAAAATCTGGTGGAGTGGGGAACGATGCCTGGCGACATAGTGCCTGGCAGCTCTGCAAGCTGGGGAGTAGAGCGGGTGGGAGCTAGGTGGGCCGCTCGAAAGAGCACCTTGTGAAAAAGCAGATCCGCTGGAGGGAGGTTGGTGTGGATGCTGTGGTGTCCAGGGCGCCTCCGGTCAGTTTTTTTGGCCCACTTCTGGGAGTGGATGAACTTATCAGTGCCAGCAACCGATCCATGTCTCAGAGGGGGGAAAGTCATGGATGCCGGTGAGTTGGCAGACTGCACACTGCAAGCTTATTGACGATTTCATTTGCCCAACTTAGCATCCTATCAAGTCATTGATCGCAGGTCCTGCATGTTGGCGGGAGTAATTCCTGCGCACATATCTATTCCAACAATGCTACCATGAGTATTTGATTCTGTTGGTCCTAGTAATATGGCGGATGAACATCTTCTCTCGGAAAGATAAAGCCTCCACACAGGATCATGGTACCCGAGATTACCACCCTACCTGCCAGTCCATCCTTTGATCATACGCTGGAAGCACACATTGCTGTGATAGACTAAAGTATTTCACATACTTGATTGAACATGTACATAATCACATTCGGATTTTGTGCAATCCTTCGTTCTTTGCACTACTGTCATTACAGAATTCAAAGATGTGGTACATTGAGATGTTGGGAGCATTGCCGGACAGGTCTTTCGATAACGAGGCAACGGAGTTGGAGGGGAGGGTGTTCGCAGCGTGTTGGGTCGTTTGGCTAGGAAAGGTTACAGCTGAGGGAGCAGAAGAAGAATGGGCAAGGAGAGGAAGTAGCTAAAGGCATCGGTGAGACGGCGCTTCAGCTAGTGGGAGAGGATGTCGTGACAGGGACACGATTGCAAGATCAGGCCATCGCAAATGCGGGTGATCAACGCAGTTCTCAGGAATCTTTTCTTGAATATCTCCACGTGCGATGCAGTGCCATCGATTCTGTGCCTACCACTAACACTTCGCAGAAGGCCATTGAATGAGAACCGCCGTCCATATGCGGTATTTGGATGTGGGTTATTGGAAGAAGTTTGATGTCAGATGAGTACTACTGGTGCAATTCCCACCTCTCGGAACTTAGCTTGGACATGGAAACCAAACGTATGAGAGTTGCAAGAAGTTTGATCAAGATTTGTGTAACCCAAGCAAACTTGAACAAATCGCCTTCCATACCCTTTTACCTAAGTACGAGAGAGTGGCCTCCGCCCCCATCGGCGACAAATTCGGGCGAAAAGAATGACGTGACAAACTTGACAAGGCTATCGAAAATGAACCCGGTGGCAGGAGGTCTTTATAGCACTTAGATCAAGCTGTGGCTGGCCCTCATGCACATGCTTATCCACAACTCATTCACTTGGCATTATGCGAGGATACTGATCAGATTTACCTGATTGTTTCTTTCAAGTCTCGGACACGACAGATACTATTCTTTCTTTCCCTTGCGTTATTAACTTGATTTCTGCATCCCTATACCGTCTTTGTGTTTATCCATCGATAGCAATAATAATAACCGAGCATAGGCCTGGCGGAAAAGTCTGCCTGAAGTGGTCAATACTACTGCGATTCCTACGTTCTTATGCATAAATTTGTAATAGTGCCTTCTCATCTCTTGGTAGGGACCACGCAAATCCTGATTCAGGTACAATTTTGGGCGAGAAACTAGAGAGCATTGTCCCAGTATAAAGGCTAACGTACTGGTGTAAATCAATGAACGAATCTCTTCCTTCTACTTTACCCATCTACCCCGCTTTGTAATACTGATCTCACAAACATGCACATATTTGTCTTATTCCTCCTCATCCTTGTTTCCTCTCCAGATGTCTTTCCCGCTTTAAATGCCCTCCTGTCTCTACATATGTCCGGCAAGGCAACTATCCCCATCTTCTCTATGTATTTCTTGTGTCAAATTAGACATTTTATCGATCAAATCGATGTTCTGTGCCTTGGCAGTTCCGCTATCAAAGCATTCGTCGAAGTCAATAACCCATGTCAGGTAAATCATGCTGCCACGGCACCGGTTTCTCAGGCAAACCACTCGACAAGCCGAATCATCCAAAACTTATAAAGAGCAGATTTGTATATCAAAGAAGGGGCTGAATCGACAAGTATGCTCACCACCTTTCTCCACACCATTCTTTCCTCCCCGAATCTGTGGCCCGCTCTTGATGCTGTGCTCAAATCTCCAATGGTGGCCGCCATCGTGATCACAGTGATCTTTACTATATATCTCCTTCGCCTATTTGGTTTCCATCTTCGACCAAAGTCGGCTGTATTCCACCTCAAAAATTCTCTACAGGACATTGTAAGAGAATTCTCGGAGATTGAGGATACTCTGGAATCTAACAGGATCAGGATGCGTCTTCGGAAGTGAGTTGTCTATATACACTCCCATTCAAGTTACTTACACTGATAGTAGTTTAAATGATCGCCTACTCAGGTTTTGTGAAGATACTCTTGTTGTACCTTCAATTTGGAGGGAATTCCGATTGTTGTGCTCAGGACATAGCATCTGTGTTTTCCTCTTCAGAGTGGAAATCAATAAATTGTATGCGGAGATACAGGTAATGTATCAGCTCTACTACATGTTGTGCAACATCTGAATAGAAACACAGTTAGCTAAAATACGAGCAGAAAGACGTCGCATGGGATTCGATAGCCAGCCAGAAAGTGCCGCGGGATATATGTGATCATTGCAGGATAGGTGTCATTGTCGCTTCAGGCATAACCGGACGCGAGCTGTACTCGTCCGTAAATATCTTTTTGACTAATTATTCCACGTAGCGCATTGGTCTCAGCACACATGCGCTGATGACCTGCGCTATTTGTGTCTATATATATGTAGATGTCATATTTTGTTGTCGCGTTGTTCATGTGACTGTGATCGCGTCAACCTGTGCCGAGCGCGACCCTGCAGGCACAATCCGACCTTTACTTCCGGATAAAGCTTTCAAGGCTTGAAGAACATTTGCAGTAGGACATGAGATGGACCGACCAAGATATTAATCTGACTTGTACTCCTTTGCGAGTCACTAAGCTGCCGTGCGCATTCATTAATTCTACATGGAGCCCTCTGCGATCTCAAAGAGGAAAATTGGAGAAGAACACGCCTGGCAGGGTGAGCGGGCGACGGTGACGGCGATGGTGGCGGCCCGTTTGGCAATGTTCTTGAACTGACTCGAATACGGTTGCCCTCCAGGGTCAGGTCAACTTTTGGTTGAGGAGCTGTCAAAGCTCATCGCGACGAGTTGATGGGGTCCCTAGGTTCAGTAACAAGTCACAGATAGCAGTTAATATATATCATTTAATCGTGCATTTCCAAGCTGGGAACATGAGTATTCTATCAATGAGAAAAATGTAACAGATAATTGTGATTGTGGGTATTCTGGCCATGGGAGGGTCATGGATCCTCTGGATTCGTGACAATCTCTCAAACACTCTTTGTGGCTACGTTCTCCAGATGCTGACCCTTGAGGACATTCTGATCATGTCCTGTCCGCGAATTTTGTTCAGCTGCAGCGTCCAATCTCTTGGTTTCCCGACGGTCGATTCTCAGATGTATTCTAACATTCACCGAGATTCTTGACCGACCTTCTGTCATTTCACATTCTTTGATTAAGTCCAGAGAAAAAAACTTGCTTCATGTTTTTCTGCCTGTTCATCTCACTGCAACATGTTGGGATCCGCTACGAGCAATGGATTCGAACTTGGCGTGTCGCTCGAATCATCTTTCAGAGAAACTAGCTTTCACTTTTAACTCCCTCGAAAACACTTGATATTGGTTGGTATGTCTGAGAGTTCCCACTCAGCCGGGACTCGGGCGGGTAACAAACGATTATGAGAAATTCACCGCTGTGGTCTACAAAATTCCGATTCTCCAAAGGGAGGATCCGTGAGGGAGGAAATTGTTTCAAGGAAGCAATATTGGTTGTGAGCCATACTTCAAGCTTCAAGCCTTTGAAGACAAGTTTTAAGATCGGTTTCCGGTGGTTTGCCATCAAATTCTGGCCGATACTTCAGCTGTGCCTTTCTAGATAAACTGTGCCCGTAGCGCATGAATGATGTTGTTTGAGGTATATATGTAAGTACCAGGCACTGAGAAGGAGACCAAAACTAAAAGTTACTGCGCATGCAAACATTGTTCCCATCTTGTTCCATGGCACTCAATCGTCCGATGAATCAAAAAAAGTCGCCAAAGGAAATCGTTGGCGAGCACCTAGGATCAAATTCACACGGATCGCATTGCTACTTGGCTTGAGGTCAGAATCGACAACCACACAAACAGCAGGATATAGGTGCCTTCAAGAATGCGAACCATTCAAGGTCACTTCTTCAAGTTCTTGTTAACTTCGTCTTGACCATGTGCTAGAGTACGCAGCAACGCCAAATATGATGTTATTTTTTCTCTCAGGTGCTGCGCAGATCATGTCCTGCCGGAAGAGGAGGAGGAGTTGCATAAAAAGACACATCCTTTCATTTTATAGTTACAATAAACTCATATTTGTTCCAACGCGGATGAATTTCAAAAGTTTACATAATAGAAACATACCACTCAAGGTGAGTGACTGTCAGAGCCCAGGCAATTTTGATCAATATAACTTCTACATATTACATAGCGGTACTCGTCACACTATGGCGATATCGAAAGTAACAGGGTACCAAAGCCCCCAGTCACCTCTTAGAATGGATGATCCGCCTGTCTTTGAACACTTCTCCCGGTCAAAAGTTGACCTGACCCTGGAGGGCAACCGTACTCGAAACTTCCTCCTCGAGACCAGCACGCTAGAAAACTCGTCAGAAGTATATCTGTCTGCCCGATCACGATAATGACGTCGACAGGAACCCGATCGCGACGAACGAAACAAATCTCCATTTATTCTTCCTGACTTGCATTTCGATCTCTACGATCACCATCGTTCCGACGGTATGTTTGTTTTTTCGGACTTTTATTACATCATCTGCTGGTTCTGATCAACTTATCGGTTTAGCAACAGATGTCCTCGCTCAATCCCTGCCATACCCGGACGCATCTGCGTCTACGGCGACTAACGCAACTCTAACGACAAACCTGGGTATATCGACGATCACCACATCAAAAACAAGCTCCATAACTCCCCTACTGACCAAGACAGGTGTCGATGCACCCCGATTTCGGCTCCAGGCAGATTAGCCCTAGGTGCAGGAATAGGAACGGATGTGGTTCTCCTTCCAGGAATCGACGAAAACAAGTTCATTTTTGTTCCGCTCTTACCGAAAGTCGCATATCAACCAGATCAAAACAAGCATGGGGATGCTCATAAAGACAGCCATTTCCCAACTTTCCCTAGCAGACCTAAAGCCGAAGCTGTGAACCTAGATCCACGTCCACCACTGAGCTATGTCCCCATCGCATCCACGGCCAGCGATCCAAACAAGCGACTTAAACCCGACCCCGTATTTCTCCGCCAAGGATTAGTCGAGCTTGTGGCTGAGGAGGATTAACGTGGTGGGAAAGAGAAGAATAACGAGGGTAGCGGAAGTACGAGTGTGGTTGGCGCACATCACGTTCATGAACCGTTCCCCGTGACCGAATCGAAGGATTCATGCATGAGTGAGCCGATGGACAAGTACCTTCGTGATGCGTCGGCGTCCAAATCGCAGCACGAGCTCGATGTTTTGTCTGATATCGAATACGACGCGCTGGTCGCGGAAACGTTGCAACGCTCGGAATTCGAAGCAGCTGCACCGCGTCTTGGTATTGATGTAGGCGGGAGCGGGAGTCTCTTAGGTTCACCCACCTTTGGGTATTATGGGATCCCACTCGCATACGAAGCAAGGCTACGGAGAATTGTGAAAGAGGGATTCGATTTCCCCGAGCTAGGATCTGGGTTAGAGTTGGGAATCGGCGAGAGTTGGAATGGGAGTGGGAGTGGGGTGCATCATGCCAGCGCTCATGTTCATACGTATGAATGTCCGAAATGCCGGGGTCTCCTCCTGCCCGGTGAGTACGAGATCGAATGCAAGGGGTTGAGGAGATTCTAAAAAATGAAGAAGAATCGAGTGTGGGTCTAGAGAGTGACTTTTCTCATGAGTTGATCTCGCAAGCCAGTGTGAGGAAGATGCGCCAGGCGGTAGACCTTGGGAGGGGAAAGTGAATAAGAGGAAGGGTAAAGCGAAGGATCTGTTGAGTGATGCTCAGTCTCCTATGGTCGGAAGTCTTGGAGACATTTACCAAGCTACGATGATAAGACTGCTGATAAATCTGTGTTGTACGAACGTTGCACTCGGCTTATGGGATGAGTCGAGTTCTCGTTCTCTCACTTAATTAATTCATCCATCTCACGCCTCATCATGATAGTATTGAGACTTCATCGCAAACCCACGGCTCTCTGATGCCGAGCGGGAGACGCACGAAAGACTGGATCAGCTCAGCTACTAGAAAATTAATCTGAGTTGATGCCAAAGAGATGTTGCGGATGAATTGATTAACTTGCAGCAAAATGAATTCGAAAACACGAAAGCTTAACGGTAAGTCAAAGATGGTATGTAACAACATAGACGTGGTATGGACTAGCCTATAAAGATATGCCCGGTGTCTCGATGGCCGATGTCTTCCACTCTGCAACTTATCCACGCTATTTTGTATGTTATACCGCAAGCTTTCTGACTCCTGAGTTGTCTACAAGTTATGTTATGATATGGTTCTGGCTGATGGTCGCACTACATCCTGCCAGCTGGAAGTCTGTCCGAAACTCGGAGGAATGTGGCACATCTACAAACTGGTCGGTAAGAAGGGGAAGATTAGGATGAGAATGGCTTGAATAGGAAAGGATATCTGGAGAGAAATCACGCAAGGATTGAAAAGAAGTTGAGCGTTGATCCTAAATCGGAGATGATTTGCTGGAGATCAGTGCTGATAACAGGAGTCTTGACTCAAGGACGTGGGATTCATCTATCGCTTCAATAAAAACTAACCCTGCAATCCGACTCCGATTCGGACAACATCCTTGACGTTACATATGGATGTGATTAGCTAGTATAATCGAGCCTTTACCTCGGCATTAGTACTAGATCACATAGAGGTTGTGTAGGATTGTGATGGGCAGTGGAGGATAATAGATGATCTTGATCTAGATCATCTACCCATCGTATGGATATTATCGAACCCTACAAATTAAATGGACATCATTGTTCTCTCTCTACAGACTACAAATCCCGACGCGTGTCTAGAACTGACACCGAAAAGAAGTATACTTAAGTATTGTACAAAGTATCAATATTATTTATCTATACTATACTAAGGTCTAAAAACAGATTTCGTGAGCATGGTGGTTAGCAAATCTGTTGACATACAATGCCTCAAGTGTGTCAAGACTGTATGAGAAACGGAATCGAGATCGAGAAAGCGCTCGCCAATGAATAAATTTGAACCGCCGGCAAGCTACGCTACTGAGCTGACTATTACATCACTCCTACTTATTGTGGAATGTCGTAGGTGTTATTCTGCTTTCATACTGGTGTTGTGATCCATACATCGCCTGTTAGCTTTTATGTCGGCGTGTCTCATGCCAAATACTGGGAGCAAGTGAGCACCTCGCATAAATGAATTAAAATGCAAAATAGACACCTCCCGTTCCCCCTGTCTGGCACCACTTCTTCCACATGCCAGTGTCGGGATCCGGAATCCTCCCCACAGTCTTAAACTACTCTACTAGAGCACACGGGTAGGTTGTGCTCTCATGCTCGAAGGAGAAGAAAAGGGACACATGTACAACTGCTAGATCCCAGGCTTCGTGTCATCCTGAATAACAAAGGCATAGTCGTGTCGCGGTCCCCTACCATGAACCCCTATCTCGATTCAAAGCAGCATAGATCCAACGTTCATTTACCTAATCGTGTTTCTAGTCATTTGAAAAATGGAGTCTAGCTCTAGTGCTTCATCCCTGAATCGAAGTGAGTAGAATGGCCTAGGATTGGGTATGTACTATCAGAGCTAATTTGACATCTAGAGTCGGCAGGTAATATAAGCCTAAAGTGTCTAGCCTATTACCGCCTTTCTGATGGGGATTCCAACATACTCGGGTCTTATCTTGTGGAGATAAGTATATGTAGTTTCCGAGCTCCGTTTCATCAGACACAAGGGCACTTTGGCATGTTAGTACTTGGTTAGTACTTGGTTAGTACTTGGTTAGTACGCCACATCACACGCATCGACAAAATGCTGGATCAAATCAGACAGATTGGGATTCTTTCATGTTGCCTTTCATATACTCTTTGTATGGATTTTTTCACCTTAGTACTTCAATTTCATCACGACTACGTTCCGAGCGACCGCTCGTGCGCGTGACCTCTAGCAAGTCGGCCATTATCTAATTCATATCGGCATTTCATTCCGGGAATTATCATGTCCGGATTGTCAGCGGTTAGCGAGCCGTACGCGTCTTTATAAAAGCTAGGTCCCCATGAGGAATGTCTGCCCACATCAATATGCCCCACAACGTTGGTAAGACGAGTTCAACACCTTCACTCAATGTAAAGGGGGAACAACCCACCAGCCTCCATCAGGTGTCACACGACAATCATGACACTAATGCTGTCGTCGTTGATTGGGATGGCCCGGATGATTCTGCGAATCCTAAAAAGTAGGGTATACTTTATGAGCAAGCGAAATTTTTCGTTATTCATCTTTGTACTAGCTGGGTGTTCCGTCGAAAATGGGCGGCCACAATCGTCGTCTCTTCTTTTACGTTTATAACACCTGTATCCTCGTCAATGGTTGCGCCCGCGACTTTACAAATCGCGGGTGAATTTGGTGTCACGAATACTGCTATCATTGCTATGATGACTTCAGTTTTTGTATTAGGTTTTGGTAAGCCTTCACGGCTCTCAGACACCCACTTCGAATCTGACTCGCACTAGCTGTTGGGCCTCTCGTAAGCAGGTTTGACATTTCTTGCGACCCTATCCGCTGACAATATTTTAGTTTTTGGGGCCGCTGAGTGAGATATTTGGACGGTCACGTGTGCTCCAATTGGCAAATCTTTGGTTCTTCGGTGCGCGAACCACTCTTGCCATTCCCACGAGAACTGACGCTTTATTCAGTTTGGAACTTGGGATGTGGTTTTGCGCAGAACAAAGGCGAACTTATCGCCTTTAGACTGCTCGCAGGTCTAGGTGGAAGTGCTCCTCTGGCCGTATGTAATGATCAGCAAACAACATAGTCCTGGAATCTCAATATCTGTTGTCTTCAGGTTGGTGGTGGTGTCCTTGGCGATGTCTGGCATCCTGAAGAGCGTGGAAAGGCGATCGCTATCTACTCCCTAGCTCCATTGCTTGGCCCTGTCATTGGGCCAGTTTGTGGTGCATGGTAAGTTGTTGCTCAGGACATGGGGAATATCAACTCAGACTGGCGATAGGATTGCTGAACGGTCGACCTGGCGGTGGGTGGTACGTCGTCTTAGCCTATGTTGAAGAGCCTCGAGATTCATTTAGATTGTGATACGTAGTTTTGGTCAACGAGCATTATTGATGCCGTCATCCAATTCTTCGGCATATTTTATCTTCAAGAAAGTGATCAGTTTAACCCCTCCCTTGCTCATATCCGTTCTGATCAACGTTTTATTTCAGCATTTGCACCATTATTGCTTGAGCGCAAAGCTGCAGCCATTCGGAAGACAATGGATGCTGAAAAGGCACAGAATCCTAACGTGTATACCGTGTTTGAAGCGGCAGGACAACGGAGGTAAATGACCCTCGTCTAGCTGAGAAATTTGTCCTAACTGTGTCTTACCTCAGTTGGACTGCAATCTTCCGCAAAGCCCTCACTCGCCCCTTCCTCATCTTCTTTAGAGAAAAAATTGCTCAACTTCTCGGTGTATATATGGCCTTCATATACGGATTATTCTACAGTACGTTCTCCCCTTCGCGAGCCCAAGTCTGAGCTCACGATATGACATCAGTCTTCCTTACCGCCATGCCGGCGATTTATGAAGGACAATACCATGAAAAGACGAGTATCGCGGGGCTACATTACATAGCCTTCGGCGTAGGCCTGACACTCGCCTCCCAAGTCAACGCACGCTACATGGATCGGATATATATATACTTCAAAAATAAGAATAACGGTGTCAGAGAACCTGAATTCCGCCTTCGTTAGTCCCATTACACATAGACAAAAGGATGTGAACTGATCTGACCCGTTGTAGCATCTATGGTCCCTGGTACCATCATCCTTCCTATTGGCATGTTCATTACTGGTTGGGCCGCTCAAAACAAAGTTCACTGGATCGTCACGGATATTGGAATCGCGTTGGTCGGAGGGGGCATGATTCTTCTATTCCAATCAATCCAGACGTATGTCGTCGATACCTTCACGTTACATGCAGCATCAGGTGAGTGCACGTCTTCATAACTATTCCTTTGTAGTATTCATCCATACATCTTTTCCCGCAGCTCTAGCGGCCGTCTCTTGCCTACGTTCTTTTGCAGGCTTCGGCTTTCCGCTGTTCGCTCCGGCTATGTACAATTCGCTTGGATATGGAAAGGGAAACACAATACTTGCATGTGTGGCTATTGTGCTTGGATGCCCTGCGTTCGTTTTCATACCGCCGCCCACCGTTTCGAAGCTGATTCCATAATTCAATATATACAGACCGTGGTTATTCTGGAAATATGGGAAGAAAATCCGCATGAAGAGCAATTATGCGCATAAAAGCCACTAGAGAACAATCAGAACTGCTGTTTATGAAATTTCCTACATGCTTTACGCCACGTCTGAATGCCACACATTCATTCTATAATCACGCTAAGTTATGGGTGATACCCTCATCATGCTATATATCTATAACGATTAGAATCATGTTTTGTACATTTACTATATACCTCATTATTTGCGAACGGGTGATACATGGACGCAGATTTATAACATGTATTGGCTTCAACGCCTCATGCAACTAGGGTTGCGAGAGCAATCATAGGCACAACATCAGTCTATGTTCTGTAGCGGTAGCTAACGACTTCATTAGTTTGATTCCACTAACACTAAGCGGAACCAAAGACGAGCAGGATAAGGGACCGTAACGGCGCGTTAACGGCAGAGGGTGGGATTAAAACTGCGAGGGCAGTGGTAAAGTGGCTGCGAGGCTGTAACTGGCACAGTTGCAAAGGTGTCTGGCCGAAATACCGGAAAGAGTGTCGCCCATAAGCCGTACTTATGACACACTGTAAGGATAAGGCTCATGGTAATGGCCCCTGAAAGAACACCGGTCCGGTGTGCTTGGCATCAGTCATTCCGTCCAAAAGTGCAGCTCTCTTACCCGAGCATACATATGCAAATCTTCTACTGCGCAATGTCCCTGAAGGTAGCACGATGAATCTTTCAATTACTACCGTATATGGCAAATCTCTTCTAAGTTTTCCGCAATACTTATTTGATAACATGTCAAGTCCGAACAAACTACTGCACAGAAGGGGCTACAGAACGTTATGGATGTCTATTTTTTCCGTAGAAACAGTAATCGCCCTCAGTCATCAGCTCGAGCCTTCTTTGTCGTTGTGAACGCCGTCTGGTAGTGTCTGCATTCTGATCTACACAAAATCATAAACATCCGCGCGAGTCACGACATCTCGAATCAAAAAAGCCACGAACCATGCGAGTTTGGCCAAAATCAAACGCCTGCGCTTGTATACCGTAAAGAGTGGCGTATTCACCCTTGAGGGCAAGCAGATCTTGATGAGAACCTGATTCTACGATCTCTCCGTTCTTCATGCATCTGTTTCGGGAGCTAAGTCGATAGGTGATGAGCAGATAGCATTGAGTACAAACGAACACAATGAGATCAGCGTGTTTGGTAAGATGCCCAAAGCGATGAGTCACGAAGATCATGGTCTTTCCATTCTGCTCGGCCCTCAAGTTGTTGAACAGTTCGAGCTCTCCGCGTGGGTCCAGCGCTGAACTTGGTTCGTCTACTGCTACAAATCTGACGTTTGGATTTTGTAGACGCATGAAAGTTCGTGACCTATACAAAATCCAACGCAAGTCCCGGAAGAAGGAATGACAAAGATGCTTACGCCACCAAGCGTTGTTTTTCTCCGCCTGCCAACAATTCAGAGGAAGAAGGTGGGGTCTAAGATGTTACACACCAGATACATCTGAATGCAACTCGAATCCGTCAAGGACGTCTTGTAGAGCCTGATGCCGAGGAAGTTCAATACCAAATGACTTCACAGTGTCAACTGGATCGAGAACGGTAGCGAGACCTTGACTCAGGCGTGCAACCACGTCATTAGCACCGCCCTTCTCCATAGCTGTATTGATCATTTGTTCATCTGTGGCACATGCAACGTACCCCAGGCCCACGTTTTCGGCCAGAGATAGTGGCCAAATTAGATGGTCTTGACTAAGTATTGAGGTAATATCGCGAAGGTTTGCCATTTTGTAAGTCTGGATGGGAATGTCATCAAGGAGGATTTCTCCTGAGGTTACATCGTATGTGCGTGTCAAGAGCTTGATCAACGTTGACTTTCCACTCCCGTTGGCACCAACGACGACGACAAGTTGCCCCGCTTTGATCTTTACCGATATATTCTTCAATGCGCCGTTGTTAGATTGTGAGCCGGGATAGGTAAACGAGACGTTCCTGATATTCGCGAGCTGAGGAACCTGGCGCATGTCCAAGAGGAAATGAAAACATACCGAAGCTCGAAAGAAATACCTTTAGTGTCACAAGGAGGTTGGTAGTTGACTGTGCCGTCAAGCAACCGAAGGGACTCTACATGATAGAGGTTTTTTATTTCTTCCAGAAAGTACAGAATATCTGTAAGCATCCGAAATGTAGTCTGTATGCTTCCGGTCAAGGTTGACGACTGCTGGTGAAGAATTGCAAGTGCCGACATTGAGTGAGAAGAAGGATCTAGGAGAGCAAAAAATGTGAAGTAGAGCTGTCGAATAGGTCTGATTAAAGTAATATCAATGAAGTGTAAACGTACGACTGGCATCTCCCCAGAGATGGAGCGGAATACTTGAAGCCAGACGGAATTTTCAGATCGGGCCTCAACCATAGGATTTCCGGTGAAAAGAGATCCTAGCCGCTCACGAGATTTCTTGTACTCTGGAAAAAGGCCGGTGAGAATTATGTGCTTCATGTCTCGACAATTATTCATGCCTTTCATTATATGATCAGCAATATTATTGTTGACGATGTCTTCTCGGTAATTACTGTGTCCGCCAAAATCCGCTAGAGCTTTTAGCCTGATATAATCTATGTTTTCCGCGACAAATATCATCGCTAAAGTCATAATGATCAGATAAAATGCGGACGAATGGAGAATCTATCTAGCTCACCTTGCGACCACTGGAATCTTGCAATTATCGCCACAACAGGATAAAACAGACACAGAGTTGTGAATACCGTCCCACCATGATTCTGAAATAAGATAGATGTGACAATGGTGAACAGGCCCAGGATTCCGACAGCCGCCTCGATCACTTGAGAAAAGCAATGCCAGCCCATGAAGGAATGAGGTCTAGAAGTTTTGAGGCCTGGGTCGACGATTTTAATATTCAAGAGACAACGCAACGTACATGAACATACTATTCAAAGTATAAACATCGAAACGCAGTCGCTCTAGTAGCGAATTCTGGTCAGAATATCAAGGCAATCATAGTGAGAAAAGTTGCACGAACCTCTCAACAAGTGTTCTTCGAAAAAGAGCTCTGTCTGTGAACTCAATTTTGGAATCAAACGATTACTACAGCGGGTCGAAAGTGTCGACATGTGAAGTTTGAACAGAGAAATATCAGTAATCAGATATGCCTTACTTTACATTAGAAGAAAGGCTTGACAATATCACACACAATAAATGTGATGTCATTGCTTGAACAACAAGTATAGGGTTCCCGCTTCCGCGGATGTATGATTCCAGCTTTGACGATATCAGTAAATACCAATATTTCGAAAAGTGGTATACAATGTACCTGAACATAGAGTTGTGACGACACATATACATTAACTCCAGGTTCAATGCCCTTCCACATTCTCGATGCGAGATAAAGGAAAACTAGGGATGGATTCAGGTGATAGACATCCCACAACAGTCTAAAGACGTGTGGTATCATAGAAGTGTACTTATGCCATTGTATCAAGAGCAAGCCTTGCAAGGTGGACACTGGCTCTTCAAGCGTAAAAAGCTTCCATATGCCGAGCGTTTTCTTGATAATTGCAGGTGAGGTGGTCGCCTTTGAAGGACGTTCATTGTGATGAATGGGTTTCTTATCGAACATGGTGGGATGCGGAGGGAAGGCAAGAAGCGTCTGATGACTTTTGTTCAACTTCGGGCGCTAGGAAAAAGAGGCCATGGCTCCTTCATACGCGGGGTAGGTAACTTGATATTAGACGGTAATTTTTGACAAAGCGCCTATGGATCAAGAGATCGGTCCCACGCAGTCTAATTGTAAAGAGAAGGTAACCAGAAAAGGCAGTATGGGTACCATGTACAGCCCAATCGGAGCCATTGGTATCCTTTGTAGTACTGCCTCAATGTTTTCTCACAGCCTGCCTGGAGCATAATACCGTGAAAAACAGTAACTTTGAGAAAGATACTCCTATCTAAGTGTATCAAGAGATGGGCAACCATTTTGGCAACACTCACATTTTGCATCCAGAACGTCAAGTATTCTCAAGTTTTCTAGCTATAGCCAACCCAAACTGAAAACATTTATCATCAGCTAATCATGTGTTGCAAGCTAACGTCCGCACCCAACCATTTTCCGCGCTGATCGAAAACTCGACTCGGAAGAGGGCGACATGGAGTGGACAATTTTCATCAACGAAGACCATTTGGACCAAATTGTCGCAGATCATCACCTTTGACGATTGAATATTGTGTTTAGATTGTTACTGCTTGAGGCACCAGAGGGCCGGAAAATAGACGGAGTACATGCCCAGGTCCTTCAAGTTAAGAATCGCACTAGTACGTATACTCAAGACAGCCGTACGAATAGAAGAACATGCTTTTGGGTAGATGACGATCGTAGATTGCGTCGTTGTAGATTGTCCACGAATAATCTGCAATTTCAGATGAGTACTCCATCAGAAGCGTCAAAGAAAGAAGAAAACTAAAAATAGCAAGCATTGGGAGTGGACGAAAGCAGCTGTGAAGAGCATCACAGATATGAGACACGGATATGGTAGAATACTGAATCCGAACACATCAAGGAACTCTCGAAATGGGGAAACACAGGGTACAGGTTGGTCAAGTTGTCATCCGTATTCATCGAAAGATCGATTCGACGGCTTGACGTTTACTATGAAACCCATTGTGCTGCAGACAATTGTAAATCTGCATCACAGAGGAACCGATGAGCGCGCTTGCTTACCATACCCATGGAAGCGACACGATCGCAAGGAGCCTCCAGACTTACGCGATGGGATCTTACACAAGCAGAAAGAGAAGGCGTTCGATAAACAAGTGGAAACCATCCATCAAAGGTTTTTCGGAACCGTACCAGAGGAACTACAACCATCTCTGCAGACTATACCATCCAGTTTCACGAACGTCTCGGAGATGATTACACTCGTCAAGCATCTTGCATACCCTCGTGAAATACAGACTGATAAAGGCGCACGAACGGCTGATCCAGCTGCCTCATAAGGTAAGGATGCGATGAGAACGCAACTATGAACTGGAGTCGCCCTTGAGGAACTCGAAGGATTCTAAACGAAAACCGGAAAATCCAAACGCGGTCTATAAGATGCCTAAACGACGGACGTGCTCAGCACCATCGGATGAAAGTGAAATCTGACGCAAACCTGATGAGGCATATCTCAAGTTTACAAGGTGATATTGGACTGCAAATGTCGGTGTATAGGAATCTTCTTAGAAATCATATTATAGAGCCCCTTTCGAAACACGCATGGCAGATGATAGTTTGTCGAGTTCTTGACCAGACCAGGTCGTTGCATCACTGCATTTCAAGTTGAACAACCTCAAATATGCGTGGGAACATCAGGCCGGACCCCGAAGGGCGATAGTACACGGGACCTGTACATTCTTGCCGGACATGGGTAAGCGATACAAAATGTGTACGACGTCAAGTCAATAAAGAAGACATCCAATTAGATTTAGCGTACACTTAAGTGACCGCGATAGAACATTCTTCCAATTTTGGGCCCTAAGCAGACGTCTGTCTGCTGCAACACCAGGTAAGTAGCACATAAATTAAAGCTCATGCAGTCGGTAACGTAAACTTAGGTGACAAATACGGTTTTGAAGCTTGTCCTCATCCTCGAGTCACTGAGTACAGTGGGACATTTTGACCTATCTCGACTTCAACCTTTCAAACGGCGATTAGATGACGCACTGCATCGGATTAATTAGTGATCTCCGGCTGCTCAAACCAGCCGAATAGCTGCCCAGAGAGGTCCGAAGGGAGTGGTAGGTCACGATATCGATATCGTGTACCATAACGTACTCTTATGCACGGCAAAAGCATTGGGACTTTTACCATGTCCAGGTAGGAGAACTGATCGAAAGCCTCAGGTATATGGATTGAAATATCCGGAGGAATTCGTTTATCATGGTCGAAAAGTAGGATAAGAGGCTGCGGCGTTGGAGAAGCGAGACGAAAAGTTTCGAGTTTGTCGTTGATAGCTTCTCGATGTGACATCATCTGTTCTTCCACTAGATGACAGAAGAACGCGCGTGTTCGAGGATGAGCCAATGGGTCGCGTGCTGGAAAAGATATTAGCTGTGCTTAGTAACGCGATGAGACGGGATTTCTCACAAGGGCGTCCTTTCCACAAACGTTACGATGATTCACCCAATCACGCTTTTGACAATCTTTGGAGCAGTACCAGGCCATCTTGCATCCAGTGCAGCGTCGAATGTTTTCAGGGGCTTTTTCCTGCTTGCACTAATTGAAAGCCTTGTCAATCTACGTAGTCACACAGCCTGGAGTCGACTTCCATACCTGGTGATAAACACATTGCAGAGTATAATTTTTACGAGAAGAAAATTCTGCTTCAGAAGAGGAAACAAGGCGAACGGTCTTCGCTAATGACGACCATTTGAATCGTAGCTCTTCGTCTTTGATGTCCTCGAAAGTAGTGCTCAAAATAGTCTCCTGCCTTAGACATTAGAGAACCGGACGATAGATTGAATACACGCATAAGTCTGCCAGAATTTGGTCGATTGAGAAGCGAACAGATTCTTTTCCATCCTCTGAGCAACAAACCGCACTTTTGAGTAACAAGGGTAGGAAATTCTGTCTCAGGGCATAGATGACCCACGAATAACCTTCTGCAGCATTTAACGAGTGATCCACGAGAAGGTTCAACGCGAAAGGGATGCCATAACCATAAAACTCCACTTCTGTCTCTGTGAGGGGATGCGAAGTCGCATACGAAATAGCCTCGCAAATGGTAGTTATGACGAAAATCGTCGGCACCGTTTGATAGAACGATGGCATGCGCATACTTAATGCTGCTTGAATCCTGAGACTACGGGGTAAAGATGCTCCCCAGACCGGTCCGCCATGTATCGACATCTGAATTGGTTTGAATATTGATTTCACAGCTCGACGTTTATCCAAACGCAGAGATGCAGGTAACTCTCGGATATCTGTTTCAGGAGATGTGACGAGTATCATTACGGCCCTAGACATAGAAAGGACACGATCTGGAAGGGCGTCGCTATCTGGTGGGTCTTCTGCTAGCTGAATCCACATTTTCATCGCCAGTCCTAGCAGTCCTTCCGTCGACAGTATAGAGGGATCTTCAGGGTGAAAAAGAAAAAAGAAAATGTCCTCAATGAATAGACGGAAGGAGCGGACCAGTGGATGAGAACCGTCGGTATGTGGTGTAAGAAGATTGTGATAGAGAAATTTCATCCACTCCCAAACGTGAAACCATTTGGAATGAAGGACATTTCGTAGAATATTGCACTCTGTACACTCCGTGCACTTCTGTGAAGCAAACGAGAGGCCTACAAACGCACAGGCTGCAACTTCAATGTCGGGTGACCAGAGTGCATCGGGAGGCGGCTGTTCCAATTGCCTCATATACAAATTGAGGACGCGGGGATGATGTCCCCACGAGCCAAACTTGTCCCCAAGGACTTTCACGAAGGGTGCAAGATGAACACTTGGCAGCCGGGATGCGTTGGATAGGTACACTTGGTCACAAAAGCGTCAATACGTCAATTACTGAGACACGCCCTCATAATTGACATAGCTCACCTCGAGTTCACGAGGGAATCTGGGCCAGAAATGCCGTTTCACCTTCGAGTTATTTGGCATGGTGTGGGGCCTTGTCTACACGTGCAGTTGAAAAGATTAAGCGATGAAAGAAGAATTTGTCGCTGAATGTTGAACGTTAAACGTTAAACGTTGAGATCTGAGTGTCCTGAGAGCTTTCGCGTCGGCTTTGCCGGGGCGGAGGTGTCACGGTCGCAAGTCACGATCCATTTGTGACTGCGTGAAGTTGACGCGTCTTCAACTTTTCGTCCGACGTTCACAGCTGTTGATGTCGAGTTCATTGAGCACGACGCCCGTGAGGGCAATTACGACAACACTTCTAACGAGATCATCTTCCTGTGTTCCTTCTTCTACCCAGAATTATGAACCCGTCGTCAAGTCTGTCCTCAGGACACGTCTGATAGGAAAGGTCTTTCTCTACTCGATCATTTTCTCTTGGATCTGCACTTCAGCATGGTCGATATGGAATTTGGGAGGAGCTTCAGAACTCGGACTGTCGGGTGTATTGCTTGTTTCGTTTGGTCCATGGACGCTGTTGATTACACTATTGAATTGGGCCACAGTCGCCTTGCCAGCGGCTGTGTTACGAAAAGTGTATCTAAGCCGTGAGTTTCCACTGATATTTCTTGCATGTTTGTTATTCTTAGTCCTGATTGATGAAAGCGACGCGTGCGCCTGCGACTTCGTTGTCAGCATTGGTAAAATCCTCTATCGCGAAACCAGCTGCAACGAAATCCACTCTCACTTATGCACTGTCTGCTGTAGCAGCTCTTGCATTGCATGTCGGAATCTCCTACGTTAGTGGTAATGGGGCTCAAGGATTGACGATCTTTGTCAAATCAAAGTGCGTCTTTGACAGACATGCGTCTATCATGACTCGCTTATAGCACAAGTTTCGCAGAAAGCATCCATTCTATCTAAATGGGCGCCTCCTCTTTGTTGTTCTATCGCAGATATTTGTTGCACTTGCCTTCTCACTTCGTAACATTACATTGGATAGATTCGTGTTTCGCTGGGTGCGTGAATCCACAACACGACGTTTCAACATTGGAGACATCGTGCAGTCCATCGTCATTGCAGCACTGCTCGCAACACTAGCACTCTCTCTCACTGCCTCTGTCTTTGGCATCATCCGTTCGACATTACCTCTGGTTTACAAACTGCCTTTACTGCGCATCATCCTGCGACCGTTCACGGCACACTTTCTCAGGGGACCATGGACAATCTTCCTTCCCCTTCGTCATGTTTCCTTGCTCATTAAATCATGGTTCCTTGGGTTTACGACACTAGCAACCTGGGAGTTTTCCAACGAGATCTTTGATACATTTGTCTACAATGTAAGTCACTTTCTGACGCTCTAACTTGCCTATACTGACGATCGTCTTAGCCACTCTCGGTGATCGGCGCTATCCCTGAACCACATGTGATTCTTGTGTCTGGTGTATCCTCGACCGACTTGGGATTCCGCTACCTGGCCTACAAGGACATTCTTCGGTTTTCTTCTGCTGATTCGGAACCCGCAGCAAATCTCCGCTCTTCTCTATTTAATGACCAAAAGTATAACCCTAATCTATGGAGTCACCTTGTCCGAGAGAGTCTTCTCTTCCTCGGGAAAGATTACCAACACTTCCTTCACCGCGGAAAGCCCGCACCAGCGCCCCCAAAGCCAGCAACACCTGCGGCACCAGTCACTCCCTCGCGTCCTTCAGTAGTCACCACTCAGGCGCCACTAATCCGGACTTCGATTTTCAAATCGAGCAATCAGGCTTCGCCGATGCGGAATGTCATGGAGTCACTTGGGTCAGATGGAGCGCTGGTGCAAGCTCTTGATGCGGGAACAGCGGCTACCCACATACCCGCGCTGTTTAAGTCTGTTGGGGCGACAGTATTGCCGGCGCCGAAGGAGGAAGTGAAGAAGAGAGTGGAAAAGGCTGAGAGTAGTGTGGGCCGCTATGTAAAGCAGGCTAAGGAGGAGCTTCATAAAGTTGTTGTGACGAACATACCTGTATGGGTCAATGAGCTTGGGACGCAGTTTGATACGTGGTGGAACAAGGAACGGCTGGAGAAGATTGCACAGAGTTATTTGCCTAATGCGGAAGTAGACGTCGTTATTGTAGATGGTACGTCTGCATTCTCCATATCTGTTCAGAAACAAATTCTGACTTGCGCATCCTAGTCCTGTCAACCTTGGTCTGTGCATCGTTGACAGAGGACAGGTTTGGTGTCGTGCAGCGGGATATTCCTAAAATCCTAGAGGCTATGTTATCCTTCCTCTCTGCTATCCAGGCGTACCATTTCGAAGTGCGGTCTCAGTATGTCCCTCCTATACAAGATCAAGTGTACACTCCGGAGCAAATTGCCGAGGCTGAAGCGATTCGTGTGGAGGTGGAAAAGGCATGCGATGTCCTCGATCATCTTAGCGAATGTACGTTTAATATCGTTCTCGATTTGGTGACTCTGTTGATCGAGGTCATTTGTTTTTGCTTCTAGACCTGAGAGCTGGAATTGCGAGGATTGTGAGGACGTTCGGGGATAAGCTTCTTGCTTTCAAATTCCCTCCGAGGATAGCAGAAAAGCTGCAGCCGTTTATCGAGTACTGCTAGCAGGCAGTAGTGTGGTGATGTGAGGCCATATACATGGACGTCTAGTGTAGACGATAGCATATACCGGTCCGTGATACACACACTATGAGACGATGTAAAATTGAACAAAGACGCCTGCCTTCACAGTCAGCCGCTTAGAAATGTTGTTGTATAAGTGACATCGAAAGCTTATGGCTGACCTCCATTTCTCTTTTCCTGGGACCATCACTACACAAAGAACTATGCCGAAGAAGACATCGAGATCTTCCAAACACACTCCTCTGGGAGGACGCACAACTCCCACCGGTGTCCGACGATTCTTCTTCAAGCTTGAACTTCTCGGAAAGCGTCGCACGGGTTTACCATTCGACTACAGCAACCTCGATCCTATAGTCAATACACCTCCTGAGAAAGATCCTGCGCGAGACCCCTTCGACTCATCCCGAATATATGGTAAAGAGAACAAAACATCCCCGCCCCCACCGGCCCCAGGACCAACTCGTCCTATTCACAACGTCCCCTGGCCGAAGCGTGTAGCATTGATAAATGAAGACCATACCGAAAACGCCATTGTAATCACCACACTCGACACAGTCCCCTTTTGCTGCCACGAAGATCTCATCACCATGTCCCGTAAACAACTCATTGGCGTCGCTCTCGCTCTTAACGCGCGCTTACCAGCCGCACTGGCGATCGACACGAATGAGGCACTGGCTACGAGTTGGATTAGGACGTCGATTGAAAGGATCGTGGGGATTCGGACTGATGTTCCTGGGGCGCCGAGGATGGTGAAGGTGTTGACGGATCTCAATGGAGCCTTGGAAAAAAAACGTACAGGTGCGGGTTTGGGCGGTGGTCTTAGAAGGAAGATGGATAGGACGCCTCCGACGAGTCCGTTGGCGAGTCGGAGTCAGCATCTGGGAAGTTTGGTTAGTCCGGGGCTCGATAGGCTTGTTGAGGAGGACGAAGGGGATGATGATGACGAGGCTGACAGGCATTCGAAGAAACGCAAGTTTCCCTTTGAAGAAACGGGCGAAGAAAGCGATTCCGATGTGGTTATGGATTCGAATTCAGAACAGACACCAACACCTCTTCCTCGTCGCGCACGCTCGTGTTTCTTGAGCGTAAGAATCTCGCCGTCGCCTACGCTCACCAGAGTTCTTCGATCTCATAGTCAGATGATCGGAAGAGTTCCCACCATTGATACATCCTTCATGTTCGGAGGACGACCGCAAGCTCGCTACCAGCGCAAACCAACGAAAGATAAAGTAAAGGCTAGAACTAATCAAGAAGCCTTGCCGCCAATTGGCGCTCCGCGACGATCTGGACGCTTGCGACCGATATCTAGACTCCCCGCCCTTCTCCCTGCCGAACTGAGTACCGCTCCTCATTCAGAATCAGCCATTGGGACGAAAACAAAAAGAAATGTCAGCGGATTCGGAAGGGTGGCTGCACAACACGTCACGTCGGGATTCGATAAGATGACTATGAGGAGTGGCAGCGAGTCGGACTTTGATGGCATGGATATCAGTAGCGTTTGAAGCTTGTATGAATAAACCTTGTGCATTTGTGGATCCTGGCTCTATTGTCCCGCCAATATTATTTCACGTATGTATCTGGACGATAAGTAACTCTGATGATTAGGCAATCATCTAACTCGTCCTTCACAAGGTATTTAATTACAGGTGGCTTTTATTGATTCTCCTATCTCCATCCATACCAGCCATCAAAAAGCCTTCGATGTTCACGATACGGTAAGTGACCCTGTTCAAACGAGTAGTAAGTATGCGGCTTCCAGTCCGATGCAGTCGTGCAGACTATAACTGGACGAATGCACTGGCCAAAAGAGCCTTCAGATAGCGAGTCAGCGCGCACACATGCACAAAGGTCACGCACGTTTGTCCGAAATCAAGTCCGTAGGTTAAAAAAATGTGCATTCTTCCCTTTACGGATCGATAAAGGACCTCAAGTGACCGTAAACGAATTCGAAATTAGATGCGGGCCACTGATACAGTTTTGCTGGGGGGTCGAACGGAGCCTGAAGAGTACACACACGTGCGGCCTCAGTAGAAAATAGGTTTGTTTATGGACTTCTGGTGTGCTTGTCATTTAAGCATCCGACCGATGTTGCATCCACTACTAGGGCATTATTTTCACCCCCTTCGGTGCGTTTGGCCTTGGACTGGGCTAGCAGCATGCTTCCCGCCTTCCTCGACTCATGGCCTCTCTACGACCTCGCCGTTGCCCCGTTCAGCCTCTCATTTTTAAGCCTCGTTGTCCTTTTCCATGTCTTCGCGTCGTCCTTTCCAGACACGAACCACCTGGCGTGGATCATTACGACGATTTCCAGTCTTACCATGAGTATCTGGAGCTTGCCGTTCGTTTGGGATTACACGGTGAATGGCGGGAGCTTGAAGCATGTACGAGCTTTGCCAGAGTTGGCACTCTTGGCGACCCGATTCTTTCAAGCGTATCTTGTCTGGTAGTTGTTGTATCCATTCCTTTCGTACAACAACTGACCATAGATTCTTCCCTACTACTAGTGATCTAGTTGTCGGATCAATTTACTACAGCTCACGCATTTCCTTGCTTGCGGGATGGATTCATCATCCTCTCTACGTCCTAATCGTTGAATATACCATCCGGAGTTCATGGCCTCATTTCTTTTGCTTATGTGCAGTTATGGAGGCGAGTCAATCGGAAATTTTGCACCTCAATAATCTTAAAAACTCTTGGAAAGATACCCACTTTTGTTTTGGGGATCTCGATTCTCTTTCCCCGCGCTAGAAATAGCTTTATCTTTGCTGTTTCCTTCTTCATGACCCGTATCTTATTTCATATCATCCTTGGTATCTCGTTCATGTTCAAAGAGAACAGGAACGCTGTTACAGATGGCTCATTCCTTCCGGCCATCCTCTTCGCATGTATACTTCCGATACACGTTGCCTGGTTCGTAGGGTGCATCAAGGGCTTTATTCGCCGTGCTCGTCAGAAAACAACCCCTGTCTCAAGGTCCCAAACCGTCGCCCCCGAGCTCCAGCCCTCGACCGCAACATCTACACCTCCATTTTCTGTTTCATCAATCGTCCCCGCACTTCTGCTCCGCCTCACATATTGTCACCAGACATTCGAACGAATCCTCTGGTCGCTTCAATACGAATTGTTAAAATTGCCGACTTCGAAGCGGTCATTAATCTTTAACGCCATCTCTGCGTATCTGCCCTGCCGCGAAACTCTATATGAATGGGTCGGTCTTGGTCAACGACAGAGAAGGAGATTGTTGACGAGCGACTAGAATCACTTTCTACTATCACGGACTATTCCTACCGATACTGACTCTGCTATTCACGCTTCTGGCAAATGGATTTGTTTATTATGTGCGTTCAACCGCTCATGCCGCGACCTATTTTCCTGCTCTAGATCATGATGCTAGCTTACACTAATGAAGTATTTGTACTTTTTTAACGACGTGCAGTTCACGAATGCTATGATGATCTCTTGTACAATGACGTAGGCCGTGATAGTGTGAGTATTTAACCCATCCGTTTGGAGACTCGACAAACATTTGCCCTGGTCGTCCATTTGACGACAATCGGAGCGATCGAGCGTTGCCAGATTTGTATACACCAGGAGCGGTTTAACGAAAGATGAATATAGCCCGTTATTGCAGAACATTTCTCGAGGGCAATTTTGGTCAAGCCCTACCTGTCCCAAGTATTGACGCGTGAATTTAGCCGGCAAGCTGCCGCCCTCGAAATTCTAAACGAACGATTATATAGAATGAAACAGTTCGACTTGAAGAGGGTATCCGAAACTTCAGTGACACAGCTCAAGACTGTGAAGGTTGACTCAAGAACCACCGAACTGCATGTCCTCGAGGTCGGGCTAGGTCAGAATGAGCCCAAAGCGCTTCTCCATGTTTAGTGGATCGCGGTGGGTCATGTTAAAAGTGGATACCAACTGCTCAGAGTCTTCGCTATGCTAGTGGCAGTGAAGGAATCCGGTCGAGAGTTGCCTAGTAATCGACGACGTAACTTCAGGTTGATGTTCTTTGCCTCGACGTTTTCTCGGCATTTCTCCTTTTAGAACTTAGTATTGCTCAGAAGATACATGGTAGCGACAATCTAGTGATAATGCGTCAGATCTACGCGCAAGTAAGTACCAGTGCCTCGAAAGAACAAACTCCTTGGAGGTTGTTTTCTCGAGTTACCGTGACTGACTAACATAATTACATTCCACGGGAGTTCGGCAAAATGACTAAAACAAAAAGATGTCACATCAGGACCGCGGTGACTTGATATTATTAGGCTGCGGTGGTTTTGATTGCCGGACCACGTGGACCGATGTCGTCCGTTTCGCGCTGAATAATAATTCCTGGCGATGTCAGGCTGTGAATATATGGTAGTTTCTCCTCCAGCTCAGCGGGGCACCCAGTATAAAATGTTGATACGTCATTTCTTTGGAAACATGCCTATTGAATGATGAATCAGATTATCTCGCTATTGGGTGACTAATTACAGTGGTTTCAAAGTCCGACTTCGCTTGTCACCGGCCCGGGGTGAAGCATGGTGGCTTGATCAAAAATTGATGACTCCTGAGACAGAAGCTGTCAGCAGGCACCGGCGTGCGCATCAACTTCGATGGACTGCTTGACTTCTTGCCATCCTTAATACGCTATGATGTCTTTCTAGCAGTTGAGATTTGCATAGTTAATCATAGAAGACCATAAAATCGTTCGCTGACTACTCCTTTCGCCCCTTCCGAAAGTCAACCTGTGTCATCTGACCATGCCTCGGTTCGCCGATCGGATCTGCTAATACTTCATGACTACTTTACCCTTCGGCTGACCCAGTACGCAAGATGTAATAAACATGTCCCGGCTTTTTCCCCCCGAGCTCTTGTATCAGTCAGCCTACAAAAAAGGGCGGGAGGTTCTGATTTGAACTCACTCCACACGCTACTTCACCAGCACCATGTCGGATAGGGTGCTAAAACACGATGCTGCGGGTTGGTCAACGACAACGTTTGCTGACCCCTCGACTTCAAGCGTACCAATCGAACCGTCATTCAGTCCCGAATTGGAAAAAGAGATCACTCGCAATGAGCTAAGGACGGAGAAGTATGGTGGTGACGATGTCGAGGACCCTATAGATAGCACAACGAAGGAGGCTACTGGTTCTCTCAGCTCTGGATTGTCGATCGATGGCAGACAAGTCACATGGGATGGGCCTGACGATCCAACAAACCCCCAAAACTGGTCAATTAAATATAAGTGGTTCGTCACGGTGGCCACTGCGTTGATAACAGTCAACGTGTAAGTCGCAGAATTCTCATCATGTGTTAGTTATTATCAGCGTACTGACGATATTCTGATTTCTTTTCAAAGAACATTTGCATCCTCCGCGCCAACCTCAACCATCACGGCACTCAAGGCGCAATTCAAGATCAACTCTGAAACTGCATATTTAGTTACGACGACATTCTTGTTGGGCTACATGATTGGAGTACGTGGCATCTTGGCATATTTTTCGACCCTTGCTGACTTCGCAACAGCCTCTCTTTTGGGGGCCTGGTAGCGAGCTCGTTGGTAGACGGCCCATTCTAATCGTCACCATGGCTATATATACAATCTTCACTCTTGGTCAAGCCCTCGCGCATAATATCGAGACTTTTTTGATCACGCGCTTCCTCTGTGGCTTCTTCGCCGTGGCGCCTCTGACGATTGGTGGCGGTACGTTTTATAACTGAAACTCACGTCTTATATAATTCGTTCATTTTGGATAGGGCTTATCGCTGATATCTGGTCTGCTGATGGTCGTGGACCTGCCACGAGCATGTTCACTGCTAGTGTTTTCATCGGTCCTGTCATCGGTCCCATCGTTAGCGGATAGTGAGTCTTTACAACGATTACTAATTGAATATCTATTGACTTCTTTGTACAGCATAATCGAGAGCCATGTTAGTTGGAGATGGGTCTTCTGGGTGATGATGATCTTTGCAGGTGTCTGCACTATCGGTGTCATTGTATTAGTCCCGGAATCCTATGCTCCAATTATCCTGTTGAAGAAGGTACGTGCAGCTCAGTGAATTTCATATGTCGTTGATTCCTGATGCATTGACAAACTTTAGGCGAAAAAACTACGAAAAGTGGATCCTGTCGCCAACGAAGACGTTTACGCTGAACATGAAAAGCAAGACTGGTCCATCAAGGGTGTCATACACCGCACCCTTTTCCGCCCCTTCTATATGCTTTCTCTAGAACCTGTCTTAATCCTCATCACTATCTACCTTTCTCTTGTCTACGGTTTACTCTATGCTCGTACGTCACCACAAAGTGTTTTGGTTCCCTTTTTGTTTGATGTTAATAACCTCCTGCAGTCTTTCAAGCCTTCCCCGTCATCTTTATTGAAAGGCGAGGCTTCACCCTCGGGCAAGACGGCTTAATCTTCATCGGTGTTGGAATCGGAACAACTCTCGGATCTTACCTCAATTACCTCTTGAGCAGCCATTATCCCCAACTCATTAAGAAATGGAAAGGTTTCCCGCCTCCAGAGCAAAGACTCTTCGGAGCAATGATTGGTGGGCCTGGCCTTGTTATCGGTGCTTTCTGGCTAGGCTGGACGGGAGAGTACTCCAGCGTTCCGTGGTATGTCCCGGGAATCAGCACAATACTGATCGGGTTGAGCATCAGCATGATTTTCATGTCTTTCCTGGTGCGGTTGAGAATGATTACTTCCTCCAAGTGCCCTGCTGATTTCTCTCGCAGAGTTATTTGGTCGACACGTACTTGATGTACAGCGCTTCTGCTTTCGCGGCAAATACGGTCGTTCGCTCGGCGGTAGCTGCCGCATTCCCTCTGTTTACTACCCAAATGTTCCGGAATGTGAGTGTTCATACGAATACTTGCTTGTCATACACTCACCGAGACGTTAGTTGGGCGTCAACTGGGCCTCGACGCTTCTCGGTCTCTTTGGTTTACTTCTGGCACCGAGTCCGTTCCTCTTTTATCGCTATGGGCCACAGATACGCCTAAGGAGTAAATTTGCACCTTGCACTGTACGTCCACACATCACGCATTACTGGTGTTTTCTCACCTTTGTTGCAGGATCTCAAGATCGCAAAAGAAATTGCCGAGCAGGAGGCGCAAGAAAGAGACCATGCCTCTGTTTGAGGTGTTTGATGATTCCCTTTGTCCTCGCCTCTTTCGCATCGCATATTTATTACGAATCGGGCATCATTATCATTTATCATCCACATATACCCATCATCAGATTTTTTCCAACATCACTACCTGTCCAATTCCATTGGATCTGGCACCTTATATCCTACAATCAACTTATTGGGCGTACATGAAGCACTACCGTGATCTCCACATAGTCTACTTAGCAACTAGTTACACGCATGGACACAGTTACCCCGAAATCCGGATGTAAAGCTGAAGTCATGTATACCTTCTTTGACCCTACTGATTAGCATACACATTACTAGACATGTAATTTGTCCGATTGTACGCTATTTTGATTAGAATAAACGCAATTTTTGTCAACTGGTAGCAGCGTGTGGACCTGGACTACAGCATAGCCGCCCTAGTATACTTTGAGGTGAACTTTGACTCTCCTCGGTTTTATCGTATCGTAGTCTGACTTATAATTCCTCGCTGGTCACCTCATATCACTTGATCGGTCTTGTACCTTGAACTCGAGGCCACATTCTCATCCGCGTACCTTACGCATTCGATACTATCACCTTGGACTGCACACATAATATCCTTACCTCTGATAATACCCCGGTTGTACCGTTTTATCAGTCCGCAGAAGGAGATACAGAATGAATGCGGAACGCTTTGGGCTTGAACCTCTAACATCGCGTGTACCACTTTCGTTTCACGTACCTCCTTCGTTTCATGTACCTCTCCGTCTTCAATACTCCATGTAATTCAAAGTCCTCAACAACAAGCAAAAAATTTTTGACATTACCCCGATTCATTCACGTGTGTATTGTCGTAGTACTTACTATCTATCACCTTTATCTAGTTTCCGTTCTCTCTCTCTAACGCAAGTGAAAGAAATGGAGTGGTTTCTGAGATCAGTTACGTTGGCGCTTTAGGAGGCGAACGTCATCCCATCCTAGTAGACGCAGGTGGAGCTGAGAATGGTTCTGGAGCGAAGAGAAGAGGGAAGAGAAATTGGTGGGCCACTGCTAAAGAATTGGCTCGTGTTACAAAAGCTTTTTGATCAATGGTGGTGTCATGTCTGATGCAGAACTGCGAGCTTCGAAAGACGTCGAAAACTTAGAAGTTCTTCAGTCTCGGCACCATTGACTTCTGCTCACTACGCATAGTATTACATTACTTTGACTAGCTCAAGATTTCTCGCATAGCTTAGCTTACTCACTAAAGTTCCGAAGTCCCTGGTGCTTCGAGCTCGTGAGTTTGATCATCCGCCTTCAGAATGATTTTATGTACAGTCTACCCACAGAAACACGATTTACATACCGCGCAGTGTTCTCTCAACCAAAGGCCGTCATCTCTCGAGGTGGATCCTTTTTGTCCATCCGAACAAATCCTGGCTCAACAGACTCCGAGTCCCAATCAGCCATGCCTATGAAACGAAACGAAGCGTCTGCCTCTCGGACCCTTGCCTCTCAACCTCCTGCGAAGAAGCGTGCACGAGAAGGTTTATCTGAAGCAGATACTGTAGTACACATGGATGGACCAGCTGATGTGCGAAAGAAACGACGGAAGGTATCAATGTTGATTTGTGTAAAAAAGGCAATGTGCTATGATGATACTTCTAAGCGTTGAATGCATATGTCGTTCATGACACACAGTATACCACCACAGGTTGCTGCATCTGACTTTCTTCCTCGACTTTGGTATCAGAGTCAACCAAGCAGTAGCATATGTGATGATCATAACGGGACAGTACTCGCATTGAAAGATCTCAAAATATTTTGCAGATTATAATGGACCTGGCTACTCCTTCTGCCCCACAAGGTGACCTTGCAGTAATCGTTTGTACTCGTGAGCTGGATTATACTTGTGAGCTGATTTAGATGGCCGAATCATTCCCAGAAGAAAAGTTTGGGAGGTTTATCTAGGACAAGTATCGTAGAAGTACTGCACTAGGGCACTTATAGTCAGATCATCTATTTGTTGGATATGTGACTCGAACCAGACCTAATTAAAAAGGCTATCCATCCGACAACTGGCACAACTTCGAGTCACATCGGAATAAATGACTCTTTCAAAAACCTATGATACTTAAGGCTTTGGGGCGGGATAAAAAGACGGCAATGCATCAAAAGCGGCACTTGAAGCTTTGACCTCTAGCAATTCTTCTTTCAAAGAATCCTCTGCATATTTCATCCAGTCCGAAGTGTGCCAAACTCCATGCCTAACGATTTTTTCGCGAAGGTGAAAAAGAGGGACCGCCATATCGAGGCCAATAAGGCCAACCTCCTGTGCAGAAATCGAGACCTCTCTGAAGGCAAATTGTTGGACCGCGGCGTTGAACCAATGAAACACCTTGAACTCTCTCCCCAGGTTAATTTTGTCTACGACAGTGAAGTGGCCAGCTTGTTCGATAGCATTTATGGCTCGTTGTCGCACGTCGTGGAAACCCCACATGTTGGCAAGCTTGAGCGCGGACCCCCATTCTTTCCTTGACAAGATCGAGTCTCGATGCACCTCCTTACTGTTTGATGAATGAGATCAGTTTGAGACAAAAGAGAGGGAAAACAATCAAATCAGGTCATACTGACATCAGTGCTCGCAGAAATGCCTTAAAATCAATCATTGAGATTCCTTCCAAATGAAATGGGGAGTGGTCCCATGACCCTTCCGTTTTAGCGCCTTCGACGGTGGGGAGAGCGAAGGTATCAGAGAAAACCTCTGACATGTTGGCGAAATAATATCGTGGTACACTGAAGAGATGTCCTTCGACCTAGGAACGAGGGAATGAGACGCTTTGCTCAATAGATCCACTGATAACCCCGCAGTGTCACGCCCTACCAGAAACACAACGTTTGTGAGGTAATACTCATCGTCCTTGGGATGCTGCTGAGATTCATCAGACATTAGAAAAGGAAAAGAACGTTAGTGGGGAGTTCTTGAAGGAATAGCATATGTAAGTAAACGTGATAAGCGCGGGAATAAGTCGGTGATAACTCAGTGATAATCGATATCCGTTGTAAGGTGACGATATGTCCATAATTAGTGTCGTGTGCGAAACTGCCAAAAGCATTCGCCAATGCGCCGGCGCGGGCGAAACTCTCGGCAAAAGCCAACCTGGCGAATGATGATTTACATAAAATCAGTAGAAAATCTTGTAAACTCTACATGTACTGCTGATCAACAATATCACCGTTGACATCTACTCATCAATACCCCATTCAGTGTAAGTATATCACAGAATGTACATTACTGATATTTGCAGTTTTTCGAACAAAGCTACTGTGGTCTATGGAGCGATCGACCACCATGTTTCCCCGTTTTCTACACAAAAGCTATCCGTTCACTCACTCAAATCACTCAACACTACAAACACAAGGGAACCAGCAGATATTAACTTCGCTATGGATCAATTTACAGGACATGTATGCTAAATTGTAGCTCTAGTCAGTAGCTGGGGCTCCTCGGACGGGCGCTTGAGTCAAGTCTGGAGCTGCGGCACCAGCCCCGGCCATGCTTGGATCGACAACGCCTGCCCGAAAGTCTGCGTTTCCCTGAGAATACGGACTTGGCGGAGTAATCGCAGCATCAGGATGCTGCGCGCCATTGCCATTGCCATTACCATGCTTCCCGCTCTTCCATCCCTTGCCTTTCCTGTGCTTCCTGTGTTTCCTGTGTTTTCTCCCCTTCCTCACTGAATGATCGACATGGCCATTGGGGTTGGCTTCGCCAGTTTGTTCCATGGCCCTCGCGGCGAGTTCTATGAACGCCTCGTCGCCTAGATCCCGAGCTACCAATGACACGATCTCCTCATACGCACCCAAGTCTCGGGCAGTCAAGTGCGCGCCAACTGGCTCTGTGTGACGATTGACGGCTTCGTAGTGATTCAGGGTAGAATGGTGCTTTCGGCTGTGGGCGTCGTGCACGTTGTGTCTGTCGTTTGGATGAATCGCGTGCGGAGATGTCGGGTACAGTGGCTTGCGTGGCCTGAACTCGGACGGCACTGGAGGTCTGTGGGCATGATCGAGCTGTTGAACAGGTCCGGCATCGCCATGGGTCGGATGATACTCGTCGGAATGGAGGGGGTGGCTGACGGCGGCGTCAAGGTGAGTAAGTAGTTGCAGATAACGCCAGAAATACATACGCGAGCGTGATTGCTGCCAAGGAGAGTGCTAGCAGTGCTGAGAAACGCATGATCGCAGAAGGGGAAGATTGGTGATGGCTGGGATGAGAGGTTCGTCAACGAACGAGTATACTGCGATAGAAGCGACATTGAGCACATTGGACAATATTCGAGCGGGAGAGGATGTACTTACGGGGGACACACTAGGCCAGCTAGGGGGTGTCTTTCTTTCGTCGATTGCCTGGTCCAATAAATATGTATCCAGAGGTGCCTGGGTCAGGGAGGATCACGAAAATCATTTGTTTCATTCCTACATACATTCTGATGTTTCGGGAGAGCCGAGTGATGGGAACACCGTGTCTGCCCTGTGGTGTGGGGGCAGTATGATTATTCTGACGGCTTTCCAGCAACTCGTGATGCATATTTCTGATAGCAAAGGAACCCATACACCTACGCCGTTAGGGTACAGCTGAGATTGTGGGAAGAACTGAGTGTTCTCAAGCTCTCCAGTGCTGACAATCGATCAATGGCTGCATGGAACTTCAAAGAACCCGCAACACCGTGTCTGCCCAGCTGTGTGGGGACAATATGATATTGCGTCTGATACCAGTGGGCTCCCATCATGATGCATTCTGTTCCAAGCCCACAAAAGAACCGAAAGTCAGCATTTCAGTGTATCAGCACTACGCATCTCCATAGCGATAATGATGCGAGGAATGTCCGAGGTTGGTATTGCTGGAACAAATGTGTTCACTGACATGCAAGCTACCCAGTACTGAGGTGTTATTGCGCCACACTTGGTGACTGTAAAACAATAACTCGGATTACCGTGACGAAGTATATAGAGGACTGGTACCTCATACCAATGATCGCATGATAAATTATGCTTCACAGAGTGTTTGAAAGAGGTTTACTGACGATGAACACAAAGTGCTACGGTCGGAGTTCACGTATCTAATGTGTGCCCTGCCAAGTGTCACTACGCTCAACCCGGGGATAAGGGCCGACTAGCTCAGCTGGTTAGAGCGTCGTGCTAATATCTTCAGGTCTCCTATAGTTATACGCGAAGGTCTTGGGTTCGATCCCCACGTTGGCCATGCATTTACCAAAACCTTTCTTTTCTGCTTTTTGAGTAGAAAAGAAAAGAAAAAGGAAAAGAAAAAGAAAAAGAAAAAGTCCTCCACGTTCCACGTTCCGTGTCCCAGTGTGATATTGAGGACATTGGAGATAGGTGAGAATTGACTGATGATATGTTATCCTATAATATACTCAATTGTGGTACCCTATGTCTCGTTCCTCTGCTCCGTTGTAGAAGTTTACGCCTCCTCAGAAAGAGATAGTGAGCGGTCGAAGAGTCTCCTTTAGCGTATATGAGTGACACAGAAGCAGAGGGTAAATTGGCTAGTAGTATTCGCCACCAGTGGAACGAGCTATCTTTTATAACAAGAACCGTCAGAGAGTTTGCTAGAGGACGGATGGAGGTTTGTTGATTTTGTAACGATGATGGGATCAAAGAAGTATGTCGGTCAAGAGTTATCTTATTCGATTTTCTAGAACACGGAGACCACTAGATAAGTCTTGTCATTGAGTCACCTTAGCATTTCCAGAGAAGATGATTCTAGCACATAAACAATCCAAGCAGCGAGAGACGGACCGACCAGAATACCCAAGCCACGAGAATTGAGGTCAACACAAGCAGAGGATAGCGTCAAGAATCTCTAGAGGTCTGCCAGAAACGAGTCGTTTTTAGAGGGGAAAAAAAAAGCTGCTCTATTCTTTGTACCGTAGTCCTTGTTATATCCGATGCTATTTAACATGAGGATCGCCGATTTCTCCCTGATTTTAAAGTAGACCAACAGTCGGTCTCATAATCCTCCATAGTCCCAAACCTTATTCCAGCTTGCTTTCGTCATTCAACCGATTTGTTGCCCCTTCCGACGTCATTTGGTTGTTACTTCTTTTCATCTTTCTTTCGACTTCTGTCCTGTCACCACGCCAATTTTCAGTCGACTCTTCTCAATCCATAGTCCACTCGCTTCAACCGTCCGTCTCCCTCATCCTTCAATTTCGTCCGTACTCGCCATTTTTACCCTTCCACCAACAATACGTTACCAGCACTCGTGTATACCAGACTCGTCTCATTTCCGTCTTCACATCCTTCGGCCCTACCACACCGGGCTGGGTTCGACAATCGATCATTGGCCTTTATAGTGCATAGTACAACAACATACACAGCCCGCCTAGGTCATCTCATTCCCAGCGTTCACCAAGTCCTATGCTGTCCCATCCAGAAACGAAATACAGTATAGTATACTTGACATGTTATCCCATACTCATACACTGTCATTTATTTTACTACATACTCTACTCTACGCTACGCTCTACCCAAATATCTTATCTGAATCTGTATACATACGTGAGTATCTATCATACAACGACCACACATCTCCAATTTTGAACATATGACGTACGTGGCGTAGCCATCAATCTCATTTCAGCTAGATATTCGGCTTATATCTCGGGTGTAGGTGTGGGTGTGGTGTGGTGTGGTGTGGACGTTTGTACTAGTACTTACTGACACTCACATGGGCCCGGAAGAGCACCTCGTATGCTCGCTCATTCAAGCCGGCAGGATGGAGTCGGGTAAGCAGGGCTGCACCTCTCTATCCGGGCCGCCGTCAGCGATGGACCATGACAGCGCGATTTGTACAGGCCGACTAGCTCAGCTGGTTAGAGCGTCGTGCTAATAAAATAAATCCCATTTATTACGCGAAGGTCTTGGGTTCGATCCCCACGTTGGCCATGAGTAGCCCCCACAATACGATGTCTTTTCTTCTTTCTTCTTCTTCTTCCTGATTCGATGGTCCTCCGTATCCTGTTCGATCCCCACGTTAGCCATGAAAATAAAAGATACTTGTATCCTTGTTATGTATTTTTCTTTCTTTTTTTTTTTTGATTTCTTCTTCCTGAATCAAATGTACTTCCGTTTTTGTTTACGCGCTCTGAACATTCAAGTGGCGTGGACGTCGATGGTGGTCATATACATACAACATACAACCACACAACCCTCGGACCGCAGGAATGTCCCATCCATTCAAGGCTGAGGCTAAGTCAAAGTGATAATGATAACTGCTTACGATCGATCGAACAGGGTTACGACTCTTGATAATGTGATAGCTGATAGCTTCTAACTAATCACCGCTCACCGCGGCGCACTGCAGCACCGCGAGTGCACACGACTCGGAACAAGTACATTACATACTCGAGTCGGAGCGTTGAGCGCTCTACGCTACTTTAGCGTAAGAAGTGAATCGGACGATAGGTTATATATACATGCTCGGGCTGTGCCAAGGCCAAGGCAGTCGCAGTCACTCATGTGATCCAAGCTCAAGCTCAGAGCATCCGACGGGAAGCGTGGTACGTTATGTTTATGTTATGTTATGTTATGTTATATATGTTATGGGTGATGGTGATGGTTATGTTATGTTATACGAGATATCGGATGTAGGAGGGGGTATCGTAAGAGTAGACGTAAAAGTAAAAGTGAAAGTAAATGAAGATGAGGAATAGTAGACTCGCGAGGAGGGAGAGGCGGTGTGCGAATGTAGATAGGCGTGAAGGGACAGGGGAGCGCGATACGAAAAGACAGCCTCCTACGAAACAACGACGACATCCCTCTGTTTCCCGGCAACGGTCGTATCGACCTCGACCTCCATCTCCACATTGACCTCTCCAAGCTCGCTGACGCCCGCGCCCGCGCCCGCGTCCTCGACGTCGGTCCCACGCAGCTCCGCACACTCCTCCTCGATCACAGCGTGGGTGTGGGACAACGACAAAGGCAAGGGCGCGGGGGCGGGTGTGGTTTCGTCGACGTATGCGGGCGCGGCGTGGGCGTCGACGGGCTCGGGCTCGTCGTCGGATTCGCGGGCGTCGGGCTCGGCAGAGTCGTCGTTCTCGTGCTCGGGATGCTCACTGTCATTCTCAGCCTGTTCGGCCTCGGCCTCGGCTTCGGCTTCAGCCTCGACCTCGACGTCCTCCTCGAGATCGGCATACGTCCTGCAGAGCGGACACGAGAACGCAGGATGGTGGGTCTCGAGGAGGGGCCGGATGCACTTGTAGTGGAAGGTGTGGGAGCAGGGGGCGATGAAGAGGGCCTGGCGGATGGTGACGCTGAAGAGGCAGATGCAGCAGTCGGGGATTTGGGTCTTGGGGGCTGTGGGAGGCGCTGCCTGGAGGGTCTTGAGGACGTTGAGCGTGTTTGTGCTGGCGCAGTGTCAGCGTCAGTGTCAGTAGACAGACAAGCACGCACTTGAACGCATTCGCCGCAGCCTGCCACTCGCGGCCCAGCTCGATCCTGATCTTCACGCTCTTGTAGATGTCCTCGGTCCCGCCCTGGTAGTCGACGCCAAGCTGGAGAATGTCGCCGTCCCTCATCTGGAACGGCCTGCTCTCGGTGTTGGCAGGGCTGAGGCGGACGTGGTTGAGGAAGGTGCCGCTGGAGGACTTGGTGTCCCTGATGAAGAAGCGGCCAGAGGAGTCGACCCAGATCTCGGCGTGGGCGCGCGAGACGACCTTGCTCTTGAAGGCGAGGCGGTTGGTGCCCAGGGCGTTGACGGCGGCGAGGCCGAGGCCCGTGCGGTCGGTGAAGCGGCCGATGCGGAGGGCGGGGGACGCGGGCGAGAGGTCGCGGGCGATGGCGTCGAAGCGCAGCGTGCGGCGCGAGTCGATGTGCGGGACGAGGCGGATGCGGTGCGCGGCCGCCGCGGGCAGTGTCCCTCCAGAGCGCCGCCGCCGCAGCATCGAACCCGGCGACGTCGACACTGCCCGCACGTTGTCCACCGACTGCCGCGGCCGTCCACGCAGAATCGAGCTCAGAATCGTCGGCCGCGTGTCGTCCATCGTCGTTCTGGTCAACCTGTGTTTCCACGAGGCTCCAGTCCGTCTCCCACGGATACCGCTGGCAAAAATACACTCCTGGCCAACGTGGGGATCGAACCCAAGACCTTCGCGTAGGGTCATCTCAGTAGTGCAATAGCCCATATTAGCACGACGCTCTAACCAACTGAGCTAGTCGGCCGATAATGAGAGACAAATAGTGAAAGTCTAGGAAATAGGGATACATGGTCCCATTCTTTCTTTGTGAGATCACTCAACTTAAAATGCTTCTCTCATCACCAGCTATTGTATGGAGAAATTGTTCAATGAATTAAGAGTGGGAGTACATCAATCCAATGTGAGCCTGATCCAGCATTACATATGTGAATGACCACCAACTGGGCATATCACTCAGAAGTTGATGTGGGTACTGATCTGCCTTTGTTCAAAGGTCAAGAAACAATTGTTTTTATTCATGAGATCTTAAGTTACAATACAATAACAGAGAAAAATAATCTACTTTGATTGTGATGACTCATTCACTTGGCAGGCCCCACATCATTTTTAGCTGCAAAAAGCTAAAGCTCATCAAATTGATCCTCCCATTATGCAATAAGGTCTCAGCTGATCTAAGATCAGATTGATAGTGAAACTTACTGAGCACAATGTTGACAACCATCAAATGATTTTTTAGTGAGTAGTGAGTGGCTCAACATGTCTAGCAAAGTGGCTGGCACATCATATATTGTATGATTGTTAATACTTGTATTATTATTGCAGGTTATTCATCCAATCTATAATGGATGTGAGTTGGAGACAACAAAAGAAAAATTCAAACCAACCTTGTGTGCAATTCCCAGCCAGCAGCCAACTTTGAACAATGCCTTTCCAAGACACTTTCCATTATGAGCATGATTCAAACAAGAGATGTATGTGTTGCTCACTTGCCAGGCTTCTCCTTCTCTATCCATTAATATTTGATGCTTGCCATGCATCACACATGAAATTGACAACACCTTTGACTGCAGGACTCTAGATTGATATGAGTAGCACAAACCAATGGGGAAAGGACAAAATTGACATTCAATGATGCTTGAAGATTGCTTCTTGAACAAGCTCATGATCTCTTTGCAACTTTGGTGATGGCCTGGTATTGTTATACCATGTTTAGCTTGTGATACAACATGGACCATCTTATAGAACATAAGATGTACAAGTGCTCCAATTGGCTGTGAAGATGCAATAAATAAGGTAACATTTCAAGAAGTTATGCATACCTGATGTGTGGCAACAAACCAATGCACAGCAACTATATGAAATAAACCATCACTGTGTCATATCTCTTCCTTGTGTTTTTTCTCTTTCAATTTGTGACTGTTTATCTGTCTTGGCCTTGTCCTTGTCCTTACATGTCTCAACATCCTTGGGAAGCCTAGATTTCAAGTTATTCTTATCACACCAGTCCTAGTATGCTCCCTATCCCTCCATGAGATTGAATTTATTTTAATAGATAAGATTTTGAGATATACCTCATGGGCAGAGTGTAAATGGTATTGAAGGGTCAAGACATTGGACACAAGCATAACAGGACACTTATGCTTCTTACTGTACAAGGTATTTAGTAAGCTCCCTTCACTTCCCACCTCTCTTTGTCTCATCTTCACTATTGCACCTCTCTTTGTTTTTTGCCTCCCTTCACTTCCCACCTCCCTTTGTCCCATTCTCACTATTGTACCTCCCTTCATTTCATCCTCACTTAGGGGTTAGTATGTGTTAGTGTTAGTATTTTTCCACCTCACTTAGGTTTTGTGCAGCAGATTCATGGCAAGCCAAACATTCTCTCAACCTGGTCTCCTGAGCTTGCTCCAGACTCCCATTTATTTTCTTGGAATCAATTCAAGGAAGATATTACTATTGCATCCTACAATTTTTCTGAGCCTTGTTTCTAAACAGGCAAATAGAAGAAATCAACCACCAAAAAGGCAAAACTGGAGTGGGAAAAAGAAAAGAAAGTACCAAGAAAAAGAAACAACTAGAACATCAAACAAAAAGAACTCTTTAGTCCCACAGTTTCTCTGACTGCAAAAACACAGAGCCATGCAGCACTAAACTTTTTCTTTATCTTTGTGCACTCACTGCAAATTTTGCCCTGGCTGTCATCAAAAGTGGCCCTCAATATATGCTAAACTTGTCCATCCATACTTGAACAATCTAAGCTGCAAGTGGCCAGGGACAAACAATAAAATTCTTGGATTTATTTAGCATTCAATTAATACAGTCAGAGTCTCCTTGCATCCCCTTCAATGTTTCATCCTTAGCAGCAAGTCTTTCCCATCTGTCTGGAGGTTTCCATTGATTTTTCAACTTGAGTAACTGCTTTTTAGTCAGAGCCTTAGTAAAAGAACAACCCTGATTGATGGCCTGCCTAGCAGTCTTCACATCAAATCCTCTCTATTCAAGCATTGCAATCTTTGGGGCCTTGGTCCTAGTAAGAGCAGGCACAATCTGAGTTGCATGGGAAGATGTAGTTCTATTCTCAATTGACCACAACTTATAGTACTTTAAGTTAGTGTCAATTTGTACATGCTCTTTGATAACAATCCAAGGTGCTTTCCTGGAATTTTTTGGAAGGCACTGGCAATGTGAGAGTAGAGTGACCAGGCATGAGTGGAGGTGGCAAATATCAGCCACTTGTAAGCCTTTGCATATTTTACCATATTTGGACAAGTATCTGAGTCCTTCTTCTACAGCCTGCACTCAGAACCCACTCAGCATACTAGCACCATCAGGGAAATACAGAGAGCATTGATCACTGAATTTACTGTGTATCTTTCCAGGTATGTGCCTGTTCAAGCCAGCATTGCATGTGAGAAATCTGGAATCTTAGACTTATTCAACAACTGCATCAATTGTTCAAGCTTTCAATGCCTCCTTGATCTGGAATGAATTCACTTGCTCATCACTGTTGTGCTAACTTAAAACAAGCCCAAGCCACATCTGAGCTGTGTACTCAACAAATATGTCTGCAGCCTGAGTTTCTTGCAAATTTGCTTCGGGTGAGAGTGGTACAAAGCATGAGTCAAGTTCATATGGCCAGGTTCAATTGTGCATTAGCTTCTAAGGTTGGCTATCTAGGCATCATGGGATCTGATGCTCAGTTGGTGTAGTGCCCAAATAGAATGCAGAATTTTTGTTGTCTATGATCTGGATCTGGTTGCACCAGGGTTTCAGTGAGATTCTGAGTATGCAATTCACCTGAAGGTCATCAGCTGCTAGTATATCAGGTTGGGTTTCAGTGAGGTCCAAGTCATGAAGGAACAACATGCCATGTTGATCTTGGATGCTATGAATTTATCTGTCTTTAGGAGGAGTTTCAGTGGTGTGACTGGACATGGTAAATGGCAGAAAACATACCATGGTATTGATGAAATCCTTCATCTCCTTCAAGGCTAAGCCAGATAGATGAAACTTGTCTTGTATGCTATAGTGAAGCTTCTTGGTTGGCCTTGATAAAGTTCACAGACAGAGTGGCTATTGTGGAGAAAACTTTTCTCCAGGTTGTAAACATCTTTTTCAAGGAATAGATTGTGGCTGTTGTCAAATGAGTAGACAGCTTCATATGCTTGGTTGTATGAGGATAGAAAAACTACATGACTTAGCTGTGTGTGAGCCTGAGGGGTTTTGGCTTGCATTGCACTATAGTGTGGCAAGGTATTGATGCAATGAATTTATCCTGCCTGATACTCTATTGCACCATAGGATGCCTCAAGCACCATGTGCCAACCAGTGGCTTGAAATGTTGGGCATTGAGGGCATTAATAGTGGAGCCAATATCACAAAGTAGTTTACCATGCTATCAATCTTCCATGTAGTCCCAGTCTAGACTGGAAAACTGGTTGCAAAAGTCTACAATGGCTTGACTGAGGCTGACTTGGAATGATTGTTTATGAACTTCAGTATTGGTAGTGTGCCTTTGAGACCCCTTGACTTCAAACATGTAAAAGGCAGACCCAAATTGTTCATGATCATCTTCCCCTTGAACTTGTTGGCACTTGTGGATCTGAAAGGGGGTTGAGTGTGATATTTAAGGTGTTTGAGTACAAAGTCTAACTATGTCTGAAATAGCCAAAATAGAAAGGCAGCAAAATAGTTAGTTCAGAGTACTTCTACTTAGCAAATATCTGAATTATCACTCCCCCAGACTTCTTCAAAGGACTGCCAGATGGCCACCACCTGACCTTGAACAGCAAGCACCATGATGCAACCCACTGCAACAATGATACCTCCCTCCATGATCTCAACTCCAGGTCCTAAGTAATGCAGGCACCTTAGTAGTAAGCCAGCTCAATCCTGCATTGAAAAAAAAACATGACAACTAGCTTAGTAATGATGACAGTGATGATGCAGGTGAGTCTTAGTGAAATTGACTCAATTCTAACCCTAAGTAATCATTTGTAGTAGCTCCCACACAAGAAGACCAAGACATCCAAGAACCCATACCCAGTTACTTTTCTCATTGTCTGATGAAGCCACAGCCACCAATAACTCCAATACCTGTTTCCCAAAAAACCATAGTCATTTCACACTGACCTGCCACAACCTGGCCCCCAGCAGCTGCAACCTCTTTGCCCAGTTTATATAGTATTACCCAGGAAGTGCCAGAGGACCAAGCCATGCCTCAGTCCTTCTCTATCCTCATCATCCTCTTCAATCTACATGACTAGACCATCAATTCATGCTGAGACCACTAAGTGGATCAAGTGAGCATTAGATTTCTCCAGTGCTCAGCTACTCCATGTCAATCCCAAGAGCCCTCAGGCAGCTGATCTCTTACTGGCCTACATGTTCAAGGCAACCTCCAGATCACATATAATCCCCAATGCCATGCAAGTTAAAAAAAATCTGACTTTGGTACTTGCCTGTTCTATAAACCATTATCATGTCAAATCAACCACTGTCCAACAGAATCAAGATGTCCAACTATTTGTAACCAACCTCACCACACTTACAGGCCTTATAACCAGTCCATCGTCATGTGCTGCACTCACTCAACACATCCATTCTCAAACTATACTTAAAAGGGCTCAGTTAGTGGTCAATCTCTTGAAGGATATGGTTCCATGCTGAATAATCACATCTATGCCACACTTACATGAGTATCTTAGTTAGGTAGACTAAATAACAACTGTGAATTATAACCCTAAGTCTGGAATAAGAATAACAAAGGTACTTGGTATATCTCCACAGTCACCTTACCTGGGGCTGGGTCCTGCGCATTCATGTTCTGTTATCCATGGTACTTGGTCCTGCATTTTCACATTCAGTTATATGCATTTCAATCATGAAGGTGGCCTGCCTGCCAAGTTATAGTTTTCTTTTGCACTACACAAATCTCTGACCACCAGGGTTACATCAAATACCCTACCTCATCACAGTGTGCACTCTCTTTCAAACAATCTAATACTTACTGCCCACTTCCAGGGAAGGCAGGCTCAACCTTCCAACTAACTTGCTGTGGCCACTTCAAGCTTCATGTTCATCAACAAGTCAACCACTGCAAGACACACAGATGCAAACACTACTTCCACAAGAACAAGCAAGCTTGGGGCTTTAGAATAATATATAATAGTAAGGCCTGCACTCTATGACTATAAATAGAGTGATGGCATCAGCTGCAAACACTGATTTCACAAGAACAAGCAAGCTTGAAGCTCCAGGTTGATATATAACACTTTACTATTTGTAATGTTTGCACTCAATGACTATCAATAGCCAATTACTATTAGTTGCAAACACTAGCCTACAAAACCAAGCTGCTTACTAAGCCATGTTGAGCAAATTTTGATGAAAGCCTTGGTCAGCAAGTGTGGTGCCTCCTCCTAAAAACTAATGATGGCATTTTAAAGTGAAAATTGCCCATTTAAACATATATCATTATTTTCTGTACACATTTTAAAATAGATCACTTGGTATTGCCATCCATAGGACATTCCCAGGGTGTTGTGGATATATAATGCCTCCAGAGCATCCAGAAGTGCACTCTGCCTCTTGTTCTGCTTCTGTGACTATCCATTATTTTGTGTAATATTTTTGCATGGATTGAAAATTCCTTTTTTGCATGGCCAAAAACAGCAAGGCCTGCCCATGGTCATGATTGACTGCCAAAATTGCTTCAAGGTAAGTTTGGTGCATTTATTTCAGTTTTTTCTTAGATATTTAAATATTTAAATAGGTCCAGAAAGGAGAGATCATGGGCATTTGATTGGGAAGTTGAGTATGGAGGGGTATCTTCTGACACTTCTGGCACTAAAAGCCTAGGAAGAGGCAAAAGTAGCACTAGTAAAGACTAAGGACAACATGGCACAGTCTTATGATTAGTGACAGACCCCAGCCTCTACATATCAGCCAGGGGACCAAGTGTATCTGGATGGCTCAGATATTAAGATGAACAGGCCATCTCAGAAGTTGTCCCATTGTTACCTTGGCCTCTTTGTAATGGAGAGACAGGTAGGGCCATTAGCATACTGGCTCAAGCTCTCTATAGGCCTGCATCAACTACATCCAGTTGTTAAACTATTCCCAGCTCCAGAAGACCCCATTCCTAGCCATGGCCCTAAGCCACTAATACCAACAATTCTGGTGAACAATGAGGAGTATGAAGTGGAAGAAATTTTGGATAGCAGGGTGTTCCAGAGAAAGTTGCAATTCAAGGTGAAGTGGAAGGGATATGGCATTGAGAACATCTCCTGGGAACCACAGGCCAATGTACATGCACTAACTCTGGTTCAGAACTTCTATTACCAGCACCCCAATGCACTCATGGGAAATTCAAGGCATCCACCCTACTTCTGCAGCTTACCAAGCAATCTGCAAGCCACATGCTAGAGGAGGGGAGGTAATGTCAGGGGACTCCCCATTTTGTTGAAGCACATGCATGATGTCATGTGAACACTTCCAATATCACTGCCACCACCTCTTTACTGCACACAATCTCAGTCTACATGCCATGACCCATGACCTCATTGTGCCCTGACATATTTTTGTTAATATATACCATATCAGGTACCACCACTGCCACCTTCTCCAGTATTTGTCATGCACTCTCTGATAAAGAGTGTGAGCTTAGTGGAAGGTTTGCATGCACTGATGTAGGTGATGCAGCATACTTACCCCCTCTGATTTCTGAAGTTACACCAACCATGCCTCCTCCACCTCCCAGTCTCTCCTCCAGCAGAAGAGGTTGCCTCAGCATGAAGTTACTTGATTGTTAAGTTGATCTTTTCATATTATTGATTTTCCTCTCTACTTTATTTCACTATTAGTTTTTCATCCCTTTGAAGTTGTTGATGGTTGACTTTGTCTTCCACCAAACTCCTTGTTTTTAGAGAGCCATGTTTGTATCCATAATGTTTAGAAGCTTATATGAGCATGTCATTTTTGTAGTTTCACTGCTTCTAGAATCAGAAGAGACATCTTCTATCACAACAATGATTTTAATCATTTGTATGTCAAGTTCTAGCACCATTTCAATCATTGCATGTTCCTCTTGAATTTCTCTCAGAAGGTCATACCATGCTCCTCTTGTCTCAGATAGATCAGCAGAAATTCTGCAAGATGTAGTATACCATAGAGAGATCAAGGATCAAGAAATGAAGAATTTGAGTTGTCAGTGGTTGTCCAAGTTTGATTGATCATGTCATAGCAAGTTCTACACAGGGGTAACAGACTGAGACAGAAAGAATGCAAGACTGATCAATAGTGAGCTCAATGACTCAACACAAAAAGAATTCAGAACTTGATATTGGTGAGTTCAGAATAGATTAGTATATATATAATAGTCCATTATTCACCTAAACATACAGGAGTTCAGAATAGAACTCACAGACTCCTGAACAAGAAAGTTGTACTACTATGTCATGTGATATCTAAAGGATCATGAGAATGTGAATAAGTAAGTATGGCACATCTACCACTATGACTGCAACAGGACATTGATGAGAATGGAGGCAATCTCAGACATTTTTGAAAGGTTGTTTTGATTTCCTTGAATATCTCTCAATATAGGCACTAACTGATGCAACAAAATTATAAAGTAGTGTTTGTTGAGTATGCTCAGACTCATGGCTGCAAGCCAGAAATGTATGGCTTTGGAATGGCTAGATGCTAGACCAGTCTCATGTAAGTTTTGCCATGATCAATGCTATTACAACTTTTGAGCAGGCTTGACATGACTTGTACTGTTCTTGAATTCTTGAATAGGCACCTGCAGTTGTGTACTTGCTAAAGTACTCCAACTGCAGGTATTCAATGGAACACAAAATGATCAGACCTAATACAGATCAGCAAAACCTATGAATTTTGCTTTCTGCCATACTTGGACATGACAAGGTGACAGATAGATAGATACACATACTGAAAAGTTGAAAGACTGTAAAATGAAACCTACTAATGGAATAGAAAAGTTGGCACCCCACACTTTTTGAATTGGAAACATAGTCATTGTGGAGTTATCATTTGTGGTGGTACCATTAAGGGAAAATCTTCAAAATGCTGGCAGTGATGAGATCCCTAACCCATATTGACAGTACATTTAGACAAGTGAGTTTTTAGAGATATAGAATGAAAGCTGATGGCATAGCTCACTTTTTGATCTGAAAACAATGACCCAGATGAAGGCCACAAAACATATAACATTGAAGAGGAAATTCACTATGTGGGAGGCACAAATGAGGGCAAAAAGCAGAGAAGGAGACAATATGTGAACAGGGGACAACTGATCAATAGATGCATGTTGACCAGGCAGGTCATATAACTAAGGAATTGATATAGTCCACATACAATACTGGTAGTTGTTTAGCAAGCAGCTTAACAAGAATGAAAGGGTGTGGTTGTCTTACATAAACCAATGGACAACTGGTGGTGACCCACCAAAGTGGATATAATTACATGAACAGTCAGACAACTGTTGATAGCAGTATTCAGCAAGTTGGTGCTGCAAGGGTAATAAGCAAGGGCAGCAGGCAATTATATCTCATCTTTTCTTTACAGGAGATTCTCTACCGCATGTATAGACAAATGTACAATATTTGTATTAAAAGTGAGTAATAATGGCTTTTGGGAAAGAAAGGTATTAAAAGCAACAGTATAGTGGACACAGAGTCATTCCTGCAAAGATTATGGAAGAGCTTTCGTAGACTAGGATGTGATATAGATTTAAGTAAAGATTCAAGTAAATATTATTTCAATGCTTGCACTAGCTTGAACAGCACAAGGGCACATGAAAGTGGTCCGACAACCAACGGACACAAGACACGCTGATTAGAAGGTGTCACAGGCAGTCACACATTATGTGATGACCGCGTTTCCGCATGAGCCATATCTTGCGTTCCTGAGGGTTCCCTCTCGAGGAAGTCTCCATTCTCACTTTTACCCGTACATCCGGGCGGTTTCTTTGGTACTATTCGTCCACCCATCGCCACACCGGGACCTCCTCAATCTGTCGACGACTTCTTGCCCTTTCACATCTAGCGAGCCTTTCCGATTCAGTCGCCATCTTTTCTACGCTTACGATTATAATTATTTCTGTCGGTATTCAGTGTAAGTGGGACCTCATATTGGAAAGCAGCAGGTCTGACATAGTTTCTGCTCAGCTCTGATGTTTGATTTTAAATTTCCACCTGAAATCGAAGACCAAATATTCGAGTGGGCGACATTCTTATCACCTTGTGATGCGTGCCACCTTGCAGTCACCTGCAAACGTCTTCAGATACGGGTTGAGTACATCATGTACGAAAGCCTCCTCTTCTCCAAAGAACCATACAGAGGAATTCCAGAGACGGCCGATGTCAAACGCTTCGAATACACACTCAAAGTACGCCCCGCAGAATTCTTTGCAACCCGGGTGCGGAACATCTGTATCATGTTCAATGTGAACCCGAACTTTGCAAAGTCAGTCATTGCCAAATGTACAGGTGCTCGGTGTGTGACATGTTGGACATTGATGAATCGTCCATCCGGCTATGGCGCATTGTTTCTGCCACTAACCTCGACCCTTGTTGGAATCTCAACGAACAAGTACACTGTGAACGAAATGGCAGCTTCTGGAATTGCTTTCCCTCATGTACAGTATTTGGGATGATGGGTGAAGCGAAAGAACCGCTTTTGCCGTTGGATTGGCTTCCGAACCTCTTGACGATGCAGGTGGACCTGAACAATCCTCGTTCTGATCAATGGTTGGAGGACACGAAACTAGCAATATCTACCGCTCTCTTCCTCGAAATGGTGATCTTCGACGTCAACCCAGGGTTCTTGGATGAAGTCGAATCCAGAAGGCCAGAGTTGGGCGAAGAGGCAGCTATCTGGATTGAAACCGGGAGTTTGAACATGGGATTTATAAATGGCGCGGCTTTGCCTACAAGGACGAAATGATTTTCGATTGATAGATTTCTAGCTATTGTGAGTTTGACATGTTTCTCCAGTTTCCCCCAAACAATGCCTCTATGATGTTTTTGGAAGGTTCTTTTTTGTTGAAAGTTTCAAACGTTTACATATATAAGATTTCTGGATGACATTCTTTCATGGAGTCATATCACTAAAGAAGAATTGCTACAATTTCATTGATTTTTCTATCTATACTCAGCTTTTCGTCTTTGACTAGGGGTCCATCGTTAGAGGTCAGGCAACATCTCTTGGGGCCTTCGTCTGGTCAACTTTCTGTTTCCAATAGAGTGGCAGGCGCATGCTTTTTGTTGCGGTTGCAACTGGAGGAAGCATGAAAAGACAAAGATACATAGTCAATTTTCTGCTGAATCCGAGAACTTTGAGAAAACTACAAGCTCGAATGTAAGCAATATTGAGGTAAACGGCAAGAAGCTCAGATATCAATGAGTACAAAGACATTATGCTTTGTCTTTGTGAGATATACTCGTCACGTAGATGAAGAGATTCATAGAGGACAAGATGGCACGCTATGCAATTTCGAAAGCAGGTGTCCTTGATGGTTACAAAGGTCAAGTACCAATATTCTATGAATCCGACAATGCGGACCGAGTGAACCAGGGGCAAAGTGTCTTCATCTAATCCAGGACGGTGGTCCTAGAACGTCGAAGGTAGAAGCGCTGCAAAACCATCAGACATCGTTCTGAAAAGCGACGAGATGAGGCTTCGTACCTCCACTCTTCCAATTACATCCAGCACGTTCTCGAATTCGACTTGAACACATTTTATCCTTCCTCGTTCGTATTCAGTGGACAACATGCCGTTCATTGTACTTCCAGTCCGAGAAGCATCGGAGCGGCCTGAAGGTTGTCTGCCTTCTTGTTTGAGGCGAGATATAATATTACGGTTGCATATGGTTGCGCGGTAGTTCTGCAAGTTACTGAATTGGTCAGATGTGCAGATGATGATGATATAAAGACGCAAGGACTCACCTTTTCTCAGCATTCCGAGGCGTCGTTCACATGAAGAGCAGGATGCATGTTGACTTTTCGTAGCAACTCCCTTGATTGTCCCAGACATATTGAATAAAGTTGTTTTATTATAGATCCACTCACTTCTTACCATCCCGTCAAACCGACCCTACAATTATTACAGCCACACGCCCCGCCGAGCCTCGATTGCTACTCGGGGAGCATTGCTTCCTTCAGCGTAAAGACACATTGAAACGACTCCTGCTCCCGTATATCTGGCTGTACAATATCGTCGAAACATCATGAAATCCAAAGGCTTGAGCGAGTTCACTTCTTCAGGGCTGGAGGTCGAGATGTTGTTGGGGGTCGATCGTCAGGTCCTCCAGGGGATGTGTTTTCTTGAGGATCTTTTAGGACTCTATCTTTCTGGTTCGAGAAGGTCAAACATTCTGTTCACGCGTCATTTCCAATCCCGTGTGTGCCCCAAGATCCACTCCCGCTACTCGTAGGAAGACATGGGTTTGGCTCCCGTCTTTCTTCCAGTGGCGAATGGGTCCGTTCGCGGTCCTGACCGCCTGCGAAAGATTGCCCCAGGCATTCTGCACCGACAAGCCAATAATTAGACCAGTGCACGCTATTGCTGTTTTACAGGTATGCACACCGTGGAAGATGATCTGCGGGAAATGGAGGGGCCAGAAAAGCGGGCATTAAATATTGAAAGTTGAACCTCTCCCCCCTTTGTAGTCGCTGGCATCGGATCGATCGAAGGCCTGACACAATTCCACCTTTCCTCTGGTGTCTTGAATTCTCGCACGTCAGACAAGGAGCTCACTCGATAGATGAAAGACCATGAAATGGGATAGAGGCCACGAAGGGGGTGAGCGAGTGTAAAGCCAGAGGCAGGCGAAGGATATTGGAAAACTGAGGGGTTAAGGGTGATGTTCAAAGAAAATATCGAGCGGGGGTATAGTTCGAGTGCGTGGTGGTGCGAATGGGCATGGGCCGAGTGGTCGTAAGAGAGCAGGCTTGAGTTAGTGTACCCGAGGTGTTCAGTAACTGAAAAAAGAAAGATTGAAAGTGTACAGTGAACAACGTTAAGGGGACAGCTCACTCTGGTTAAGAACGAAAAGAAAAGTGAGGTGAACTTTGATCTGGTACCGAGAAGACCGGTAATCGTGTCGAATTGAAAAATCCTGTCCAGGCCTTATGTGTAGCCTGGAGTGTTAAGCACAAAGGAGGGCGAACGTGAGGTTCAATTCTGTCAGCGGAAACGTAATATGTACCATTCCGCCTGCATGAGAGTCACTAACAAAACACATGTCAGAAGAAACTGTTTTATGCAGTCGTGGGTAAAAGTTCGGGAAAAGCCCGTACGACTCTGTTCAAGTGTAGCTTCCGCAGACACTTGATTATTCTTCCTATCCAATGCGCATACTCACCAAATTCAAAGCCAGGCTTCTGTAGGCTCAGTGATACTGGTTTCATTTCAGAACTTGCAGCCAAATGAATTCGCAGACTATTCTTGTATACGCTCTAATTAGCGTTCAACGGCTTGTATTCTCGACAATTGTCGCTCATCACATACACGCTATCCACGCTGCATGCACTCGTGACTTGACTTGCTTCGTTCGCACGGCAGTATCCACTAGTCCTCACCAGTGCCCATTCCTCCAATCGCTTCCTTGCCCGCGCATTGAACTTTACCGTACTACTCCGTCGCTCTTGCTCCCTCCACACCCTATCGGTCATTCCCAGCTCTCGAAAAACGATGACATCCGTGGACCTTGAGACTGGTAGGAGTACAAACGAGAGGGTCAAACCCTTAATCAGTGGAGCAACCGCAAGAGCCAGGGGTAGTCGAGTCTTAGCTCTCCAAATGTGTATCAGGGTATCAGACAGCACGTCCATCTGCATTCTATGCTGGCTGTCTATGGACAATGCTGGAGTCTATACAAGCGTAATCCTCTGAATGCTATTAGAGGATCCATAATCAGTAAAGTCGACCGTTGGGCACATGGGATTACAAGTGAGCGCAGCCATCCCTGGGCTTCGCTAGTGTTCGTGGCAGAAGAAAATCCTCTAGGAACGTCATCAACGCCAGCTTGCCTTACGATCGAGCACATCCAACACGCCAAGCGACATACGACAATTGTCATCAATCCCAGTTATCTCGAGGACTTGCCTTTCTAGGATTTTCGACCCTCGGATGATGGCCGCTGATCCCACAGGGCCACAAACTACGCTGCAGCGTTTTTTCACGCGCTGTATACTACCGGACGACCCTGATACTTCCTCAACGGAGACTCTCCAGAGTTTTGGATTGTAAGATGGTGCTGGGCAAGGAAAATGGCGATGGGTTGTTGGGCAAAACTTAGAATCGAAGTGAGTGACGATCTTTTGTTCCATTTATTTTGTCAATCTTACCCAGGAAAAACCAAGAGGCTGAGCAACGAGCTTCTATTGGGGATACTCCTCCGGTAGAACATGCGCAAGAACAAGTGCATCGTATCTACCACCTGCTAATATGTCTGATTTACTTATCGCATCCTTAGCCAAGACTGCCGTTTATCCTTGAGAAGGACTCAAATAACCTCAAGACGTATATGCCTGTTCATGGATGCGGGGATAGGGGGTGATATCATGTGTGGTGAGAAGAGAAAATCAAGAAGGGGGTGTCACGAAAGAAGACCAAGGAGGAGAGAGCAATTGATTTAGTTCGAGGGCGAGGTACGGAGTCTGGCTTAATTCATCATGGGGCAACTACTCATGCTTTTTCACCCAGTTTTTTTTGTCCATAGTCCTCCACTGTTGTTCCGAGAGATACCGTTCGTAAATGAAATCTCAGATTCACCATCCCGTCGAGACCTTGTCCAGCATAACCATACGGTGCGAAGCGTTACGCCTCCCTTATTTGTCTCCGACGGTCATCAGAAACGCCCTCTTGTAGTAAAGTCTCCAAACCAGTCATCCAAAGCGAAGCGCATGGGAATAAGACTGGGATATACACAACCGCCCAAAACGTTCAGTCTTCTAAGACGGTCTAATTGACGAATCAATTGTTCCCACCTCGGGGAAAATTCCGAATAACCAGAGCGTCGAAAAATGTGAACTGACTTGAACAATGAATTGAGTACTACATTGGTATCCTCTGGTATCCACTCTGCCGCTGTGAAGTCAGTGCTGCACCTTGGTCAAGGTCCACTATGGCCTTGCCTGTTACCTCCTTAATGACGGATCATAAGGCTTCTCAGTTCTTTTGAGGTGACTGGTTGAACGCTTCGACCGATGCCATCGAGGTTTTTTTAGTTTTATGTTACATATGTGAGTCATGAGCCCTCATCATGCCAATTGACCAACCATGCATCAAGTTCTGCGGCTCGAAATAGCACAAATATCAGCAGCTGAGGTGCTGGACACCGTACCGAAGTATAACCGGCTCTCGAGACGGATTGTTGACCATGTCCACGTATTCAACTCTGAGGCAGTACGGTTGAAAGCGGATATGCAGAAATTCATTGGTAGGGACAAATTGTTTTACCTTATGTACTTCTACATCACCCATACTTGACCTTGTCCCTCTCCAGCTCTGTGGTTCTTTTTTTGAGCAGAAACCTCGGGTTCTGAAATGTACCCCATCACTAAAAATAAAACGAGTAGATTCTGCGGCGGGTATTTTTGACGCTGCTACAATCATCTGTAGGTGAGTCAAAATATATCACCTGTCGACATCGGCCATACCCAAAAACTCAATCTGAACGTCCAATACCGCATTTTATCCGGGACATTTGTATTAAAGCAAACAATGAGCACTCCAAAACTCGTCGGATATTCACGACTTGCACTAAAGCATCATGGTCCACTTGATCTCCCTTCTTGCTATCTGTTCAGCTGCAGTCACCACTTTGGCGATGCCTCGGTTGTCGAACATTACAACCGAACATGGGCTAGTCCGTCGTGCAACAATCAGTACTAGCACCACTGGCACCCTTAACGGCTACTACTACTCTCTGTGGATGCAAACCAACACTGGCGCCACTATGAACGTCGGGACTGGCTCGTATAGTCTCACCTGGGCCACATCCTCTGTGAATGTCGTTGGCGGCGTTGGCTGGATGCCGGGAAGTGCGAGGTAAGCTGTTCTGCTGGACCGCCTTGGATGTTATTGAAATGATAATCATCTGGTTTACAGGGTGATCAACTACAGTGGAACCTTCAATTCGCCTGGCAACGGCTACCTCTCCGTCTACGGGTGGACTACAAATCCGCTCGTTGAATACTACATCGTCGAGTCTTATGGTAGCTACAACCCTGCTACCGGTCTCACAAGCTTGGGCACTGTGACAAGCGATGGTGGAACGTACAACATCTACCATAACGTCCGCACAAACGCACCCTCCATCGAAGGCACTACGACATTTGACCAGTTCTTGTCAGTCCGAACCTCAAAGCGTGTCGGAGGAACTGTCACTACGGCCAACCATTTCAACGCATGGGCGTCTCATGGACTAAGACTTGGTACGCACAATTACCAAATCCTCGCGACAGAAGGTTACGAAAGTAGCGGGTCTTCCTCTATCTCTATCTCTTAGGGGTACCTAAGGCAGGTCAGTATGTGCTTCTTGATGGCACTTTAGGGTACTTATTTGACTGGACAGCAGGAGGCCTAATACACCCGTTTTCATAACATTAGGCCCCTTTGACTTCCAATTGTTTAGTTATTTGGCCTGATATCCGTGGATGCCAGGCTTGCCAAAGAATAGTTACTTGTGTAAAATCAACATCTTACTTTACCTTCTTCTATGAGGTGTCACATTTCCATGGCTCGTAGTATGTACCAATAAGGGTCCGATATTCGGCCCTGTCTCTTTCATCTCGTTCTTTGGTTGGTCGAGTGACCTGAGAATACCAACCAACAGTCAATATGAAAAGCCACCAAGAATAAAAAGACATTTTACCTTTTTCCTTGTCAATCCATGCCGCTTCAAAGCTCGATGTATTGTGACTGGAGACACATCAATCCCACATGTGTTTCGAAGCAAGTCTTGAAGTTCGGATAAGAGCCTTTCACAGATGGGAGCCGTTTGAGAGTACAATACCATGACCCATTGTTGATGGGATAATTAGCGATGACTTGGTTTGTTTTTGTCATACTTAATGAATTTTGAGCTTCTCCCTCAAGCTTGCTTCAGTCCAGCTACAAAATCTCTTTAATGCAGCCACTTTGTCCAGCAACTTGCAGTTCATGCAGAGGGCACTGGTAATTATGAAGGTAGCGCAACATGTTCTTTGGGCTTCAACTTTTCAGCGCGGTTGAGGGACCACCGTTAATGATTCCTGGCGGCATACTGGCCCAACAGCGGACTCTGAATTATGTCAAAAACTGTACCACTTTCAAACTGTACCACAAGGTTTGAGCAGCCCTCATAGCGACGGCGGGTGGACCCCTAGCGCCATTTCATGCTTGTACGTAATTCTTATATTTCGTGTAGCCGCGAAATTCTGTTTCAAAAGCCGAAATGGCTCAGGGCTGCACGTCGCCTGACTAGAACACTCATTGAACATCTGCATCCAGTGAGCTCAGCTTTGGGTTTAACATTCTTCATGTTGCGAATATTCTTCTGAATAGAGTTTATCATATCTTCCTCCATTATTTTCGTTAACCGAGCCGAACTTGCTGAGCAGATGCCGCGGCGACTGATAACAAGGATTGTATTGGCGATAAGAATATTGTTATATCTATTGCTAAGTTCGAATAAACGCAAGCTTGTTTGCAGTATCCTCGCCTAGTGACTCTCTAATCATACCATATCAAAGGAAAGCGCTGAAATATGTACTTACGGAGTCCAATCAGAACACCATCGCTGGCCCATTCTTTGACCTTTGTGGCCATTCTAGCGGGAGGCAGATTGCCATGCTGGGAAATAATACAAACAACTACTCCCGCAACGTGAGCAGTGGCCTTATTGAGAATTTATCATTAGTACTTCTGTGCATAAACGCCGAAACAAACCATGGATGTGCCATGAGCAAGCGAAGTCCCGCTGGTAGATCCAGTTTTCGCAGTATCAATCTGGTACCCAGGAGCAAATATATCAACACGGGGGCCATAATTGGATCTCGTCGTTGCTCTATATTTGAGATTACTAGCACCAACAGTGATGACGCTGGACAGACGAGCGGGAGACCGGGTTGCAACATCCTTCCCCTGATTGCCGGCCGCAGCCTAGATGATAGTCAGTTCTGCATCTTACGGAAGTGAAACTTCGCTCACGACAACATGCATTCCCTCTGCAATCAGCTAAAAACAAGGTGAAGGTCACAACTGAGCTTGGGATACAAAAACATACGTACTGATTGGACAGCTTCATCAATTCGGTCATCACCTTCATGTGAAAAGGACATAGATACAACAGAAGGACGCTGTCCATTGTGAATGTATCTTTGCCTGATAAATGCCATCCCATCAAAGCTGGACCTCAAAACTCAGAAATGTATGCATGATCAGGACTGGTATCTCACAGTCCAGAAACAAGCATCTGTCTGATTGAGAGAGCATGTTTTGTCACTTTAGGCAGAACTTTGCAGTTACATAATACGCACCCCCTTGAATTAGTCAGCTGGACTGCAGTGATATGCGCTTTCTTTGCAACCCCGAATTTCGTGCCTGCTGCAACAGCTCTAAAAGCTTGATTTAGAAAATACTTGACAGAGAAACAAGAAAATTCCCTCACGCGCATTGCGTTCCATGTCCGTTTACATCCTGCTGTTGTGGAGATGGTATATCATAAATCGCCCTATTCTTGCCACGAAAGTTTCCACCCATGTCACACGGCCTTGAAACACGGCCTATATTCAAGTTCGACATTATGGAGAAAGACACATGTACTAAAAGCGCTCACATGTTCCATAGATACACCTTTTGTGATAAAACATGTGATCAAAGGCAAAGTGGAAGCTCAAAATTTCGAGGCGTACCAGTGTCTGTGACAATACCCAACACTTAGTTCACAGGTGTTGGGGAGAACAAGAGAAACCTCACCAACGATGTAAATGTCGACACCCAAGCCAGCATTCTCGTGGTAATAATATTCATATCTTTCAATACAACTTCAGCTGGGTTAATCGTCTGTGGCACAAAACCTACTGAGATTTATGCTGGATTTTAACTGGTGAAGTCAGGCGGGAAAGCCCCCAAGGCGCTTCATGTCTGACCTCATATTAGTATCCACCGATCGGAATGTTATACTGAATAGAAAACAAACTAACTGTATTTTCACTGACTCAAGGACTATCTCGGTATCGTAAGTGATGGATTTCACAGCGCGGTTTCTGCCCAATGACGCAACTTCTGCGGTGGTCAGGGACACTATTGAGCAAACCGTTCAGTAAAAAATTGTGGATGGTGTGGAGCTAACAAAACCTACCAGAAAAACAGTTGATCCAGTCCCATTTGCCATTTGCCTTTATACCTTCGGTCTGGAGGAAGTGTTCAATTTTGGTGTTGCGATTCAGCTGGACAATATAATCTTCAGTGGATTGACTCCCAAATCCTGGAATTCGGGCAGCCGATACATGAGATGGAAAACCCCATAGTAGGACCAGCCCAACGACTGCAAGGAAACAGATCGATACACGCATTTTCGGGTGGCGTGGTAGAAGAATAGGGCGAACAAGATCAAGGGTATTCCAGAAAGTTGAGAACAAATCTGAACAAGGACACCTTTAAAGCTCTGCTTGTAAAGGTGGAGGACAAAGTGAAGACGTTATGAGGCTCCCTTACAGTCCAGCTGGTAAAGGTGGAAATCTGGAAAGCCGTCTCATGTCCAGAGTCCTCTTATAGCTCTAACCATGAGGCGTAATCAGATTCTCCGTCTGTCCGTCGATGATCGAAATATACACGCACAACTTTCCTACATATCAATATCAATGTAGAGGTACACTCGCCGCCACCCTTGAAACATGATCATAATCGTGACAAAGGGATGATTATCAAGGGTTGTATACATTTTACAAGTCCATTGAAAGGTCCCTTTCTTCCTGTGCCACCCTTGCCTCCGACAGAAGTCGATCAATAGTTGGTGCAGAAGGGCCGTGAAAGCGATCAAAGGTGAATCGGCAATAAGTTGGAAGAAGTCTGGCCAGCAGGATTGCTGCCGCATTGCTTAGCGTATCAACCGCAAACGTTGAGCCGAGATCAAGCTCTTGGAGAAGAGCAAATGGGTCAACAGCATCCTGTGTCAATGTTCCACATGACTGCGTCGTATCTACCAAGACAGCAAATTTGATTAAATTGGGGCAGTAGCGGGAAAATAGGCATAGATGGTCGAACGCGAAGGTTCCGAATGGCGGACCAAACATATGTGATTGGGGAGCCAGAAAGAGAGATTCAATTTTTGGAAGTGAGCGAGCAAGTTCCTCTATCTCGGTGGCTTCATAGGCGAGTTGCATAAAGGTATCCACCCTTAATCGAGTAAGATCATAGGAGAGGAAACCTCTCAACGATGAAAACAAGGATGACTTTTCCTCGATAACGTCCCGAAGAATGAAATCAGTAACTCGCGAACACTTTTTCTTTATTTTCGGGTACGCCGAGAAAGATGGGTTTTGGCTGCAAACGGAACTTTCAACGGTCAGCGATGGGATGTGAAACGGGAAGTGTTTGTCATCCAAAAGTCGAGAAAGCATCTATGAGCATCCCGAGATTGTCAGTGTATGGGGAATACACCCTTGGTAAACGGACGAGGAAGAGAGTGCTTGCCTCTGCAGGCACGGGGGTATGAACCGGGTCTGGATCGGATTTCTTGTAGAGTTTGGAACATAGATAATGTTTTGAGGACAGCATATGATGCAGTGTCATAAGGCAGCACAACGATCCTCAAACACAACAAGTCTTTGAGAGGGATAAGAGTTGAAAGAAGATCATCTACTATGATGTCACGCTTAATCTCGAGTTCAACTAGGCCGGATAATGACTGGACAAGATTGATAGAGATCAGAGGCATGGATGGGTCATTACGCGACTCATAATTGACGAAGTCTATGAGCCACCGTTTCACGCCTGGGTGGAAGAAGATCGACAAGTGCCGTGTGTCCTCATAGGCAATACACTTGAGAGTATGCAACGTTGGAAACACGTCAGAGGCAGGCCGACTTTCAAAGATGAACTCGAGCACAGAGTAGAGGGTCGAGATCATAATATCATTGGTCCAGTCAATTGTCAGTGTATGCACTAGTCTTGAACATCCAAGAAAACGCGGCCAGTCCGGTGAACGCGGACGCTGCCAATGCATTTAACGAGTTAGAACGACCAAAATCGAGGCATGAAGCTACTCACGGTAAACTTTATGTGAAAATCCCACGGAGCGAGCACTCTCAAGAGCCCCTCGAATTGCGCATCCGAATCGATTGCCCTCCAAAGCACGGGTTTGGCAACTTCTGACCAGAATTTGCAAACTTGGGTCCCTATGGCGACGGAATAGCTGGTCGAAAATGAGAAGATGAGATGGAGTAGTTCTGGAGTGGATAGAGCCATATTCGCATTCATCACGATGAGAGAAAATGGTGAGGTGAGTCCAGGAGTCCAGGAAAGGGTGCTGAGGTGGTGGAGGCCTACCGAGGCTCACTGCCTTGTTCAATCATCCGCGTTGTGCCGCCGGCTTTCATTCGCTTGTTGAGGTTGATCAGGGTTGATCCCCCTTGATGAGATGACAATAGTCGGATAAAACCACATATTTGGAAACTCCTTATTCGGACTATTGAAAGAGACCACAAAGAGAAGAGCTGACTGTTCTTGCCAACCAGAGACAATGTATCTCTCATGAGCCTTGAATACTTGGACACAGTATCCAGATGGAGAAAGTGATGAGCAATATCTCAGACAACAAAAACTGGATTCACAGAAGAGGTGATGGTCAGAAAGATTGAGATCAAGTGGAAATATTCTTTGGCTGTAGTGGTTCCTGGAACATTTTCATAGTGACATATTGATGACATCTTCAGAAGTATAATCATAGGTAAACTCCTGTTAAAGAATTCATCTCAATACCAATCAAAATGACTGATTAGAGGGAGCTGCATGGGATGTGATGGACACATGATGGATAAACAAATATGGAAATGATACAGGGCATATGGAATGGTTCAGATGCCAGACACACCTCAGTCTACTGTACATGGACTGAGGTGGGTCAATCAACATTCATGGTTCACACCTTGTGCTAATACTATAGAGTATATTATGTGTTCAAATAAACCAACCCACAATGTAAAAACAGAAACCAAAACAACCCCTGAAATTACCATGTCCTGATGGGGTGACCAAAATCCAATGTTGAGCAAATGGCAACAACACTAACATTGTCAATGGTATCAGTGGACATCCACTGTCTGCTTTCCATTGCCATATGACATCTGTTGCAAAAGGTGTTTCTAACAGCTGGTGTGTGTCATTATAGTACTCTTTCTGTTCAGAGGCTGCTCCATTGTTGAGATTTTTGTCCATTGCTAGATTCCATCACAGAAGCCTTTCTGTTCAAAATATCTTGGTCTGTCTAGATTAGATATTTGTTGAACTCTGTAAAGCAGTTCTGGTAGGTATGAGAAGCCATCACAGAAGTGTTTTGGTAGGGACAAGAAGCCATCACAATCCCAGCAGCCTCATAAACTCAGGTTGAGGGTTCAGATCCCTTGCTTGACATTCTGTAGCTTTGGAAACATTTTTAGTCATCATTTCAATTGTTCACTGTTTGCTCCAAGAAACACTTGCAGCTGGCTTAAGAATTTGTGCTATCATGGCTCAATGGTCAGCATTGTCCACCATGTGGCAATCCATCTATCAGGTTGAGGGTTCAGATCCCTTGCTTGACATGTCTATGAATTTGGAAGCTTTTTAATCATCATCTCAAATTGCCTGTTTGCTTCAACAAATTACTGTAGATTGCATAGTATTGTGAGCCACCATGGATGAGTGGTTTGGATTGTCCATTATGCCACATTCTAACTGTCAGGCCCAGGGTCCAAGTCCCTCATTTGACATAGTGATTTACAATGATTTTTTGTTCTTTTATTTCAGCTATTCCACATTTAACTATAATATCATAACTTCAATTGTTTCTGTGATTCCCATGGCTCTGAAACTTTCCCTGGTGGTCTGGCATATACCTATCTCCACTGGGAGTGGCCTTCCAGCAGCAGCTGAGAATCCAGTGCACCTATTTTCCCTGGCACCATGGTGTACTCTTATTTGTTCTATCAGTAGTGTTCTGGCTGCAGCTTCTGTTTTGTATCTTTTCTCTTGCACATATTTACAGTCATTTTATCTACATCAAAGAGCTCCACTCTCTTCCACCCTCTGTGAGTTCTAGAAACTCTTTGAAATCCAAAAGCAGTGTCCCTTATAAACTCAAAGTCCAGAGTATATGGACACTCTGGACTGTTTACCACAACACTTGATCTTGTGCTTGATGAAGCTGAAGTTTCTGAGAGAACATCAGAAATGTCAGCAAAGTTGGCTGGGGTGAAAGGGCCAAAGGGCCTACATCTGCCATGATCTCTTGCTTGCTGGAAAGCTTGTTCTGCCAGAAACAATTAGGACTACCAGGTATATGATGCAGATTGACTCATGTTGCTGGTACAGCATATTGAGGCATCCCTTGTCCTGATGTGCTGTTACTCTTTCATCATATCTTTGCCACTCCTCCATATCATTCCCCTCAGGAATAGAGGGAGTATGGATGAAATTTTGTCATCCACTGCAGTCAATTTGGCCAGTCCAGGTTCAGTGTCCACTTGAGAGTTATTATCCAACTGGTGCAAGTCCCTATCTGACAGATGTGAATTGCTATCTGGAAGGAATAGAGATGGTGCAGAATCACTGTCCATTGCAGAATCTGGTGATATTACTAGTGGAATGACAAGAGAGGCAATCTCTCTGGCAGGTTGGTTTGCTATGCAGATGTACATTATATTGGCTAGTACATTTTCTTTGGCCCTCAGTACACTTTTGTTATCAGATCTGGCAATTGGGCCTTTTCAAGCATATGGAGAGGCCATGTAAGTGATCAAGTGTAGGGCCAGAGGTTGGAGAGGCACATTCAGATGGTCCTGGGTTATTGCCCCTCAGGGAATTGGTGATTGAGTTGATACCAATCAGTTCTTCTAGGTGTAACAGCACAATAAAATCAGCACTGGAGAGGTGAGCAGAGCTGGGTCCAGCAGATGGTCTTGAAAATTGGCAGATTAAGATATTTGCCATCAGCCAGAATTTTGATTCAGCTGCTGATTGGAATTTGTCTGAGCCAATAGGGCTTTCTACCAGACACCACTTTGGTTTGACAATTCTTCATTGCAAGTTGTTTTCTGATGGATGAGGAGACAGCCCTTGGAAGTCTCATTATTTAGGTGCTTGGTCTTGATATCTATATAGTTCCACCAATCACAGCCATACCAATGTACAACTTGACCTGGATGGGTGGGAATTGTCCATGCCTTGAAGGACTTCCAGACTGGGCTGCTGCTGCAGCATCACATAAGGCAGCTTGCAAGAAAGGAGAATATTGGAGGAAACAAATGCATGTTGGGTCATCTAGTGATGATATGGCAGTATTTTCTCTGGCCAGCAAATCCAGCATGATAGGCCACCCAGATCCAGCTTGCAAATTCATCATTATTGTGACTGGCAAATCCAGCATTTTAGCCCCAGATCCAGCTGGCAATCCCAGCATTGTAGGCTAACCTAATCTGTCCAGCAAACCTGGCATTGTAGCCCTGAATCTGGCTAGCAATCCCAGCATTGTAGCTTTGGATCTGGCTGGCAAACCCAGCACTGTACCCACATCTCATCTTCCCATATCTACTCCAAACCTCATATCTGGTGCCATCCAGCTATCCAGTCTTGAGGTCATCAACAATGCCACTATACAACAGTTACAGCAAAGAGAATGGAATAACTTAGTAACTCCAACCAATGGCCCAGCAGATGGGTCTCCTCATTATGCAGTTCCTAGATCTGTCCTTGAAATTCTCATATAGGAAGATGACACACATGAAACAGATACAAAGGAAACAACATCTTATCAACTGGCATGTCAGAACCACAAGGTGTTGAGTGTTTGGTTTTCACTGTAAGCATTAAATCCTAGATACCAGGCAAGGGTCAATTACTGCATGTATATTGCATCACATGTTACCCTGACTGGCTCCCACTTTACTTATATATGCAGCCTAGATACAAACACCCTCAGCCAAGTGTATACAAAACTGAGAGTGAGTTACTTACACTGTCAGGTTCCACTGACCATGGGGGCTCAGCTACACTGGGCAAGTCCTTACTAGGCAGATGTGATGTCCTGTGCTTATAACCTAGTGCTCTGGGGTGGGTGCAGACTATAGGGACTTGAGAGAGGGGAAGCTAAGGGAAGCAGTCTGAGCAAGTCCAGAGTGGTCCAGGGAAGTCTAAGACCAAGTATATTAAACATTGGGCCTGGGTGGACATCAGGAACAAGTTTGTAGGCAAGTATATGGACTGCAGGGTAAGTGGAGGCTTTGCAAGTGATGGGAGTGGAGCCAGAGTTTGATGAGAGATCAATCAAGAATGATGGGTTCTAGGGCCAAGCATAGGGCAAGGTCCAGAATTATTGTAAGAAGTTTGAAGGTTTGTAGCATGTGTGCAGAGTTTGTAATGATGTCAGAGATGAAAGGAACTTAGGAATGGAAAGGGAAACAGAGACAGTCAACACAAGACAGAATGGAGAAAAGAAATAGATTCAGGACTAAAGATAGAAACAGAGACAAAGCAGAGAGAAACACAAGACACAAGTAACCATATAAGTGTAATATTAAGACTAAGGTAATGAATGCTACTCTATGTCTTTATATACTAACTACTGGATCTTCTCCAGGGGTTGGAGATGCAACAGTGGGGCTTGTTGGAGCTGCATGGGGTTGATGGGTGTTGGCTCTGATTAGAAGGTGGGCTGCAGTGATATTCTGATGGGAATGTGGTCTGTCCTGTAGTCACTGGGGAACTCTGGAGTGGTTGTGTGGGTCATAGAGGCAGTCAAATGATGTATGTCTGTGTCAGAAGAAGTGTTGGGGAGGCTTAGGGGCCTTGTAAGCAAGAGGGGGAGTTGAGGAGGCCCACAGGGGATGAACTGGGGTTTGCCAGGAGGTCATTGGGGTTTGCCAAGAAAGTGTCGGAGTTAGCTGGAGCAGGTGCCATGGGTCAACAAAGGTTGGGGTTAGTTGGGAGGGACATTGGGGAGGGTTTCAGGGAGGCAGGGTGTCCTGGAGAAGGGTCCAGAGGTGCAGGAGTGGGTTATAACATACACAATTGCAGAGATACCATACTTAACAGCCTACTATAGATGTATTACTTACTTGTGTACTAAGTAGGCTCAAGCAGTCAAGTGTATAAAAAAATGTGGACATATTACTTACTTGTGTACTACTTAGGATTACAACAGGTTATGAGAGAGTGCTGCTCTGTACACTGAGAGTATGAACAGACCTGACCTATGAATTTTTCTGTGGACCAACTTGTCCAATTCCAACAGGTTGCCTACCTAATATATTGATTATCTGATTGAGTAGACATGTTGATCATAGAACTGACATTGACTGTTACTATGCCCCCTATGACTGGTGAAGCTTCAAAAGTGATGCCAACTGATGCTGAGGTGGCTGAAATGAGACATGTTGACAGTTCCACTGTGCCAATCATTGCACAGATCAAGGCTTTGACCTGATATGCAGGAAAACTGCTGGCAAAAGATGATACCACTCTCCAGAAACTGTTGTATAAGTTAGTTGTATTGGCCTTTACTGACATCTAGTGTACTGACAGTTACTTCAAAACCATCAAGTTTTCAAGTTTGTCCATCAACTGTTCTATTCAGAGCTACATCACCAGTTTGACAATATGTTGTATTGACACATCTGATGGCCCAAATGCTAACCCCCAGTAATTTCCTGGATTACATTGTATTTATACTTGACTTATGCAAGTCATAAAATCTGTCTCTTCAGCTTGATTTTACACAAGTGACTATTCTCTGGCAAGCCCAGCATCCATGGATCTCAGGCCAAACAACTAAATCACTAGAAGTCAAAAGGTCTAACATTATGAAAACAGCTGTAACATGACCTTCATACTTCTTACTCCTCATATAGAACCTCCAGATTTCTGATTCACCATCCAAGCATACCATCCAACCTCTCTTCCAGCTACTTTGTACATCTACACCTTGCAACATCACCACCTCATATGATCCTGTTTTAGTTAGTTAGTGTAACTCACCATAGCCCATGATGCCTCCCCAAAAATTGCCAAGATGTGCAGACCATCCATCAATGAGTGGCCTTAGCAAACAATTCATGAACCCAGTCAAATGCCACAATATGCATAAGTCATCTATGCACATCCAATACATGGGTTGGAAGCAAGAAATTACAAGACTTCAGGTCAAACCTCAACATGCTCAAGAAGCAAGCTGAAGGCCTTGTCAATCCTTTGCTGTTTCCTATGATCCGCAAAAAGGTGCAAACACCTGATGCTGAACTGCCTGCAACCAATGAGCCTGCTATATTTGACAACAATTTACTGCCAGTTCCAGAATACATCACTACACCTCAGAAAGATCAATGTTCCCCTCACCATACTCTACCCAATCAAGCCATGAAGAAATCATGTGCAAACTGGATAGATTTGCTAAGATGACTTGTAGCTCCTTTATTGGAGTATACTGCATAGTTTATTTGGCAGATTCTGAGGAGAGTGTCCAGCATGAGGGCAAAGTGCAGGGCTCAAAGCAGCTGCATGATGAGAACAAACAAAGTTCTCTATTTATTCCAAGATTGTAAGTCTACTCATCTCTGGATTTCTATCTTCTAATCATCTCACTGTTAAAGCAGATTTTTAGAAATTTTCTGTGCAGTGGTGCAGCTGTGAGGAGCTCCCACATGTCCTTGTTGCCCACAGGCTCTTTTTTACTGCCCCTCTATATCCTTGTATTGCAATTTCAGTTCATCTCTTTGACTTCTACCATGCCCTCTTTGAGTGATTGTGTAATGCTGTCAATGCCATGGCTAGCACTTTGAACATGTTCTATGAATGCAGAGGGTTTATTCTCATGGATAAAAAGGTATGTATTTGGCTGTACTGTGGTGTAAAAGCTAATAAGAGACCAGAGTGCACCTGTTCATGATGCATTTTGTTGAGGTCTTGGGTATGTGGCTCAATGGTATGACAATTTACAACTATGGCTGGAATAGCAGGTAGATAGTGCTATCTTCAATGTGGACACTCAAATACAGGACAGTAAGATCACAAGCCCCATTACATGGGAGAGTTACCATATGCCATCCACACTTCCTTCCACTGCACTGCCCCCTTCAGACCATCCTATCACTGCAACAGCATCTCCAATCCCTTCCATACCTATTCCAATTTCTAGGTTGGTTCATGGAGAATACATGCAAATCCTCCAACAGAGATGTCCATGCTGCTTTAGGGTGAATTCAATTGGGAGATCACTTGGATATGAATAAGTTTTTATAAAGCTCAATGCTGCTGTATGACTCAATTCTAATAATAGTAGTAGACAAGTTTGTGTTGATGGCAACTTCAAGCATTGGCATCTGCAGTCTGCAGGAGACTTGACACATTTCTATGAACCAACTTACATTTTACTAAAGGAGTTTGTCAATAACATCAGCATTCAAATAGAGCAACTAAGAAAGATGTGCAAACCTTGATGTCACAAGGCCATTGTACTGGATGAAGCTGTTGATGAGTGTAAATCTTTACACACTGCAGGTAATGAGTCCTGATATCAAGATGAATATGGAGAAATTCAATGATGGTGGTCTTATGGCCCTTGTCTGTTGCCATGATATCCCTATCTTTCATGTCAATATCAATACACCTAGAGAACAGCAAAAGTATGCCATAGCAATAATTGAAAACCTTTTCACTCTTCTTTCCTTGCAGGTCATTCTGGCTTCACTGTACAACATAGGATGTGTCTTGGATTGTAGTCTTCATATAGTAGGTCAAGCATTTCTTCTGTGTTGCTGTTCCCATTTACTCCAAAGTATCAGTTCCTCTCACCTGAGATCACCAAACACCTACTCCTTGCAACTGGTGCCATGCATGCTTTTGTTCATCAATGGGCCTGTTAAATAGTCAATTATCCTTGCATTTGTATGGGCTTGGGCTTGACTGATGGTGAGGGTGTCAAACATTTGTGGTCATGAATGTGGAAACTGATTGCAGTGGTGAGGGGTTGTGGAGTGTTTTTCTTGTTCATTGTGATTTTTCATCATACTCAATGATTGCTTCCAGTGATCTTGTTGTCTTTACATCATAGATTGACAAGTGGCTGTGATGGGTCTGGAGTTGTACAACAATCTTAGTGCTTGGATTTGTTGCAGGCTCAACAAGGGGGTGCAAAGTCAGTGTGCCAAGGCACAACAGATTCTGAAGTCATGTGGAGTTGAAGTGACCATCTTATGCTCTAAATGGGAGTTGCAACAAGCTTTGGAGTTGTCAATCAGGGCTTGCAAGTCTCTAGATCCTTTTTCTTTACTTCCATTAATTACTGTTTGCAGAAGCACTAGTCCACTTCAAAAAGGAACTTGATACTGTTCTTGCTCTTCAAGGTGACCTGAAAACATATGAGAAGACTCTTCAAACTATCTGCTCAACATTCTCAAAGATGCTACCATCCCCAGCATCCTTATAGATTTCCAGTAGCCTTCAAGACACCCATAAACAGCTAAAGAACAATATTGAAGAATTATATTTGGCTCTTAATATTCACAAATCATATTCTGAACTGCAGAGAGTTGATCTTGAGTTTGTGAAGTATCTCTTAATTGCTTGTGACCTGAAGATCCACATTCAAAAGTGGGCACCAGGAGTTTCTTTGAGTGGGAACAATAAGACCAGGCTTCAGGCAGCTGGGGTCCAACTCTAGGTATGGTTTCCTCCTTCAGTCATCCATTACTTACCAAACCATCATGAATTTAGGGACCAAACTTCATCAAGCCACTTGCACTGCCATTAAAAAATGTATTCTTGCATTGATGGCAGGGTTACAAAAGTATAATGATATCTGCATGACACTTGCAATCATGTACCAACCTGAATGGAATGTCCCCCTATCTGAGCCCCTGCCAACCAAATTGAAAGTACTCTGTGATGCCCCAATTCTTATAGAAAATGTCTGGATCAGCTACCCAATGGAGAATGTTCCTTGTTGGCTTAGTGACAGCATGGTCTGAGTAGGCATCAGAGCTATGTTGAAGTTTGAGTGGTGCACCAAGGAGCTATGGCAACTCCAAGTGGAAGGTGAAAATCTCTTCTGGTGGCTTGGTTGTGAGTTTGCTGCTGTTGAGCTTGCCTTAATCAAGCCCTTAAGTACATGTTCCATTTCACTTACCCATTGCATATTCACATTTGACAGATGTTCATCTCCATATTCCTCTTGAGCAATGACATTTTCACCTTCTTGCTCTTTGCTCTCTTTGACCCAGTCTGCTCATGCCTCAACAAACTTTTGATTCCCTTGTCACCCAGGCCACTGAAGTGGCACAATCACTTGTTACTGCCAAACACAATTTTGACAGTCAACTTCAATCATCCCTTGTTGAAGGTTCCAATAATGAAGACATTCCTGAAGAAGATGGTCTGGATATCACACAAGAAGCATGAAATTTTTTTTTCTTTGATGTTAGATGATCATCTATTACAGATGAATGAAAACAAGCCTGTCAAACTAGACATTCTGACCACAAGTGTTGATGTAACATTAATGTGGCAACTGCAGATACATTTCAAAACCCCATTTGTCGAACAGTTATACTGACTTCATTCCCATCAGCACCACACATGCACAATCACTGGAATCTTCTTGAAGAACTCCCATCTCAAACATTTACCAACCTCAAATCTACCACTCAGTCATGGTATTTCCCTCATCTGCATGGGTGTTTCATTTTTAGTCCATAAGAACTCTCAATTATGTGCTCACCAACTGTGTGGCTCAATGACATATGTATCAATGGCATTGCTGTCTTATTAAAGTATCAGTTCTTACTATCATCCAATCCTACATCTGAATACAATTGGCAATGTGCCTTCCTATCAACATATGACCTCCCAATGATGTGATATAATGCCGGCAATGTAGAAATCTGATGACAAACATGCCACACTGAGTATTGGAAGTGACAATACTGAGTGCTTCCTATTCACTGTCCAATCAGTGAACATTGGGTTATGTGTATTATTATTTCATCTGTAGGTGAAATATATCTTTTTGATATTCTGGTGGAGCAGGAACCCTGGAAGGCTGAAATCAAGATATGCCCCCATAGCTCATATTTAACTGTCAACTCATGTCTACAATTAAGTAAATTGCAGTGCTTGTAGCACTTGGCTAACCAAAATGGACATTCACTTCCAGTTACAACTTTAGAGTGGATTGCTTGACCAACCATTGTACACCCTCAACAAACAAATGTCTTTGACTGTGGACTGTGATTTGTAGCAAATATTGCAGCCAATCTTTCATGTTTTCTTCTTACTAGTATCCAAGTGCATGAGATGCCCTTAATTAGGAGTTTACTTTTGCAGACACTCTTAGCATTACTAGTACATTCTTGGCATTACTAGTCCTTCCTTAATTCATTAATTCATCTTTTTCACTTACCTCAACTGTCCTGAACACAGTCAAGATTTTAGATATACCCAAGAGACTATACAGCTTGGATTTCAGTATATTGTTGCATATTCTATCAAATTTATATTTTCCTTGCTTTCAGTTGCACTTATGTTTTCTTAGAAATGTTCCATTTTGTCTACTTCAGCACTACAACATGCAAATAAACATCCTAAGTCCCAGTTATAATGCCTGTTAATATGTTGTGCGACTGTAGTCTCTGAAATGCAGGGTTTTTTTCATAAAAAAGCTTTTGTTTTCTGAGTGAGTCATCTAACTTGTTTTTAAATCAGTATTTCCACCTATATTCTATACAGGACTATACACTCTTTCTATATGCCATTGCATGCAGATGTCTCAATCAATCACATTCAAAGAACATAGTTATTGCTTGCAAGCATTGGTTTAGGGAAGTGCATAGCTCTCATTTATATATCTTAGTGCACATATTTTCTATTTATTTATAAACATAATATGTTCTGTATGAAGCACTTTCAATCAATATGTTACATTTATTAAGTTTCTGCAATGCTCAAACCAAGAGACTTTGATACAGAAAATTCCTAGAAGCATATAGCACTGGAAAATCCTGCTCAGGGAGTGTTACATATTGTAATGTGGTTATAGCTTATAGTCTTGTGTTCACACAGATGCAAGAGTATCCCAATCACTAGAATCTATAATATATGTAGCAACTCCTGGGAAAGTGGCTGTGCACCTTTGATACATGACAACTTTAGATTGTGCTAACTAAAATTTGTCAGCTGCTGACCAAGAACCTTCCTTTTTGGATAACTTGGCTGTTTGTTGCACTTTGAATAGGCAAAAAATGGCATAACAGACAGCTTTGGTTGATAGCATGTGTACAATGAATCTATTGTACTTTTGAGCCATTAAGCATGATATTTCAGGCAATATTTGACTATTTTCAGCCTTTTTCAGGCATCACTTATGTGAAATGTATTGTCTTTTAATGTACCTCTTCAAGCAACACTTCTGGCTGTTCTTTGAGAAAGAGGCATGTCTCATGCATATATTTCTTATTGAAAAAAGTTCAGAACAATGAATTTCATAATCAAAAATGACCAAAGAAGTGGTATAAGATGTTTCTTTGACTTTTGAAAGCTTTAACGTATTCTTTAAAAGAAAGAATATTTGCCCTAATTGTAAGGGTGACCTCTGGAGGCTGTGGCTCAATCACACAGCTGGCAAAGGGAAATCCAAAGTCTATTCAGTACTGTACAGTGTCTACTGAGATAACTACTCACCTAGCAAAGGGAAATCCAAAGAGAACAAGTCTAGGGATTCCCTAGGCCAGGTGTGACACTTCAGAGGCTTCAGAAGTGTGAGAAACAACTGTACAGTATGACAGAGAAAAAAGACACAAGTGATGTGTCAGCAATTGGTCAGCAGTTACATAAGCCAGTGGCAGTGTCAAAGGGGCCACACTTATCTGAATTATTGACAGAGAACCAGTGCAGCCTGAGGGCTGAAACTGGAATCAATAGATAGAAAAAAGGAAGGAGAATAAAGGAAAACTATAACATTGCAAATCTGACAAGAACTGGAGAAGGAGAAGGGGAAACAAATGAGATGTCCCCTGACATCACCCCCTCTCTAGAATCCAGTGCCTCGATGCACTGGGTAGAAGAAGTCATGAATTGCCTGGTCAGCTGGTGAAATAGAGTAGATGCCTCAAATCGCTTTTGAGGCATTGGGATGCCTACAGTAGGAGTCCCGGACCAAGCCTGATGCATGAACATTAGCCTGTAGTTCCCAAGAGATGTCCTCAATGCCATATCCCTTCCATTTCACCTTGAACTGCAACTTCCCTTGGAATACCCTGCTATCCAAGATTTCCTCCACCTTATACTCTTTCTCATCATTGACCAGGACTGGTGGTGGGGGTGGCTTAGGGCAAAGGCCTGGGACTGAATCCTCTGGAGCTGAAAACAACTTGACCACATTAAAGACTGGATGCAGTTGGCACAGGCCTGCTGGGAGTTTAAGTCAGTATGCCAAAGGCCCTACCTTCTTCTCCACCATGAAGGGGCCCAGATGATGATGTGACAGCTTTAAGGATGGCCTTGTTGTCTTAATGTCTGAACTATCCAAGTACACAAGGTCCCTGGGCTTGTAAACTGGAGCAGGTGTCCATCTGCGATCATAGTACCATGCCATGTCTTCCTTGGCCTTCACCAATGCAGCTTTTGCCTCCTCCTGTGCCCTTCTCATCTGGTTCACAAACTCGTTGACAGAGTCATTCTCTGAGGGGCATGCCTGAGGTTCAAATCCCATGTGCAGGTGCCTGCTGGTGTCTAGGAAGAATGGAGTCATCTGTGTGGAAGAGTGAATGTGGTTGTTGTATTGGAATTCTGCATTCAGCAGCAGCTCATCCCAGTCATCCTGCCTCTCATTAAAAAACAGGTGGAGATACTGTTCCAGTTCCTGGTTAACATGTTCTGTCTGCCCATCTGACTGAGGGTGATAGGCCTTGGTGGTATGGAGCTTTATGCCTAGCAGGCAATACAGTTCTCAAGTGAATTCTGCCACAAACTGAGGGCCCCAGTCTGAGACATACCCATCTGACAGACCATGGAGTTTCCAGACATTCTTCTGAAACAGGCTGGCTGCTCCTTAGGCAGAGCATGTGGTGTGGGTAGGTATGAAGTGAGCCCATTTGCTGTAGAGGTCCACCACTACCATCACAGCATTGTACCCATGAGCATCTGGGAGTTCCACAATGAAATCCACTGATGCAATACTCCAGTGAGCAGCTGGAATAGAAAGTGGGTGGAGCTGGCCCATGGGTGCTTGGCAGTGAGGTTTGCTGTGGAGACAGAGGTCACAGGTGCTAGTGTAGGTGCCTACATATTGAGAGATCTGTGGCCACCAGTAGTTCCAGGATACCAGCTCTAGCATCTTCCACCTTCCAGAATGTCCAGCCACTCGAGAGTCATGATGTTGTTCTACAATGCACCAGTGAAGTTCTGGAATGTTAGGCACATAAATGCATCCTCTCAAAGGTCAGCAGCCCATCCTGAAGACCCCACTCATCTGCATGCACTGACTTGACTCCACTTGCCTGTTGAGCTTGTAGGGCCTGTGCAGCCTGGGCAACTGCATCCTCCTGTGCACCCTCCCAGTTCCCTCATTGGATGTCCCTAAGGATGTTTGCCTCATCTCCCTGAGCCACAATCCCTTCTAGTGCATGGATGGCAAAGAGCTCTGGCTTGAGGAGGACAATGTTGTCATTATCTTCTGCTCCAGTGCTATGGTCAGCCTGTCTGGACAGTGCATCTGGTTTGCCTATGCTCTGTCCTGGTTTGTGGTGCAGTGAGAAGTCAAAGTTGGCCAGATACAGAGACCACCAAGCTTGACGTCGATTGAGTTTCTTAGTGGAACAGAAGTACTCCAGGTTCTTATGGTCTGTCCAGACTTCAAACTTATGCTATGCATCCTCAAGGAAATGTTGCCATTCTTCAAAGGACCAAATAATTGCCAGCATCTCCTTGTCATGGATCTCATAGTTTCATTCCACTGCATTAAGGCTCTTGGAGTAGAAGGCTACTGGATGCTATTTGCCATCCTCTTTTGACTGCTGGGAGAGGACTGCCCCTGTAGCAAAGTCTGAGCTATTTGCTTCCACACCAAATGGAGAGTCATCATTGGGGAACAGGAGGACTGGCCTTGAGATCACAGATTGCTTGAGAGCATCAAAGGCAGCTTGCTGTGGGGGCTCCCACCACCATGCAGTATCCTTAACTGTGAGGTCAAAGAGGGGTCATGCACGGTGAGAGAAATCCTGTATGAACCTCTGATAGAAATTGACAAACCCAAGAAAGGCCTAAACTTCCTTCTTGTTCCTTGGCTCGGGCCACTCTGCTACCCCTGCCACTTTAATGGGGTCCATCTCAGCTGTTCCATGGGAAATGATCAAACCCAGGTACTGCACTTTAGTCTGTTCAAATTTGCACTTCTCAGGCTTTAAATAGAGCTGGTGTTGGCAGAGGCATTCTAAGACCATGCATGTGACCTGGCAATGCTCCTCCTGAGTTCTTGTATAGATGAGGATATTGTCAAGATACACACAGACAACACCTTCCACAATCAGATCATGAAAAATGTCATTCATCATAGTTTGAAAGGTGGCTGGGCTATTGGTGAGACCAAAGAACATTACCAGAGGGTCAAAGAGTCTGTGATTAGTTCGGAATGCTGCCTTCCACTCATCCCCTTCTTTGATGCGTACATTGTTGTAGCCCCAGCAGACATCCAACTTAGTGAAATAGCATGCACCTTGAAGGTTGTTGACAAGTTCTGAGATGAGTGGCAAAGGATAGTGGTTCTTCACTGTTATCACATTCAGGACATGATAATCCTGAACTAGACAAAGAGACCCATCCTTCTTCTTTATAAAGAAGACTGGGGAGGCCATTGGAGACTTGGAGGGTTGTATTTGTCCTGAGCTAAGATTCTCCTGCAGGAAAGTGTCCAGCTCATCTTGTTCACAGGGTGCAAGTGGATAGACCTTGCAACTGGAGGGCTCTGCATCTGGTATCAGCTCAATTGCATGATCCCACTGCTTGCACTCTGGAAGTGAATCAAAGGAGGCCTTGGAGAATACATTCTCAAAGTTGTGGAGGTGATTGGGAACAGTGCTATAGAAAGGCTTGGGCTGTGAATTTGCCGCAAATGCCTCAGCCAGATGCTGGAAAGTTGTCTGACTGGCCTGAATCTCTGCCACTGTAGGAGGGGGGCAGAGGATTGTAGCATAGATCTGATCACCCACCTCTATGGTCTCATCTGGGGACTCTGCATCTGGAGTATGGGTCCATTCACCTTCACCTTCCTCTTCCTCTGGAGATTCATGCCCAACACCTTGGACATTCTCATAGAGGGCCTCTCTATGAGGGAATGCCAGAGGGGGGGGACTCAGGAGGTTAAGATCAGCATAAGGGAGATGCCCAGCACAATAGGCATGCACAGCAGCATGCTCACAAACTTTGGCTCTCTGCTCTTTATGGGCTTCTTCTGCACAGGTAATGCAGCAACATGGGCAATGACTCATCTTCACCTTACCCTTAGTCCAGTCAATCTCTGGAGTGTGTTCATGTAGCCAGGTGAGCCCCAAGATCATGTCTTGCTTTCCCAAACTAGTGATGGCAAAAGCAGCTTGCTCTGAGTGGTCTTGGTAGTGGAGGACCAAGTCCACCACAGAGCAAATAGAGCCAGCTTCATTGAGCATGCCATCAACATTGTATACAAGGATAGGATGAGAAAGGGGGTGAGTGGTCAGGCGGTGTTGTTGCATGTAGTCAGTGTCAAGGAAGAGGCCTGTTGCACCACTGTCAAGGAGGGCAACCACACTTCGGATCTGCTGGGTGTCTGTCATCTCAATTTCCACCTGTAGCTTCAGAGAGTTGGTAGAAGGGGTGGAAGCAACAACATAACAATGAGGGAGGCAGCACTCCCATGCAGGGATCTGAAGATGTGGGCTGGGGAGTGTGTTTCCAGCTGAGACTTTAGCCAGGGGGGGAGTTTGTATGTCTGAGGAGGGGCTTATCATTTCAGGCATAGTATTAACAATGGCAACAGATATATTGGATTCTATGGACAGGGGAGCAAAATGATTAGTACTGGGCAACAGGGGCATACTGGTCATCCATTGCCCTTTTAAACATCCTCAGACTCTGTAGAAACCTCCTTCAATCCATTGGCCACTTCCTCAGAATGAACAGCTATAGGTGTGTCCAGAGAGGGAGTTCCTGTGGCATCCCAGGCTGCAAGGAGTTGGATGAGCAGCTCTTCTTGCTCTGATGCTGATAAGTAGTGAACTTCTAGCCCTTGAGAACAGTAATGGGCAAAATGACCTGTCTTCCCACAGCATTGACACAGCAAGGAGGTAGTGGACTGCTGTCTGGAAGCATCAACATCCATTGGAACTCCTTGGGATAGGGAGCGCAGGGGAGCAACATGAGGCATGAAGGAAGGAGCTGCACCTGGTCATGAGGATGCTGATGCAGGTGCCAAAGAGGGAGCTCAGGGGGTGAACCCTCCACAAGAAAAGGGAAAGGTTGAGGGTTGCATCCACCACAGCTCACATTGCAGTTCCATGAGCTGCCACTGCTTGCGTGCCACCTTGTACCAGATATTGACATGCTCATCATCTGGGCGCCCCTCTGCCATGCTGTCTATATGATCCCTGAGAGAGGGGTGGAGTCTGTTACAGAAGGTTAGGCAGAGTTGTAGACCGTCCAAATATCCAGCCTGTTCAACTAAGGCACAAAAGGAGTCAATGTACTCATCAAGTGATCTCTTTCCTTGACCATACTGAGTTTGGTTTCAAAGGGAAAGTGCTGTGGTTTTGGCTGGGTCAAGGGGGAAGAACTCTGCTTGGAACTTCTTCTCAAACTCTGTCCAGCTAAAGAAACTCTCCACTCCTCCTGGGCATCCAAAGATATGCAGTGCATAAGTTGAGGCTTGACCAGCCTTCATGTAGGAGAGGACCCAGGCAATTTTCAAGGCATCTGAGGTAAAGGCTTCACCACTCAGCTGGATATAGATAATGCAGGACTGGAGGAAACGTTCTCCAGCCTTACAATCTCCATCATATATATCAGGGAGTGCAGGATGAGGGAGTTTGGAATGAGGAGCTGAAAGGCCTAAGCCAGATGCAGACACAAACCATTCTGCAGCAGCTGGAGCCAACAAGCCTGAGTTAGGTGCAGACACAAACCATTCTGCATCTGCTGGGGGCATCAAAGGAGTGGTAGGAGCAAGGGGGAGACATTCCAGAAGGGCTTGTAGAGAAAGGGACACTACTTCAGTAGTTTGATGGAGTCCAGTGAGTTCAGCCATGTGGGAAGTAAGGGAGGCTTGGGTAAGTTGAACCTGTGTTTTCAGGGACAGTAAACAACTCCAGGCATCATCCTGGGGGCTTGAAGTGTCAGGGGGAGGTGCTGGAGGGGTTGGCTGGGTCATAGGAAGAGCACAGGGGCACCAAGACACTGGTGGGGGAGAGACCTTTTGAGGAACCAAGTAGAAGCTCAAGTAAGCAAAAAGGGGGCTCCCAGACCAAATCTAGAGACTTGTTCTGCTGTAAGAGCAACCTCTAGAGGCTTGGCTCAGTCACACAGCTGGCAAAGGGAAATCCAAAGTCAATTCAGTACTGTACAGTGTCTACTGAGATAACTACTCACCTGGCAAAGGGAAATCCAAAGAGAACAAGTCTGGGGATTCCCTAGGCCAGGTGTGATGCTTCAGAGGCTTCAGAAGCATGAGAAACAACTGTACAGTATGACAGAGAAAAAAGACACAAGTGATGTGTCAGCAATTGGTCAGCAGTTACATAAGCCAGTGGCAGTGTCAAAGGGGCCACACTTGTCTGAACAAGCTATGCCCCGTGCCTTTGGCACGGGCTGTAGCTCTTGCTTCATCCCAGACCCAACCTCACTTTGTTTGGTTAGGTCCTCGATATTCTACTCAATGCTTCATCCCAGACCCAACCTCACTTTGTTTGGTTAGGTCCTCGATATTCTACTCAATGCTTCATCCCAGACCCAACCTCACTTTGTTTGGTTAGGTCCTCGATATTCTACTCAATGCTTCATCCCAGACCCAACCTCACTTCGTTTGGTTAGGTCTTTGTATTTCTAACTCAATGCTTCATCCCAGACCCAACCTCACTTCTTTCGGTTAAGTCTTTGTATTTCTAACTCAGTGCTTCATCCCAGACCCAACCTCACTTCGTTCGGTTAGGTCTTTGTATTTCTAACTCAGTGCTAAGTCCCAGACCCAACCTCACTTTGTTTGGTTAGGTCTTTGTATTTCTAACTCAATGCTTCATCCCAGACCCAACCTCACTTTGTTTGGTTAGGTCCTTGTATTTCTAACTCAGTGCTTCATCCCAGACCCAACCTCACTTCGTTCAGTTAGGTCTTTGTATTTTGTTGACTAAGTATTGCTTTTCTCTTACAATTCAATACACTGAGATTTCATCTATAAACCAATCATGTATCTATATTACATTATTAACAAAATACTACAATGTCCACTGGTATATATTAGAGATGCTGAAAATTATAAAAGTTAGTACTAACCAACCAATTATTTAAACTGTCACACTTACATTTGTCAACCATTAAGAATATCTATACTACATGGTCCAGCTATAGACATTAGGTGCTGAAGTTCATAGAAGTTAGCAATTTTTTGCTTGAATCCAACAAAACTCACACTTACATTTGTAAACCATTCAAGATTTCCTGATAGACAATATTTGCAGTCTTTCTTGATGTGTTTTCTGGGTCCAAGATGACTTTGATACAATCTCCTGATGTGCACCGAGAGAGTGCAACATAAAGTTGGCCATGCGAAAAAACTCCTGATTGAAGGTCCAATCCAACATGCTTGACTGATTGACCCTGAGACTTGTTGATAGTCATGGCAAAGGCCAATCAAACTGGGAATTGTCTTCTGCGCAATGGAATTGGCAAATCTTCTTCAGACACATCCATGTTGATTCTTGGAATCAAAACAATTGATCCTGCAAACTTGGCATCTCCACTGATGATTCTACATCTGAGAACTCTGGTGCTGATGTGAGTGACAATCATTCTTGTCCCATTGCAAAGTCCTTTGGTTGTATCCAAATTCCTGAGCAGCATGACAGGAACACCAATCTTCAGAGCCAATTTAGCCAAAGGCAAACTGCTGGCTCTGAGAGAGTTGAGGTATTCCATTGGATACAATTCAAGGCCATTAGGATTCCTATCATCAGATATGACAGAGTCTGCACTCTGCAAGATTTTCTCTTCTCCTAGACATTTCTGCAGAACTTCAGAGTTGATATCCTCTACATCAGAGTTCTTGCCAGAAAGGATGGAACAGTCCAGGTAATACTGATCATCTTGATGGTGATCAATATGAGGATAAGTGGAAGAGATCAATCCAGTGACAGAATTGTCATCACAGATCATGGTTTCTGGAAGTTGTACTGTTTCTCCAGGCCCAAGGTTTTTTCCAGCACCAACATCCAATAACCAAGCTGCATGAGCAATATTATCAGGAGTCTGATCCAATCTCATGTTTTGAACCAAGTAGTGGACTTGAATCTGATCCCAAAGTCTTCCCCTTTTGAGTGAAGCAGCAATCATCTGCTGTCTGAGTCCTCGTTGGATAACTGGGAGAGTTTGCCTAAAATCTCCTCCAAACACCACAGTCGCTCCACCAAAAGGAACATCCTTCTCCAGAATGTCTCTGAACCCTCGATCCACAGAGTCAATGGCATTTTTGTGTTGCATTGGAACTTCATCCCAGATGACAACTTTGGTCTGGAGTAAGAGTTGAGACAACTGAGTTCCTCTTTTGATATTGGCAATGGATGTATCCAGAGCAGGAATGGGGATTTTAAACCTTGAATGTGCAGTTCTACCACCCTCCAGCAATAAAGCAGCAATCCCAGATGATGCTACACATAATGCCACATCTCCATTGGACCAAACAGCAGAAGCCAAAGTGTTGCAGACAAATGTTTTGCCACATCCACCTGCACTGTGAATGAATATCATCTTGCCCAAGTTGTTGTCCACAGAGTCCATAACTTCATTGAAGGCCCCCAGTTGTTCACCATTAAACCTGGCCTTGTTTTCATCCACCCTTCTCTTCAACTCTTCAACATTATAATCTGTTTCTTCTTGCAAAAGCCTATTTCCTGAAATCATTTAATCAGTATCAATGTCAACTCTTTATACAATGTCCAACTTGCCTGGAATCACATTCCAAACTTGTTGGGGTTCTGGCATGTTTGGAAAGTCTTGAAGAGTCTTGCCAAAATTCTTCAGATTGTCATTGATTAGATAAAGGCCATAGTCATAGACATCTTCATCAGTAAAGACTCTGTCCCTGTACTGCCTGATATTCTCCAATCTGTGTTGAAGATCATCACAAATGGAGTGCTTGAATTCATCCCATAGAGCCTCTGGAGTGGTAGGAGCACAGTGGAATAGGATAGTGCAAAAGAGCTGTCTAAGAGCTGATCCTGATTGGATTGGAGCAGCTTCAGCAAGACACTGCCTCCATTCTGCATCATCTTCTAGAAGACCAAGGGCCTTGCATGCCTCCTTGTAAGTAGGATAAGTGTGGCCATTGACTGTCCTGAGATCAGCCCATGATGTTGCATTGGTCACAACTATCAGGAGCATTCTAAGGTAGAACCTTTCTCCCTGTTGAGGTGAAGCAAAGTACATCCTCCCAATAGCTGTTCCTCTCTGCCTCTCCTTCCAGGTCCTTTTGGAAGCTTCATAGACAAACTTGGTTGGAAAGCTCTGATAAGTGGTGTTGTTATTAGGGAATCTGGCATTGGCTTCAAACCAAGCAGTGAGTGCAGTCTTGTTTGCATTAGGCCTAGCAGCTACCATCTCCAAAGGTTCATTATCCTGAAAGTAGACTTCATGTTGGCCCTCCAAATGCACAGGTAATCGATAAACAGGGGGATGCTCTCCATGCATGTTGAATTCAAAGATGTGCCAGCAAGCCTCAGGTGCAGAGATGTATCTGGCATCCAAGTGTTCCTTGATTTCATCCCTCTGGTCCATCTGCTCTCCAGAAATCTCCAAAGTTGTCCTATCATGGCCTTTGTAGATGTACTTGTGGATGTACTGGATGGCTTCCACTGAAGCACAGACCTCCACATTGATGTGACATTTGTACTTGGCTGAGAGATAAGGGTTGTATGGAACAACATCTCGATTGTCATAATGATGACCATTCTTTTCAAAGAAGCGGCCATTGTCAGGCCTGGCATATTGAGGATAGCCATTATCTCCATACTGAGTAGCCTCTTGGAATTCCTTTGGGTATTTCTTGGAACATTTGCCATCTACCATGCACTTAGCATTAGGTTTGGCAGCTCCACATGGACCATGGACCATGTTGGCAGTAACAACCTGACCACAAAGATAAGTAACTGAATTCAGGATTCAAACAAAGCCAATACCTGATACAATTGAGGCTGAGTGACTGGATCTGGAATCTGAGCAGAGACAATGGAATATACATCAGGTGCATCCTTGATTCTGTGATGGCAATGGAAAAAGATCAAGATGTGCATATGTGGAAGTCCTCTCTTTTGGAATTCAATGGTATGAACATAAGCCACACAGCTGCCAAAGAGACCTTCCTTGATCTCCTTTACCACAGCATTTTTCTTGAGTTCAAAAACTCTGGCAACAATATCAGATCGATCAGCAGCTGTTTGCTTCTTCCCATTGACTGCAGGTTCCTTCAAGAGAGCTTCTTCAATTTCTGACCACTTTGGATTGGCAGTCATAGTCAAGAAGAGGTCAGGTTTTCCAAAATTTCTGCAGATAGCCATAGAGTCCTGGAATAATTGCTGCATCTGTTGATCACTTCCAGTATGGGAGGATGGGAGGATAACACGTTGGCTTTGTGGGGTGACTTGTTTATCTCCAGCAGCAGCATCCACTACTCCCTGATAAACTTCAGCTCTGATCTTCTTCTGATTGTGTCGAATCCAATTCAACTTGTTTTGTTCAGTGGAAGCCCATGCATCTACAACATATTGTTGAAATAGCCTCCCACTCCAGAGTAATGGTGCATTGAATTCCAAAGTCCTTTGCTGCAGCCTGTATGCATAATATGCTGTTTGGGTGACCTTTGCTGATCTTTGTTGATTCTGTGGTCCAAAATGAGAGTGAATGTTGGTGTGAAATCCAGGCTGTCCAGTGGGAAAGATGATGGTATAATGCAATGGAGTGTAATATGGGTGCAAGTGACTGATCTGCTTCAATTGACCTCCATGCAAGTGCAAGACTATATCATGATCATTTGATCGCTCTTCTGAGCCATCTCCTGGAATTACAGCTGCAACTCCCTCCTGTTCATTAGGGTCATTATAGCGTTGAGGATCTCCAAAATCAGCTGTAAGCTTGACAGAAAGCCTTTGTGATTGGCCTTCTGGAACTTCTCCCATGATCTGCCTGGCCTGCTTGTATAAGCCAATGAAGGAATTGACTCTAGCAAGCATATCCTGCAAAGAGGCCATTATCTGAGGATCAAGCCTGGGATTGTTCTGTTGACGAAAAGCCAATTGCTGATTGTGATCATAAAAGTAGAGCTGTGCATATACAGGCAGATTGCCTTCAATAGGAAGCAAGGCACCTGTCAAATGATGTAGTTCTCCATTGATCCTAAAGCTGTATAGTCCAGGTGCATTGGTAATGGCATGGTCAATTTTGACTCCCAAAGATGTGAATGCAAAGGCTGCATTGTATTGACGGATTGATGTTTTAAAGGTGTTAGAGAGAGGATGATGCCCATGGAGCAGGTTCAGTAAATCTGCTGGAGCATCTCGAAGCCTGGGCAAATTTACTTGGCCTTGTAAGCAGCACATGCTAAACTTTGGGCTGTTTCTAGTAGACTTGGTGAGCTTTTCAGCATCAAAATGTAAAGCTTGGCAGTGTGGACATATAACAGTCATAGGACCAAGATAGTGTGGAGGGTATTCAACCAAGTAAGGTTGCCTTCCTCTTGGAACAGGCTGAATAGGACCAAGTTGTGGTGGAATAGGAAGTCCAAGGGGAGGCTCTGGTTCTTCTGCTGGTATATTTTCAGCAGGATTTTCTGGTTGTGGTGGATCATTGGGTAGGGCAGGGTCCAAGTCTTCTGCAGGTCTCTGTTGAGCAGGATCAACATATTCCAAGCCATCATCAGAAGACATGTCATCCTGAGGACCCAATGGATCATCAAGGGGAGGATCCAATTGCTCTGCTAGTCAATGTTGAGCAGAATCAACATATTCCAAGTCATCTTCAGAAGGTATATCATTCTGAGGACCCAGATCATTGAAATCCTCTTCCAGATCAGCTTCATGTTGCTGTTCCCAACCTTGAAAGATTCTTTGAGCCATAGCTGCATTCAAAGGCCTATGTTTAGGATTCAGATCAATATGCTATTTAACTTTGTTAATTAAAGTAGCATCTTGAAGTAGTCTTGAACTGACCTCTGCTCTGAATAGCTCTTCTTCCTGTCTTGCTCTTTCCTGTCTTTCCTGGCTCAAAATAGCTAATGCCTGCTGCCTGTCCTGCTCTTGTCTCAGCCTTTGTTGCTCTTCTAATACAGCCAATGCTTGTTCATGTCTGATCTGGTAGTTTTCCATCTCCTGAGCAACATTAGGAGCAGGGGGAGGTGGAGCAGGTCTGATTCTTCTAAGTGCAGGAGCAGGTAGAAGAGGCACCATTCTGAGTATAGGATGCTGTAAAGGAGCATTCCATCCTTCAGGCAAAATAGTTTGAGGAATGATCACTGTAGGTTGAGCAATAGTGGGCTGATTGAGCCTATTGTCCCTTCCATGTACAACAGATAGAGATGGCATCATGATGGGCATAGAATTCTCCATAGGAACTTTTCTCACTCTTCTAAGTGGAGGAGCAGGTGGAGGAGGCACCATTCTAGGAATGGGATTCTGCAAAGGAGCATCCCATCCTTCAGGCAAAACAGTTTCAGGGATCACTATGGAAAATGGATCAGCAGCAGCAACTGGCTGCCTAATAGGTCTTCCTGAAGAGCTAGAAGTGGTGGCTATAGCTTGGTGATTAAGCCTCAAACCCTCAGATCCCATACCCCCAGATCCCATAGATTGATTAATACCCCCAGTTCCCATACCCCCAGGCCCAAATTGAAGTGGTAGAACAACCACAGTATTGATCTGTTCCAAAGATCTATTGTTTCTATTTGCTCGACGATTGTCAGGATCTGTCATTTGTAACTGTTCAAGTCTCCTTTGATTCCTAGCTTGTTGCCTTTGGCTTTCAGGAGTAGTAGGTGGTTGCCTATAACATCCATTGTTAAGCAATTTAACAGTCAAAAACCATTAAAATTGACTTGCATGATGAGATATTTGATTTATCAATAGCTCAATGTGGTTAAGGAGTTACTAATAAGCTTGTTAGTCAACATCAATCAATCAATAGATGTGACGAAACATACTTTGTCGTGTGGCCTCCTTTCCACAACTTCAGAAATGCCCATTGTTTGGTCATGTTGTGTCAAAAAATGCGTGAGGCGTGAAAAACAGTGTCCACTAAACCGCGTTTGGCCTGTTTCACATGTGCAGGCTATTTGGCATGTTTTACACATGATCAAAAGATAGTGTATATTCAGTAAAGTTGTATACTATAATTTTTTTTTGGAAAAATCTGTTCCAAGTGCGAAAAATAGCCAAGCTGCCCAAAAAGGAAGGTTCTTGGTCAGCAGCTGACAAATTTTAGTCAGCACAATCCAAAGTCGTCGCATATATTGAGCGCACAGCCACTTTCCCAGGAGTCGTCCCATATATTATAGATTATTGACAGAGAACTGGTGCAGCCTGAGGGCTGAAACAGGACCAATAGATAGGGAAAAGGAGAATAAAGGAAAACTATAATGGAGCAAATCTGACAAGAACTGGAGAAGGAGAAGGGGAAACAAATGAGATGTCCCCTAACACTAATGGACTTTTGAAGATCTATAGCATATGGTATGTTTTGACTATAAATCTAATTGCTGACAGTTTCTGACTTGGAAGTGTATTCTGTGATGTTAGGTGGTACCAATATTGAATTGTAAAATCAAACAAAGTGAGGCTATACTTGGACTGGAGTGCTACTAGCTGTATGCTGGCTTTCTGATTTTAAGGTGTGTGTTCAGACATGAAAGTGTGTATTCTTATAGTTTTACAGTAATCAGTTCTTCTACATTAGAGTCAACTTATTCTTGATCATCTCCAACTTTTCTTGCATTCAATGGATATTTGACTACATTATGATAGCCTCTAAAGAAAGATGGTGGTTTAATGTATTATGCTAATGGAACCATTAGTAAAGAGAGCATTGAAGATTGCTTTAAGATGGAAAAAGCTTCAGAAGGTAGTATTAATATAGAATGTGTAAAGTTGATAGTCTTCTGTTAAGGGACTGGAACAGGAGGTTTTTTGCTCAGTACTATGACATATATGTATGTTTGGATAGACTGGATTGCTACTAGCTGTAGGCTAGGTCCTGTTTCTAAGTACCCACAAGGTTTCTAATTTGAAGGTGTATAATTTATGATTAGATGATTGTATAGTCAGATATATTGAGCTGAAGACAATAGATGTATGATGTGTAATCAATCTTGATTAAAGAAATTATTGAAAAGGAATTTTTAGAAAAAATCAAGTCAAAGGTCTGATTGCTAAGTATTAGTACCATTTGGTGATACTATAAAGGAGATACTAAACATTTCATTACTGAGGCTACTTTCTTTAATCTCTTTTTTTTTAGTACATTTTAGTGTCCAAAAATTGTCTGACATGCTTTTCAAAGTGTGTGAGTAATAAGGGGACAGAAGGTGGAGGAGACTTTGATTCATCAATGATTCTAATTTTTTAAGTATATTAAAGATGATCTATTAAATGATAATTACTTGAAAGAGTTGGAATGTTGAAAACCTAACTTAATGAAGTGAGCTTTGGTCTGGATTTTGGCATTATATTAAAAATAATGGAATACTTATAAAGAAAAGTTCATTTGACTGAGTAAAAATATGATTGAAATAATAGTAAATACTTACATTTACTGACATTGACAATGACAGGACTATCAACACATTGATTTAAAAAAAGAAAGACAAAAGTCAGAATAATGAAAGAGATAAGTACCTCCATTAATATGACAATCTTGATTACTTTATTGCGGAACTCTTATCAATAACATGAAAGACACAAGTAGACAAAATGAGGTTGAGATTGGAGCTTAGCATTGAGTTGGAAAAATACAAAGACCTAACCAAATATAGTGAGGTTGGGTCTGTATCTCAGCATTGAGTTGATGAAATACAAAGACCTAACCAAACATAGTGAGATTGGGTCTGGATCTCAGCATTGACTTAAAAGATTAAGGACCTAACTAAATGAAGTGAGGTTGGGTCTGGGACTTAGTATGAGCTCTAGGCCCATGCCAAAGGTATGGATAGCTTGTTCTTGTATGTAGTGTAGAACAACAATAGATGTCCTTATGTAAGCAATAAGGTATAGATAAGATATGTAATATTTAAAATCTAAAATAAAATAACTAAAATAAGTGAAATTTATGCTAAGGGGCATAGTCTATTTGTCCCAAGACTATAAGCTATAACTACTTTACACATATCCTCCCAAGTCTTTCAAGGATTTGAGAATTGCAGAGATCCTTTGCAAAACTTTCTCTGACTGCTTCTACTCCTCCTGGGCTCTGAATGATTGTATGATGTTGTCCTGATACTTGTGGAGCCATTTTTCTAGCTTCTCCACAAAAACAATGGGGTTGAATATATTTTCAGTATTGTAATTTGCCACAAACTCCCTGTAAAGCATGTCAAGATAGTTAAACACTGAGTCACTAATAAACTTTGTGAGCTTCTTCTACTTGGTTGACTTTTGCTGTCTAGTATCTAACATCATTGGAATCCTGCCTTGAAGGTATAGTTGAATATTGCTATAGTATGTAAGGGCACCAAGAGCTTATTTGGGATCCATGCTGGACTCAAATGCTTTTACAAATGATTCCAAACTGTTCAATAACAAGTCTGAATTGCCAGCATGCTCCATGAGCTGCTTGGCAGCTTGTTCAACTCTGAGGTCCTAAAATCTAGCATGGTGAGGGTTCTCTCTAGAGCATTTAGTGGGTAAAGGTTGATTGAGAGGGACTGAGCTTACTCTGAATTTATGCTAGATTCAGCATGGACCATTGCACAAGAAGGCAAGTTGTCTTGGACTTGTCTAATCTTTGGCTTTATCTCTACTCTATTCAATGCATAGGTGACAGCAACATAATTCAATAGATTGGAAGATACTTTTCTGCTTTCATTCTCTGATATTATTTCTTTTGGTGAGTGCTAATGAATGCTTTATTTCTACTGGCATGTATTGTATAAATGCAATTGAGTACTAGAGCTGATTCAAATACTTGTGATATGACCCATGACTTTCAGCATTGGCAGCCAGCCTTCTTTCTTCTGCTATGTGATAGAGGTGGTGCCAACCCATGATGTGGAAAGGGCAGAGTGTGTCAAAGATTAAGGTCAAGTATAAGTACAAAGCTTGGTATTGTCATCTTACCTTTTGCCCTGATGTCTTACCTTTTTATTACAGGCTCAAATCATGAAAACTTTTGGTGCAGCTATTTCCATAGTACTTACAGCATCCATTGATGCAATTTCAGGCAGCCTTGTCTGCTGTAACCCTAGTAAAATGTTGAGAGATTTGGTGGCAACTGGTCCAGCTGTTTGTAGGTGTGTCTTGAGCACCTATTACCTTAAATCCAACCTTGCACTTAAATTTCAACCCTGCACATTTGCCCCAGAAAGCATTAAATCTGGGTGAGTCCCTGCTCCATACACTCAGGGGACATCCAGTTGTTGATGTCATTTAGGAAATGAAGTGAGCCAACATTCTCACAGAGCACCACAGACATTAGGCCACAGTCATTTAAGGTCCCAAGTTACATTTTGATTGCTAACATCAGACCTCTAGGCCCATGGGCAATCTGATCTGATTGCTAACACCAGACATGTTGATCTTTTCTGCTACGAGAGTACACTCCTTCACACCTCAAACAAGCTCCTGCATCATTTGTGGTTTCATATGCAATTCCCTACAAGTCACTACTACTAGCACCTTTAGCAATGGCCACCCTCAACTCCTCTCTGCTGACCAATCTTTTGATGTCTTGTCTCTGAATATATATGTTGATGACATGCATAGGTAACCCAACTCTTTCTTATGCTGTTACTCTAATCTAATCAACAGTACCTCTTGAAGCATTCCTCTATGAGAAAGAGAAAGCTGACATTGAAATGACAAAAAGGAATGACATGGCTGCACATGATTGTAAGCATTCATTCTCTATTTTTATAGTTCTATTTAGTTGTGGAAATTTTTCAGAGTGGATCCTTTGCCTCACTACTGGGAAGGATCTCACAGAGGAGATGACAGGTCAGGGATGTGGACAATATGTAGAATGTGAATATCATTATCCAGGGGATGAGACAATGTTCTTTGAGTACTCTGATTATCAGGAACAGTTACCCAGTACATTTTCTTTCCACTGCCTCATTTAATCCTTGTCCACTTTAGTATCTCAGCTGCCTAGGCAGAGCTCAATAAGAGATGCATGTGTGCACTTGACTCTGACACAAACTGATGGCATTCTCCATCCTGTATCTTTTTTTACAAACTTCATCTTGCTATAATATGTTTTCAATCTTCAGATTTGGAGTGCTATTGCTCATTAGACTAATGGTATCCCTTCTATATCATCTTGTCATATTATTCCTTGTTGCTTGTCTTTGAGATATGCATGTTCTGCTGCTTACATTTCACTTCAAATGGTACAATGCATTGTAAGTATGTGTAACAAGAAGTCAATGAGTTTTGTAGGTATTCTCTAGCTCATCAAGGGCAATGTGATGAAGAGCTTTGGGAAGTCTAGCAAGATATTTCTCAATAATCAGCCTTTTATCTGGAGTCTTCAGGAAATGGCCAAGCCTTGCCAACAAAAAAGATTCATTTTTCTGGAATGAAATTAGAGTATGTGAAACCAGTGAAGGAGTGAGGGAATAGAAATGAGAGCATACCCAAGTGAGCCTGTCAGCCTCAAGGGTCATAAAGTTGTCCCATTTCTGGAAATCCCTAGGCATTACCACTGGCAATCCAAAATATGTGTAAAAATTTATTGAGGAGAGGAGAGCATCAATATATTGATCAAGTGTACTTTGTGATGAAGAAACTGCCCCCATTCAACAATATTCATTTGTTGGCCACCCTTCAAAAGGAACCTATCCTCATAAAGAATACAAGCTGCCTGGAAAAAAGCTTGTTGTTTGTTTTGTTTGCAGGCATATTGGTAGAAGGGTGTAGAAGGGTGCAATAGATGCAAGGAACTTCTATTCTTCATCTAACATTTCAAACATTGCATTGCTTGATTGATATTTTAGTACTTCTACTTTCCTGCATTTAAGGCTGTGGCAACTTTTCAAGTTTGCCCACTATAGAGGAAGACTCTGAGCTATTGGTGAGAGTACCATTTCTCTGCCCACCAAGTACAGATTTATGTCAAATTTGGGCCCAGACCATTTACACATGTCAGGATATCAATCCTCCTTTCCTTGGCCTTCTGCTACTTGTCCTCTTTTACATTTTGTCTGACTATTCTGTCTGACTGCTATTCATACTTTGTATTCATTCAATTTTCTTGGCCAAGTCCAGTTTTTTTAACACCTTCACACAGCTGCAAGTTAATTGTATTCCTCTGGTTGGATTAAGCATGCCTCAACTTTGCAACAAGTAACTTCACTTTCACTGCTTGATCCTGCTATAGCCTCTTCATTTTTCTTGTATTCTTCCATTTTTCCTTTGCCAGAGAGGTCTCTACTAACATGTCTGCTCATGAATAGCCACTTAATCATCTGTCTACAATTTTAATACTATGTACTATCTGCTGTTGAGAACAATCATAATTGCAGTTACCATAACCTATCTGGCAATGCACATCTCCATCCTCCACTGGTTTCTCTATCCACTCTCTTCTGCTTCAAGGAATGCCATTTATTACAAGATTGGAAATCAAGCAACAGCCTCAAATTCATTGATATTTCATTCTCCAACTCTGCAAATAATCTTTCATCTTCCCCCCAACCTGTGCTTTTGTGCCTGAAAAACAAACTTATTTAGGTCCATCTCCATCATAGTATCATCCATTGTAGGTTGAGCTTACCACTTCTCATATGCAAATTCTTTGCCAACTACTCAAGTGACCCATTCTCACCTAATTCAACTGTTGTGTACAATAATGAAGAACATGGAGACACTGGTGGTGATGTGACTATGCAAAATGAAATGGCCAATCCAACATATTATGGGCCAATTCCTGTTTACAATGGTCCTATTGCTGAGCAAATGGGAGGTGGTACTGCTGATGCACCCTCTTGGAACTGTCAACATGTTCCATTGACTGCATTGGGTTCGAACACACCAGAGAGCTGGAACTTTGCCCATTGTTGTGCTTAGATGATCCCTTCCACTTCTCAGCATGCCACCTCACCTCTTGCCTCATGCAAAGCTAGTATTCTGGTCAATACTTTCCTGGAAGGCCTTGATGATGAAGTTATTGATGGTATGGCATTTGATTGTTCTTCCAGTTTCTCATCTTTGGAGGCATCACCTGTAACCTTCCCTCTCCAGGGTCCTGTTCCCGGTTTATACGCCCCCACTCAAGAGAATCCCAGTTCCACCAGAGAGGGAAAACCTTCAGTTTTAGAGTAATTCTACATTTCTGGCAAATTTCAGGAGCTTCTTCCACCACCTGGCCCTGCAACTTCAAAGGCACCACTTGTCACTACTCAAACTCCAACATTCTTGGGCAGCAACTCAAACCCTTTCATCTGGGAACTTGCCATCACAAAATCACCCCTACCTACCTCAGATGTAGGCCCATGCACTCTGCCCTTGCAGCCTTGTATTCAGAAGGCAAATCTTGATGGTCATCCATTGTGCAATGTTCTTCAAAAATGTCAGGAGAGGTTTACCCAGATCAAGGGAGTCTTTGTTGAGCTTGCCAATTTGTTGGATTGGCCAGTGTCTCAGGTCAAGAAGTGGTTCTCTTCCATTATAAAGGGCTCAAGGACAACAAGTGAGTGGAATCTCTATCAGGCATATCTTTTTAGGCATCATGAAGAAGAATTGCAGCATTGTGATCTTCAGGATAGTACAGGTACACAACCTCTTCCTATGTATCTGCTTGCTCCTAATGAACAATACAGACTCTGACTGTTGGTTGAGCTTCCAAACAAAATATGGCAACAATACAAATGCTATCTTACAAGCAGCCCTTGAGCTCAATTGCATAATAATTAGAAGGAAGCACTCTGACAGCCCTCTGGTCATTTAGAAAAGCACTGTGTAAAGCTTGTGAGTCAAAATCTTTTCTTGTTGACTATTCAGGTGCTTATCATAACCATAATCAAGAAGGCACTAAAAAACACTTTCAGACTTTTGCTATTGTAGTTGGTGACTGCATTCAGAAGGACCAAGGACTCAGGATGATTGTTGCAACCTCAGGTCTGACAGATGTAGGTATCAGTCCCACTCAATCATCAGAGTGTTGCTAATGTCATTCTACTTTGTGTCTAAGCACCTCAAGCTTGACAATGAGATTTTGTTGAGATTGATAAAGTGTGAAGCATAGTATGTGACTCTTCATTATGCATATTGTTTATTCTAACTGTAATATTCCTCAGTGATGCAGTTTCCAAGAGGGTCACATAAGGTATCAATCTGGAGAAGCTTGTTGACAAACTCAACAAAGCCTTTGTTTCAATAGAATTGGAGCTTAAACCCCTACCCAGTCACCCTGCCAAAGAAGAAGATGATGATGGCAATGCCTCTATTAGATCACTCCAACATCAATTCAAGCTACAAGAAGTATTGAATTGCAATGCTCAGTGAGTGTACCAAACTACATTATTGATGACATTGTTAACATTATCTTGCAGGGAGTGCCACCAAGGCTGCGGGTCACTGGTGGACTGGCAATTGGCTGCCCTGGACTCCCCTTCCCAATCACCTTGTCGGAATTTCCCATGTCATGATGAGATGGCCCCCAAGTTGTGTGATGCCAAATGAAATGAGTAAGCCCAAGAAAAGTAAAACAGGGTATCAAAGATCTTGGCAACAAGGATGGGCACCTCCTTTTGACTGCTCTTCAGACCAGTCAACTCGAGATTGCAAAGGCAGATTCTGACAAGATCAAGAAAGACAAGATCACTGTTATTGCAACTGCTGAACCTACCACAAATGACACCTCCACTGTTCACTCCCATGCAGTCTTTGCTAGTGGGAAAACATGTGTTGGCCAGCCAGCTCCCAAAAGCGCTGCACTTACCCATGTCAGGCACAAGAAGGCTTCAACTTTGACTCCAACTGTTGAGGTTGGATCGGAAATGAGCAAGAGAGCGGCCCACCTCCTACAGCTAACAATGACAAGTCTAATTGCCCTGCTCCTGCCTCAAAGAAGCAGCAGCCTTGCCGTAGACCTGTTTATACTATCAGCAGCAATTCCAAGGAGCTTCCCCCTGCCCCTACCATCAAGCCAGCACCTCCTAAAAAGCATGTGCCTAGTGTTGAGACCAGCTGAGATCCTGATGACCCAGTCAAGGATGAACACTTGAATGGCTCACACAAAACCAACTGAGGCTGTTTCAACTGCTTCACCTTCTATGGTGACTGCAATGCCTGCTTTAACTGCTCTACATTCTATGGTGACTGCAATGCCAGCTGGACTTCCAAAGCCCACAGTCACCCCTGGACAATTCATAGACACCAGTAGATCACAGTCTGGTGGCAAGCAGACCATAACACCTACTTGTATGCCAGTGGCGCAAGTCAATTCAAACACAGCTCTTCCTGCAACTTCCCACCAATCAATGGCTATCTTCCTAACTAGACTGTTAGCAACAGGATGGGACCACCTCAACCAGAAATGCCTCTGACCCAGGCATTCGGTGGTCGAAAAGCAGCTGGTCATCCCAAAACTGGGTAAAATATCACCGATCAAACATGTGACAGCTCCCCACACCAGCGAAGGGGATTGAGAACCATCTCCCTCCTCCCTCCTCCCATCTCTCCAGCGGTGACAACATGCAGTAAACCAAGCTGCAGCTCCATTACCTCACCCTCAACTCCCCAAACCTGGCCAGTTCAATGTCATAATGGACAAAGACCCCTACTTTGCCCAAGGTTACGACACCTCACAGTACAATGCGGAGATGTACGACAATGGTGATTATGATCCTGCATATATGTTCTATGATATACACGATGCTCCTGTGGTGGAGCCTGCATACAATCCTCCACACTACCCAAGTGCTCCTCCTCATGGCCATCCCAGGTATCCTCGCCATCCTTACACATGCGGGGCTACGCAATATCCATCTCAAGGGCTCCATCTTCGTCAATCTGCCATGCGCTATCACCCCCTCCCTCGCGCTCGTGGCGCAGCCGATGCCGGCCCTTCTCATGCATCCGTCATGTCAAACATGGGCCCACCTCGTGGATCATCCAATGCCGGCCCTTTGAACACGCCTGCCACATCGAACATGGGTCCTCCGCTTGAGTACTGGGATATGAGCAGGAGGGAGACAACGTAGAATATAATTTGCTGAGTCAGAGGACACTGGACGGTACCCTGCTTGTCGTTCATGTATATTGTATTGACATTTGTATTGGCATTTGAAACAGCTTCTTGATATCTTGATAGCATTATCCTAATTTTGTCAATAGTATCCATTTATGTTTTCCGTGCTTGACACATTGCGATGTTATTCCTAGAGAGACAGTGTCAAAAATCTGAAGCCTCTTGACCTTTACTTTCAACCTCTCGACCTCTCGACCTCCTAACGCCAACCTCTTGACCTTGTCACCTCCTAACTTCTTCGCCGCTCGAAGAACTGCGCAACCGACCCCAGACTTTGCGTTCTGAACTGGGCCCGATCTGGGTGTTCGGTGTCATTAGGGTACCCGCCGTCTGTGAAGTAAAGCCCCCTAAAGTGTCATCAAAGAGCAGATACCGTCCTGCCAGGGGTGCTCTATCTCTCAGGGAAATTCCGCAGGAGGTGGATCCCCTACTATATCAACGGGCAGCACGTCCACTGGTGCTACTGGTAGTGGGACTGCGGCACAATGGGGACAATGCGGTGGCATGGGCTGGACTGGCCCCACCGTCTGTGCATCGCCTTATACTTGCCAGACTATCAGTTGTAATGTCTATCACGGCTCCGCTATTTGAATCATTCTGACAAACACTGTGTAGCATACTACTCTCAATGTTTGTGAAAGCTAGATTGAACGACAAAATAAGGTGTATGCTTTGATTTTTTTACAGGCAATTTGACGCGAACGTGAAATTATCTTCAAGGTATTGACTTCAACCTTGTTTTCCGCGAAAATTTGGAGATAAGTAGCAGGAGTCCCGTCAACGCAGACTCTCAAAAGTACAACATGTCTGTACCCGAATTTCTATATATCTAAATGTGACAGATGAGCCTAAGAATGGTTGTACGAAGAGGTCAGAAGTCAACAGGGAAGGTCAAATTTCTTGTGATATGTCAAGTACCTATTTTTGGCGATGGGTACATGGAATGTATGCTGACAAGTGAGTTTCATGAGAATGACCAGAAGATTCAAAACACACGATATTCGTTCAGCCTTCAGTCGGGCAACGAATCTTTAGCTTATCCTTCCGGGGCGTCCACATCTCCTATCCAAAATTTGACCACTGCTTGCTCCCAGCTTTGGCTCCCAGCTGTTGGCCTTGTGATTCAAATAGAACAGATAGTTGCACATTTACACTCTTGTTCTAATGGATATTCTCTGCCATAGCAGCAAAAGGGCACGGCCATATATCCGCGAAATCCTGCTTGATCAGAGACACCGCCTTTCACTGAGTTACACATAGATACAGGTTATGAGCGATTATGACATAGTTGGGGCTGTGGATAGCGGAAAGTGCTTAGGTACGTGCAACTCTGCGGTAGGCATTTGGATCGTTTCTGGTTCTGGTCGGATATCAAGAGCCCCCGCTGGCGTGGTCGTGATGCGTGGCATCTCGTTCTCAACGTTGTCAGTGCTATCGGACGTAGTAAGCGCGTCAAGGAAAGTCAATATCAGTAAAGTTTGGTCATCCTTATGCTCAAGAAGAGTTCACGGAGAAATGGCATTTGCACATTCGTGAAGGTATCTCCAATATAGGATCAATGTATATGAGTGTCCTCAAGCCATATGATAAGCCACAATAGAGTCACAATCGTAAAAAAATCCTGTGAAATTGATATCTGCTTCATGCAGTTGAGATCTCAGCTACGATTCTCTCTGAAGGGTGTGAGAGCAGAGTCAGGTCAAGATAGAGCTAGCCATTCACTTCAACTTTGTCTTTTGTAATAACCTCTTTGAGAGTCTTCCTTCCGACTTCGCGCCCAATCTTCCAGGCAGTGAAGATATGGCCTTGCTGAAAGATCTCCTCCACCTCCTCTAGCGTGCGTCCGACAGTCTCGGGGAACATGAAAAAGATGTGGATGCAAGCGGCAAAGTTAAAAGTTGCGAAGATGAAGTATGTTTTCCAAGCAATGGAAGCAAGACCAGGCGGTACGGCATACGCTAGCGCCGTGTTGAAGGCCCAGTTGGCCGCGGTCGCCAACGACACAGCCTTGCCCCGAGTTCTCAAAGAATACTAGACAACCAATGAGATCAGTTCATTTGCAAATTGATAATGTATTCTAACCAGCTCTGCAGGATAAGTCCACGACACCGGTCCCATAGTCATGGCATAACTTTAAAACAAGGAGATCAGCGTACTAAGCCGAAAGTGTTATTGAGACGCTTCGGTACCTGCAGACGAAGAAGTAAGAGCAGACAATAATTGCCTTGGTAGCGGCGTCATGATCAGTTACAAGCCAAATTGCTTTTGAATGGTCATAAGAGTCTGAATATCGGAACAGTAAGGGACGCACTGTCACCATCGACTGGACCCCAGTGTCCAAAACGTGCTTGAAGGCCCCCAACGAGGCATAGCCAGAATCCCATGAGCAAAGTTCCTATAACGAGCATAGGCCGACGACCCCATTTATCGATATATAAGATAGCAGGGACTAAGAAACGAGACTGAGTGACATCTGTTAGGATATAAACACCACTGACATACCAGTGAAGGCGACGTTAAGGACATACTGCACGGACTAGCAAAAAAAAGCAGAATGTAAGGAAAAGGACTACATACACAGAGACAACACTGACATCAGCAATCAGGTTGCCGCGAGTACCAGTAAGACCTGCACCACGGAAGACGTAGATAATGTAATACCTGATGGCGAAAAGTAAAGCTTAGTTCACGAATCAGAAAAATCCATATAAACAACGTATACATCATCACGTTCACGCCAGTTAATTGTGACCACATCCGAAGAGTGCAGCCCAACATGACACGGCGGGAATTGCCGGGTTTCAATAGATCAAGATACGATTTGGCACCTTCCGTACGTTCAAAACATATCTTCAAATGCTGTTCAATATTGCTGAAAAGTAGAGAGAAGAGCGTTGTGCATTAACCTGGTGCTTAATTTCCTCGTACTCCAGAACAACGAGCTCGTTATTTATATCTCCTCCACCGTGGAGATCAGCCAACACTTGAAGAGCTTCGTTCTCTCTGAAAATGGCAATTTCACATTAGAGGCTGAAACCGAGAACCTGTTTGTCACAGTACCTTCCCTGGTCGAACAAGTAACGCGGGCTTTCGGGGAACATGGTCATACCCAAGCTGAGAATTATCGCAGGGATCATTTGCAAACCCCAAGGAATGCGAAATGAGGCAACACCATCAATGTACGAGCACCCGAATTGAATGAAGTACTGAATCAGAATACCCCAAGTAATGGACCTAATGAAACTTTAATCATCGTGCTTTTCATTAAATAAGGCGTCGTACGTACCATTGTTGAAGGGAAACGATGCGACCACGAATGGAAGGTGGGGTGATTTCAGATTGGTAGATAGGGACGACAGCACTGGAAAGGCCAACGGAAATTCCGGAAATGATACGTCCGATGACAAGCATTCCACGATCCTAGCGAAAATACAGCACGTTGCATGCGAATACTATGACATTTGATTGACTACTTACAATCGATGCACACTGGAGAATAGAACCAATGACCCAAATCATACCAGCCAAGATAACGGTTTTCTTGCGTCCAAGCCTGTCTGCCAATTGCGTCGCCAGCAGAGCACCAATAAGAGATCCTGCAGGCATAGCAGCGACCATGGCACCTTGTACACCAGGTCCGGGCTACAGCAAAGCAAGAATTAATTTTGCCGTTGCGAAATTCGAAAACGATGGACCTTGTTAAATACCCTGAGATACGCAGAATTCTAGAGTACAAGTCAAATTACTAAACACCCAGAAATGTGTCCAACAAAAGGATCTGCTGCTTACATTCAGCACTCCAGACATCGAGGAGATATCCAGACCAAGGAGGCCTCCACCGATGCAGGCGAAGGACCCTACCTTATACTATAGGATAATGAATATTGTCTTATTCTAAGGTTCAGAAAGAAGGAGCACTGGATTAGATGCTATACGAGCGCTATACTGTGGATATGTCGACAAGTGCAATCAGGAATAAAGATCATTATCAGAACCTACACCCATAGCTTCGAACACTGAGATCCTGAGAGTCGGGGAAGAGGTGGTAAAACACAAGCGAGAGATCATTCCATGCACGACTCCTTATAAGTATCTTCAGACCATCATCACTGATCCAGACCTAAAGCAAGCTGTCGGGGAGAACGAATGACCATCCAGGGGAATACATGTTCCTGGAATGCTTCTTCTGCTCCATTGATAAAGGAAGGTTGTGAGCACGTGTGTACATGCGTTTTAGGGAACCTTGAGCAAGCTTGAGCAAGCCGCAATCGACAATAAAGTTGGATTTGCCAAGTCGCGCATATCTCAAGAACACGGCATCTGGGAGGGCGCAGTGCACAAATGGACATGCACGTGTAAGTATTCGAGCTAGCTGCTCGATAATTGACGGAGCTCCAGGCGCAGTTTGAGAGGTTTGAGTAGCCGTAATCATGAGCGCGAAAGAGGCCATACTTGCTACACGCAAGTTGTGCCTTCGGTCCGATATAAACCTTTTCTATTTGACGTTATTTGTCTGCTTTTCCTCTTCCGTAACTTAAATTACTTACGTGCTATTCCTTCCTTTGTTCTTCCTTATATACATCTCTCCTCCTCCTCCTCTTCTTTTCCTGTGTGCTCTTTATGTTGAATCAGGATTTTCCTACATCTTTTCCCTCTTCACTTGATATCCTAGCCTTAAAAAATTCCCAGGAACATTGTCAAGTCACATCTGTCATCTTGAAGACTTCTTCACCTTTTGTTCATTCTCTGCATCTGTCTTGCCTCTAAAACTATATAAAACATTGTTAGTTTCCTCTCTATTTTTTGTGATCTCATCCTGGTAGAATTATCTCTTGGCAGCATATATTAATTTCAAACTTGCATTGGTAGAGTAATCACTGAGAAGTTGGCAAAAGACTGCATCTGTAACAGTAATATTTCTAAGAGAAACCATTCGTTTTCTGCCCAGACATGAGATCAGTGGTGACATTGTATCATAGTGCCCACATGTTAATGGTGTTAGGTAATGTTCCTTATGGCCTGACCAACAAAGCCTTCTTAAGAGCATGTGGATGGGTGGTGGCTTCCCAGCAGCATTGAAATAACCCAAATGGTGTTTCAAGTGTTTTCCACACAGGTGCACTTAGCCAGAGTCAAAACCCTGACCTTGCACTCATAGATCATGTGACTCACTTTGGGATGCAATGGCACCAGCTGAGCCACTGTGCCCCCTGTGAACCTAGTTTCTGACAATGCTCTGCTTGCTTGTGATGAGCTCCAAAATGTTATCACCCAACCCACTCTAGGTGCATAAAGGAAACAATGAAGGAAATTAGTAACAGACAAAGAAAGGGCTACTAGGCTAATATAAGAGGTGAGTCAAATACTAGGCTATGCAGAAAGGATTTGACTGATATGTTCAACTATGCAGCAGCAAGCAATCATCAGGAAGAAAATGGATATAAAAAAGAAGTATGGGAACAGGAAATCTAGACTGTTTGCAACAAAAGGAGAAACATGGTATCAAAATTGGTAAGACTGTAGGTAGTAAGCTAACAATAGATGGAAGTTTAGTATTTACTATAGGCAGAATGGAGTGTATGTAATGTTTCTGTTACAGTTTGTGCAGCTTGTGGTTCACACTCCATAAGTCAAAACCAGTCATTAGTTCTGTCTACAAAGTATGAAGTAAGGTGCTGCCTTATGTAAGTAAATGTATAGTACTTTTAGGGATAGCATCACATGATGCTATCCATATAATTAAATAATAATAGATTTACTAGAGAAAGATGAAGCAAGTAATGGCCACTCCATTACATACCCCCCTTTTGAGTCTGTCAATGGACTCACTTCCAATGACAAACAAAGTAAATGAAAGAGAAAGGGTGGGATATGGCATCCCACCCAAGAGTGTGCACCAGAATTCAAGTACAAATTTCTACATCTATCTGTAGTAGAATCAACCAATTCTACATGGATGAGATATATCTCAGCACACTGTCCAACTGCACTGAATGAGAAATGTGGGCTACTAGGGCCCACATATATTGATCATGTTTATGTGAGCTCCAATAGTAGCTCACCCAGCTTGTTTCTCCATCTTTGAGGCCTCTGCTTCCTTGCTGCTCGCAATGTCTGCCCAGCACTCTGATACAGCATTAGCCATATCACTGGAGCCACTGGTTCCAGCTTCAGGGGCAGTAAGAGTAGCAACATTAGTTGCTACCACTGCTTCCATGAGGCTGAGGATGACTTGTGGAGTCATTGCTGGTTGGGCATCCATGGTCAATGCAGAATGGTTGACATAGTCCAATTCTATAGACTCCTCTGCAGGTGCATCCTCTGAGGATGCACCAGAGCTTGATGCTAGATTGGTAGTGGTCACAGCCACTAACAACAAAGGCCCCTCCTCAGTTGGGGCTGCACTTACAGAGGGAGCCACTGGCAAGGGCTCCTGTGTGGCAGCCAAGAGGCTCTCACTGCCTCTGCAGGTTGGTGCAAGAGGTGAGTGAAGATACCATCCTCATCAAAGTGCAGCCATTCAGCTGCATTAAGAGGAGAGTGGCCTCTGCTCTCATGGATTTGGAGGAGCACATGAATGTCCTCCCAGTTGTCAGCAGTGGGAATATACCACCCATTGTACCCCTGTACTGCAGGGGGTACCCCAATGGTTCAGAGTCAACAATGGCATTCATTGTCAACCCACATGAACAAGTCTGCATGAATTGCACTCCTGGACCAATGGTAATTGAGGAAGCATATGCTATAAGTATATGCATGATTCACTCAGGAGGGAGGCACACAGTTGGCTTGGAAGTGACATATCACCTCCATCTCACTCAAATTGTTGATTTGCATAGGCAGCACTTGCAGCCTACACAGAGTGAAAGTGTAGGATGCAATTGGATTAAACTCTCCTACACTGAATTGATAATTGTTGACCACCCCTTGATAAAGATGCAGTTGAGCAACTACATAGCAAACAGCCTCATATAGGCCATTTGTGCATGCAGAGTAGTTGGGGCCAGTGCCCAACCTAAAATGTAACCAAAGACCAAACATCAGTCTATGCACAATAAGGCATCAATGGCTACACCTGAGTACAGGTTCTGTGAACCTGGGTGGCCATGGTGCAGGATGTACTGTGCCCATGCATCAATGTCAAAGTGACAGCTGATTGGGACTTAATTAATTTCCACTCCTTGCATATTGTTATCTGTGTGGCCAAGCATGGCTGACAAACATGAAGGTAAGGGGACCAGTATCCAATGATGGTCTCCTCTAGACAGAGATGTTTCCAACTCTGCTGGGGTTAGCTCCATGACCTGCTGCATAGTGTGGTCTCTCAAAACTGGAGCTGTATAGAAGGAGATCTGATGGAACACCACTTTGTTACCAATGAAAACTGCATTGGTTGTTAGCGACCAGTAGAAGTTGGGGTGTAGAATACCCCTGAAGTCATTCTGGTGCTTAAAGCACCTGCAAACCAATGTGATATCCCAGCCATCTGGTAGGCAGCCAGGCACTATATCATTTCAATGCTTAAGGTCCAACTTAGACTTCTCAGCATCAATAGCTAACAGCCATCTGGCATTAGTGTTGTGCTGCTCCTTGCAACAATGCTCAGTAGCATCATCATTGGAATCACTGTCCAAGATACATCATTTGGATGTAGGGACATCATTATCATCACTACCTGAGTTGGATGCTGCTATGACACCCACCATTGCTTGGACAGCTGACTGCTAGGTGACAAAGAATTCTTCATCATGGGGATCCCATTGCACTGGCCTAAACTCCTGAGGGAGCACACCAGGCATAATATAGGTTCTCAAATTGAGGACCTCAATCATGCCAGCTTCTGCTCCCTAAGGAACATTTGCTGGAAAGGCAATTGGGCTGGCAACAACCATAGAGTTGTTTGCCCCTGTTGATGCAACAGCTGGCTTCACAGTGCCAGCTCATTATGTGGAGGGCCTTGATATTCCCTCCTTAGTCACTGCTAGTTTTGGCAGCTTCACTTGAGCTGCCACTGGCTTTGATGCCTCAGCAGTGGGCAATGCCACTTTGAAGTTGGGGTGCTTGTCTATCTTCTGGCCATCATTAGTAAGCACCACATCATTGTAGGGCATGAGTGGTGCCCTCTGAGTTGAGGATCCCTTGACAAATACAGAAGGCTTTGTAAGAGCCTTCTTTGCCTCTGGGGAATTAGGAGGAGAGGCTACACACTTTCCCTTCCCCAATCCTGAATGGAAGAGGTCTGCCCAGGCCTCATCCTTTTGATTTTGAACAACATTAAGTTCATTCAGAAGTTGATCTAGTGCTAGCTGCACTACAGGGTTGTTGAGGACATTAGCACCAACATTCTCTGGAACTCCAGCTTCATGAAGCCACTGGAGCAGGTGAGCAATTTGCTCATCTGCAGCAGTTGAAGGCTCAGGCTCTTTTGCTTTGCCCTTGCTCTTCTTCTTTGCACAGAAGCATTGCTCGACTGTCTTTCAGGCAGTCAACAAGGGAGTGCTACTCCCCTGTGCTGGTGCAGATGGCAACATTGCAGTTGCATTGCCCTTTCCTTTGCTAGTTTAGGTGGCCACTGGTCACCCTGATGCACTTGACAATGTAGAAGGCACATAGGCAATGGCAGATATGACTGCTGAAGAGGTGCCAATGACTGCATCAGAGCCATTATCAATTCTGGGCCTTTATCATCAACCTCCATCACCTCTGCTGATAATGCTGCAGGGACAAAAATCCTTACTTGTGATGACATAGTAGCAGATTGTTATTGACCTGCCATGCCCATTGTATGGCTGGGGCCAGCCACTGGAGGTGGGGCAACAATAAATTGTGGCATCATGTATTGTTGAAACTCCTAGGTCCACACTGGCTATGCAGCTATAGAGTATCCAAAGTTGAATCAAGGGGGGGCTGGTGGTCCCCTGCATCCTCTTTCTGCTCCTTAAGGGGGAACTGATGTTTCCTCATGCCCTCTGCCTGCTCTGCCTTGTTGTAGGGGCACACTGCATCCCTATACTGGTGACTGCTCCATTGATACTGAATAGCTAGGCAGGGCCATATCTCCTGGTACTGCTGACAGTCCTCTGCTTGTGGGCCTTGTGTTCCTTTGAGCTGGGGCCACTCTTCACATTGTTGGGGGTGCTATGTTCCCCAGCACCAAGCCTCCTGCTAACACAGCAAAGCCACCAAACCCAGGGAGCAAGCTGCTCCCTGGTCCTCCCCCTCTTGAGCTCTGTCCAGAGCTCACAGAATACTCTGGCAGATTGATGCCTGCCTCACCTGGTTGTCTTTTTTTCTTGCCCATTGGGCAAGGAGTCTCTTTGAGTACTGTTGACATGTTGCACTAACAATGTGGAAGAAGACAAAGACCAGTTGGACTTTGGGCTCAGCCAAAAGATTGGCTGATATAATTGTTGATGGCCACTGGCACAGCAGCCTATCAAACTTCTGGACTATGTCAAGTTGACTTGTCCCTTCTGGCTAACTGCACAGGACACCACATGCCCTGCAACTCCAAATAGCTGTCAAAAGCTGCCAGGTCCTTGCAGGTCATGAAAGACTCTCAAGTGGTGTCCCAAAGGCTTCAACAAACCTCAAACTTGAGGTTCTTACCATCCCAACAATGACCTACTAGGTCATTGACAAATCATTCTTAGTTGTGTGGGGCACCAAAGTTGTAAGGCTCTGGTATTGCCCTGTTGAGAAACAGCACATTGTTGCTGGCCTTATATGGGCACACCAGCAACACATGGAACTTAGGATGTATCTTCTATTCCCAGAGTGCCATAGGCAACTCTAATACATAGTTGGAGGTCTCATTGTAGGCCTCCAAAATTCTATATGACCCAACCAACTTTGGGCAGAGCTTCCTTGCTCTGCCTTTAGGAAGGTTGAGGTGCTTTGTTGAAAGGTACACCAATGCACCTTTCTCAAGGTCCAGATCAGGCCTGCAATGAGAGTTGGCCACATGTGTCTGAAAGACACATGCCTTAATAATCACATTGTGAGCCACTGTCAAGTTCTCTAGAACTTGGCAGGCAAACTGCTGGATTCCCCTTAGAATTGCAGTGTCCAACCTAATTTCCCATATCATAGATGGCATGTATCCACCATTCAATTCAAACAGTGTGAAATGCATTGTTTCAGAGATACTCACATTTAGTGTGAACTCCATTAAATCTATTCAACTTAACCAGTCTTTTTGGTCTGGTCATACCACTGTACAAAGGATCTGACCAACATTCCTTTTGGCACATTCAGTCTGACCATCCATCTGTGGATGAAATGACATAGACATTAGAAGCTTTGCTCCTAACAGCTTATGCAGTTCATGCCACCATTTGGATGTGAACTTTGAGTCTCAATCACTGATGATCAAGCTTGGGAGGCCATGTAGCCTCACAATCTTGTGCATGTAAATTAAGAACAGCTGCAACACTGTTATAGTAGTGTGTACTGGAATAAGGTGCACCATGCTTATCATCCAACATATAACTACCCACAGGTAGTTATACTCTTTCAACTCAGGGAACAGACCTATAAAGTCCATCCCTATTGAATTCCAGGGTTTTACTGGCATGGGCAGGGAGCTGATTGCTCCCTTCCACTCACTGGCACAGCTGACAAGTGGTACAGAATGCACAAGCATCCACAACTACTGTCAGCCACAAATACCAATGACAAATGTATTCTGTCATTCTCTGGGCACCAAAATGTTTCATTACATTGTGTGCTTGCTCAAGCACACTGGTTATCAACTCTTGATCATGAGGTATACAAAGTACCTCATGGCCCAAAAGATTGGTAGTCCAAATGAGCTTATCCTGTAGGCAGCAGGACTTATAGTCCTTTGGTTGAGTCAGGATCTCAGCAAAGAGCTTGTATTTGCCATACAGGGACTGGATTTGATGGAGGAATCCCCCATCTGTCCTATTTCAGGGTTGTGGAGACTGGGCCATCCCTAGGTTGGCCTCTCTAAGAGGAATATCAACCTCATCCTCCTCAATATCAGACCCATGTTGAGCTTGGGCTAAATTTCCCTTGCTGTCATTACTAGTGGCCAGCACTTGTGCTTCCTCATCATGAACCTTGTGATGATTGTGCACCTGCCTACTTCTATGGCTAGGTCTGTTGTGGAGAGTGCATATCTGATCCAGTTGTGCTTGCATTTCCTGTACATGCATAGGAGGCAGATCATCCCCCTTCAGGTCAATACAGGCATCTGTGCAGACATAGTCATAGACGTGGTGTACATCTCAAGGAGAGTTGCTCTCAAAGTAGCAGGATAACAAAAGAGCTTTATGATCTGTTATCACATGGATCTTCCCCAAGAAGCTTATCCTCCTATCTGAAGAGGGCTTCTAGGATCACCAGAGTTTTGAGTTCATGCACAGCATAATTTTGCTGTGCATTGGTGAACTTTTTAGACATGAATCCAGCTGGCCAACATTTCTGCCAGCTTTGACCTTGTCCATACATTGCTCTGACACCTGTCTTTGAGGCATTGCAGATCAGCCAGATGGGATCCTTGTGTCAAGAATCAATTGGATGTATTACTGGAGTTTTGGCACAGATCCTCTTGATCATGTCAAAGCACCATTGGTGAATAGGTTGTCAATGAAATGGCAACCCATTCTGTGTCATGGCTATGAATGGCCCAGTGTAGGCAGAGACATTGGGCAGAAAATTTCTGATGTAGTTCACCAATCCAACAAACCATTGGATGTTGTTGTAGGTTCTGGGAATGTGCCACTCCTGGATCCTATTCAGCTTGTCCATATCAGGGTGTATACCATGTGAGTCAATTATATGGCCAAGGCACTCCACACACTTGGCATATAGCTTGCACTTCTTCCATTAGAGGTAGAGCTTGTTCTTGCATAGTCTTTTAAAGACTACTCTGAGGTGCTGCTTGTGTTCCTCAATGGAATCTGAGAAGATGAATATATCATCTAAATAAACATGCATCCACTTGCCAATGACATCCCTGAGATGGCCACCATCAGACATTAGAACATGGCTAACATGTTACAGTCACCAATTTGCATGAGATTACTGCAATATGTCCCAGTAATGGTCATAAATGTAGTCTTAGGTACATCTAATGTATGCATCCTCACTTGCTCATACACATCAGTGAGGTCAATTTTCAAACTCACTGGTGCATGAGCAACATCCTCCCTAATGACTTCTTGGTCTAGTAAGGGCATTACATTCTTAACAGTATTGTCATTACACTGACACACATCTAACACTGTCTGCAGAAATCCATCCTTCTTAGAAATACATAATAGTGGTGCAGCCTGATTGGCTACACATGGTTCCCACTACTTAGCCCACACATAGCAGTCAATTTTATTCCAAAATTGCTGTTGAAGTGACTTCGGACACCTCAGCATGAAGTATGAGTACTGTTTGGTCTCATCAATGAGATTTATCTCATGATTCACTTCTTGCCAAGGAGGAAGTTCCTTCTTAGTTCCATTGACAATGTCTTGGAACTCATTGTACCACTGCTGTCAAAGGCATGGAATGTCACCTTCTATTAGCTTGGAAAGTCATGCCTTCCCCCCAGCTACTCTCAGCAAAGAGTGACACTCTTCCTTGATCAATTTTGCTGGTGGTACAGGCTTTGCATACTTATCACACAAGGCCATCAGACAAATCTCTGATTTGTCTGGTATGTTCATCTGAGCAGAACCATGAGTTGTCCTGCCTCTTGCTTCTATCCATAAGTATTCAAACTTGCTAGGCTCAGATATTTCATCCTCCATAGCCATTGTATATATTTCACTATCAGGGATTAGTCTTCTTACCCCTTCCTGCTGCATCAGGTCAGCTATGACCTGATTCCACTCTTGAGGCATGTGTGGATTGTATGCCCATTCAAGGGTAGACTTTGGAATTGGTCTGTCCCAAATCTTCCTTTCCCTTGCCTTCAAAGGGTCAATTCAATCCTTCTGGCATACTCTCCCCCCCTTTTGAAGAGTACTCCTTTGATACTCTTCTTTGGAGATCAACAGCAATGGGTGGTCACTAGGTAGACTCTCAGTTACCTGAACTTCATCCTCATCTGCTACCTCCTCTATGGTGGGCCACTTGAGTCTACCAGGGAGTCAAGGCCACTCATCATGCCACTTCTCCACAGTACAGAAGCATTGTGCACAACCATTGGCATCCTTCAGCTCCAAATTATAAGCTGGAGTTGCCTTTCCATCAATGACTACTTGGTCATTTGCAAAATCAAGGAGGACCTTATGGGTCCTCATGAATGGTGTCCTTATGATTATGTCATAGTGATTGAAGTTTGCAATGTCTATGTTGACATTGCAAATCTTGCCAGGGACCTTCATAGTAATCCTGGCACCATAGTTCACTATGGAACAACTTCCAATTGTCCCCAATGGAGATGGCCAATGATGCCACCTGTATTCCAGCCACATGAGCAAACAATGGAGTCATTCTGGAGGTAGTAGTTCCTGAATCCCACAGCATCCATGCTTGGTGGCCATTCACCTCTACCCAAGTAACAAGACATTCTTTGTCTTGTGCTGGCAGCACTGGGTAGTCCATGGCATCCTTGGATGCCATGAGCTGCACTCTTCACATGCAAACCTGGTTGCTAGATTCTTTCTTCCTATGCTCACCAGTAGGGACCTTTGTGAGGGCAAATAATACCTCACTATCACTACCACAAGTATAGTACTCATTGTCATATGTTTCCAATTCAACATACTCTTCATCATGCTCCTAAGTACCATTGGACTCAAATGTATCCTTGACATTGGCCTCAGCAGGCTCTTCCTCCTGCTCATTGTCAGCTTCCCCCACATCTGATGGAGCAGCTGTATAAGCTGCCCACACATATACATGGGGAGCTGACTTAGTCAGCTCCCTGCATTCACATGCAAAGTGCCCAGCCTTTCCACACTTATAACAAATTGCAGACTGCCTGGCATCCTTGCTAGGTTGGCCTGATGCTATGGCCACTACATTTTTTCCTGCAGCAAGATTCTTGCTGCCTGCACTGCAGCCACAGGTTAGGAGGGCTCCAAACCCACACCAGCTCTAGGTTGCAAAGGTCTTGAGGCCATGCTTATAGCTGGCTGTCACGACCCGTTCCCCGAAACCCCGCACATCGTCCATCAACCCCCCGAACCCCCAAAGGGACCCCCAACGCTCCGCCGAACTTCTGCCCATGCCCCGTGCCTACTTTGGCTAACTCCGACGCCTCCCCGGCTAACTCCGACGGCCCCCTGGCCAACTTCGGTGCCTGCCCTGCAGCCACTGACACTTACCCTGGGCCTCCCGAACCCCGAGAACCACCCCCACTGTTCCCGATCTTCGCCACCCCATCATCAACTAAACACCCTGACCTATTCTGGAGTATCACGACAACCTTGGGGCAACCCGCGTTCTCCAATGATCCCATCAACGTATCAGCGCGGCACAATCCTTGATCACAACTGACACCCGCCCCCTCCGTCAAGCTCCGCCAAGCCCCGCCGCCACAGCCGATGTACCCCGAGGTCCTCCGGTAGTCAGTATATAAGTCATCGAGTAGCTCTTCGTACCCTAGTCTTGATATTGCTTAACGTTACCTATGGTCTGATTGTTTCCTTTTCGTGTTTCGTGTTTTGTGTCCCATTCTCCTTACTCTCAGTCTCCCGGTCTATCTCAGTCTCCCAGTCTTATCTCAGTCTCCCGGTCTTATCTTGTCTCCATTTCGTTATCGTTCTCGTTATCGTTTCGTATCTCCACTCGAATCTACTCCTGTTCCATATTGTCTCGTCCGACGCTGTCTTGGTGACTCCGTCAGACCATTGTGCCCAAGTCTTCATCAACCCTAACGATCTCACGAACTCCGCGATTACAATTACGAACCCCGACACTCCTTTACCAGGTCCAAACCTCACTCTTCACTCGGTCCCAGACTCCATCAGCTCCAAATGATCTCCCATCAAACCCCGGCTCCGTCCCCATTGATCACACAGGCACCTACTCCCTTGCTTCCGCAAATCTCCCATACAGCCTTCTGCCTGAACCCCGCCAAGACCGTCTCATTTCCCCACAATCCGACTTCCCCAGACCTTCCCGGATCTGTCTGGATCACATCTCCCCAACTACCCGTGCAACCCACCCGGACCCGGAACGTCTTCGAGTGTTCGGTTACCAATGCAGGGGAATCACGCTCGCCTAGTAAGGACTCGCCCAGTGCAGCTGAGCCCCCGGGGTCAGCGGAACCTGACACTGGCCTCTTCACTGACCTCAACAGCTGCAACCAGATATGTTGCCTGGTCACCTCTGTTTGCTTAGCTAGTGCAGTCCCACTTGCTGTAGATTGCACTGCTGCTAGCAACAGCTGCCATCCTGACTGACTTTTCTTGCTGCACTCTAAGTAGTGTGCAGCAGTTTTAATGCTGTTCTTATAGGCCTTGGCCTCCGAGACAAACTCCTTGACTGTATTTACTTTGGGAGCCAGTCCACCATTGCATACTAGCACAACAAGCATGTCAGAGGGTATTCCCTCCAAAAACCACTCACAAATGGTAAATTTGTTGTTGAACATGGCCATGTTTTGAGCATGGTTGAGCAAGGCATCATAGAAGCCTTGCACTCCTCCTTCAACTGTATATACTGCATTATAGATTGCATCACATGCATCTTGCATTGTTGAAGGCTGTATAAACTGGTTGTACAGTCTGAGGATCATGTCCTCAAACCTCTAGTGGGACTGGGCTCTATTGACATGTATTACATGTCATAGGTACTACCTCAGTGCACTTGCAGCTAGAATGTCCATCAAAATTAGGACTTTTTCACAATTGCACCCATCTCCACCATACTGAGCTACAGTGTGGAATATGCAGATGCTCATCAGCCAGTCTTCAAGTTCACTGAACTTGACAGACCCTGCATAGGGAGTGATTGTTTTTGATGGATCACTCCACCTCAGCTTGAGTCCTTCTGGTATCACCAGTTGTACTGCAAACAACTGTTCCATCACCACTCTCAGACAATTGTGCATTGTCTGGCAGTGATATTTGTGGGCTTCCTCTACTCCTGGAGTTGTGAAGCATCTACAATGTTGTGGAAGCATTGAAACTTGCCATGGCTGTCTCTGGGAGGACTGTAGTCCTCCTCCTTACAGCCCTACATCCCACACCATCATCCTTACCCAAAAGGCCATCATCTTGTCCTCCTGGATTAGGCAGGCCTTCTCCTGGGGGTGGCATTGGTCCACAACTATGAAAAGATAGTCCTCTTCCTGGACCTCCACCTTCTCCTCTCAGACCTTGGGGTCTACAATGTGGCATAGATGGAGGAGAGGACACAGGATCACTCTCTGTAATCCCCATCCAGGTTCTCCTCTGCTAATGAGTCTTTCTCCAGACCAGTTTAAAGAAGCATTTGCTCCTTGACCTGTGTGTTTCTGGGAGTCTGCAGGGCTCTGACCAGTCCCAGCATTTCTGTCTCTGAGAGAGGAGTGAGAATTGCACTCCTCCTTCTTAATTGGCCTGATTTATTCTGGTGGAATGTACCTTTCCAGCCACACATCATAGGCAGTATTTCCTTAGAACACCACCCCTTGATTGTCCATGTAGGACTGTCCAAAGTCTTCCATGTCCCTGTTGTGAAATTGCTGTAGAGCAATTTGATCTTCCCAAGTCAGTGCTCTCTGTATGGACCAACCAGGTCTATACTGCACCACTGGTTGCTCTACCATAATCACTAACCCCACATCAGTAGATGCTAAGTTCTGGTGCTATGATCATGCCCAATGTGGCCCATTGCTGATGGTCCACAGCAGCCTGTCTAGCTGTGTAATCATGCAGCATCTCACCAGGCTCTTGTGGTGCTTGCAACAGAGTCAATGTTATGTTAACTGGGGATAGTGGGGGCACATAGGCCCCACCAAGATATGGTGATGGCATTGCAGACAATGCCTGCAATCTCCACAGCTTCTTGTGCTGGAAGTAATCCTTTACCTCCTGTGCTAAGAAGAGCATCTAAATATCCATATATTTCACTGGAATTGTTGGGATGATGTTGTCTCCCAACACCCTCTGAATTGCAATGTGTTTAGCTACTCTAGCAGCTAAATGTTGCTGAGTTGAGGTCTTAGGGACCTCAACATGGTTCTGCCAGAATGCCATCACCCTTTTATGAAGGATGTTGTCTGGATGAGCCTCACTGTCTGTATCAGAGGTGTCTCTGACATCCTCTGGTATCATCTCAATGAACACTGCTGGGGTTGCCAATCACATACCCAGCACAGGCCCAGCTCATAATTGTACAGGACCATGAGCCCTGTATGAGAAGTCTTCTTCACTCCTCAGCAGTATTCCCACTGTTGAGAAGTTGATCTGACCTCCCACAGCAACTGGGAAGGATTGAAGTCCTTCTAGCCTCAGCACTGTGGGTATATACAAGGGAATTTTCTCCTTGTCTGCCAATGCCATGGCACCTCCTGGCTCCACTGTTGGATATAGAGTAGAGGTCTCTTGAGAGCCCTCCACTGTGACACCCTCCCAACTACCTGCAGGTGATTGTACCAGAATAACTGCTGGCAGTCCTCCTGGCATCACAGCACTCTCCCTGCCTCCATTATAGTGTGATATGGCAAATTCCAATGTCCCATATGGAGCACTCTTCAATGCTCCATTGAACTCTGACTTGGACCTAGGCCCAAGCACCTGACCTTCCATGGTCATCATGGTGCCCATTGTGGAAGGTACACATCAAAAAATTTTAATGTGCTGATCATAACTAGTGGCAGTGAACTTCTTTCACAGAAGTTCAGGTTCCTGCTTTGCAAATGAGTCAATGCTCATTTGACTTAAAAAAATGTAATGTTTCTGTTATGGTTCATGCAGCTTATGGTTCACACTCCATTAATTCGAGGCTGCCAAGGATGGAAACAGATGAGAGATGAGGCGTTGGAGTGAGGCAAGAGGGATGAAGGGAATTTTATGATGAAAGAGACTTGATGCAATCTAGTGTGTGATTTCTGCAGGAAAGAAATAGTGCAATTTCTTGAGTCCTAAACTAGTTCTCGAGAATTGGTTTTTCCTCTCTTGGGAAGGAGAGGGGCCAAAACTCAAGGTAACTACAAGGAATTAGGGAGTAGTGTGATAATTAATTTGGTAGAGTGAATGGAATGAGTAGGGATGGTGGGTGGGAGATAAGAATGCATGATGCAAAGAGTAACTATGCAACGGCACTGCAAGCACAGTGTGAGACGAGTAAGAATAATATGTAAACAAGGAACTTACCTGCGAGTGCAGTGTGAGACAACGGAGATTACACAAAGCGCCCGCAGGTTCTAATATATGAGGTAGAACAATGAGACAAAGGAAAAGGGTGGCCAGTGACCAGTGACCAGGGCCATATATGTGAGTGTGACGAGTGAAAGGTCTTCACCCAAATTAACCATGGGCAACTCCATCACACTCTTGCCCGAACCATTAATTTGAGGCTGCCAAGGATGGAAACAGATGAGAGATGAGGCGTTGGAGTGAGGCGAGAGGGATGAAAGGAATTTGATGATGAAAGAGACTTGATGCGATCTAGTGTGTGATTTCTGCAGGAAAGAAATAGTGCAATTTCTTGAGTCCTAAACTAGTTCTCGAGAATTGGTTTTCCTCTCTTGGGAAGGAGAGGGGCTGAAACTCAAGCCAAGGCAGTGTAGTCCTGCAGAGCCAGAGGCTTGAAAGGGGCTAGGTGAGTATGGGCCATGTGAAGGAGGGAAGAGAGGTGAAGGATACGAGCAGGGTCATTTTCCATGTAGAGCTTGTAAGAGTCACTACGCTACCTGCCAAGGAGCTGAATTCTGTAGTCCGAGTATTCTGTGGCCACCATGGCAGAGGCAGCACCACGTCAAAAGCTGTGACCTGCAAAGGGGGTGGAGTTGATTCCCGCCACTGAGAGTGCATCTTGAATGGTGGTGACAAAGCATGTGTAGGATAGCGCGCTGCCATTGGGCTGCTCAAATAGAGGGGCATTGCCATCACAGGGGAGTTCAGCGTACATTGCTTTGAGTGCTGTGACGGGGCAAGACAGGCAGCCGGGAGCTGCTGCCATTGTGATGGTGATGCCTTTCCAAAAGGGGTCAATTTTTGAGGCCAGGAGGGTGAGCCAGACATGCATGGCGCTAGTGAAGTTGGGCAGGAACTGGACGGCACTCCAAGAGAGGTGGAGGCTTGTGCTAAGCTTACCTCCTTTGCCAACAGTGAACTCCCCGCTGCAAAGGAGGCCTGAGTAGGTGACACAGCAAGCGGCATAGACGGCAGTGTGGCCGGGAGTGATTCCTTGCCTGAGGTGGGCAAGTAGGGTGGTGAGGATGGGGAGGGCGATAGGCTGGACTGGGTGACGGTCCTGTTTGCTGTGGAAATGCTTGATGCCCCAGAGTAGATGTTGGATGAGGGGGGACTCCATTGCAGTGAAGGGGACATGGAGGGAGCATACCAAGGCCAGATAGGCCTTGATGGTCTTGGGCTGAACTTGCAGGCTAAGGCTTGCAACCCAGGAGAGGATGGCATGCTGAGAGGCTGGGAGGATCGAGCCATCAGGGTTGTAAAGGCCATTGAGTTGGGCATGAAGGATGTACTGGCATTGACCGGTGGAATAAGTTCTCCTTGTGCTGGCAGCGAGCCCATGCCATAAGTAGAAAGCAACAGTTTTGGAGTGATGGCAGTTTTGCTCATACCACCAAGCTGGAGGTGCTTCAAAGTGGGTTTCTGATTGAGCCAAGGTGCAATAGTGAACATGTGAGAATAAGAGAAATGGGAAGCAGCATCAGTGATTGAATTCTCAGTAGAAGAAAGCCACTCAGAAGAGAAGGAGAAATTGAGACAGCAGGCCAGGGCTATCATGTGCTTGACGAGCTTCATCATTGGCAGCGAGCATATTGACTTGTTGTGGATTGCGTGAAAGACGGCCTTGTTGTCAATGTGGAAGATGATGTGGCAGCTTATGAAAGACTCACCCCAACAGAGGATGGCATGGACCACTGCAAACATTGTCTTGACCTGGATATGTGTGCTGCGAAGGCGGCAAGGGCAATGTGCTGAGAACCATTCAGTGCCAAGATAACCACCCAGACCCTTGGCCCTGCTGGCGTCTGTAAAGACATCAATGCGATGTCATGCCAGCAAGATGAAGCGGATGCCATTCCAGTGTGGGGCCACTGAGCACCACCAGCTGATGTCATCACATGCAGCCTGGGCTATGTGGTGGGAAATGAAAGGCCCAGAGGCAAATGACATGGCAAAATTGTAAAGGCCATAGAGGAAGGCGTGGGACATGGGGATTACCTGCAAGGTGAATTGTGGGAAGCCAGTCAGCTCATCAAGGTCGTGGTGTGTGCAACACTTGCACGTGGTCCAGTCAGATATCAGGCTCAATAGATAATTGAGCTTTTCTAGTGGCAGACAAACCTCCATGGCTATCAAGTCGAGCTCAAGGCCTAGGGATTCTATCTTGGTGTCTGGACCAATGATTTTTGAGGGTTGGAAGCTGAGACCAAGCTGAGACCTGAGATCAAGTGCCCAGTTGAGGGAATAGTGAATGAGCAAAGCTGGTGTCTCCAGTGTGAATATGCTAAGGAAGTCATTGAGGTAGTGGCAGATGCGGATGGGGACATTGTGCTGGAGGATCCAGTGCAAGGCTTCTGCGAAGAAATTGAAAATGTATGGGGCTGAATGGGCACCAAATGCGAGTACGAGGTTGTGGTCGTACCTTCCTAGCCATTCAAAGCCAAGGAGAGGCCAGTCCTGCTGCCAGACTGGGATGTGATGGAAAGAGGATTCTAAGTCAAGTTTGAGCATAAGAGATCCTGGGCCCAATGCTATCAGGTCATTGATTGCATGATCAATCATGTCATACATGATTGAGGCCTCAGAATCAGCAATTCTGTTGTCTACAGAGCTTCCCTTGGACCACAAAAGATGGTGGATGTGGCAGATTTTGGTTGAACGTTTGTGGGTGACTGCCCCAATGGGCAATGCATGAAAGTTGTTGAATGGAGGTGACGTGTATGGACCTTGCATTTGCCCGTGGTTGACTTGTGTAGCAATGTCTTTTGATATGGAGTCAATGGTAGAAGGGGCAAAGAGAGCAGACTTGAGATTTATGCTATTGTAGCTTACAGACCGATCACCCATGAAGCTGATGTTGGCACCAACTTGTATTATTTGAGATATTGTATGTACAAGGATTGGGTCTGGGTAATCATGTAGGTAATGGGACCATGCCTGCTCATTAAGGGATGAGTGGACATGGGGAAGGTGCAAGATGTCAAGTAGGGGGGCGTTAGCATGAGGAGAAGTGTTGGGACGTAATGGAGTGAGTGGGAGGTCGGGAGCAAGTGGTACCAGTGATGTAAAGCTAGGTGACAAAGATAAAGCACCCATGGAGGGGTTTGAGCGAGACACAATGGAATGAGAGTGATGACTCGCCCACCCATCTGGTTAATCTTTGTGCTGGTGTTTCCCGTGGTTGAGCTTGCCACACGTGGTGCAAGAGTGCAGGTGGCCCCAGGGACAAGGGCTGGTTGTGCAGCGCCCATCATTAAACTTCCTGCATGCTTTGCCAGGGTTCAACGTCAGTTTGTGAGCCTTAGAATGCTTGGAAGGCACAGGTTTCCTATGCACATAGACATGTTCTGACAGGAGGTCATTGTCATGCCTCCCTCATTGAGAGAAATCACCTACCGCTATCTCTGCATGACAATGGTTGAAGAAGACTGCATGGTAGTCATACACTGCCAACCATTTGTACTTGGCAACAAGTTTAATGAGGTGAGCCATATACTGAAAGAACACACTCGTAGCAGATGTATTATTGATGTGGAAAGACAGGATGTTGAAGTAAGATTGGAGTGGGATGATCATGGAAAAGGGGGTTTTGTATTCCCTGGCCACTTGGTTGCTGACCTCAAACTGGTTGGTCGAACCGTTGAAAGTGTAGGCCATCTCTTTGTCCCAGTTTGTGGGGTTGAGTTCCATGTCAACGTCAGGAAAATGGGTGCAAAGGGAGAGGGAAGCAGCGGAGGATGCACCGTTGATTCCGGCACCAGGGATTGGTGGTATGAATGTGCTTGCCTCTGAGGGTGCAGCAGTGCTGGGAGGGGCTGCAGCAGCCAGTGGCAAGGAGGCCGTGGGAGACGTGTGTAATCTAGACATGAGATCCTGCATCAAGGATCGGAGTTCTGCCTGAGATTCGCACAGCATGCTCAGCTCCTCTGAGATCAACATGTCAACTGGAGGCATTGTGTTGACTGGGGGACTAGGAGAGGCTCTTGTGAAATGTCTGTCTGAAGTTCTGAGCATCTGTGGAAGCATGCACAATCGAGCACATGCCAATAGATTAGATCAAGATAAGAATGCATGACATGAAGAGTAACTATGCAACAGCGCTGCAAGTGCAGTGTGAGACAAGTAAAAATAATATGTAAACAAGGACCTTACCTGCAAGCACAGTGTGAGACGATGGAGGTTACACGAAGCACCCGCAGGTTCTAATATACAAGGTAGAACAATGAGACAAAGGAAAAGGGTGGCCAGTGGCCAGTGACCAGGGCCGTATATGCGAGTGTGACGAGTGAAAGGTCTGTGCCTGAATTAACTACAGGCAACCCCATCACACTCTTGCCCAAACCATGAGTCAAAACCAGTCACTAGTTCTGTCTATGAAGTATGAAGTAAGGTGCTGCATTACATAAGTAAATGTATAGTACTTTTAGGGATAGTGTCACATGATGCTATCCATATAATTAAATAATAATAGATTTACTAGAGAAAGGTGAAGCAAATAATGGGCACTCCATTACAGTGTAAGAGGAGAGAATAAGAGAATCAACAGGATAAGGCAGCAACACCATGTGTAAGGTAGCCATAAGAGCTTGTAGAAAGGTGTTCAGACTAAAACTATATTAGCATGAATATAAACCATAAATGTATAAATGACAATGCAGTGAACAGGAGTGGAGCATCAGAAAGAGCATGTTGCACTCTTAAAGAAAAGCAATATATGAGGAAACTTGAACTACTTGATATGCAATGCTACAACAAACTGTGAGTACCAAGAGGTGCAAAGAAATCATGGAGACAATGTTCTATTTTGTATTTAAAGCAGACCAGCACCCTTCCCTCTCTATCTTTTTTTGAAATTTTCCTTACTAATAAGATGTTATCAAGAGCTATGAAAAATATTGATGCCTTCTAGAATGTCTGAAAACTCTCAGTCCTGCATTCCTATAGTACTCATCATTACATGACCAGTTTTTGGATAACTTCTCAAGTACTCCACTACATTCTGGGTAGTACTGGAAAAAAATTCATAAGTAACTCACTCAAAGACCATTGTTACTGTCTATTGTTTTCTAGCTGCAGGATGAGTTAGAATGCAAAATGGACTTGTGCTGAAGGCTGTGGATTGCTCAAGTTCACAGAAACCCAAATCAGGATCAGGTAAGATGTATGAAAACAAAAGGGGTGGACTTAGTTCTGGAGTCCTATAAGGTTGCCAAAAGTCAAGCACTAGCAATAGTGATACTGGCAAATGGATAACAAATAGCAGAGGCTTGAGTTGGCAATTCTAAGCCTAGGGATTTACAATGCAACATGGAGAGCTTGTTGTAATGCAGCATTAAGGATAACAAAGGTTCTGATTGCATCAATAAAACTCCAATTGTGTCAGTGATGTTGATCAAACCTTATTGGAGACAACTATATGTATCTAAGTAGTCATAAGTAAAGGTAGTGGATATTTGAATCTTAACTTGTTTCATTCTGGTCTTGTGGCTACAGTGAGGTCAGGCACAGTGTGCCTGCTTACACTTTTTTTTTTGAATCAAACAACCTATACTTGTGGCTACTATTCTTCAAATTTCTAGGCTTCTCAAGGCTTGACCTGTCACTGGAAAAGTTATGAGGGGGTTCTTCTGAGGATTTGGAGGAATAGATCAGACTTAGCTAGAGGATGCATTGTGTGTGGAAAGGGCAACATATAAATCTTGAAAAATGGCAGTTGTTTGCAACCACTCTCAGTTCTTGACTCATTATTTGACAGCACTCAGGCTCATACTCACACTCAAACAACAACATGCTTGTACTTGTACTTGTTTTTGCTCTCATGCCAGTCATACTTCCCTGCTATTGGCTGGATCTTGTTATCATTGATTGAACTCTTGATATGCCTTCAAACCATAAAATAATTACATCCACACCCATGCTGAGCAGTTCTGACTCTTGCTTATGCTTCTTTGACTATACTACACACATGCTTCTGCCCAGAATGCTGCCAAAGTTTGGTTCCATCTATACCAAATCACCTAGCATTTTGAGGCCTTGGAAGCATGTTGAGACTCTGAAAGTCCCTGACCTGCAGCAGTGCCTCCAACTTCAGGCACTGCACCCACAACCTCCTAAAGTGGATATTAGCTCAGGTGTTCCAATTTGAGCCCCAGAGGCCTTACCTGATCTATTGCATCCACCACTATGGGCACTTCTGTCCATAATAACACCTTCATGTGCTTCACCTCCATGTGAAGCCCTCCTCTGGAATGGACACTCACTTTTGAGTGCCTGGGTGAATTGCTTCACCATGTTGTGATGTTGCTCTTGCAACAGTTTAATTATGTTGAGTAGTCCTCCAAAGACTACCCTTGTGATTGAGTCCTGCCACATTGCAGTGTTCAGTAGTACATGCTAACTTGCTTAGATCAGCCTCTGCCTCAAATCCATGATGTTGGGATCCTCTTCTCATCTCCTTCCACACAGCCTTTGCCCTTCTCTGCCACCAGCTAGCTACCTTGACAGCAAGGGCATTTGCTGTTGTGGCTTCTGTCATGGCCTATAGCTGTCATATTTGCTCTGCTGTATGGGCAACTCTCTTACTCATGGTGGAGGAGACCCCCATGAGGGCATTGCATGCTAGGGAGATGGTGCTCTCATTTCCAGCATACCTCTTGTGGAGCCTGCTCTCCATGAACTACTCCTTTGTGATTGTCCTTCTGATGACAACACCTGTCTTTGTTGATACCATCCTGCATCTTGAATACCACATTGCTTCCAATGTGGAGGGGACTATACATGCACAGACTGCATTGAATGTGTCAATGGCACATCCACATTGATATCCATTGGTTGGGGCCAAATGTCTGTATGCAGTGCTGTGGCAGGGCAATGTTAGTTTCAGCACAATAAAAAATTCAGCAGGTAGCCAGCTTGAATACCCAAACAATGAGAGTATTTTGCTTCAGAGTGAGCCTACACATTGGTTAGAGCAAGGAGGGAAAAGTACAATAAATAAAATTGGAGAACAAATCAGCAGTCAATTGTCAGATAAAGGAGTCAAACCCTCATCCTGACAGAGAGAAGTGTAACATTACAGCACTTTAAACTACTAAGCAATGATACTGTCCCCATAACCATAGTTTCCTGGAGCATCTGCAGAGTGGCCAATCATAGGAATGGTCATTTCCACCAGGTTTGTAATGGATAATAAGACACTCCAGCAACAGAAACAGTTTTGTGATGGCTTCCCATGCCTACTGGAACTGCTTCACAGATTTCAATGAATAACTAATACAGACAGACTGAGATCTTTTGAATGGAAACAGTTCTATGATGGAATCCAGTGATGGACAAAGATCTCAACATTGGGTTGGCCTATGAACAGAAACAGTTCTGCAATGGCACCTACCAGCTACTAGCACTGCCTTTTACAACAGATGTCATATCGGAATGGAAAGTTAACAGTGGATGTCCACTGATACCACTGACAACAACACAATGTAAGACTTCCATTGTCAGGGGACTGCTCTTACCAGACCCTCTGATTGTTTCCTTTATTCTGAGCCTGCTGTTTATTGGTAACCTCCCATCTTCCAGTCACAAGTACTTTCGACCAAGGGCTATGCCTAAGTTAATGTCTAAATGGTGGCAAGAGCTCCACAAGCTATTGGGGGCTCAATTGTTGATGTCCACATCTTTCCATCTGCAGATGGATGGCCAAGCTGGATGAGATAATCAGAATAATGCTCAAATATTGAGAGCAATGGTGCATCATGACCAGGAGGACTGTGCAGACAAGACACCTCTTATGGAGTTTGCAATTAATGCAAGTGTGTCAGGTACCATGGGATACATGCCATTTGAGTCAGAAGGAGGCTACATGCCCTCCATTTTGGAAGGTTTGGTTGGATGAAGTTGTGCCTAAGGGAGTCAGAGACCTTGCACAAGCAGCATTGGAAAACTTGGGCAATGCCCACAATGCCATCATTGAAGCCAGAGTCTTTCAGACTCTGCACACAAATAAGTGTTGAGAAAAGGATCCTGGCCTCAATGTGAGTGCACTCATATATTTGTCAACCATGTCAAAGGGCAGGGAAAGTAAGCTGTGCTCAAAATTCATTGGGCCTTATCAAGTTCTGGAGGCTTTTATAGAATTGTCAAACTATGCATTGGAACTGCTGATAGTGTTATTGAAACACAAGATCATGTCAAAGTTCCATGTGTTGTTGTTGAGACTATACAGGGCAACTGACAATGTGATGTTTCCCAACAGGGCAAGGCCAGAACCCCATGATTTTGGCATGGTCAATGACTATGAATGGTTTGTTGAGGACCTGTTGAGGGGATATCAATAAGCATTTGGAGTCCAAAGGTGGTGGTCTGAAGGAGATACCACCTGGGAACTGTATGCAAGTTGCTCAAAGCTAGCAGCACTAGACTGCTATCTGGAGCTGCAGGGTATCAAGTGACTGGGTCAGTTGGCTATGGGCTCAAGTGCTTAGCAGGTGGTCAGTGGTAGTCCTAATAGTCAGGAATGTAGATTGATGAGACTGTCCTGACATAAGTGATGGATTCTGATGATGGCTTCCAGATTTGGCTATTTTTTGTACTTGGCCATCAGACAGACCAGAAAGCTTCTGAACATTCTTCTGATATAGGCTAGCTGCTCCCAGGGCAGAGCAGGTGGTGTGAGTAGGGATGAAGTGGGCCTGTTTACCATAGAGGTCCACCACTACTACTATAGCATTGTACCTATGAGCATCTGGGAGTTCAACAATGAAGTCTACTAATGCGACACCCCAGTGGCAGCTGGGACAGGGAGAGGGTGGAGCTGACCCATGAGTGACTGGCAGCAAGGCTTGGTGTGGAGACAGAGATCACAAGTAGTAGTGTGGCCTACATATTGGGATATCTGAGGCCACCAGTGGTTCTGGGACACCAGCTCCAGCATCCTCCATCTACCAGAATGTCCTGCTACACAAGAGTCATGGTGTTGCTTTACAATGCATTGGCATAGTTCAGGAATGTTAGGCATATAGATGCATCCTTGAAAGGTTAGAAGCCCCTCCTGAAGACCCCACTCATCTGCATGCACTGACTTAATTCAGCTGGCTCATTGGGCTTGTAGGGCCTGGGCAGCCTGGGCAACCACATCCTCTTGGACACCCTCCTGGTGATGAAGAGATCAAACTGCAAGTGTTCAGAGTGGGGAACCTAGTTGTGGCCCAACTATTAAGCCAGCCTCAAAATGATACATGTGCTCAGGTCCATCACAATGCTGATTCTTTCAAGAAAGTGAGTAATGGACAGAGTTATGGAAATACAGATGATACATAAACCATGATCAAAGGTTGTTTGTAAGGGTTAAATTAAAGCCTTAACAAAAAATGCCCTTATCAGCCATGTGTTAATCCCTTAGAAACAGCATTGAGTAGGATGTTCACTACAGCTAGAGGGGCTGAACTGACTGACAAATCCCAAAGTTCACAAAGAATCAATGACATTTTCACATTTGCGGAAGTATCTCCAGTATAGGGTATATTGTACATAAGTTTCGTCAGGCCGTATGATACGTTGCAATCCAATCACAATCATAGGGGAAAAAATCGTAAAATTATCTGCTCATGCAGCTGACTTCTCATCCAGCGATTCTCTCTAAACACAGAGTCAGGTCAATATCTAAACTAGCCATGGTTGAACACTCACTCGAATTTTGTCATTTGCAATAACATCTTCGACAGTCTTCCTTCCGACTTCGCGTCCAATTTTCCAGGCAGTGAAGACATGACCTTGCTGGAAGATCTCTTCCACCTCCTCGAGTGTGCGTCCGACAGTCTCGGGGAACATGAAGAAGATGTGGATGCAAGCGGCAAAATTGAAAGTGGCGAAGATGAAGTATGTCTTCCAAGCAATGGAAGCAAGACCAGGCGGAACGGCAAATGCTAGTGCGGTGTTGAAGGCCCAGTTGGTCGCGGTCGCCAGCGACACTGCCTTGCCTCGAATTTTCAAGGAGTACTAGAAGGCCGGTTAGGTCAACTCGTTCACACAAACTCTCGTCACATACCAGCTCGGCAGGATAGGTCCACGACACGGGTCCCATAGTGATGGCGAAACTATAAAAGAAACTGGTCAGAATACGAAAAGAAAAGGCTGGATCAAATCATCTCTATACCTGCAGACGAAGAAGTAAGAGCAGACAATGATGGCCTTGGTGGCGGCGTCATGGCCAGTTACAAGCCAAATTGCTTTGAAAATGATCATAAGAGATTTTATATCGACACCGTAAGGAAGGGACGTACTGTCGCCATCGACTGGACCCCAGTGTCCAAAGCGTGCTTGAAGGCCACCGACGAGGCACAGCCAGAACCCCATGAGCAAGGTTCCTATAACGAGCATAGGACGACGACCCCATTTGTCAATATAGAAGATAGCAGGGACTAAAAACCAAGACTGAATGACATCTGTGAGGATATGAACAACACTGACGTACCAGTGAAGGCGACGTTAAGGACATATTGAACAGCCTAGTAAGAAAAAAACATAAGGAAAAGAACGATACGACACAGCACACATGCAGAAACACTAACGTCAGCGATCAGATTGCCACGAACGCCAGTAAGACCTGCACCGCGGAAGACGTAGATAATGTAATACCTGATGGCGAAGAGTGGAGCTTGATTCATGAATAAGAACGAATCCAAGCAAATAACGTACATCATAACGTTCATGCCGGTTAATTGTGACCACATCTGAAGAGTGCAACCCAACATGACACGGCGGGGATTACCAGGTTTCAATAGATCAAGATATGATTTAGCACCTTCCGTACGTTCAAAATACACCTTCGAATGTTGGTCAATATTGAAACGTAGAGAGAAGAGCGCTGGGTATCAACCAACCTGTTGCTTGATTTCCTCGTACTCTAGAACAACGAGCTCGTTATTTGTGTCTCCTCCACCATGGAGATCAGCCAAGACTTGGAGAGCTTCTTCTTCCCTAAAAATAGTGATTTGATATCAGACCGAGACCGAGAACAACACGTTTGTCACCCTACCTTCCCTGGTCGAACAAGTAACGCGGGCTTTCGGGGAACATGGTCATACCCAAACTGAGAATTATGGCAGGGATCATTTGCAAACCCCAAGGAATGCGGAAGGAGGCGACACCATCAATGTACGAACACCCGAATTGAATGAAGTATTGGATCAGAATACCCCACGTAATTGACCTAATGGCACTTTCAATCATCGTGCTTTTCATCAGAGAAGGCGTCGTACGTACCATTGTTGAAGGGAAACGATGCGACCACGAATGGAAGGTGGGGTAATTTCAGACTGGTAGATAGGGACGACAGCACTGGAAAGGCCAACGGAAATTCCGGAAACGATACGTCCGACGACAAGCATTCCACGATTCTAGTGAAATTGCAGTACGTCACATGCGAATACTATGATGCTTGATTTACTACTTACAATCGATGCACACTGGAGAATCGATCCAATGACCCAAATCATACCAGCCAATATAACGGTTTTCTTGCGTCCAAGCCTGTCCGCCAATTGCGTCACCAGGAGAGCACCAATAAGAGATCCTGCAGGCATAGCAGCGACCATGGCACCTTGTGCACCAGGTCCGGGCTACAGCAAAGCATAAATCGATTTTGCCGTTGCAATATTTGAAAGCGATGTACCTTGTTAAATACCCTGAGATATGCAGGATTCTAAAGTATAGGTTACTAGGCGCCCAAAAGTTCCCAATGAAAAATCTGCCGCTTACACTTAGCACTCCAGACATAGAAGAGATATCTAAACCAAAGAGACCTCCACCGATGCAGGCGAAGGACCCCACCACATACTATAGGATGATAAGCATCCTTACCCTAAGATTCAAAAAGAAGACGCACAGGATTAGATGCTATACGAGCGCTATACTGTTGATAGGTCAACGAGTGCGGTCAGGGATGGAAACATTACACAAGCGTACACCCATCTCTTCAAACACTAAGATCCTGAGAGCTGAAGAAGAGGCGGTAAAACACACAAAAGAGATTATCGGATGCTAAATGACCCTCTTTATAAGTATTCCGGAGCATCACTTATCCAAACCTATGGTAACGCGAACGGGTGGGCGAGGAATGACCTTCAGATCAGGGTCATGGGATACATGAGGATACATACTACCGAAATGCTTCTTGAGCTCCATTGGTAAAGCGGGATGCGTTTATTATACATGTGGTCCGGCGGGGAAACGTGATGAAGTCACTATCGGCTACAAAATTTGGCTATACATTTGTCGCGTCGCGCATACCTCAAGTTCTACGACAAAAACACGACATCTGGGATGGCGGATTACACAGATAGGTATGCACGCGCAACTAATTGACCAGCTGCTCGACTAACGATGGAGCTTTAGTACCGCAAGTTTTGAGAGGGATTGAGTCGGGATTATGGACGGCCCGGGGGCGAGAGCGGCGGCCCTTATGTAACCAGAATATTTTTCCCAGTCACGCGCGACAATAAAATCATCACGATGTTGCGTGATGTCGCGTGATGTTCGGCTACGAATTAAGTTTTCTCCAAATCACAAAACGACCCACGGGGGGATCCAAATCATCGGTCCGACTCTTCATTGTCATACGATGGTGAGACTGTCGTCGTGTGCATGGCCGTCAATTACGGAGCGCACACAGAGTTCCCAGGTCAAAGAGGCCTGCATGCTGTATTCCTACTTTGTCGATTTAAACTCTGTCCCAAACCTTGGCACGTGATTTGAAGACCCTTGCTGCCTCCATTCCGTCAGCAATACCCGTAAATCCTCCATGGCCGTGGTCTTCATCTCTCGCAGCTAATTTAAACTTTTTTCCCGTATCTAAATGAAGTGACGAGTCGGTATAATCGAGGTCAATAACGTACGTGTTGCAGACTTATAACGTTCTTGACTGAGATCGCGACCATTCTCGTTATTTTGTATTTCGACAACCCTCGTCGGTTACATTGCCTAAGTACAATTAGCCGACAGATCCGTCACAGAGTCTGAGCACATCTGCTACACGGCAGATCTAGGTATTTACTTCGCGAATCGGACAACTCGGTTGACTAGAATGTGCCCACGTCCACTCTACTTATATGATGAGGATGTGTTTTGGGGTATGTACGGAATCGTCATGGCTCGCTTCTCCATGTCCAACGATCTTATCTTTCATCTTAACTTATGGGGACTGATTAATTCTTCGATCTGATAACACGGCGTCCTTGCTCTGATTTACATCCGCCTTACAGACGAGTACTCCTGTTACAACCCTTAGGAAGTTGACTCGATTACAGTTCCGCATCAACACCGCCACGCGTGAGCTCAACACAGTTGACCGCCAAGTTGTTGAGTCTGTCTTCCTGTGCGTCAAGTTTACGGACATGCAACCAGAATATAACTCCCGTTACGCTAGCAAGAACTGCCATAACACCATAGTTCCATACTAGCAGCGGGTCAGAGGACAGAGCTATGTTATTATGTCAATCTTACCGACCAAAATTAACAGTAGTTTGAACTTACAGACAAACGCCTCGCTCAGGGCGGCTGCGATAGCGGAAGTAAAAAGGTAAACCGCCATCACAAGCGAGCGCATGTTTCCAGGTGCTTTGGTGAACGCATATTCTAATCCAGTGATTGATGCAAAGATTTCACTGAAAGCGATGAGGACATAACTAAAACAAGTAGGTGTAATGTCTGATGATCGAGAACAAAATCAAATCGACACTCACGATCCTGTCTGAATCCAAACATTGAGAGGAGAGACGAGAGCATTCTGATCGGTATCTTTGCAGGTTGCGGCCGAATTGTGACAAGGGTTTGTCTATGAAATCGTGGTCAATTTCAACATCTCCGACGATACAGATAATTCACCTTGTAGATGTAATGTTGGACAACTGGATCGACAGTGTCAGGATAATTCAATACATCAGACTCGCGGCATACCTGCAGCCCAGATCATGGCTGCGGATCCAGCGACAAACCCAGCGGTAATCTTCCTGAGGGCGCTGAAGTTGAGTCCGCCACGGCGAAGGGCAGGATATATCTGGAAGGCCCAAGTTACAAAAGTGATCCCGTAAAACCACTTCGTAAACGCATACGATAAGATCGCAGATCGGAATGAAAATGATGAGCGCAAGCGGATCCAAATTTGATAATACGTCGTTTGGTACACCGTGCGTAGACATCGTCGCAGCTTGAGATGTTAAGTTATTGTGCAATTGGTTATATGCAAGCCCTACAATAAACCTTTCAAGAAACTGAAAAGGCACGAAAGAATATACCACGCACAATAGATGGGATACCAACAAAAAACAGCGCACGCTTTCAAACCACGATTGACCTCATCGACCCACTGATCATCAAAGGTCATCCACTTTGGTTTTTCACCAGTGAATTTGCTGGGCTTCGCATTCTCCCAGAAGTCAGGTGCCGTCAGCTGCCTATACATCTTGACGGGATTCAAGTTCCATCTGCTCGTGGCAGCATGTCTCCACAAGCGGAAAGCTGTCAGAAGAATGGAGCCTGTAGGAGGTGTGCGCACATAACGATTGCGTCCGAAGAAAAGCGCAATTGGGCATAAGAGGAATATAATCGTTGGAAGCGTGTAGGCGAGCCAGAACCCAACATACTAGCATAAACGTCTCAGTCTATAGAGTTATGAAAAGTCACGTATGATCACCTTTTCTGCAAACGTCATACCGATCTGACCGACAAGCGCACCGATATTGATGAAGAAATAGAAATACTTAGGGGGGGGAGGGGTAGGATGAGATGAGGCGGAGGCGTTTCTGTGTGAGGGGATGAAACTACTTACCATGTATACCCTCGAAATAGTCATAGCAGGATCGACGATCACTCGCTCACCCTTCTTCGTCGTGATAACGAACAATCTAGTTCGCTTGTATTGTTCAGCGATCAAGGGAGAAATGTTGCTCTTAAAAAACCCTGTGCCCAAACCCATCACTATGAGGGCTATAATAAATACAACCAGGGCGCCGTTGCTATTCTCAATAACGCCAAGTACAGCAGAAACGATGAGGATAATGTGACCAAGGAGGGCGATAGCCACCGCGATACAAATCGTGTTGAACCGTCCGAGGTAGGTATCGGCGATGTACGCACCCAGCAAAGGCGTGACATAACACCTCAGAGGAAGTCTTTGAGAGAAGGAAAGTAGAATGGTAGGCATGCATGCCGTACCAAAACTGATAGAACGTCGTCAAACCTGTCGAAGCACGCTGACCTTTCCCCAACGCACCAGATTGACCGTGGGTGAAGCCGGCACCTGTATGTGAGCCGGGAGGCAGTTTTTGTTGAATGAAGTTTGTCTTAGAAGTTAACGATTGAGAAAGAAGTACTGTGACATGTGAAGCAAGGATCACTGACAAAGACGACTGAGGAGCCGTAGAACTTATGATGCAGCAATGAGTATCCTTATGAGGGGCTGAGACTGACCAAACTACACACCGAGAACCGCTCTGCCAACTCAATCAAAGCAATAACTGACATGCCAGTCAAGGGGCGAAACAGATGGAAGTGCCTGATCAAGCTCACGATAAGCACTCCAAGGGACAGTGTCAGGGACTCTTCGCAAGGTCTCTCGCTCCTCTTTCGTCGGAAATTCGAGCGCATCGTGAATATCGTCGAGGTTGTTAGTGCTAGGCTTCTCGTCTGTGACCGACAATTTGGTGGTGATGGGCTGACCTGCCATGCCTAGGTATATAACCACTCCTACTTCTTCATGGTTCTTTTATACACACCTGTGAACCAGTCAAGCCGCGTGCCAGAATCAGAGAGACTAATTTAACTCAGCTATCGCGCGTGTTCCTCGAATGATTGCCGAGCAAGACCAACCCACAGTGTGACGGGCCGGCTAAATGGGACAGTGTCGTATTCTAAGGGTTTAATAAGGATAACAACCCTTAATTACAGCTTAATAAGTAGGGCTTCTGCTCTTCAAAATCATCACCGGATCTCTCAAGCTCGCCATCATCTGGAATCTGCATCAACCATGGTTCTTGAGTATGTGCTGCCCTCTCATTGTATGAATATGCTGATCAATATCTATCGCCTTCCTTCTTGATATAAAAGATCCAATCACTGTGGCAACCATTTCGAACATTGGTGCCCATACATGGCATCCACAAGATCTTCATCACTCTCTTCGCCTCACTTTTTTTCTACCCACTTTGCCATCTCCCTGCACCATCCTCCTCATGACTTGACAAATACTTGAGCCATTACCAGCACTTGATCATCTTCACCTGTTCCTTGTCATCACAATCTAGTAAATCTGCATACCTGGGAACAGCAAGACAATCTTTTACTTTGACATTGTCATGATTTAGCTCAGCAGTGGATGGAGTATCAAGGAATGCAGTCCACATAGCAACTGCATTACCATCCTGTAATATGTGAGTACAGTTCAGTTGTCAGATGAAGAAACACATTACATGTTTGAATGCTGTCTTGTTATGCTACCAATGAGCAGAAGCCCCTTTTCCAGCAAGATAGCTGAAGAACACCTCTGATACACTTCTTTCCTTCTTTTCCTTTTCTTCATTATATATACCCTGCTCATCTGGTGAATATGAATTTTTTGGGTGGATGAGAATGGACATGGTGATAGGTCTACAAAGGATTGAATAATGAAATTTTAGCATGGAGAAAAGCTTTCATAGTATCATAGCTCCAGTAAAGTTGTATGAAGTGTAAACTGGCCAACTGTGGCCTTATTACCAAAGTGCAAAAGCTGTTCAAATGGATTTAGAACCAATGCCAGTACAAACATTCACTGGTCAAGTGCTTTCCATCTCTTTTCAATTCTTTTTGCCATACTAGTAGCTATGACAGGAGATGAATGCTTCTGGAAATATAAGAAGATGCCTGCAAATGTTAGTAGAACCTGATCTGGGTGCATTATGTCTGTACAATTCATATTGACACCAAGGCAAATAGGCTCAATGTCATCAACAATGGACTTGAGATGGTACCAGAATCCTCCATCATCAATGCAATCACATTGCACATTAGCTTTGTTCTTGAGCTTCATCTTCTGTGTGTTTTTCTCTGCACCAACCTGACTTGCTACTATCTCCTCTCTCCATTTGATTACTGCTTGGCACATGGTATCTTTCAAGGTGAGTAGTTTATCAAACACAATGTAATGAGTATTCCATCTCATGATATTGGCAACTAGGAATGCAAGAACTTTGCCTGGTCATGAGTTCTTCCTGAGTTTCAAACTCTACCATGATTGAGAACCCAGCCAATAAGACAAGTTGCTTCTTCAGCAGTCTGTGCTCCTTCCTCATTCTCAATGAAGTAGTCTCTGAAAGTGAGCTGAAACTCAAAAGAGATTATTGTTTGTATTATTTTGAATTGGGAAGAAATAGAGTGACATACTTGATGTGCACAGTATGGAGGTCTCTTCAATACAACACACACATTGCTGCCTCATTCTGTGTTGTGGAGTTGATCAAGTTAATAAGATACATCTAAGGCCTGGGAAAATCATAAGGTGAGACTATTTCCTATCAAGAAATTGTTTTCTTCTACTTTTCCTTCAACTGAAAAGTTGATACCACTGACAGCATTTCATGAGTCATCCTTCCATTAATCCAATGTCAGCACTGCATATTTGCCCTGAACAGCTCTCTTCACTTGTTTGTAAACTGCTTTGTTTGCTTCATCTAAAAGCAGTTCAGATATTTGCTGACAAGATGGGATGACATCACCTGCTGTGGACCAACAGAGGAGAAACAGTGTTATGACTTCTGGGTACCAATCCATCAGAACAGGAGATTTTCAGGTACTGTTACACAAAGAAACTGCTCCTAGACAATTCCAGTTTGATCAGAGGTGAATGGGAGATGTGGGTCCTGAAAAACCTTGAGCTAGGGTGGATGCATCAATGCCTGCACCTTGTTGAGCATCCTTTTTTTTGCAGACCTCTGCATAGTGTCAACACAACTGTCCTGTCAGAGTCTGCATCATCTGAGAGTTCCCTCTTTTATCCCCTTTCTTTGGTTGGCATGCAGCTTTCCAGGCATCAGATGATGTATTTGGGCACGGCCCAATCCTTTCCATTGCCCAGAATGTGCGCAATCATTGATTCATGGACCCCACAGACTCCAACAACATCTTCTTTCCATGCTACATGCTGTTAGGTCCATTTGCTCTCTTTCAACTGTGAGTACACACACCTTGGATGACCCATGATTCTGATGACAGTATTGCAGGCCTCTCATTGCTATCAAGCTCAACAATAACTCCACTTGGCTAACATTTCTCAATGCATCCACAACAGTGGGCTTGATCATAAGACTCATTCTGTTCTTTGCCTCTTAGAATAGGTCCATGGAGTGGGGGCATTGGGAATTGTTAAAGGAGCAAATTTTTATTGAACTACTACAGTTGCCTCTGTCAGAACCCATACCCCTTCCATGGACCCTCAGAGCTATGGGTTATGGGAGAGTATGGCTTACAAAGGAGAGAAAAAAAGGCCTTAAAAACATCTTGAATCATGGATTTTTGATGTTCTACCTATTGTATAAGTATTATCTAAATAAAGTAGCTAATTGGGAGCAAAAAAAATCAGTTATCTGGGAAGGAACCATTACTTGAGACTCCTCAAACCAAATCTGCCTTTTAAAAGAGGCCAAGATACAATCCAAATCATGCACAACTGGATTCTTCATACTGTTGCTGCAAGTTTTAATCAGTTGAACAGCTTGTAGAAGCTCACACCTTGCAGGGCATACCAAGACTGGTGCATCATTGTTGGTGTCATCAACTCCTCCAACAGTCTCTGCATCTTCTTGTGCTTTGCACACAGCCAGAATGGCCTGACATATGTCCTCATCAGTTGCCTGTTCCATATAGTGTACCTCCTCTACTGGGTTGAGGAGATCCTCAATAGTCATCCTATTTGAGGTTGAAGGACACCAGTCAACTTGAGCCCATCAAGAGCTTTTTCAACCTCCTTTATGGCTTCTATTGGATCAAGCTGTGTGTTGAGGAGAGTTGTGACTGGTATCAAGGGCTGGGTAGCAGGCTGATCCATTGCTGGGAGGATACCAGCTTTGCACCAACAGTGTCTAATGGTAGTCATATCCACTTTGTTCCATGCAGTGTCAGCCAATCGCATAGCTTTGAGTTGATTGATATCATAGATCTTGGATGGTGTGACTCCAAAATTGTAGCAATCAATAGTGCATTCAATATAGGGAGCATGATGATGTGCTTTAAAACATCTAATAATCCCTTGATCCATAGGCTGGATGTGTGTGGTAAGATTTGGTTCAAAATTCTCAACATGGATGCTTTGAAGGCCTTCTGGAACAATGTGACCTGCAAAGTTGTCTTGCAGAAGAAGAACCTTTTGGTTTTCTGCCTGAAGTTCATGATCCCATTGCTCTAGCCAGTTCTGATAAAGGGAGGCCATCATCCATGCTTTGGCATTGCTGTGATAGTCAAATCCTAGCTGAGCACCTGTCTTCTTTTGAAATGCACATGGTATGTTGGCTTTGCCAATAACCATCAGACAAAGCTTCTCTGATCCATCTGCATTTGCTGTGAATGCATATGTTAAGCAGACCTTTCTTCCTTTTACACCTGCATGCTGCTTGTCAGATAAACCTTGGTTGGGTGGCATCCTGTCTGTAAGCTCAATAGATCAGATCAAAAAAATCAACATTGGTATACACATAAAACAATCCAGTCTCATCCATGTTAAAAATATCCTTCAGCTTATAGCTGTACTCATGAATGAGCTCTTGAATTTGGTTTCTTTCATTTTCCACCACCTCTGTGCTTGCAGAACCAGCTTTGCCATGCTGACACAATTGTTTCAAATTGGCACATTGTTTGAAACTTGTCAACCAACCCTCACTCAGATTCAGGTGCTCATCATCTGGTATTCCCACTAGATCTGTAAATTGCTTCCACTTTGCTTGTAGAACATTACCAGTAAGGAGAATGCCTTCCGCCATCACTTTTGACACCCAAAGATCCATCATTTCTGTCACTTCTGGATGTTGTGTTTGGTGCTGCCATTTGGCAGTATGATCCACATTGCTGGCAGCCTCTGCCCATTGATCTCACCACTTTACCTCCTCCTTAACCCAGGCAGAGATCAGAGGTTGCTTTATGACAAGATTGGGATAAAGTGGAGCAAAATGTTTGGCTGTTTTTGACTGATTCTTCTCATTGGCATTATGCCAGTCCAAAATTTCAATTTGCTGTTTCAGTGTTGCTACTTCTTTTTTTATGAAGACTGGTGCTTGCTTTGCTTTTACTTTTGCTGTATCCTTAGCTTTAGGTTCTGTTCCTACTCCTTGTTAACACACATGTGAAGGTCCAATAAGAACATGCTGTATGTTTTTGCTTCTTCTCAACAGTTTTGGCAAGATCACCTGCTGCCTCCCTGAGTTTTCTAATGAGACCCTGCTGCTGCACATCCAATTCTATGAGTCCCCTCTCATAATCTGAAGCTGTCTCCAGAGTGTCCACAACTGCCACAAAGTCTACTAGATTGCCATCCTGGTCCAGCCATGCTTCAACCTCAGAAGAGATAGGTTTTTGTGCAGCCAACTGAGCCTGGAGATGTTCCTTCTTGGCCTTTACCTCATTTTGCAAGGTCTTCAAGCCTTTTTTAAGTATCTTGAGTGACTTCAGACCCATAGCAACCAAGAAAAAATGCTTTCAGAGTCTATTGATTCATTGCTATGGTCTATATTTGGAGATGATGTATCAAAACTATGGGTTATGACCCTGAAGAGCCTATGGGTTATGGGCTATGGCAGAGTTATGGGTTATGGGGTCAATTCCCCCATAAACCAACCCAGTGGATCAAAAATCCTATGGGGTATTACAGAGTATCAGTTATACCCGGTATGGACTATGACAGAGGCGACTGTATTCAACTTACTGCCAATTCGTAACTACGCATCGATCATATTCTCCAAAAAATGGCGATCTGATGTTAAGGTCAAGTCCTCAACAATTCTAAGGCTGAGGCTTAATAAGTCATTAAGCCTAAAACCTTATTAAGCCCTAAGGCTTAGGTACAACACTGCGATGGGAGAACTCGACCTAAGATGACAGAGATCCGCAACATGGAAATAGTCGAGCTCCGGGGGAAAGATCATGAGGCCCGGCAGTGTGAATCCAAGTCCTGGCTCTGAAATTGATTGCAATAGTTGTAACAAATCAAAAAGATGGAAACACATGGTTCAAGGCGCAGGTGTCGTATCGTAGTTCAGGTGTCGTATCGTAGTTCAGGTGTCGTATCGTGGTTCAAGTGTCGTATCGTAGTTCAGGTGTCGTATCGTGGTTTGGGTATCGCAGCCCAGGTTCATGAGCTTGTACAGATCGAGAGGAAACAATATGAGTCTCCCTCAAGGATCGGAGATCACATGATAACAAGTTCTTCCAGGACATAAATATAAGGCGGAGTTCGAACACTACGCTGGACGAACAGCTACATACAACATAGGGTCGCGTACCAGGTATGGTTACGGAAGAATTCAAACGTTTACATGTATACACAAGTACTTAACAGCATTAACCATGTAAGCTACCGTGACATTTCCCTCCCTGAAGTGCATTCGCTCGATCTTGACTTCTACCAGACCGAGGGCCATTCCATCTCACCAAGGACGTATCGGACACTTGTCACGCGGGGTCGCTGTATATCGTCGGCTTAAACACGAGATGACTTGGATCTGTATGCAAATGACAAAAGCGAATCTTGATCTTGCCAGATTCTCTTCCGTCGATTGTCCGAGTTCGAGTCCTGCTTATGGCTTCTAGTTATCTCCTTTCGCCGATTCAGAGATAGGCATCGACAGCTGGTGGCTGGGATGAACCAACGGGCGGGAGTAGGACCTTGGTATCTCGGTCAAACTCTCCTTACCCCACCGATTCTGTAAGTATCTCCGCATCCCCCGCTATCTCAGATGTAATCCTATCCTCCTCCGTCTGACTCGAAATCCATCAGCATCATCCCCTGCACTCGGGTTGGCTAGAAGCTCTTGGGTTTTAGAATGTCCACCTTCTTCGTGGGGTTCAAGAAGGCGGTACGGTCTGTTCTACACGCTTATCTGGAGGCCCGGGAGGATAATGAAAGAAGATAGGCATGCAAAACATTCTGAATCGCGTCATGCGCAACGATCTGACGGGGGAAGAGGGTGATGCTGATGCTGATGCTGATGGTGAGGAGGAGGAACAGGAACAGGAAGATTGTATATACTTATGGGTGAGTGACAAGGAGGGTTCTTCACGGCAGTTCAGCTTGCTTACATTGTCTCACACCAGCAAGACAGGGTGAATGTCCCGCTCGGTTGAGTGACTGTGATCGTTGGGCTCCACGTTGGGAGTATGCTTGTAACGAGTCTACTTGTCTGCTAAGGAAACATGAGCGAAATCGATGACACGACGTTTTGAGAAGAGGAAGCGACCGCTGTTGACGTTCTACCTGGTTCAGTAGCAATTGTCGTCGGATTCATCGTCGACATGATAAGGTTTGTAACAGGAGTACTCATCTGTAAAGGCGGATGTAGATCAGAGCAATAGCGCGGTGTTACAGATCGAAAAAAAAGAACCACTGTGGACGTAGTGAGTTCCAGAGCACCGGAAGTTAAGAGTAGAGATGAGATCATTGTGGAGAAGCGAGTCATGGCGATTCCGTACATGCCCAAAAACGGATCCTCATTATATAGAGTGGACATGGCACAATCTAGTCAACCGGGTGGTCCGAATGGCGAGATAAATACCTAGATCTGTCGCGCAGTAGACTTGATGACGGATCTGTACAAAAATAACGAGAATGGTCACGATCTCAGTCAAGAACGTTATAAGTCTGCAATATACGTTATTGACCTCGATTATACAGATTCGTCACTTCACTTATATACTGGAAAAAAAGTGCAAATTGGCTGCGCAACAGATGACGATCGCGGCGATGGAGGATTGATTTACGAGTAATTGCTGATGAGATGAAGCCAGCAGGGCTCTTCAAATAACGTGCCGAGATTCGAGACCGAAGTTGAAATTGACTCGCATCGATTTGCATTGAGAAAAAATAGAGCATGCAGGCCTCTCGTCCAAGAAGACCAAAGCGACCGACGAGTTTGCATGGTCGTGGGGTAAGGTAAGGATGTGTCAACATCGGTAACGTCATCGAGAAAAGAACATCCGACTTCATATCGATTTCCGACCGAAGAGAGTGCGTGGTGGACTCCTCGTACCCATACAAATTCAACGCAATGCATGTCCTTAAGGCTAAGAGAGAGAACCTGCACAATACCGTACCCGACAAGTACCTGTACGCATGTTCCTCTCGCTATCGTTCAGAGACAAATTTACAACCGCATTTTTAGTATTTTGCCTTCCTTTCTCAACTATTTATCCCACAGCCCTATCTACCCAAACTACAACTGTCGGACCAGGTCTGGCTCTAAAGTCGTAGGCTCAGCCGTTCGGAGTTACGTATTAGTCTGTTTAAGTTTTTTGTATAGTCCTTTGATATCGTGTGTTTTCCGAGTAACTTAAACTTTGTACATGAGGTTCGATCTTTTACTTTCCGAGCTTGTGCTGAGCGAGGTCCAAACTCAGTAATAATCTACCTTAAGTTCGGCGATCCTCCGGAGTGTGTTAAGTTGCAATGATCATGCGCGTTGATAGCCACTGGGAATGTTAATCAGATATTGAGTTGAACCATGTTACGCAGATCTACTAGTTGAACATGTGCTCGTACAATAAGGTTGCATGCCATAGCCTATCCAGTAGCATTTAATTCTCAGGTGTGTACATCATAGTGTCTTGTCGATATATGCAAGAATTGACTTTACCTTGTTACTTCAAACTTCAAGTTACACCCTCGATAAGGTAAGATTACCGAGTTATGTATTCAAGTTCTTGCATGGTCTTTATGATATCGATATGCTTTATTGCAAATAACTCCGGAGTCCTTTGGCCGCTTACCCGTGCATTCCACATGTCCGGTCTTTAGGCTTACGCTTACATACCTTGTGAGCCCGAGTATAAACGCCATTGGCCTTTGGGCTTCTGCATCATATGAACCGAGTATAAACGTCACAAAGTAGGCATATCAAATCTCTCTCGTTTTGTGTAGCTGTTCACACCCACGGCTTATCACTGGCGCTTCTACCGCGGACATAAAGTAGAAGACGATTGAGATTGTTGGAGAAAAATACGGCGTTCAAGTTGACAAGGAAACGGAAAGTTTGTCTCTGATGATCATGATCGCCTGATCTTCCCAACCGAAGAGGAGAAACCAGACTGTTTGTAGGGTCTCCGACACTCTGAAATTGAATGCCTAACGTGCGCAGCTGATATGATCCGCTCTACTCATAATTGATGCATAATCTTCGTTTTATAGACATTGCCTTTGTTGAATTGGCTGAAGGATTCTCAGACTACTTTCGAAGACCTAAGATCAACCTTTTGACAGTTCTATATGATAGCCATTCTTCAGCATTCTTCACTTTACTTTTTAGTCCCTGTAGTTCTCGGCCAAGCTCCACCGGTCTCGGTACTTCATATCAATTCCGCTCAGTACTTCAATTCGTAGACCTTTTCCGCGTAAAAACTACTAATGTCATACATTTTCTGGGAGCCTACCTCGCCGACACACTCCGGGGCTGATACGTAACGATCGTTGACCGACTTCATGATAATCTAGGCTTAGGCAGGTCAGGTGCAGTTTAATTTTCATCAGCTCTCATTGTCACTGACTCATTTTGCGTAATTTTTCAGTGGCAGGTACTATGTCTACAATGAGAGATTCTTAACACTTAGCAGACAAGCCACTGTGGGCTATGCCGCCTCAACCTGCTAGATGCAGATATGAACGTATGGACTCGGACTGGATCGTAAACTGAACAACTGTTGCCAGGCCTCTGATCAGAGCATCAATGATGACGCCCTTATTGCGTCGAGTGAAATATTCGCCTTCCATCACAAGTTTGAAGCACGTTTTCACGGACCCACCTGTTAACATGTGAACCCTTATGATGACTACCTTTCTCTTGACCTCAACCAATTCATCCGCTCTTGGAATGAAGCCTTCGTCGGTATGTACTTTTTTGACGTCGTGGAATCTCCGAAACTGACTATTCCACTCAGGCTGACCCATGGCTGGTCTGGAAATATGGTAGTATGGCCGTCATGGATCGCCGATACCATCTTTTGAATCGCGATCCGCATAGTGGACGTAAAGGAAGACAAACTCGATAACCTGGCAGCTCCAATCAAAAGAGCCGGAATCGACCTCGATTTAACATGTATATGAACTATTCTGGAGCTGGTTTGTACTTGATATGCTCCTCTTCCAGGAACTTATCACTAGACGGGCTACGATCTGAGTATATAGTGATGCTATTCCAGCGAACGTCTTTCAATGCCATTCTGTCAAGAAATGGAGCACTCTCGTGTGCGACAACACATGTACAATAAAAAGTTGATGCAGAATCAGAGCACATGTACAATGGTATGGAGACCCCCGTACATGTCTCGAACGTGCCTACTAACACTAATCGTTAAATATGGACCAGAAAATACTACATAGAGTGACAGTAACTGTAAACGACAGATAGAACATAATACATATATCCGAAAATAGATTAATCAAACAGTGCAAGGAATTGATACATGGGAAGATAGTCTCGTACCAAAGAACGTTTTTTGGGAGGGTGCTGCGCCTACACAGGAATGAAACCCGGTATGATGTATAGTAGTAACAGAGCAAAACACTACAAAGAATGGCTCAGTCCATATTAGCATGTAGGCGAGGGGTATCTCAACAATCCGATTCTTACATAAAGATTATCGTGATTGGTCGATGTGAAAAGACAATAAATGAGATGGAATACTCACTCTATCCAGGTCTCCGGATCGGTAATATCTGATGAATTAGTTGATGTTGCCTCACTGGCAGTGACTGCGCTGGGCTGGACGACCGAAGCTTGTGCTTGTATTTACGATTAAATGGCCGTCCAATGAAAGGTATACCCTGCTCATGGACTATAATATATGAAGGCTGGCCTTCGATGGACGTAATATCGTATGTGCCCTCTTGTTTGAGATGGTTAGGGGCCTTCTCACGCGCCCACCGAATATTAATCTGCTCTAGCGTAGGCTTGTATTTCAAGATCAGAAGAGCGCTTTCCAGCATACTTTCGTCGCTGTATTTATGACCTTTGGTCAGAGAGAACCGTTTGAGGTCTGGGAGCCAATGTAGCTGAGAGAGGAGTTGTTTCAAAGTTTTCTATCAAGCTGGTTTTGAATGTTGCTCAGAATCGAGGTAAGTGTAGGGACCTACCGTGGGAAAAGACATGGTACACATATAGTGGAGATCAGTAAGTTTGGGGCACGATGAGAAGATGGATAAAAAGAAATGAGAATTATCCTGTCTTGTCACATGAGTCCACAGATCCAAGGACGTAAGTGATGTGAGTGATCGCAACAGGGGACAAATTTTAGTCAATCGGTCTTCATGAAGAGGCTCGCAGGTGAGATCCAAAGTTTCGATAGAGCTGCGATTGGGAAGTTTTGCCAACTGCTGGTATATGCCCCAAAAGGTGTCCAGCTCAGGAAGGGCATTGGGAGACAGTTCTAGCAGAAGATCAAAGGGAGACATCCATCTTTTGAAGTTCCACTGTAAGCGAAGATAGTTGAGCGTAGGATGATTGTCGAGAAATTTGAAGAAGGACATTTCTTCAGCTGCGCCCAATGAGAAATCGGCTTGATAACCGAACGAGCCTAGGGTCAAAGTTTGGAGTTTTGGCCATCGTGCTGTGGTTACAGGAAGAAAATCGAAAATACGAGCTGAAGAAGAAAAGCTGCAGATGGCAAGTTCCTCCAAGTCTGGACAGCGGTGGATTATCATGTCCCAAAAAGTGTTCGGAAGAGTTTCTGAAGGGGGAAAGAGATCTTCAAGATATGAGGAACGAACGCTCTTTCAATTGAATGTGGTACTGACTTGTTCCGAAAAGGCCATGTCGAACAATCAAAGAGAAGCTTTTGAGATTCGAGAATTGGAAGAGCTGGTGGAGAATTCAGTGACCGGAATGAAGATTTGGATCTAGTTATATACCTGACTATCCGCATCAATCGGCCGTAACCCAACATTGCAAAATATATGCTGTAGTTCTGAGCAGCTGTCCCTGTTTCAGATCTTTGGCATCTCTGAACAGAAAGTAGTACATGCCATTCCCGCAGTGAAGTCCACATGCCGTCCGGGGGCGCTTCAAGTCCATCCCAATCAACAGTATTTAACAATGCGAGATCTTGTGCTATCCGAGAAATCGCAGAAGCGACCCATTCTTCATCTAACGCCTCGTCTGGCTTCGGCCATGCCAAATAGTAATTAGGTCTTACGCTCAACTTTCGAATATGAGCACAAATGTCTGGGCGGGTAGATAGCATGGACAGAGTGACTCGGCACTGTTTGCTAGATTTCAAAGAGACGGACTCGTACAAAGTCGGCAATAGGAAGTTGCGCAGGGTTGAAGACTAAACAGACCCCATCAGCCTTTTATTTTGTTTTCGTCTACCTCATGCCCTTGCAAAGCACACGAACCGTCAAGCTAAAGCTCAAGATGTCAGCGGGCGACAGGAGACTAGCGATTTCGCGGACGATGTCCGTTGGAATCGAGCTTGAAGGTCGCGTTGTGGGAATTGTGGAGGGATCTAATTTGGCACGAGGGGGGAGAGGGTTGCGATGAAAGATCGTAGTCAGACTAAGCCGGCGCCGAGCTGTATTTGCCAGCTGAAGACGTTGGTTGTTAGACTGACGCATGCGTTCTAGTGAAGGAAGAGGATATCCGCTGCCGCAATGTCACCAGAAACGACGTAGGCAACGACAAAGCGCTTAACGAGAACTTGGGTCAACTCGGAGCGACGTCTCAGCTTCGCTGTCGTTTCATGACACCTTCCCCAGAACCACGTGCTCTCTGCGTGGCCTTCTGATCATGGGAGGTTTTACACCGATTGCATCAAATATCATGATATCTATAATACCAGTACGCATGTTCATCGGAGTCAAGTCTCCGGAGCTCCAACTGTCAAGGTACACAGGATTCCGCCCCGATATGCCTAATACGTTCATTCTGCAATCACTGAGATCATAGTGGATACAACTTTATTATAGTCCCGCATTGACACCGCCACGCGTACGCTCCACACGGTTGACCGCCAAGTTATTAAGTCTGTCTTCCTGTGCGTCAAGTTTCCGTACATGCAACCAGAATATAACTCCCGTTACGCTAGCAAGAACTGCCATAACACCATAGTTCCATACTAGCAGCGGGTCAGAGGACAGTGCTAAAGAAAGTTGTTATTGTTTTACCGAACCAGAATCAAGAGTAGTTCGAACTTACAGACAAACGCCTCGCTCAGCGCGGCTGCGATAGCGGAAGTAAAAAGGTAAACCGCCATCACAAGCGAGCGCATGTTTCCAGGTGCTTTGGTGAACGCATATTCTAATCCAGTGATTGATGCAAAGATCTCACTGAACGCGATGAGGACATAACTAAAAACAAGTAGATGTAATGTCCGATGATCGAGAACAAAATCAAATCGACACTCACGATCCTGTCTGAATCCAAACGTTAAGAGGAGAGACGAGAGCATTCTGATTTGCATCTTTGCAGGTCGCGGCCGAATAGTGACAAGGGTTTGTCTATGAAATCGTGGTCACTTTCAATATCTCCGACGATACAGATAAGTTTACCTTGTAGATGTAATGTTGGACAACTGGATCGACAGTGTCAGGATAATTCAATACATCAGACTCGCGGCATACCTGCAGCCCAGATCATGGCTGCGGATCCAGCGAAAAACCCAGCGGTAATCTTCCTGAGGGCGCTGAAGTTGAGTCCGCCACGACGAAGAGCAGGATATATCTGGAAGGCTCAAGTTACAAAGGTGATCTGGTAAAAGACTTCGTAAATACATACGATAAGATCACAGATCGGAATGAAAATGACGAGCGCGAGCGGGTCCAGATTTGATAATACATCGTTGGGTAAACCGTGCGTAGACATCGTCGCAGCTTGGGATGTCAAATTATTGTTCAACTGGTTATATGCGAGCCCTGCGATAAACGTTTCAAGAAACTGAAAGGCAGGCAAAGAATATACCACGCACAATAGATGGGATACCAGCAAAAAACGGCGCACGCTTTTAAACCACGATTGACCTCATCGACCCACTGATCATCAAAGGTCATCCACTTTGGTTTTTCACTAGTGAGTTTGCTGGGCTTCGCATTCTCCCAGAAGTCAGGTGCTGTCAGCTGCCTGTACATCTTGACGGGATTCAAGCTCCATCTACCTGCGGCAGCATATCTCCACAAGCGGAAAGCCGTCAGAAGAATGGAGCCCGTAGGAGGGGTGCGCACATAACGATTGCGTCCGAGGAAAAGCGCGATTGGACATAAGAGGAATATAATCGTTGGAAGCGTGTAGGCGAGCCAGAACCCGACATACTAGCATAAACATCTCAGTCCGTAGAGTTAGGAAAAGTCACGTATGGATCACCTTTTCTGAAAACGTCATACCAACCTGACCGACAAGCGCACCGATATTGATGAAAAAATAGAAATACTGGAGTTATTTTGTGGGATGAGACGGAGGTGTTTATGCGAGAGGACACTACTTGCCATGTATACCCTCGAAATAGTCATAGCAGGATCGACGATGACTCGCTCACCCTTCTTCGTCGTGATAACGAACAATCTAGTTCGCTTGTATTGTTCAGCGATCAAGGGAGAAATGTTGCTCTTGAACAACCCTGTGCCCAAACCCATCACTATGAGGGCTATAATGAACACAACCAGGGCGCCGTCGCTATTCTCGATAACGCCAGGGACAGCGGAAACGATGAGAATAATGTGGCCAAGGAGGGCGATAGCCACGGCGATACAGATTGTGTTGAACCGTCCGAGGTAGGTATCGGCGATGTAGGCACCGAGCAAAGGCGTGACATAACACCTGAGAGGAAGTCTTTGAGAGAAGGAAAGTAGAATAGTAGGTATGCATGCTGTACCAAAACTGATAGAACGTCGTCAAACCTGTCGAAGCACGCTGACCTTTCCCCAACGCACCAGATTGACCGTGGGTGAAGCCGGCACCTGTATGTGAACCGGGAGGGAGTTTTTGTTGAATGAAGTTTGTCTTAGAAGTCAACGATTGAGAAAGAAGCACTGTGACATGTGAAGAAGGGATCACTGACAAAGACGACTGAGGAGCCGTAGAACTTATATGATGCAGCGATGAGTATCGTTATGAGGGACGGGCACTGACCAAACTACACACCGAGAATCGCTCTGCCAATTCGATCAAAGCAATCACTGACGTGCGAGTCAAGAGACAAAACAGACGGAATGACTTGATCAAGCTCACGATAAGCACTCCAGGGGACAGTGTCAGGGACTCTTCGCAAGGTCTCTCGCTCCTCTTCCGTCGGAAATTCGAGCGCATCGTGGATACCGTCGAGGTTGTCAGTGCTAGGCTTCTCGTCTGTGACCGACGATTTGGTGGTGATGGGCTGACCTGCCATGCCTAGGTACATTCGTACTTCTTCATGATTCTTTTATACACACCTGTGAACCAGTCGAGTCGCGTGCCAGGATCAGAGACCAATCTTAACTCGGCTCTTGGGGGCGGTCGCGCGTGTTCTTCAAGCGATTAACCAGCTACAGAAACGGGCCGGTCCATGAAAGCTTAAAATTGAGCTCAGATGCCAGAGATCCGCAACATAAAAATAGTCGAGCTCCACGGAAGAGATCATGAGGCCTAGTAGTGTGAATTCCAAGTCCTGGCTCTTTGCCATAGTTGCAACGAATCAAAAAGATGGAAACACATGTTCAAGGCGCAGGTATCGTAGTTCAGATGTCGTATCCGTAGCTCATAGTAGATCGAGAGGAAACGACCAAATTAGTCTCCCCTAATCGACTCGAAGATCACATGATAACGGAAGTTCAAACGTTTACACGTACACAAGTACTTAACAGCCATCAATCATGTAAGAATACACAACATGAAGTGCAATCATTCGCTTGATCTTGACTTCTACCAGACCGAGGGCATCCGTATCAAGGACGTATCAGACACTCGTCCCGCCGACCACGGAGGGAAGCTGTATATATGGCTGTATAATATCGTCGTCCTCAAACACGAGACGCCTTCAAATCCGTAGGCAAAATGACAAAAGCGAATCTCGATCTTGCCCGACGAGTCCTGCTTGATCAAGGCTTATAGTTATCTCCTTTCGCTGATTCAGAGATAGGCCGTCGACAGCTGGTGGCTGGGAGGAGGCTAGGGAGGAGGCTAGGAGACCCTGATATAAGCCCACACTTATCTCAAGATACCCGAAAAACCAGCGCGTTCTCCGCACTGGCAGCGGTTACCCCCAGTAATTCTGTTCTATCTCCGCTATCTCATATGTAATCCTATGCTCCACCGTCTGACTCGGAATGCATCAGCATCATCGGGGTTGTTGTGGCTACGAGCTCTTGGGTTTTAGACTGTGAGCCTTCTTCGTGGGGTGCAGTACGGTACGTGCTACATACGTATCTGGAGGCCCGGGAGGATGATAGACGTGCAAAGAATTCTGGATCGTGTCATGGCAAGGATATGACGGGGGGTTGAGGAGGAAGAAGAGTGTTCGCGGCGGTTGAACTTGCTTACAGGTGTTCTATCTAGCCCCAGCGGCGAGTGCACACGCACACTTGAATTCCAAATTTTTGGGGTACACGACGCGTGGGTTGGTAACACACGCCAGCCTCATCCTACCCAGTTTTCAGTACCTCTGAATGACATCTAATCTTCTATTCAGTTTCCCTTGGTCAACGACACCTTCTGAAAGAATTAAGCTATACCCAGTTGCATTGCTGCTACCTGTGCTTTCTTGGTTTTCCCATTGTGGATGCACTATTTTGGACAGCCTACCTGGGATAATATCAGTGTTCTCACATCTCAATCTGCACTTCATGCCCTGTAAAATCTATTAGAACTTCACTGCATACACTACACCTGTAATGTACATCTATGTACCCAACTCCTTGAACTTGACATCAGAACTGTCACTAGGTCCTTGCTTGTCAACATATGCATTGAGAAGAATCATTGGAACAACTGAGATTTTTGCCCCAAAAACAATTTTATCATGGCTCGACTGCTTCTCAACACCACACAGCTTCACACTTGCCTCCCTCTTTGATTCAGGGCATGTTTGAATACCAGAGTTACAGTAATTGGTATTGGTAGCTCAAAAAATCCTCTCAACTATTGTCATCTCAAGAGCTTGCCAGGGACTACAATTTTGTTGTTCCCAACCCCCCAAAAACAAAAAAGTGAAACATGTGGGACAATTCATGGTATGTTTTGCATAAATCAACATCTTTTGGTTGACTTCCTTCCTGGAAAAAATGGACAACATCTAAAAGGAAACCCTTGGTACCTAAATGGATGGAGTGGATGGTGAAGTGGCCATGTGCACTGTATACACAAGTACTCAACAGCATCTATCATGAACATCTGCTTAATCTTGACTTTGACAAGACCAAGGGCCACTTCTTCTATCCATATCAAGGACTACAGTTGAACAAAAAGCAGGGGTTACAAGGGGTTATCAGGTATGAGAGGGGTGATTGTAGTGGCTATTTCAAAGGCTTGTTTACAGTGATACAGTTGGGTTCCAGCACAGTAAGATCCAATGTCATGCATTGCACATTGCTTTGTAAACACTATCACTAGGGTTCACACTTTGCTTTTTCTTGCTTTACATTCCTTGTTCACCCGTCCCCACCCCCCTCTTTCCAAACCCTCTGCATATTGTCTCTGTTTCTGAAGCTCACTCTCTATTCTGAGCCAATTTGAGTGTAAAGCTTGAGGTTACATTCACAGTCTCGCTTGCTTTGACTTGATTTGAGTGTTATTTGTGTATGTGATGCCATTCCATCCAGGATTTTGATCTTCTGTTTTAACATCACATAAAAAAAAAACTGGTTTCTTATCCTGCTTCTCTACATGGGGCTTGAGATTGTTTGTGGTTTCTCAGGACCTGTCAAGTATTAATAATCTCAGCTTCTGGAATCTCAGTAATCATACACTTACAGCATTTTTCTCTTTAAATCAACTTTTGTCTCTTTAAACCCCCCCCCCCCCCCTCCCCCCGCGATATCTTCCTCGTTCCTCAAGATCGTGCCAGAACATCAATATCTTGTTTGTACGGCTCCATCTCCGACTTGAGGGCCACAGGATACCCTGCTTGCTTTAACGATCCCAAGCGAAACTCTTCTGCCATTTCGAGTGTTAGAGAGGTAGCAGAAGGTTAGTTGATTAATTCTCAATCAATTATTATGGTTTATGGTTATTTAACGATTGGATTATCTGTTTGAGTTGAAGAAAACTGTATGTATACTTTTTTTGGGTGAAAATATCGGTCACCTCCACCATCGATTATCGGGTATCGGAGGTTCACTCGATTTTTCCCCCGTGCGAATACCAAGGTCGGTGGACTGTGGGTCCGAGCCCGACGAGTTCCTGCTTAATCAAGGCTTCGAGTTATCTCCTTTTGCCGATTCAGAGATAGTGGCCGGGAGGAGGCTAGGAGACCCTTATATAAGCCCACAAATATCTCAAGATAACCGATAACGCAGCCCAGCCCATTTAATGCGTTCACCGCACTGGCACCGACCAGACTCTCGTTACCCCCAGTAATTCTGTAGTATCTCTGCTACCTTATACTTATATATCATCCTATGCTCCGCCGTCTGACTCGGAGTGCATCAGCATCATCGGGGTTGTTGTGGCTACGAGCTCTTGGGTTTTAGGCTGTGAGCCTACTTCGTGGGGTGCGGTTCTGGAGGCCCGGGAGGATGATAGACGTGGGAAGAATTCTGGATCGCGTCATGGGCAAAGGAAGAGTGGTTGGCGGGGGTTGAACTTGCTTACATGATGCAGGTGTTCTCTCCAAGCTGAACTCCAAATTTTTGGGATACACGACGCGCGGGTTGGTTGAACACACGCCAGCCTCAGCCTCGATACGATCACGCACATTCATTGTTAAAGTTTCTCTCTCAAATTGTGCACGACTGAGGTGCAGTCCTCACAAGAAGAAGAAGAGTCCATTATCCATAAATCAGTATGCAGGTAGTGTGATGATAAGATATGTAGTGAGAAGAGCGCATATATAATATATACCGTATCGCAAGAAATCACGGGTGAGATCGGTAGAGGACGTCGAGCCGCTCCTCGAGGCCGCGGCCGAGCCCCTCGCGTTCCCACTCGCCGACTGCGTCGGGCGACAGTAGGGCAGCAGCAGGATCGCGGGAGCGTTTGGGTGAGCCCGCGGGGGACGGGTCGATGGAGAAGGCGCGGAGGCTGGCGGCGGCACTGGGGGTGGTCGGGCAGGCGACGGTGGGGATGTGGGGCGGGGGCTCTGAGGCGGAGGCGGCGGTTGTGAGGGACGAGAGGGGGACGGTGGACGTCGGGGCGGAGGTGAGGAGGTCGGCGTATGCGATGAACGAGAGGCGGTTGCTCGCGCCGGGCGTGATGGGCGAGTGCTGTGCAAAGGCGGGTGCTTCCGTCCAGTCGGCCTCGTGCGGGATACTCAGCAGCAGGCTGTTCCTCCCGCCAACAGCAGGACTCGGGCTCCGGCTCCGTATGGGGCTCGCAAACCCGCTGCCTGAGCGAAAGGGGGCGGGCGCAACAATCGCAACGTCGTTTGCATTCTCCATCGACGCAAGGATGGCGGCGGCAGAGTCGAGCACGGACGGCACGGAATGCTCGAGGGTTTCTGTTGCTTTGGAGCGGGGGATGCGGTGCGCGTTGGCGGGCGACGCTGGGTGGTTGAGCGGCGACGGCGGCGATAGGGGCTCGATGTCGCGCTCGAAGATTGCGCTCGAGGACGAGTGCACCGACGTTGGCGACGACGGGATCGAAATCGACGTGGGCGAGCGCGCGGGGGAGTGCCCGCGAATGTGCTGCGAGAGGCGCGGGGAGACGAGAGCAGTATTGGAGGTGATGTGGCGCACTTCAGACATCGGCGGGGAGACAAGCGCAGTATTGGGGGTGATGTGGCGCACTTCAGTCATCGCCGTCCGACGTTGGCCCTCTCTCCTTCAAAAGGGACACTCCAACGGTGGCTGTGCCAACACGTGTGAGGTGCGTAATGGCCGCCATGACTAAGCGCGGGAACAACTCCTTTGTTCCACGACCGATCATCCCGAGTCCAGTCCCTTTCTTCAATTCAAAACAAAAACCTCTACTTATCTCGGATCTTATTGTCGCATGACCTCCTCAGCTCAGCAGACCCCAGGTACATTTTCCCAGCTGCCCATCTACGGCCGCCGTATCAGCCTCGAGTCTCTTATCAACGGGGGTTTACGCCTGGTGCCCACACGCCAAGTTTGTCTCGGGTATCACAAAGACAAAAGACAGACATGGATATCTTTCCTCATGAGTATCTTTGGTCTCCAGGTCACCGTGATTTGACTCAGCCTCCGCAACTCTGATGAACATCGGCGATGGCACGCTGGTTTCCATTCGGCCACGTATAGCTCTCCTTCACTTCATTACGTAGTACAAAATCCACCTTCACCCCACCTAACACACACACGCACACACACACACTAAAAATACGCCTCAATTGATCCATCCAACCTACACTGATGATCACGACCACGACACGAAATGACAACCGCATCTCTGCTGTCAGGTGTCGGAGGAAAAGACGCGTCTGACACGTGATCTATGACGCACGCTCACGCGTCGGGGATCTGAGATTCTGAGAATTTAATATTAATCCAGGCACGAAGTGCCTGCCCAAAAAAAAATTTTTTTATCGTGGAGGGAATTTTTGTCAGGTGTCGTGGATGTCGAGTTGTCTGTATGCCAAATTGCATTTAGATCATCGGACAGAGTGTATTGTATATCGCCGTGATCGTGTATTGACTTAGTCAAGTCACCCACACAAAGAATGCAGCGGCCTTCAAAATTCATCTTTTTCTATTATCCCCAAAACCTATCGTGGCCAGTTCAACAGAAGCAAGTGCTTCGAAACTCATGGGTCACAATGCTCCCGTAGATATCTCTTCACAAATGCAGAGATGACCTGCATTTCTCGATCACTTCCCGAGATCCAACAATCTGTCGGGGTCGTTTCCCAAGCTTCACATTTACTCTTGCATTTTCCACGCGTGCCTTGGATGGTCAACGCCCCGTGTCGCGGTGGATGTTCTGCAATGATTGGATGGAAAAAGGAAAAATCACATACCATACTTGTGTAAAAACCGCCGCGGGGTGTGTATTATGATACAGCTCAACGCTGAGAGTTACGATGAATGAGCATGGAGGGATCACGAGAATCATACGATTGATATTCTGTATGCGGGACTTGACTTTGTGGGGGGAAGAGGAATTTGAGCAGGCGTGGATAAGGTTGGAATGCGAGGATGGGGAGAGGGAGGAAGGTAGGTGATTGGAGACTGTATTGGCACTCGAAAGTATTGATACATCCCGTCTATAGCACTACCAAAAAGGAGGAAAAGGATTGAGAAAGGCATGCGGCGTAAGGAGAAACAGTTGCAGTGTTAGGAGACAGATGGAGTAGCAGCGGTGAAGGGACACTTGTAAGGGCAGAGGACGCAACGGCGAGGGCAGAGAGAGAGGGCAAAGGCAACTAGGCAAGAAGGCACGCTCGGGAGCACGTCGCCTGGAGAAGCTCAAGGGAGCCACAGTCATCTAGAATCATAAAGAGGTCAACTCGAGCAGAGATAATGTCAGGGGAATGCTCACGACATAGAGAGAAACATGAACAACTCGTATCCGCGCCAATGTTAGACCTTCTTCGCGAGCAGTAGAGCAATCGGCCACTCCACCAACACAAGTTCATCGACACCGTACTTCCCGCCTGATTTCTTGGCTTCTTCTCTTAGGTCCTTCCAGAATCGAACCGCGATATCACCACCTGAGATATCGACGTCGTCCTGCGACGAAGAGGTGTTGTCATCAGCTTTGTCTTCTGGGAATCGCGCATCGACATGGTGCAAGTCATCCGGGAAGCGCTCATGGAAATTCTGGAGCGAGCTCCACGTCCTGAAGTAACCAAGCACATCCCTCCATCTCATTGTCATCTTCATTTCTACAGGCTTGATTTGTGTTGGAGATGGAGGTGGGAGGTGCGTGGGATAGTGAGGACCTAGCCATGAATCGTGTTGAGAACGTAGCGAAAAGGGGGGGTTGGGGGGGGGGGGGAAGAAAAACAAATGTCACCTGCGTAATATCGCCGTTCAAAGTGGCTCAGTCCACCGCGGACTTTGATAACGCTCTCCATGAGTGTAGGATCAGGAACGTCAGTCAGCATGTTCTCAAGAATCGTTCTTCCAGGTCGCTCAAAGTATGGACCGAGACTGGTCAGACGATCCTTCCCCTGCGCATACGCAGTGATAAGAGACGCGGTGCTCGGGTATTCCGGCAGTCGCATCTCACCATACGTCTAAAAAAAAGAAACAATCCCTGAATTAGCTGCGGGTAGAAATCGAGACCCCAGGGCATGTGCATTACCCAAACAGCTACGGTCCCATTTCGTCGCAAGACACGACTGACCTCCGGCCAGACTTTTTCCCAGTCGAACCAGTGCCCTGCTTGAGCTGCACTATCTCGTGTGAAGAAGAGAAGCCAAAAACTTGTAAGAATCCCATGCAAGTACCTGAGATGAGGAGATCTACACTATCATCTGCTATGATGGTTCCGAGGTCTTCAGATTTGCACTGATGAAACTTGATGCTTTTATCGTTATGCTTTTCGCGGGCAGCGTCTATCATGGGCTGAGAAGGGTCGATGCCCATAACACTCGAGAAAGCGTCTTTCAATCGACTCGTTGCTTGCCCTACGCGTATACGTCAGCCTGAGGGTTTCGGTTTCTCGCCCGAATCATCATCGATAACAAAGAGCGGCGTCGAAAGATATTATCAGAGCCTCACCAGTTCCGCAACCTAGGTCTACAGCAAGATTCCATGATCCTGAGCTGACACTGTGGTATTCGTATATTTCTTGAAACAGCTTTGTAGGATACGTAGGCCGGAATGATGAATAGACAGATGCGTTGAATACCTTCTTTGCGAATGTTGCCATTTACTGATAGAAGTGAGGCCGCAGGGTTTGAAAGCGCCTCGGTGCTTAGGTCCGGACCCAGGGTCCGTTTTGATGCTAATTATGTAATAACAGTTTGGAAAATGTTTGAGATGCGACCACTGTTTCAAACTTGTCATTTTATACCTAGTTATCGTTAAATCAAGATGAGCCTGAGATGGTCAGGTGAGGCTCATACTAGAAATTGGCATAATCGTCTGATCCAACCTCCGTTTCAGTGCCGGCACCTATTCATCATGAAACCAGACAGCCAATCCTTCCCAACGAAATCTATCTTCATATCATCGATTTCGTACACTACTCTGTTGATTGGGACGAAGATGACCGAAGACGCTCATTGTCAAACCTTGCCCTTTCTTGCGTACTCTTCCGCGGTTTCATTGTTCCACGGATATTCAAGTCACTGCATTGTAACGGCAGTTATGAAGACCCGAAACTACGTAGTGCTGTCAATAGTGCCGTCTTCTGCAGAGTCCTGAACAGCGGAAAAGAACCTGCCATCTCGTTAGCTCGATACGTCGAAGAGTGCATTCTCTTGAACTGGAACAGTGGGGCTGTGAGCCCCTCGATTAATGCTGCCTTTCTTGATATGTACTGCAGAGCATTCCTTCGCATGCCGAACTTGCACAAGTTGTCACTGTCGAATATGGTTATTGACGCTCACCTTCTTAAAAACATCTGCAAGCTGAAGAACCTGCGGTCCTTGGTGCTTGATAGTGTCGACTTTGCCCGAAACCTTGCCGAACATCTTTTCAAGAAGATGCCGCCTATCACCTCACTACGACTCCATCAACTTGACATCGACGAGGACCAAAACGTCATTGCACGCATAGTCAACGTTGCCAATGTCCAGACATTATCAGCAACCAAATGTGCCCAGGTACTGCCATTATTGCCCCATACTTTGGCCCTCGTAGAGCTCTACCTAACGTCTGTAGAGTCAACAACTGCACTGTGGGACGTGATAAGTCGTCTGACAGCTCTCACGACTCTCGCCATGGAGTGTGTTGCAGTGCAAGATGATCATAGTCCTCCCCATCAGCTCAGCGCATCGTCTCTTCCAAATCTCCGACGTCTAACGGCCCCGCCGTCCTTCTCGTCAGTCGTTGCCGATCGGTCATTATCGTATATCAATTTCATGGATGGCTTTCAACTCGATCAAGTCGGCCCATTCATACACCTGTCTTTGCAAGCCGATGAAGTTTCTAGATACTTCACCCGATCCTCTTCGAGCCTCATATCTCTCTTGATCCCACTCGAATTCTACTCTATCGGACCTTTCTGCGAAAAGTTTCCTAACCTTCAGAATTTGACTATCATGAGCGGACACCCAAACTTTAGCCGTTCACACAGACCCGGCGTTATCGGTGATGATGCTTATAATCTTTTCCAATCTGTGAGTTGTTACAGCTCTTTACACCATAGCAGGGGTCATAAAAATAAGACTATTGTGGTGCAGTTCATCAACGAAGTAACGGCAAAGTGGCCCCCTGCTCCGTCTGTGAAGTCACTGCGGCTGGAATTGCAAGGAGATTCACTTGTTGGTATTCATGACAGTGTATTTCTCTTCGACCTGGAACTCCAACGCAAATTCATTACCCGGATCGTTGCGGCATTTCCGAGCGTTCTCAGGGTTCAGTTCTTTGAATATGTGACATGGACACGCGAACCTTGTGGCGGAAAATGGACTGGACATATTCCGTTTGAGTTTCATAGTCGTATTCGATGGGATTTGAGTCAGGATCATGTTGTTAGAAAAGACGTTGACGGACTCTTACTACCTTTCCTTGTGATTCTCTAGCTAAACTTCTCCAAGTTGTTTTTTTTTGAATTGTTTACACAGATGCTAGGTTTAGTTTGCTGTACCTATGGCTCAACACGAAAAAGTCATACTATTTTGTCGGTTGGACATATATGATGCCGTAATTAGCCGAAGGTTTCTACAGAGGTATTTTTCACAAAGTCATCTTCTCCATCAGTTTCAAAGTCCTTTTCTCGTCGTCGTCCTCATCATCATCTTCAAACAAATATTCTTGAGTCAGTGCTGTCTTATCTGGGTGGTGTCTGATTTTTCAGAATGAGAATCAGTTTTCTCTCTAAAATGTATCTTTTCCATATTCTTCTGCAAGGTTTGTGTTGCTCCTTGTGTAACTTGATGTCCAATTCCATCACGACCAGTAAAATGCACAAACAATTCTCTGCTTACAAGGCCTGGACTCTAGGCTAGGCAGGCTAGTTAAGCACCCCCACTTTAATTACCTTTTAAGGTAGTCTGAATATGAGGGAGGTTGCCAATGTGTCAGGCCACCATCAATAATGCATCCTATGCATTATTTGTAATGTCAGTAAGGCTCTTTCATTGATTTGTCATTGCTCCATCTTGTCTCATCATCTTTGGACATATTGGAAGGATGAAATAGCTGTCTAGATAAAGGAGTAAGTAGAACATTATGAAAAGTGCAAACCTTTGATCAATACAGGTGCCACAGTTTTTGGTAAGGGAGTAAGCTATGTTGAGAAGTCTTATTAGTATATGTGATAGCTATTGGACATGTTCAAGTACAAGTGCTACACCAGCATGTGGTAATAGAGGCTGAGATATAAAGGGAGAGAAAAACAAGATTTGTGCCATCTTTCAAAAGCTTGAGGCACAGAAAAGTATTCTGTGTGCTGGAGCATGCAGATACAGTATTGTAAAGAGACTGATCCTTATCTCTGTACCAGTTCCACCCTAGCCATGCTTAGCCTCTGAAGCTTGCCACTCTATCTAGCCATCCTGAGGCTGGCCAGCCCTCTCTTACTCCCTTTCTGTCTCAGCACTATCACCTGACAAGTCAGCTGGTCTCTGGCCTCTGGGACCCATTCTATATGTCATACTTAGTTACCTACTTTGTCTTGGCATCACTCAGCCAATTATTGTCATTTACCTTACTCTGATGACATACCAGCCCACTTAGTCAATAGCTTGTAGTCAGTGACCTGTTCTTAATCAGTTGATAGTAGTCATCATACTAGCTGATGAAGTATATAAGAAGGACCAAGGGATAGAATATCCCCAGTCCTGACAATAGCACTGCTTCTGGGTCTATTTACTAGTGGAACTGTAAGCTTGGCCAGTGTGGCCCCTTATCTTCTGCCTTACCTTCTGCTTTTGCCTCTTGCTGGATGCTTTCTCCTTCCTACTGCACCTTAGGGCCAGTTTGCTTGCTGCTGCTGATGGTCTGATAGGTCAGGTTGTGAGTGGTGGGCTTGGCTTGGATGATCCATGGCTGATGTTACCTTACAAGTATACACCAATGATATTTACAAGTAGGCAGCTGGAATCATTTTGGTCTCCAAAAGCAGTTTTTTGTGCATTGCACAATGTAGAAGTGATGGAATTGAGAGATGGCATACCCAAAATGTTGGTGTTAGAGGCCTAGATGCCAATGCTATCATGAATGTAGAGACAGCAGATTTTGCTGAGTTCTAAAAGAAGTGCCATTGTTAGTGATGGTCCTTTTAAAGATTCCACATCCCTTCAAGGTATTGTAAGACCCTAATACTTCCTGTTATATCAGTACCTGTCTCGAATTTGCTACTCCTACATGCAATGGGAGTCACACCACTTCTACTTGACACTCTGTTGTGTAAGTGGACTTATATGGATTCAAGGAGACCTGTAGAAACAGTCATTTTTGCATGGATGAGGGGACTGGCATCCTGGAGAAATAAGACAATTACAGATGATGATGCCATAGGGCAATTTTTGGGAGTATCTAATAGTGGTATCATGCTTGTGACTGTCAATGATGTCTGATCATCTTCAGTGGCCTTGAATTGCTGATAAAGTAGTAATGCTTACTTTTGGTCCTGATCAGGTGTAGAACTGTAGAACAATACAATGATGAAAACAGCTGAGGGTGGCAGTTATGAATGAGGTTTCCTGGAGTGCATCTCTTAAAACACAGAATGGGGTTTGGAGACAAATACAAGAGCATCTGATTGAGAATTGCAGTGCTTCCTGTGATATGTATGCAAGAGTGCTAGTGCAATCTTTTGACAAGAGCACACTCTACACAGTATTCTCAAGCTCAAGTGTGCAGGTGCACATGACCATGTACAAATATAACTAAAAGATAGCACTTGGTCAAAAGTACTTGTAACCCATAGATGGGAGGTCTACAATGAGCAGCAGGCTTGGAGTAAAGGAAATAATCCAGGGGTCCAGCACAGTGGTCCCCTGACATCACTCTCCCTCTAGCATGCAGTGTCTTGATGCACTAGGTAGAAAAAGTTGTGGATTTCCTAGTCAGCTGCTGAAATGGGGTAGATGCTTCAAATTGCCTTTGGTGCACTGGGGTGCCTGTGATAGAAGTTCTAAATTAGGGCTGGTACACATATGTTGGCCTGCAATTCCCAAGAGATGTTCTCAATGCTATATCTCTTCTACTTCACCTTGAACTGTAACTTCCCCCAGAAGACCCTGCTATCCAAAATTTCCTCCACCTTGTACACCTCATCATTAACCAGAATTGGGGGTGGCAGTGCCTTGGGGCAGTGGCCAGGAATAGGGTGGGCTGGCAATAGCTTGATAGCATTGGAGGCAGAGTGCAATTGATGCAGGCCAGCTAGGAGCTTGAGTCAGTATGCTAAGAACCTTACCCTCTTCTTTACTGTGAAGAGCCCAAAGTGGTAGCAGGACAGCTTTTGCAATGGTCTAGTTGTCTTTATGTCCAAGCTGTCCAAATACATGTGGCTGCTCAGCCTGTATACAGGGGCTGGCATCTGTTGGCAGTTGTAGTACTATGCCATGTCATCCTTTGCTTTCACCAGTGCTGCCTTTGCCTCCTCCTGTACCTTCTTCATCCTGTTCACAAATTCATCTATTAAGTCAATCTCTGATGGGCATGCCTAAGGCTCAAATCCCATGTAGGGGTGTCTGCCAGTGTCCAGGAAGATCAGAGTCATCTGAGTGGAAAAGTGAATATGGTTGTTGTACTGAAATTCAGCATCTGGTAGGAGCTCATCCCATTCATCCTGCCTCTTGTTACAGAACAGGGGGAGATACTGTTTCAGTTCTTAGTTAACATGTTTTCTCTGACCATCCAACTGAGGGTAACAGGCCATGGCAGTGTGGAGCTTCACTCCAAGTAGCCTGTACAGCTCCCAAGTGAACTCTGCTACAAACTGAGGGCTCCTGTCTGAGGCATACCTATTAGACAGACCATGGAGCTTCTAGACATTCTTCCAATATAGGCTAGCCTCTGCTAGGGCTGAACAGGTGGTGTAGATGGCAATGAAGTGGGCCTATTTATCATAAAATTTATGATTACTATTACTGCATCATACTCTTGGGCATTTGGGAGTTTGACAATGAAGTCCACTGAGGCCACACTCTAACAGGCAGCTGGTATGGGGAGAGGGTGGAGCTAACCCATGGGAGGCTGTTACCCAAGGCCTGGTACAGAAACAGATATCACAAGTGCTGGTGTAGGTGCTCACATATTGAGATATCTGGCATCTTGTTATTTTGTGCATTATATATATAAGTCTTGAGCTTATTAGGCTAGCATCTTGTTATTTTATGCCTTTTACTGGAAATATCACATCTCTTGCAATACACACAGAGACTCCAGCAGACATGGGAAAGTGTAAGAAATGGTCCTGTTTGGACTGTTCAATTCTATTCTAGGCTTAGTCTAAGGATGGTCCATCATTCTAGCACATGCAACATACTGCCTGTCATGTCCTGCACCCTCCCATCTCCATTAGTCATCTTCTATAAATCACATGCTTGGACATTACTCTGTTTTTTCCTTACATACCATAGCATGATGAGTAAGTATAATGTTAGTCATCATTACTAGTAATGTAGTATATAGGACAGTCTGCAGGATAGAATATCCTCAGACCAAACAATAGCAGTGTTCACCAGATCTATTCATTGATTCAACCATAAGATCCCCAGCATAATCTCTGTCCTTAGCTTGCTGTGCTTGCCCCTTGCTGTAAGGAGATGAACATTTTGTAGATAAACCTAATGGAAGACAAGCCAACACAAGAAACAAGCCAGGAGCACAAGGTGGCTAAGAGTTGGGCCCAACATGCCCTTTACATACCTGAGCATATGAACCAAAGCATTGTGGTGTGTGGGGCTGTGTTTGGACTGAAAATGTGCTAGTACTCCAACTGCAAAGGATATATCAGGTTAGATTGTGACTTGAGCCCACATTAGTGAGCCAAGAAGTTGGCAGTAGGGTTTGTTCTTCATGAACTTGTGGTCTGCTTTGTTTTGTAGCAACATAGCCTTGATGAGGTGGGTGCCACTGAATAAGGGGGTGAAATGTGGGTTGCATTGCTGCATGCCAAAATGCTCTAGTACTTGCTTGAAGTATGTGCATTGAGATAGTGAGATTGCTCCCATAGTCTGGTCATGTTCAATGGCCATTCCAAGAATGTAGGATGGCTTCCCTAGATCCTTAATGTTGTAGATCTTCCCAAACTCTTGTTTGCTCTTTTAGCATCTTCAGTCATGGTTGATACTCCAATAACATTATTGTTGAAGGTGTTACTTATGGTGTGTTCTCCCTTAGAGTGTTGTACACTGCATCAAGCATCCAGAACCAATCCCTATTGCTCTGCATCAATCTGTACAAGGTTTTCAAGAGTAGTCCCTTTTTTCCCTCTTCTCCTGGGAAACCTGGTGGGAGATCAATGTAGACATTGTATTTTCAAGAATGCTGTTGAGGTATGTGGAGATGAAATCAACCTGCCAGATTTTTCAGCTGAACTTTGTTGCAATAGTAGCAGACATCCTGAGCAATTTGAGTTAAACAACTGTGGTGTATGTCTTGTCATAGTCTTCTCCTAACACTTGTAAAAATCTCTTTGCCACTAGGCAAGCCTTTCTCCTCATAATGTTTCCTTCCATATCATACTTGTTTGCATACATCCACTTACACTCCACAGTCTTCTTTTCCATTAGCATGTTGGACCTATCTACTAAACTCACCACCTTTCTCTCTGTCAACATCCTCAATTCTTCTTCCATTGCTAGTGCCCATAGGTCTGGTCATTTCATTGCCTCTTAGTATGTCTGAGGTATGTGTTTGTTGCCACTGTTTCCATCAGCTAGAAGTGCTAAGAAAGCAAATGTGTCCTCAGCTAGGGACTGGTCTCTCTCCACTGGGGTGTTTGTCTGGGCATCAGGTTGGTGATTGAGTGATGCTTCTTGAGTACAAGGCCTAAGATGTTCAGACCTCAGCACAGGTACCTGGATAGCATTGTTGTTGTTAGGCACAGGTTGGGTGCCAATTTCAGGTCCAGTAGCAGCAGCTCAATTGGTGATCTTGGTCTTGGCAATTGAGTTTGAAATGGTGGGATGGAGAGGTGTATTTGTGTCTCTGATATGAGGAGTAACTAGTTGGCATTAGGTGAGTAGGCCTGGGGCATTTTGAATGAAATTATGTAGTCTATTCACAAAGAGATTGTCAGCTTCCTTGAGTATGGTGAGTAATTGGTGCCCCATGCCTTTATTGAAGATTACATTCCTGGACATGACAGTTGTTCTTGTAGCCTTGTCATATGGCCTATACCCACTCTCCAAACACTCAACAAACAAGTATTTGACTTACTTAGGGTCCAACTTCAACTTGATTAGTTCCTTTGAAACCTTTGCAAACACAATGCATCCAAATGCCTTCATACATGATATGCTTTGGCACTTGCCCATCCACAACTCCTCTGGTATGACATGTTTGCTTTCAGCCAATGGCAGGCAGTTCCTGGTGTATATTTGAGTGGCTAATGCTGCTGCCCATAAGCTTTTTGACAATCCACTCTTGGCTAGCATGCACTTAACTTCCTTGATTACAGTGCAGATACTATGCTTGATGAAGCCATTCTGTGAGTGAGCATATAGTACCATGAGTTTGAGGATAATACTCTTTTCAGTGCAGTACTCCTTCTATAGCTCATTAATCCACTCATGCACAGCATCAACCCTGACTAGAAGGAGTTTTTGCCCCATCTGATGCTCCAATTTGGCATAGTAGGCTTTGAATGCAGCAAGGGTAAATGTGGCATCTTTCTTGCTAAGGTAATATTCCACTATGCAAGAAGTATAGTTATCAGTAGTGAGCATGAGGTATAGTGCTCCTGCAATGAATGTGGTGGAAGCTGGTCCCTATAGGTCAATGTGTATGCAGTATTTTGGTGAGCTTCAATGTCTCTGTCTCTGTTGTATGGGCATGAAGTGTGTTTTCCATAGATACAGTCTTCACAAAGTCCCTTAACCTCTAGGTCTCCCATAATCTTCAGACCATCAACTGAATCTTTTTGGACTAGGTTTCTGACAATTTCAAACTCTACATGTCTGAAGTGCTGATGCCAGCTATCTATGTCTACTGGTTTGTCAATTGACAATGCAATAATTCCATGTATCTTAACAGTATCCTCATCTACACCAAAGCCTTGGAAGAGCATTGCTGGGTCATACACATTGTCTTGGAATGCCTCTGCCAACACTGGCTCTATCTAAAGCCTCAGAAGTGTGAATTTGAGCAGACTATATGTTGAAGCTAATAGCTTTGACTTTTCCACAGGAGCAGTCTGCTCCCAGTAGTCAAAGGAGGATGGCAAGTGGCATCTTGTTGTCTTCTACTCTAAAAGTATTAATACAGTAGAATGGAATTACAAAATCCATTACAAGAGGATGTTTACCATTATTTGGTCCTTTAAATAATGGCAGTATTTTCTTGAGAGTGCATGGCAAAAATTTGAAGTCTGAACAGACCACAAGAAACTTGAGTACTTCTATATGGATAAAAAGCTGAATCATTGCCAAGCTTGGTGGTCTCTGTATCTGGCCAACTTTGACTTCTCACTGCATCACAAACCTGGACAGAGCATGGGCAAACCAGATGCATTGTCTAAGCAGGCTGACCATAGCACTGGAGCAGGAAACAATAATAGCATTATCCTTCTCAAGCCTGAGCTCTTTGCTATTCATGCTCTAAAAGGGAATGTGGTCCAAGAGAATGAGGCAAACATCCTCAAGGACATCCAGAGACAAAATCAAGAGGGTGTATAAGAGGATGTGGTTGCTCAGGCTGTGCAGACCTTACAAGCCTGACAATCTAGTGGAGTTAAGTAGTACATGCAGATGAGTGGGGTTTTCAAGATGGGCTTCTAACCTGCTAAGGATGCATCTATGTGGCTAATAGTCTGGAACTCTGCCAACACATTGTAGAGCAACACTATGACTTTTGTATAGCTGGACATTCTAGTAGATGCAAGATGCTGGACCTGATGTCCCAAAACTACTGGTGGCCTCAGATATCCTGATATGTAGGCACCTATATAGGTATAATGATAGTAATCATTACTAGCAATGTAGTATATAGGATGGCCTGCAGGATAGAATATCCTCAGACTAAACAATAGTAGTGTTCACCAGGTCTATCTATTGACCCAACTGTAAGAACCCCAGCATTGTTGCTTGTGTTTGGCCTGCTATGTTCACCCTTTGCCCAACTCTTAGCCACCTTGTACTCCTTTGATCCTTGCTTGTTGCTTGTGTTGGCTTGCCTTCCATCAGGTTTATCTTTGGAATGTTTGTCCCCTTACAACTATTGCACCTCATTCCTCTTGTTTCTTGCTCTTTGTTGATTTACTAGTCTTCATATCAAAGCTTATTTTTGTCTAAAAAATCTGATGTAGACAGAACCTGCCACTCTCAGCCATTGTCACGACCCATTCCCTGAAGCCCCATACACCACCCGACAAACCCCTGCTCCCCTGGAACCCCTCCCTTGATGCTTTGTTGAACTTCCCCAGCACTCCGCGCCTACTCTGGCTAACTCCAACACATTCTCGGCTAACTCCGACAGCTCCCTGGCCAACTCCAACGTCTTCCCTGCAGCTGCCGGCGACTCCCCTGGACTTCCTGAGCCTCTGGGACCACTCCCCCACAGTGCCTGACCCCATTACACATCATCAACTTGACACCCTGGCTCCCCCAACTTACCCTGGGTATCACAACAGCCTCAGAACGGACTGCATCGCAATTGATCCCATCAACATATCAACATGGCCTGCCCTCTGGTCATAACTGACACCCATTGACTCTGTCAAGCTCCACCAAGCCCTGCCACCACAGCCAATGTCCCTGGAGCTCTTCAGTAGTCAGTATATAAGACATAGAGTAGCTCCTCATACTCTAGTCTTGAGATTACTTATCTATTTATCTATCTTTCTGATGCATTTCTGATTGTTTCTTCTTGTGTTTTGTGTCCCATGTCTCGTTTTCCTTATTCTCAGTCTCCCGGTCTTATCTTGTCTCTATTCTGTTATCTTTTCATTATTGTTCTGTGTCCCCAACTGAATCTATTCTCATTCTCATCTCGTCTTTGTCTCATCTTGTTCGACCCCATCTTGTCTTGTCTGATTCCATCTATTGTGTTCGAGCCCTCTCAACTGTAATGTCCTCACAAACTCCGCAGTTACAATTATGAACCTCCAACACTCGTTACCAACTCCGGACCCTGCTATACACTTGGCTCCAAACCCCATCAATCCCTGTTGATCCCCCATCAGAACACTGCCTCCACTCCTGTCATCTGCGTAGCCTCCACCTCCTCTGCACCCACAATACTCACACACAGACTTATGCCTGAACCCTGCCAAGCCTGTCCCCCTTCTCCGCAACTCATCCTCTACTCCTCCGGACCTCCCCGGACTTGCTCAGATCAATTTCCCCCAGCTATCCTCACAAGTCCCCAGCGCCTGGAACACCTCCAAGTGCTTGGTTGTCAGTGCAGGGAATCATGTTTGCCTAGTAAGGACTTGCCCAGTGTAGCTGAGCCCCCATGGTTAGCAGAACCTGACAGCCATCTCTACACTACTCCAAAACTCTGATGGTGAGCTATTATGACTACATACTTTTACATACATACTTACTTACATTTTCTCATAGATTTAATACTGTGTATTTATCTACAGGAATATAGCCATCTCTACACTATTCCAAGACTCTGAGAATCTGATACTGTGGATTTATTTCCAAAAGAACATCACCAGAGGTTCAAAGAGTTTGTGATTGGTTCAGAATGCTGCCTTCCACTCATCCCCTTCTTTGATACACACATTGTTGTAGCCCCAATGGACATCATACTTGGTGAAGTAGCATGCACCTTAAAGGTTGTTGCCAAGTTCAGAGATGAGTAGCAAGAATAGCAATTCTTCACTGTCATTGCATTTAAGACTTGATAGTCCTGAACCAGATAGAGAGACTCATGCTTCTTTTTCATGATGAAGACTGGGGAGGCTATTGGGAACTTAGAGGGTCATATCCTTCCAGAGCTGAGATTCTCCTGTGGAAACCCTGTAGAAACCCATTCAGATCATTCTGCTCATAGAATGCAAGCAGATAAACCTTGTAGCTAGAGGGTTCTGCATTGGGTATCAGCTCAATTGCATGATCCCATTGCTTATGCTCTGAAAGTGAATCAAGTGATGCCTTGGAGAATATGTTCTTAAAATAATGGAAGTGATTATGAACCATGCTCTGAAAGGGCTTGGGCTGGGAATTTTCCACAAATGCTTCAGCCAGACATTGAGAAGTGGTCTGACTGGCCTGGATCTCTGCCACTGTTGGAGGGGAGCAGAGGGTGATAGCATGATCCTATCACCTACCTCAATGGTTTCATCTGGAGACTCAGAGTCTGGAGAGCTGGTGGATTCTCCTCCACATTCATATTCCTCCTGAGGTTCACACCCAAAACCTCAGACATCCTTGTAGAGGGCCTCTCTATAATGGAATGCCAGAAGGGGGGAGTGTCAGGTTCCGCTGACCTTGGGGGCTCAGCTGCACTGGGCAAATCCTTACTAGGTGGGCGTGATCCCCTTGCACTGGCAACCAAACACTCGAAAGCGTTCTGGGCACTGATGGCTTGTGCGGATAGTCAGTGGGATGTGATCCGGACATATCTGGGGAGGTCCGGAGAAGTCAGATTGCAAGGAAATGGGACAGGCTTGGCGGGGTTCAGGCAGAAGACCGTATGGGAGATTCGCGGAAGCGAAGGAGTAGGTGGCTACGCGACCAATGGGAGCAGAGCCAGGGTTTGATGGAAGATCAATTGGAGTTGATGGAGTCCAGGACCAAACAAAGAGTGGGGTTTGGGTCTGGGAAAGAGTGTCGGGGTTCGTAATCATAATCGTGGAGTTTGTGAGGTCGTTAAGGTTGAGGAAGGCTTGGGCACTATTGTCAGACGGAGTCACCAAGACCGCGTCAGACGAAATGAAATGGGGTCAATATGGAACAAGAGTAGATTCAAGTGGAGATATGAAACAATGACGAGAATGATAACAAAATGGAGACAAGACAAGACCAGGAGACTGGGATAAGACCGGGAGACTGAGAGTAAGGAAAACAAAACACAAAACACAAAACACAAAACACAAGAAGGAAACAATTAGACCATAGGTAATGTTAAGCAATATCAAGACTAGAGTACAAAGAGCTACTCGACGTCTTATATACTGACTACCAGAGAACTTCGGGGTACATCGGCTGCGGCAGCGGGGCTTGGCGGAGCTCAAGGAGTGGGCAGAGGGTCGGGCCGTGCTGATACGTTGATGGGATTATTTGGGAATGTGGGTCGCCCTGAGGTTGTCGTGATACTCCAGAATGGGTCGGAGGAACCAGGGTGTTGAGTTAATGATGGGTGGTGAAGATTGGGAACAGCGGGGGTGGTTCTCGGGGTTTGGGAGATCTAGGGTAAGTGTCAGTGGCTGCGGGGAAGGCGTCAAAGTTGGCCAGGGGCGGTCGGAGTTAGCCAGGGAGGCGTCGGAGTTAGCTGAGGTTGCATCGGGGCTAACCGACATGGGCACGGGGCATGGGCGGAAGTTCGGCGGAGCATCAGGGGTTTTGGGGAATCGGGAGGTTGCTGGACGGTGTGCGGGGGTCCAGGGGACAGGTTGTGACAGGGAGGATCCAGGAGGTCAAGGTCAGCATAAAGAACATGCCCAGCATGATAGGTGTGCATGGCAGCACACTTGCAAACCTTTTCTCTATGCTCCTTGTAGGCTTCTTCAGCACAAGTCATGCAATGACAAGGGCAGTTACTCATTTTCACCTTGCCCTTAGTCCAGTCAATCTTGGGCTTATGTCTATATAACCAGGTGAACTCCAAGATCATGTCTTGCTTTCCCAAACTAGTGACAGAAAAAGTGGCTCACTCCAAGCAGTCCTAGTAACAAAGAACCAGGTCCATCACCAAACAAATAGAGCTAGCTTCATTGAGCATACCATCAACATTGTACATGGGGATAGGATAAGAAAGGGGGTGAGTAGTGAGATGATGTCATTGCACATAGTCTGTGTCAAGGAAGAGGCCCATTGCCCCACTGTACAGCAAAGCAACCACAACTTTGGATCTGTTGGGTGTCTGTCATCTCAATTACTACATTTCTACCTGTAGTTTCAAGGAGTTAGCAGAAGGGATAGAAGTAAGGATGTAGTGATGGAGAAGATGGTGTTCCCATGCAGAAATCTAGAGGCATGGATTAAAAAGCATATTTCCAGCAGAAACCTTAGCTAGTATATAAGTGAACCTGCAGATAGAGTATTCCCAGTCTAGACAATAGCATTGCTTCTGGGTTTATTCACTAGCATAACTGTAAGCTCAGCCAGTGCAGCCTCTTACACTCTGCCTTGCCCTCCACCTTTGCTTCTTGTTGGATGGTTGACCTTTGCCTGCTGTGCCTCTGGCCACCCCACTCATTGCTTGCTTCTTAACTGGAGTATTAGGATATGAATGTTGGGCTTAGCTTGGACTATGCACAGCTGACATTCCCTTACAGGTTGTACAGTTGTCTGGATTCCTATGCAGTGCCCCTTCCTAGCCTGCTGTACTAACTCTACCTTCTACTTGCCCTTGCCAGGCATAGCTCTACCCTATTACCTTGATACACCAATCTCTACACTCCATCCTCCATATCTTAGGCTAGTAGTGTTTCCTCTTGCTCACTGCTCACTTGCTGCTGCTTTAATGTTGGCCTGTTTGTCATTTGCTTATCAGCTGCTGCCACCTATGGGTCCTTGAGCCATGTTGGCCTTCTCTCTAGCACTAGTTATCCACTTGCACACCTAGCCTCTGACTTTCAGACACATCCACCTTTTGTCCACTCTGCCACTTGTTCTATGGCTTGCCCCTTGTCTACCACCAGCCTGCTAGTTGCTCACTTGTTGCTTGCTGTGGCCTGCCAGTCACCTCTTTATTGGTCAGCTGTTAATTAAATATTCTACTACTGCTACCTCTGTACTATGTGTACAGTGCTTTACAACTATAATCAGGCTTAAACCACCACACTCTTTACCCTCAAGCCCTGGCCACTCTCTTGGCCCACCCTACTCTGCTTAAGCTGCTATCCTTGTGCTATTGAGCAATGTTCTCTACCTGCCAAAAGCTGTGTCTGTTGGGTCAACAGATCTTGAAGGGAGAGTTACATAAGGGGACTAGTCTTTGGGCCATCCCACTCTTTCCTAGCTTAGTCCATGTGGATTTACACCTCTATCTAGCCAACCTCAGGACTTCCTGGCCCCTTTTTCTTACTCCCTCACCATCTTGGCTCCCATACCCAATGTGTTAGGGGACTGCTCTTAGCAGACCCTCTGATTGTTTCCTTGATTCTGAGCCTGCCATTCTTTGTTGGCCTCCCAAACTCTGATCACAAGTACTTTCAACCAAGGGCTATTGTTTTGTCATATTTGTACATAGTCATGTGCCATGAGTCTGAAGATCAAGGCCATTTACAATGAATTTCCACTTTTTGGATTGGACTTTGGATTTGGTTGTTGTTGGGTGTGTTTTCCAGAAGCTCTAGAATAGATTTTCCAAACACTGGCATTGGAATTCTTAGACTTGTTCTCTTTGGATCTCCCTCTGCCAGGTGAGTAGCTAGACCTCTAAAACTTCTTGTAGATGCTGAATAGACTTTTAATCTCCCTCTGCCAGTTGTGTGATTAAGCCACAGCCTCCAGAAGTTGCCCATACACAATGGGTATATGTATTGTACCTAGCACATGGTATATTATTGTTGATTATTGATCCTGGTTCTAATGACCCTGATTAGTCAATAGTTTATAGTCATCAGCCTCTGCTTTGTCATATAGGCTGTAGTCAGTGGCCTCTAGCTTAGTTATAAGTACTTAGTCATTTAGTAGCCTTGTAGTATTTAGGTGGACCTGGGGATAGCATATTCCCAGTCTGCACAATAGCATTGCTTCCATGTTTATTCACTAGCATAACCGTAAGCTTGGCCAGTGCAGCCCCTTGCCTTCTGCCTTGCCCTCCATCCTTGCCTCTTGTTGGACACTTGCCCCTTGCCTGCCATGCCTCTGGCCAGCCCATTCATTGCTCACCTCTTGACCAGGGCATCAGGACATGAGTAGTGGGCTTTGCTTGGACTATCCACAGCCCATGTTCCCTTACATTTCCCCCCCCCCCACATCCATCCATCTTCCCTAGGGTACCATTATTCTGCTCAACCTTCATGCTGGCCCATCAACAATGCCACAGTACTCAGACCACTACATTGCATCCTCACAGAGCTTAGCCCAATATTCTGATCCATATCACAGTAATCTTCCTCAGTAGTAAGATACTGTCATTGTGTTGGGAAATGAAATTTTTTAGCCATTTTTTTTCTAGCTCTGTCCCCTGGGCTCATAGCCTTCAAACCTTTAGGAAATCTAAATTTACTTATGATCTAGTAAGTAGTGATTTTATAGGGAGATTTATACCATGTGAGAGATGTCAGCCCATGACCAAGTCAGAGGCACCAAAAATCCAGGAAGTGAAATTGTTGTCACACCCGGGTCACAGGTCAAGTTCTGGCTTCGCTTGGAAAAACAATGCTCATCGTCGATGTAATCGCTGCTCGCATGGGGGTATATGTTACAAAAAGCTGAAAAATGTATTACTTGCAGAGACTTTGTCACATGATGTGCGGTGAGATCATTGTGATCTCGATCTTATCTTATACATGATTCTAATCACTCGCCGTACTCTATCTAAGCATGTCTACACTGAAAAAGGTGTATTTTCTAACACTACAAAATGTCAAAGATTCAGCAACATCAAATGATCAGCTAGAATAAATCACTGATCAACATACCCAACATTGCGTAAATGCAAGATTATAGAGACATTCAAAGAATATGGTCTGATGTGATCCAGTGTAAACGGAGTGGTTGTGAAACTATCTGGGTGACTTTTGATATTATTTAGGTTGAAATTGGCCAAGACTCGCTGGAATCATACCAAATAGTATCATTTGACTTGTGTTGGTCTTGAGCTGGTGCCATGGAACTAGATTTGCGAGCCATGCAAGTCATCCAGCAGGAAAGACCGATTGAGGATGATCGATGATTAATGACGTATCGCTCATGAATTATTACCCTATTTGATAATGTGCCTGATTACGTAGTTAGTTAGTCCTGATTTTTACCACCAAAAAATAATTTCGACGTCTGATCTTTTTTTTATTAAGTATCTTCTCACCATGAGGCGAGCACAAAGCGTACTAGTACGCCACTACCCCCGCCTATCCCTGGCACTTGGTGCCGATGACTCACGTGAAGGCGACATTGTTTGGTGACTTGCAATATCTTCTACATGAGGCGAGCGCACGTCACTACCCCCGCCCATCCCTGGCACTTGGTACCGATGAGAACGACGAAGCGTGTACCGTTTCTCTTATTGCCATATTATAAATTTCTGAAAGTAACCAACGTCTAAGAACAGCTGCAAACACAGATACAGGTTCTGCAGGCACAAGTCGCGCAGCGACTATTTTTGCAAACTGTTCAACAGTCAGAAAAGGAATACAGGAATCTTGATCTCTTGTTGCAAGGGACACAAGCGGAGAACGAAAGATGCATGGCTGAGCTTGATCGGTGTGTTCCCTGTTCTTCGAATCATTGTAATAACCTTCGTGTTTTCAAGGGTCCGAAAACGCGAGAAGATGATTGAACAGGCGCTCGCGCGGCTTGCAGGAGAGAATTGGCAGGTTCGGTATTCGATAATTCTTCCAACGTCTCCTTGATAATGAAGAAAATTCCGCTAGTCGTCTCTTTACATTGTTCCTGCTATACACAGCACTCCAGCTTTAGCAAGTCCTGCTACGACACGGCGCCCGGCATAGACGGCTTCAAACAACGCAGAAAACGGAGATATGTCTACGCGTTTGGAGCAGGTCCGCATGTTGATTCTTGGAATGGAGCAGCATCTTCAGATAAGGAAGCAGGAATTAGTGAAGACTACAGAGACGGCCGAAAGCAAAGCCAGCAGGTTTGGGAAACACCATAAAACGTTAAGTGCTTGAAATCCGGATGTGGTGTTCATTGTATATATTATACCCGGGCTGTACGGTACATGTTCTTTGTGAGGGTTACTTTCTAATCATGAAAGTCAGGACCTCGGCTCGAATGTGGGCCATGCCTAACATCACATTATTACCATTGTTACATTTCGGTCCGTTTATTCAACTGTGTTTTGTCGAACCATGGACGTAATTACCGGATAAGTCGAGTCGTGTGGCAGTTGCACCCCTTTACTGAAGTACATGCGAAGCTTAACATAGAAAATCCACTCCTTGAATCTGCACTTCAACGTGTCACATTTTCTTGCAAGCAACTGTCTTCCGTTCAAAACCGATCCTATCATGACTAAACAAGAGGTGTAGCGCTTGACTTCCATTATCTCGGCCCGATAATAGGGGCAAGATCGTTAGTCTTGATAAGTTGATCCATCAGACTCGACTGTGGGTCTCGCAGGACATAAAGGGCAGATCTTACGACAAAACTCAGTGAAAATGGTTACTTCCATACAAAATACAATATCCGCGTCGCTGAATGCATGAAATCAACTCCTGGTTACTTAGCTTCCGAATTTTTTGTTATCCACACAGCATAACACTTACTACATGTATCTGGTCGCTTCGGCACTGGTAGCATTAGCGATTCGATATAAACATTATCCTGGTCCTGGAGATACGTTGTGGGGCTGCCATTCCCGTCCTCTTGTGATACATCGGCCTCTCCTTGCGCTTCTACTATCTGTATCATGTCCTTATCACAGGGAGCGCAGAATGAAGGCGAAACAACCCCTCTTCTCCGAGGAGACGAAAACGATTTGTTCACCTCCATGGCAGAGTCGACGTCGACTACGAAGATATTCTGGGAAGAGCTACGAACGCTTCCTCGATATGTGTGTCCTATACTCGGGTCGGTACCTCTTCTTCTTTTCTTTTGTCCTCAGCAACACTTATTTGTTACTCAATAGGGCACAGTGGCTGGAGCATAGCATGATTGGAGTAAACCTGATCTCGATCGGTCATTTGTCAACGACTGCCCTCGCTGCGGTCAGTCTTAGCACAATGACTGCAAATGTTACTGGTGTCAGTGTGCTCCAGGGGCTTGCTACTGGACTAGACACTATCCTCCCAGCGGCTTTCACATCGCCACAGCCTCAACTTGTCGGTCTGTGGACACAGCGCATGGGTATTCTTGTCGCTTTTATTATTTTTGGGTCGTTTGATAATCTTCATTAGCTGTCGTAATGATTTGTGCGCTGGTGGTGTGTTACCAACCTTCGATCAACCTTTTTACCGCTAATGAGGCCTCGCGTAGCCGGTATTGATTGTCTGGCACAAGATCGAGACAATATTTGTAGCACTGCAACAAGATCGAGAGGTGTCTCGCTTAGCGGCGTTATACCTACGTTGGTTGTCGTTAGGTCTGCCAGGTTCGTACCCAAGCCTCTCGTCTACTGGTGCTTGGGGTCAATGATCTTTCGTAGCATTGATATTTAACATCATAAGTCGGTGAGTCCCGTATTACTTCCTGATTTTCAAGTTGCTGTCAACCGCGTGTAGTCGCTACTTCCAATCCCAGCGTGCGCGTCCAATTCTCCTTTGAGGCATTTCTACAAGTAACGCTTTGCTTCAGGACTGTTATCTGTTCAGCCAAAGATAATCTTGTACGTAGCCCCCATAAATTGTTTGATGAATTATCTTCTAGGTTAGTGATTTGTAACAATTGGTACTTCCTTGCTCAGATACTCTCAGTTTGGGGCCCCCAACGAATCCGCTTGGGTTTCATTGGCGCTCCTATAGCCACTGTGGCATCATATTACCTTATTTCCATAGTTTCACTCATGTACGGCCGATATCTGGTCCCAAAAACTGCTTGGCATCCCCTCTCCATGAAGATGTTCTACGATCTGGGGATCATTACGCGTCTTGGTTTGTCGGGTGTTGGTACGTCAAGTGGCTGTTTCTCTCACACCTATCTGAAAGCCTACAGCTCAGGTGACGTCTACGTGGTGGGCCTGGGAATGTATTGCACTGGCTACATCCTAGTAATTCCAGATACTTCTGTATCTTTACCCTCTTCCAATGATTCTTCTTAGCTTAGGTCCAACTGCTCTTGCCTGTCAGTCGATCTTGATTTCGTCATCGGGTGTTACTTTCCAAATTTTGTCCTCGATCGCCGCCGCTACTACGATCCGGTTAGTTCAGCTCCCTCCTGTGGCCTTCACTACTCACACCCTAATAGTGTAGGAAATCTGCTCGGTGAGAAGAACGTGATTCGTGCAAGTGCTGCAAGTAGAGCAGGGATGGTAGTAGCACTGGTGTCGTCAGGCACCACAAGGTATAGAACCTTGGTGATTCAGTGACTTTAGCGACTGAGTGAAGTACGACTGTTATAGCCTAGTGCTTCTTCTAACACGACATACATGGCCAAAGTTGTATAGTGATGACCCAGGTATGTTTCGAATGACGATCAAAAGAAACCGATTCCACGCATCATTCCAGCTGTCGTGACCCTCGTTTCCTCTGTGGTTCCAGTGATTGCATTACAGCAATTTCCCACTGGTCTTGCACAAATGGGCATCGGGCATATGCGAGTGCAAGGCAAACAGGTATATGCACATCTCTCCATTACAAGCATCTATTCTGACTGAATCTGCTCAGTTTGTTGGTGCGTTGATGAACTTCAGGTAAGATATTCGGAAAAACTTGAAAAGTAGCTGAGGTAAAATAATGCGTTCTCAGTGGGTACTTTTTCTTCGGTAAGTGTTCGTTTGACGTGCAGGCGATACCTCAACTAAATATCTTTCTAGGTGTACCTATAGGAATATGGCTCGCGTTTCAATGCGATGTCGGCCTTTCCGGGTTGTGGATTGGGTTGACGATAGGACTGACATTCACTGGTGTGGGTCTGATCATTCCTTGGATGAGGACCGATTGGAGAAAGGAGGTTCTCGAAGTGGCGAAACGCAATTCTCGGGAAGAGCAGCGTCGAAAAATGGTCGAATCGACGGAAGATCGGCTATAAACCTCAGGCTGAATTTTCGTCTGGTCCCACCGGCATTGTTAGCGGTGCACACCGTGCCATAAATTGTTGAGAGAGACGGTTTAACTTAAAGCATCTGCTATAGTGGTAAGTAGCTACATTGAACCACTCTACCAATGAGTTAGAGTAATAATTAGTATATGAGTAGGTATTAAATATAGGACTATACACACCTCAGAGCATCCACTCGCTCTACATAATAAGAGAGAAAATTTCATAATTGACAGTCCACAGAATGGAGGCACGGGATGAATGCGGAACGCGTTTCCGACCAGCAGCGTCACGATCACATGGCCTTGACTTCTCTTTCTTGTACTACCACGTATATAGTACATTACTCATCGCGTTTCCTTAGTTCTACTACGCGTACTTTGTGTTTCCTGATATGACTACTAGTTCCTCTCTAGATACCCCAAACTCCTCCGTCGCTGCTGCTGGATATCTGCGGCGGGGTGGTTCTCCCTCGGCTTCGGCGCAGCCGTCGGACACGGAGACCTCTACTATAGCCGGCGACTTACGTCCCCGAGGACGATGAATTCTCAGAGGAACCTGGCTTGGACTTCGGCGGTTCGCCTCGACCTGAGCACCACGTCACCAACCCGACTACGAGAGCTTTTCCGGTTCCGGCGGACCGAGATCCGAACCTGCCCTCTCCTCAACCCTCTCCCGCTGATGCACGCAAGAAGACGCAACTATTCTGTTCACTCCGATGCGGATCGCCCCCAATGCACCACTCCCCGAGCCCTCGTCTGGTGGACAACTGTCCCCGGATTCTCGCCCACTCTCTCCTGGTAAGGCCTCTCGCAGACGCGCTGCCAAGAAGCCAGCTTGAGTGACGGCACCCTGTTCCCCTCCTTCTCCTGCAGCCCAACTCTCTCCGGGAGCTGCAGACCTACATATATGCTCTTGCAATTTCTTGGGTCCGACAACTCCCATGTCATCCTCTGGTGCCTGCGTCACTTCGTTCTTACATCATCAGTCAGTCTCGCGGGATCCCCTTCAACCCTTGTCTGGGACACAGTCTTCTATGGCATTCGCCCCCTTCTCAGCGCCCCCGGGTGATGTCATTCTTTCTGGAGTGGCTCCGTCGGGCAATGCGACTGCTTCGGATGTCTTCACAATCTCCCGTTCTGTTCTCATGGACCTTCTACAAAGGTTTGGTTCTGGCATGGTCCAGATGCCTCCCCATGACAGCAGCCTTACACAGGGCTCCTCTACGTCCGCTCCTCCTATCCTTCCCGGTATGTGATACACATTATTCGCTTCTCCTCGATCATTTACAAGGAATACTTACAGCAATAAATATTACACCTACCTCTCCTCTACCAGATGTACATGCTTCACACCTTTCCAGTACATTAGCACCCTCTCATGCTCTCTATACCATGAACACTTCTGTAGTGCATTCAAACTCCTTTCCACTGGCATTTTGGCACCATCCTCCTCCATTGCAGTGCCTTTCTTACTCCCAGCATTGGTGGCCTTGTGCATGATATCTGTAGCTCCTTTTCTGGGTCTCTCTAGTCCTTCCCATTGCCCTCTCCTGGTGGCACCACCTACATCAATGACTGAGCTTGATCCTAACATCATGCCTATTCCTTTGCATTTTCAGTGCATCCTCAATGTTGGATGGATGGTGTATGTCCCTTTGGACACTCTCACTACAACTGCCTGTCATCAGGCATTTACTGCCACAAGCTGTCAAGGGGATTCCTCACTATTCCTCACATCTTTGGGTGAACTGCAGGTCTTGAATTTGAAGTTTGACCAGAGCAAAGATTGTAACTTCACTGCCCTTGAATTCATGCAGGCCTCTTCAACCTTAGTCTGGGTCATATGTCATTGCCTTAAGGCTGGTTCTAAAGCTCTTATAGATAGGCTGACTGCCAATGCTATAGCTGACAGTCTTCAAGTGCAGCATGAGTGCAAGATTATTGATTTAACATGCATGGATGTCTTCCACTTAGGATAAGTATGCAGGGGGCATACAGCAATATTCCTGGATTACTGCTACATTAATGCCATTCCATTCAACAAAGTGTTACCTGCCTCTGAGGCCTTGCTCTGTGAATTTTCTGCTTCATTTGCCAGACACATAGCAGAGATAGCTATGGATATTATAGTGGTATTCAGTTGGAATCTATGATTAAAGGTATTGAAAATTGTCAGCCACACTCTTCCTTCCATCTGAAACATTCTCATGTATTTGGAGAGATGCTCCTATGCTTGGAAGGAACTCTGAATTTGTCTTCAAACTCTGACATATGCATATACTGGCATGCTTCTGGGTGCAGATCAGGCTGGGCAAGATGCTGCCTCTATCAGAATGGAAATTTGACTCCTTGCTGTTTCCAACATGAAATAATCTTCTACATTGCATCTTCCAAATACAAAATTGGGTGGACAATGGGGTGAGGACATAATCCTCTCCAGACAGTCTTATATCAATCCTATTAATGCACTTGGACTACATTATTCTAAAAATTTCAGGAGCTCTGATCAGAACATTGCTACCTATGTCAAAAGTGACACCTTCACAATCCTTACACAACAAAAATTTCTGGCATGCCTGAATGCCACCTTTTGTGATCATAGCTTTCCTACAGTCTTGGGTCACTGCTTTAGAATAGGAGGTACTATGTGTCAGGATTCCTTGACCCTGGGGAGGCTCCTACAGAGCAAAAGAACCACCTGGGCAGACTTGATAGCTAACAAGTATGTGGTTGAGTTGAGAAATAAGAGAACTGAGGATAGTAAACCTGGAAACTGATAGATTGAAGAGAAAGAGACAGGAGGATGAATACAAGTAAAAAAGCAGACACAATAGGTAATCTCAAGACAGACTGGAGTGTAGCTACAGACTAGGAGACCTTATATAGCTGTAGGAAACTACCAAAAGGCAAAGCTGGAAGTGATCTAAGTCAGGTAGGAGTGATCTGAGTCAGGTAGAAGTGATCTAAGTCATAGCAGGAAGTGAGCTAAGTCATGAGGAAGTGATCTGAAACAAAGAAAGCAATTTTAGAAGTGATCTGAAACCTGTGGAAGTGATCTAGGACAGGTGGAAGTGATCTGGGACACATAAAAGTGATCTGGAACCTGTGGAAGTAATCTGGGCCTTGTCATGTTCCACTGACCATGGAGGCTCAGCTTGACTGGGCAAGCTCTTACTAGGCAGATGCAACATCCTGCACTGATAAGCTAGTGCTTTAGAGAGGTCTGGACTTGAGATCCTTGTGAGAGTAAGCCAGGAAAAGTGGTCTGAGCAAGTCCAAAATGGTCTGGAGAAGTTTAAGACAAGGTATGAGGAAGGGTTGGGCTTGGGAAAGTTCCAGGTATGAGTCTGGAAGTGAGTATGGAAGGGTGCAGACAAATGGAGGCTATGTGAGTGATGGGAGCAGGGCTGGTGTTGGATGGGGGATCAATTGATGTTGATGGGTTTTGAGACAAGACTGGGAGACTGAAGTAAGACTGGGAGACTGAGAGAAGAGGAAATGTAACAAGAGACATGAAACACAAAGAAACAATCAATCAGAACATAGGTAATAAGGCAATATCAAGACTAGGGTATGGGATGCTACTTTATAACTTATATACTGACTACTGGAACTGCTCTAGGGATAACAGGTCTGGTCGCAGGGCTCATTGGAGCTGCATGGAGTTGACAGGTGTTAGCAGGTGTTGGTTATGATTAGTGGGCAGGCCATGGTAATATAGTGATGGGATCAAATGGGAAGCAGGCTGCCCCAAGGTCATTGTGATGCTCTGGAGGTGGTCAGATAAGTCAGAGTAACAAATCAGTGATATATGCTGCTGTTAGAAACAGTGGGGGAGGGTTTTAGGGGCTCAGGAGGGGAAGAGGAAGCATTGGGGCCTGTAAGGAACACATTGAGGTTTGCTAGTGGGGGTTGTCAGGGTGTTGGGGGGGGGGCAAAAAACCCCAGAACTAGTGATGCAAAAGCTAAAGTTGACTATGGCTCTAAGTTACAAACTTTGGCCAAACATGTCTGACTTAGACTTTGTGAGGTTTTTGGGGTTCTTAATTACAAGTTCCCACTGTACTAGTAGTCCAAATAATAAATTTATTGATTTTATTTACTTAATTTGAGACGGTTCTCAAGACAAGCAAAGGGGCACAAATAGTGTATTATACTAATGATCCTGAAGTAAGTAATGCTTGTAAGCCTAAGAAATCTGCTCCCTGGGGACTTCTGAGCCATGGCAATCACTTTCTTGTCCTCACTGCTTGACCTTTCTTCCCTCTTATACCACTCCTATCATGCATGGACCTTGCAATGGCATGCTTTATTCGTCATTGTCTAGTTATGTAGTTGGCCAATGGTTGGTCTGGGCATTGGGGTTCCACATGGGCTGGGCTTGGCAACTTATAGTTACATCCCTCTTTCTTCCCTTCCTCTCCTGCTTGTTTCCTCTCTTTAGCACATGATCTTTATCCCTCAAGGGCAGCAAGGCTTATATTATGACTTTGCCAGTGGGATGGTTGCTTTGCACACTCCTCACTGGACCAGGTGTCAGCCTATGGCAAGCTCAGGCTGCTGCCCAAACTTGGCATTGGCTATGCATTTCTGATCATGCCAAGGTTCCTGGCCTCATTTGTTCCTGGTCATAACTGGCTTTCTGGTCAAGTCTTTTGTGGTTTTAATGGGAGGGATACTTTCTGGGGTGCGTCCTATGTCTACCATTTTCAATGTTTTGCTATTGGCTTACAGTTTTCAGCCTAGCATAGCTATATTGTATTATCTATTACAATATATTGCTTTTTTGGACTTTTTGTGTTTCCTCTGGTCTCGTAACCTCAAGCCCATTGATTCACCTCCCCTACACCAACTACTGACTGCCCTCAGTCAGCTCAGTTACTCCAGTAGGCTTCGCCAAGCCTTGCCCTTGTACTAAAAAAAATCTTTCTCTTTTTCCACAGAAAAAAAACTTTTTCTAGCCAGGTACAAAAGCCTTTTGTCTTTGTGGTTCTCCCCCCATGGCTCCTTCTGTTAGCATTGTTATCCCTACTGCCCCTTGCTGAGCCTCTAGACCCCTTGCACCCATTGCTGCTGCTTCTCCCATGTCCACTGACCATTTCACCAACTTCAAATGTGCTATAAAGTGTGATGGTAAACAGGCTATTGTAGCTATCCTCTAGCTGCCCCTGTTTGCCTCTGCCCTCATTGGCATTTGCAACACTGCCAAAGCTTTTCCAGGATTGGACAGTGACCATACCTGGTACATTGGTATGACCCGTTTGGTAAGTCTGCCTTCCCCTCATCATCTTCTTTCCTCATGCTTGCTTTAGCACTTTGCCAACGGGTCTGATTATCCCAGACTGTTGGAGCAGAAAGAGCTTGTAGACACATTGTCCCAGATCCTCCCTATGCTCAACTGCCTCTCCACTGATGATGCCCCTGACATCCAGCATTTCTTCACATTTGCTGACGCACTCATTCTTATAGACAAGAAGCAGTGTGAGGAACAGCGCAAACATGAGATACAGGAGGTCTGTCCTGCTTCTTCCTCTATCCTTTTCCCTTATCTCTGACTTATTTTAGCAACAGCGCTGTCAGCACAAGGCTCGCAACACTGAGATGCTTGGTTTGACCCCTGTTCACTCCTCCAAATGGAAGGCTAACATAAGTTTGCCAGCTTCTCAAGTGGCATTCCTCATGTGGCGCCTCAATCACTTAATACTTCTCTTGCCCCATTTACAGGTGGAACCCAAGGGCAAACTCAAACCAAAGAAGGTCAAGGTTACCCCCTCCCTGAGTCAGTCCCTTTGACTGCTTCTTGCCTTGCTTTCCTTGACTCCTGTTTCTAGCTAGCTTCAAGCTCAGCAGCAATGCTGTGCTTGCTTTGCTGGGTCAGATTTCTGCAGCCCTTGAGAATCGCCTTCTTGATGAGGACAATGCCACCCCACTTGCTGAACTTCAAAAGCATCGTGAAGCAATTGACTTTGCTGCACAGCAACAACTATATTCCCTCGACCTTGGCCTCCAGACTTTCTGCCATATCTCTGCATGGCTTGAGCACTTGGACAAAGTCCTTGGGTCCTCTGAGATTGAGAAGACTAGTTCTCTTCTCAGTGACCTCTGAGTTTCTCCTGAGATATGTTTTTACTGCTTCTTTATTTCCTCTTCTGTTTTATTTACCCAGCTTTCCAGGCCCCTGTCCATGATTCTGACTCTCAAGCGCACTGATTCCCCAGCAGATAGCCCCAAAAACGCTATGGATCTATTGTTGGCTACTCCAGCGTAAGCACCAGCTCTGCCTCTGCCTTGCATAGTATAGCCGTACTCTTAGCTATTTCTAAAATCCTTGTATCTCACCACAAGTGATGTTATCAACCCCAAAACAAAGCATGACTTGAACAAGTTTTCTTTTACTTTTGCTAAGTAAAATTTTTAATTTTTCATCAACCTTTGGGGCTATTGTCCGACCCATTCCTATCATGATCTAAAGGCTCGTGGAGCCTTATAGAACCAAATGATGGATCTGGCATAGCATTCCCTGTAGGCTTTTGTAGTTCTTCCCTTAACCCTTTCAACTTTTCTGGAGTGATATCTATCCATTGCTCTAGGCTTTGGAATAGCTCCAAGCATTTCTGAGCTTTGTAAGGAATTACTCTAAAAGCTGCAACTCTGGTCTGCCAAACTGACCTGTCCAATTCTGCCACAATATAATTACCACCCTTGGTCCTGGCAATTACTACTATGGGACCATGAAAACGGGGCAGCATTTTAGCACTGTGTGAACTTTCTGTAATCATATTCTTCACCAAGACTAAGTCCAATGGCTTGAATTTGAAGTCTTTGATAGAGTTTTGATGCTCTTCTGCAAACTTCAAGGCCCATTGGAGTTTGTCCTTCCCAACTCTTTCTCTCATTTCCTCCACATGTTGGTGGTGCTTGGCTAAAGCTCTAGCATGATAACCAATTAACTCTTCTGTAGACAATGGCCCTTCTGGTAATTCTATTAACCAGGTAGCCTCTACTAAGTCCAAAGGTAGAGTTGGATGAGCCCCAGTGACCATGAAGTATGGTGAACATCCAAATCTCTGCTGAATAGTAATGTGATCACTCCACATTACATGGAAGAAGAACCAAAACCATTTAGTGCGATCCTCACAAGCCTTGAATAAAGCTTGCCTAACATCCCAATGTGGTCTTTCAATTTTGCCATTAGCTTGAGAGTTGTATGGAGAGATGGCAATGCCCCTGATTCCATATCTATTCTCTATCCAAGCTGTGACCTTTTTGAATTGTCCAGCATTATCAGTGATGATCTCTGCAATGCAGCCCCAGCGACAAATCACATCCTCAAACAACCATTGACCAATTGTTTTATGGTTTTCCTTGTGCAGAGGCCTCCCTTCCATCCATGAAGACAATGCACACCTACTATGGACAATATACTTGCAGCCATTTGAAGCTGGAGTCATGTGCATAGTATCAATGTGAATTGTTTGGATGATAGAGGGTGTATAGGTCACTGTGGGAGCTCTGTTTACAACTGTCTTCTGACATATCTGGCAGTTGTGGCAAGTCCCAACATACCACTGTACATCTCCATCAATTCCTGGCCACCAAAATTGTTCTTGTATTAACATTTTGGTTGCATAAGTCCCTCTATGCCCTAAGGCATCATGGGCTGATTTAAGCATGAACATTCACTTATCAATATTGACTACTAGCTTATGCCTAGCCTCATGATTGCATTTATACAGTCTCCCCTTTTGATCAAAGAAGAACTGCCTTGCAAACCTCTTGAACTTGTCTGGGTCCCAGCCTTTCAAACCTTCAGGTTCTTTGCTTGGGTCTTGTAGCCAGCTTTGTACAATTGGTAGCAAGTCATCCCACTGTTCACTCTCTCTACCCTTCCTATGTTCTAAGTAGGCTTGTATGTCTGCTTCCTTTTCTTCCTCAGTACCTTCTGTGGGTAACAGAGGCTGAGAGAGAGATAGTACTGCAACAGGATCTATTCTAGATGTCTGCTGCTGACTTAGAACTGCCTTCCTGAGTTCCGTCTCTTGAGACCTTGCTCTATCAAGTTGTTGTTCAAAGTCTGATACTCCAGTGGCTACTGCATGTAGATAGCCACCTCTAGTGTCAATTTGATCTGCAAACTCTTCAAGTGCTAAGGGTTCCCAATCCTTCCAGCCTGGTTCATTGTTGGTTTTAGCCAGATATTCAAAGTGCATAGTCTTGGGGTTGTCCACCAACTCTGGATTAACAGGTGGGTACTCCTCATCTCCTGGCTGCTTGAGCCTCCTAGACAGACCATTCACACTAAAGGTTTTTCCTGGCACATGCCTCAAAGTAAAATGATAGAGTAGTACATCCTCAATCCATCTCATAATGGTGGCATTGGGTACTACTCCAGGATTGCTTAGCATTCCCTTCAGATACTTGGCATCTGTCTCCACTACAAGCTTTCTACAACCAACTAGCCAATACTTATTAGCTTGCAAGGCTCTCATCAAACCATAGAGTTCTCTCTTAGGTTGTGAGAATCTTGCCTCCCTCTCATTCAAGGCGATGGATCCTAGCTTAGCACAAGTGCATTGCTTAGGATTGTCTGGAGCTTCCTGGAATATTCCAAAGCCCACTGCCATCCAAGAAGTGTCAACTAATAAGACCACTGCCCCTCCTGACTCATAGTCAAGTGGTTTTAAAGGTGCACTTTCAGCTAGCAACTTCTTGAATTGAGCCATTGCTGACTGCTGTTTCTCACCCCAAACAAATGGTGTGTGGTTTTGAATCAATTTGTTGATGGGTGCAGCCACTTTAGCATAGTCTTTAATGAACATCCTAAAGGTACCACAAGTACCTAGAAAAGCTCTGAAATCTGACTTGTCCTGACAATCACCCCACCCCATAACAATAGCCAATCTCTTGGTCTCAGGTTTCTGTCCCTCATAGGAACATCTATGCCAAACCACTACAATCTCATCTGCACAGACTACTGACTTTTTCCCAGAGAAAGTTCCTCTGGCATATTTGATTCTTTGTAACACTCTGTCTACATTCTGCAGATGTTCCCATACAAATCTTCTAATGCCTGGGTTTTCTAGAATAACTTCATAGCCCCCATCTGGCAATTCATACCTGTGAGGTGGACCTCTGATTGGCACATCATCAATATATGGCCAAGTTACATGAGGTATCTCATCTTTCAAGATGAAGGTAATGTCATCATGAAAGATTGGTACTGAGTTTGTCCAGCCCATTGGCAGGGTTACTAGCCTTAGAGCACCAAAGAGTGTCTGAAAGGTGGTATAGTCCCTAGACTTCACATCCAACACTCTCTCATAATATCCCACATACAAGTCAAAGATCCCTCCACAAGCTCTGCCAGCAAAGTGACTAGCTAATTCTTCAGTTGCTGGTGGCAACCCAGAATGTGCTATGGTCACTTTGTTTAAAGGTTCCAAGCTGTGAACTATCCTCAAACTCTCACCATCCTCCTTCAATACTGTGAACCACTGGGATCTGTATGAAGAGTTGGATGGCTCATACACTCCTGCCTCAATTTTCTGCTTTATCATCTGGCAGATTTTATCTCTGAGTCCTGGAGCAATGGGAATGTTCTTCAATACCCAGGGAGTGTGAGGAATTACTGGCATCACTACAGGAGGGAAGAATTTCTCCTTGAGCCTACCTCATTGAGAATCATCCCATGCAAAAGCCTCATTCTGCCATCATTAAATGATGTACTGCATTCATCTCCTCTGGCCATAAGAAACCATCACCATGTGCTTGGTCAATGATCTCCTTGCACTCAGCAGTGTACCTCTCTGTGGGTTTGAAATCAGGTGGGTTTGAGTACAACTGGGGCATGTCTGCTAGTGGATCCCTAGTGATACACCTTTCAATTCTAAACTCCTCAGGAGAGGTTCCTAGTACAGGTTTCACCTTTCTAGCAACAGGTTTGTATTTCTTAGAGAAGACTTGTGCAGTTTCTCCCACACCTGCTTCTAACTCTAGGCTTCCCTGCTGTACTAAGATCTCTTCCAACTTCTCTGGTATCTGACACAGCTGCCCATTTAGATAGGCTACTAATGTCTTCTCATCTCTTCCTCCCACATCTCCCTCTGCAGCAAAGGCCTGCAGATACACATCTCTCAACTCCAGGTTCTTGAATCCACTATGATTTATAGTGTATCCAGTCACCATTACTTCACCATTCTCCTTCTCCCCAATCATCACTGCCACCTCTCCCTGGTCACTGACCAGATCATTGAGATTTAAAATTTTGGATCACTATCTCTTCCAACACCTGCCTTTGACACCTTCCCTCTTTGAAAAGTGGGCAGGGCTGTCCGGTGACCAGTATTAGGATCTCTGATAGTTATAATAGCACTGCCATCTTGAAGGTTTTGTATGTTGCTCTCTGTCAGTGTGTCAAATGGACGACTCAACAAGACAGTATAAGCTGGCTTGATAAAGATATGCACTTGTAGATAAATGGTGAAGCCTTCAGCAAAAGTAAATGGCACATTTTTGGCTAAACCAACTGATGTATTCACTTGACTGTTGGCACTCTCCATCCTTAAGCATATGTCTGGATTCCAAGTCAATCCTAAATGAAGTGCCTCATCTAGTGCCATATAGACTATTTGAGAACCACTATCTAGAATTGTCTCTACTTGTCCCCTCTAGTTGACAATGGGGTTCAAGGATCTCAGCACTTGCAAATCTCTAGCCACATATACCACTACTGGCTTTTCTCCTGGAGGGATATATTCCAAGTAAGTGGCTACACAATCCTGATGCACTACTGCACCAGTAGGCAAATCATCCTGTGTTCCATCTGCAATGAAATAAGTTGCCATTGGTAGATCATTAACATCTACTTTGTCAGGTGGTTTCTTCTCCCTTACAGTCTGCTGTTGAACTGCTACCCTTGGGATATTGGGATCCCTAGACTGAGTTCCTGATTTGAGAGTCAATTTTTGTATCATTGCCTCCCTTAATCCAGGAGCCACATCTAACAGTTCTCCAGTACTGAAAGGTACAGTAGCCTCCTAGAGCTTATCAATGGTCCTATCCTACTCCCTCCTCCTTGTTCCTGTTAAGGAACTTTTAACAGTGTCCTGCACTGGCAAGTCTGGTCCCTCATTGAGGGCTGGAACCTTCTCAAAGGTAGATCCAGTTTTGTACTGCTCTAGGTGGAATCACCAGAGTTAGCTTTTCTTTCCAGGGTTTTTCAGGGGTTCTCTCTGGCAATGAGGATACTCCTGGTTGAGATGCCTCTTTCCTAATTTCCTTCATTGAGTTATTTAAAAATCCTTAGAGGAAGATTTCTGTTCCTCAGGACTAGCTGTGTTCCTTGTGTTGATCAACACACTGAGCATCTCAGCCATTTTATTGAAACCTTTCTCCAAGTCTCCTAAGCAGTCTGACTCCTTATATTGAATGTGCCCTAGCATGTCATCTCTTGTGTCTCTAGCAGAGTTTACATAGGTAGAGTAAGTGACTGTCTCTGGAGGGTCATCTTCTGGCCATCCAAAGTACATATTCACCTGCTTATTATGTACTTGTGCTAGTCTAGCATGAGGAGATATACCAGCAGGATCTCTGGGTAGAGGAGCACCACTAGGTAGTCTGGCTCTCCCCTCCAACAGGATGATCCATCCTTTTTGTACATCTCCCTTGATGACTTCACACTCTGAGATTCTATGTCCAGTTTGCCAACAATAGAAGCAAGTAACACCACTTCTCCCAGAAGTTGGAAATGTAGGAGGCCCTTCTGCCCTTATACCCTGGCTCCCTTTGGTATTTAAGAAGGTATTGCACATGTCCAACTGACCAGCTTGCAAAGCCTGCATGGTACTCTGGATGCTCCCCATTTGTTTCCCAATGGTAACCACAGCATCTTGCAGGTGAGCCATTTTCTCCTCCACTTCCTCCTCCTTAATGTTCCCCTTTCTAGTTTCTGTTTTCTCTATTTTCTCCTCTCTAGGGCTCCTTATAGTAGCACCATCTATCAAGGTCCCCACTACTGTCAGCACTTCTGATAGGTCATACTTGTTGTCCTTGTGCCTATTTCTAGCAGGGTCTTTGTAGTGGCCATATCTACTGATCAACCTTTCCTCAATCACATCTCCAAAAGCTGGTGTAAAGCACCCCAGGAATTTGTCTACCAGAGACCCATTCCTAGTGACATTAGCCAACTTCTTAGCCTCAGCTCTAAATTTCCTTATCAGAGAATGGATTTCTGTAGTGTCATTCCTACTAAGTCTGGCATGTTCTCTGCAGATTCTGTCCAGGTTTGCAACACTACCTGTGTCATCCACTGCTTCTGGATAAGACTCCTTGATCTCTTTCTCAAAAGCAGACCAAGTATAGTCCTCTCCAAAGAAATCAAAGCCCAGCCATTCCTGTTTAGTCTGAGCATCCACATACTCCAAGATTCTCTTTTTCCTTTTCTTATCTCCTTGGATCCCAGCATGCTCAAACAGAGAGATCATCCTTTGCAAAAAGCAATGAACCTCAGAGGGATCAGTATGCTTAAACTTAGGTGCATCCCTGCTGTCAGGCAGTGGCAGTTTGTATCTGATATTTTGCTCCATTATTGAGGCAGTAGAAACTGATTGAGTAGTAGGGCACAGTTCTTTTAGTGAGCTTGAAATTACTTTCTCAGTCTGAAGTTTTCTCTTTCTGAGTAAGGTTTCAGGGTCAGGCAAAAAGGACTTTGACCCACTGCTATTGGCCCTAGTTTCTCTTGTCCTTAATGTAACAGAGGTTTTCACCTTGGTTGCAATAACTTCAGGTGTTTTGGGCCAAGACCCAGGTAGTGTGAAACTAATGTTTCTGGGTTGGACTCCTCATGGAGATCCAAAAGTGAGTTTTGTATTAAAGAACCCCTCATGGTGGGCTCCAGATGATGCAAAAGCTAAAGTTGACTGTGGCTCTAAGTTACAAACTTTGGCCAAACATGTCTGACTTAGACTTTGTGAGGTTTTTGGGGTTCTTAATTACAAGTTCCCACTGTACTAGTAGTCCAAATAATAAATTTATTGATTTTATTTACTTAATTTGAGACGGTTCTCAAAACAAGCAAAGGGGCACAAATAGTGTATTATACTAATGATCCTGAAGTAAGTAATGCTTGTAAGCCTAAGAAATCTGCTCCCTGGGGACTTCTGAGCCATGGCAATCACTTTCTTGTCCTCACTGCTTGACCTTTCTTCCCTCTTATACCACTCCTATCATGCATGGACCTTGCAATGGCATGCTTTATTCGTCATTGTCTAGTTATGTAGTTGGCCAATGGTTGGTCTGGGCATTGGGGTTCCACATGGGCTGGGCTTGGCAACTTATAGTTACATCCCTCTTTCTTCCCTTCCTCTCCTGCTTGTTTCCTCTCTTTAGCACATGATCTTTATCCCTCAAGTGTAGCACGAATTTTGGCGCTCGTGTCGATCCGACGCGAGCGCGCTTTATTACTCACTACTAATTACTCTAGCTATTTGCTTATTTCTTTAGATTTAAATTTGATTATCTTAGTATATAAATACTTGATCTGTAGATAGTGAAGATTTGACAAGTTTTAAATTGTTACTTTGGAGTCCCCCTCAGAAGAAAGTGTAACAACATTGGAATAACATCCATTGGCGTTACATATTTTTAACAACAAAGACTAGTTCTATCTACAACACACCAAACCACTTTCATCACCAGGGCCATCTCGGAGTGCACCCGAGATCATCCTCACTGTCGAAGGCAATCAAACCCAAAACCTGAAAACCCCCGTCATTATTTGTTGCGCGTGCAATGGCGACTAGAACCAAAACTCAGACTGCTAGAGTCACCTGTAGCAATGCCCAACAGGCAGCGCTAGGCCCAGAGGGTCTGGGTGGCAGCAGGGGCCCAGAGGGTCTAGCTGAGTTGGGAGGGGTTGTCAATCAGAACAACGACCCTGAACAATGTAGAGTATGCACCAATGTGGGTTATAGTACACCCCCTGGTCATAATACAAATGATTTGCCCAATGTGGGCTCGTATCGAAACTGGAACATGAGTGGAGACGCTGACGAAATGTCGAGCGAATCCAACGATGTTGCATCTGTGACTAAGTATGGGTTGAGTCCAGCTAAGTGGAACAATGCATACGGAACTCCTACCTGAGGTGGTAGGGCGAGATCTGCTAGCCTCGGGGCTTCACCCTGATATGGAGCCAGCAATGAGGACAGGGAACAACCGATAGCTGAGGCCAGGAGGGCGGTTGAGGTATCCTGTGCTAATACAGCTCGAGTCAAACACGGACTCGAGATTCTGGAAGGCCAAGCATCAGCTGCTAAGAAAACTGATGGCACCAGCCAGAAAGAAATGAGGGATAAGGGCAAAGGGCCTGATCCCAGAAAATGGGGAGCAACCCAACTCTCCAATGGGGAAATGGACCCTGATGAACAACAAGTCAGGTTCGAACTCGCTAAGGCAGAGGAAAACATTCACGAACCAAACCGTAATAAAAAGGCCAAGGTGCCTATGAACCCAAACAGCTCGGAAAGTGAAGGAGCAAGTGATTCTGACCCCGATACAAAGGGGATGAGCAAACGTCAGCTGAAGAAAGAGATAAAAGCATTGAAACAGTTGGCAAAGATGAAAAATGACACTCACCATGTCAAGAGAGAGAGACAATCGGCAACCCCGATGTCAAACGATATGAAAGAACTGATCACCAAATCTACTGAGGGTCAGTCTAAGCCAGGGAAGAAGTTAGTGAGAACTAGTGAACAGTTCGAGGAACACACATACCTCGGGAAAGCTTTCAGGGATATCAGTGAGGAACCTGACCCTGATGACAGTGATGAGGACAAATCCAAATCGAGTAGCAATGATGATGACGAGTCCAGCGCTAACAATGACCCTGGCACAAGTGATGAGGAATCAGGCATGGAGCTCACGCCTAAGAAGAAAACAAAGAGTAAGAAAAAGGGTACAAAGATGAGGAAAATGAAAACTCATGACGGTTATGAGAGTGAGAGGGCAACCCGAGTAAAACCCACAGCACCAGAGAAATATGATGGCACTCCAGACGCCGTAAGGTTCTATCAATTTGTTAATCAGAGTGTGAGGTATTTGGAAAGAGGTAGAGTACCTCAATGGGATCACATTGCAGAAATAGCAAACTACCTGAAGGGAAAGGCTTATAAGTTCTTCTTGACAAATGTGTCAATGGAGATGGAATGATGGACGGTACCCAAATTCTTCAAAGGATTGTTCAATGCTTGTTTTCTGCCTACATTCCACATGAAGCAGATGGACAAATTAGACAGCCTAATGCAGGAATCGATGACCGTTAATGAATACACATCGGAACTAAAGGTTCTCTACAAAATAGTGGGGTATACACATAAGCGAGAGAAAGTAAGGAAATTGTGGCGAGGGCTTGTACCTCGCTTGAGGACTCACTTATTTGAGATAGGATATGATCCCGAAAGATCTAAGTGGGCCAAGCTTGTCAATGCCGCTGAAACTCTAGAGATGGCTTGAATGATGGGCCACGACGAAGACCGGCCTGGAAGGAAAAACTCTGGAAGGGATGGTAAGAGGGCTGACAGAGAAGATAAAAGGGAAGGTGGAAGTACTTCTGTGAATAGCACCTCGATACAAAAATCAAAGTCCAAAGGCAATGGAAACAAGCAAAAGGATGACGCTGGAAAGGAGAAGAAGAAAAAGCTCAGCAAAGAGGAAGAGGAGAGGTACATGAAGGAAGGGAGATGTTTCAAATGTGGCAAAGTGGGGCACATCTCACGTCATTGCCCAGACAGTTCACACGTTAGTGGCTCTGGTGAAGGCCGAGGCCCGCCGGGGTTAAGAAGCAATGCAGCTACTATTAGTAATGAGGAGGTAAACAGGCTTCGAGAAACTAATGAGATATCTACATCGGGTATACGACTACAAGTAGCTTCTATGCTCATGGAACCTATCCTAGTTGAAAGGGCCCCAAGGGGACGACCAAACTGGAGCAGAAAACGTCGACCTCAGGGGAGAGCAGAGAAGTTAGTGATCATGACTGAACTTGATGTTGAAAGCATTGACTTACCATTCCCAAAACGCCATGAAACAATAGCTGACCTGTATGCTATGCGAGCAGAATACTTGCTAAAGACCCAAGCACCATACCCAGGGGATGAGATATTTACGCAAATGAAAGGATGGCGATTCTGTGTGTACAGAATTAGTGAAACACAATATGTGATCATGGATCAGCTAAGGAACATGGACCTGATTGTTGATGATTGGCTTGTAACTGGGGATGAATTCCCCTTGGCACTTCACTACACGATGACCCTGGCAAGCGAAAAAGGGGTTGACATCAGCAGCGCCATGAGATGGAGAATGAAAAGAAAACTCACCACCGGTCGAGGGCAGTTGATAGAGGACATTCTTGAAAGAGGACGGAGTCAATTCAATGATAAGTGACTGGGTAGAAATACTGTCAACAAGCGGTTTATCATGAAACCAGTGACTTTGGACAACAAAATAGTATCTTACTGGGTCTGGGACTCGAAGCTGGCCTTGACCACTTTCCTCGACAACAAGCTGGCAATGCGCAAGGGATTTGACATAAGAGAATGGTATGTGAAGCGGACTTGCTGTGAGGGGCAAAGTTTGAGGAACATATTGCTGGAACCTCTTGACCTGGGGCTGTGGATGGAAACCCTAGAGAATTGTGATGAGGACAATGAGGTTGATGGCATGTTGGGGAGATTTCTCACCGGAATGGAGCTTGTTGGCCATACAATGGAAAATGTGGCAGAACTACAGATGTGTGCCATGAAACCAAAGAACAAAAAGAGGAAACTCCAGAAGGAGCACCTTCGCTGTGACTTGGAGAGAAATGCATCTAAAGTCAGAGACCTGGAATGTATAGTACCCGAACCAATTGTTGTGGTAGTACATATAAATGGGAGCCCAGTTAGAGCCTTGTTGGATTCAGGATCCTTGGGGGATTTTGTATCTACGACGATTGTGAATCAGTTGAACTTGAGAAAGACTGAGTTAGATACACCTCTGAATGTTCAAATGGCTGCAAAGGGGTCTAGGTCTTGGATTAACTATGATGCTGTTGTGAGATTTCAGTATCAGGGTATAAATGAGGAGAGGAGGTTTGATGTAATGAACCTCAGCAGGTACGATGCAATACTAGGTACCCCTTGGTTATACCAGCACCAGGTCATGATTGGGTTCAATCCGACTTGCATAGTCATAGGAAGCAACACATTGTTGCCTCTAGCGGGTATGGAAGTGAACCAACTGGCCTCTAGAGCAATGCAATTAGAACAGGAGAGGTTTGATCTTGTAAGAGAGAACCTTCGAGAATATGCCAAACCAGCCTGTCAGAAGGCAGTGGAGAGCCCTTTACCTCCACTGCAAGTGATTAATCATGAAATTCCATCAGTAGATGAATCAAAAGAGTATAGTTGGTGTCCGTCAAAGTGTCCAGAAGCATTGTTGCTGCAATGGGTAGCTGTCAGGTTCCGCTGACCTTGGGGGCTCAGCTGCACTGGGTGAGTCCTTACTAGGCAGGCATGATCCCCTTGCACTGGTAACCGAACACTCGAAGACGTTCCGGGCCCTAGTGGCTTGTGCCGGTAGTTGGGGGGATGTGATCCAGACAGATCCAGGAAGGTCCGGAGAAGTCGGATTGTGAGGAAACGAGATGGTCTTGGCAGGGTTCAGGCAGAAGGCCGTACGGGAGATTTGCGGAAGCAAGGGAGCAGGTGGCTGTGTGATCAATGGGAACGGAGCTGGGGTTTGATGGGAGATCATTTGGAGCTGATGGAGTCTGGGACCGAGTGAAGAGTGAGGTTTGGACCTGGTAAAGGAGTGTCGGGGTTTGTAATCGTAATTGCGGAGTTCGTGAGGTCATTAAGGTTGATGAAGACTTGGGCACAATGGTCGGACGGAGTCACCGAGACAGCGTCGGACAAGACAATATGGAACAAGAGTAGATTCGAGTGGAGATACGAGACGATAACGAGAATAATAGTGAAATGGAGACAGGACAGGACCGGGAGACTGAGATAAGACCGGGAGACTGAGATGAGACCGGGAGACTGAGATAAGAGAACAAAACACGAAACACGAAAAGGGAACAATCAGACCATAGGTAACGTTAAGCAATATCAAGACTAGAGTACGAAGAGCTACTCGACGGCTTATATACTGACTACCGGAGAACTTCAGGGTATGTCGGCTGCGGCGGCGGGGCTTGGCAGAGCTCGACAGAGTGGGCAGGTGTTGGTTGCGATCGAGGATCGTGCTGCGCTGATACGTTGATGGGATCATTGGAGAACATGGGTTGCCCTGAGGTTGTCGTGATACTCTGGAATGGGTCGGAGGAACCAGGGTGTTGAGTTGATGATGGGTGGCGAAGATCGGGAACAGCGGGGGTGGTTCTCGGGGTTTGGGAGGCCCAGGGTAAGTGTCAGTGGCTGCGGGGCAGGCACCGAAGTTGGCCAGGGGGCTGTCAGAGTTAGCCGGGGAGGCGTCAGAGTTAGCCGAAATAGGCGCGGGGTATGGGCAGAAGTTCGGCGGAGCGTTGGGGGTTTTTTGGGGGTTCGGGGTTGATGGGCGATGTGCGGGGTTTTGGGGAACGGGTCGTGACAGTAGCAAAAAAGGAAGCATATATTAAGACTGGGCAGTGGGAAGTGACATCGGGTAGGAGCAGCGCACCGATGTTGTGTATCCCTAAACCTGGTTCTGGATACCTGCCTAAGCTGAGGACGGTGGTAGATCTAAGAGAACGGAATGCTAATACAAAGAAAATGAGCTCACCTTTACCTGATATGGAGGGAATCTTGAGATGGGCTGCAAGAGCCAATTTTTGAACCTTGATTGACGGCCAAGACGCATATAAACAGATCTGCATGGTGCCTGATCACGTTCCACAGACGACGGTAAACACACCTAGTGGGACTATGGTTAGCCATGTAGTACAACAGGGTGACTGCAACATGCTGGCAACCTACCAGGCACTGATGAATTACCTCTTTGTGGAGTTCTTGGGGAAATGGATGGATGTGTATCTCGACGACATAATCATATACTCAGAGACCTTAGAAGAGCACGTTCAGCACGTCAAAACTGTTATAGATATAATGAAACAAGAAAAACTATACCTTAGTGAATCAAAATTGCAGTTTCTGTGCAAGGAAATGAAGATCCTTGGGTGGATTGTCGACCTCGAAGGGATTCGAATGGACCCCAACAAAGTTGGCGCTCTCGAGCGTTGGAAGACACCCACTTCACGTGCATTGCTGAAGAATTTTCTGGGTGCCGCTGGGTTTCTAGTGGATGATATTGACCATGTAAGGATACCTATGGGAGTACTGCATGATTTAACACCAGATTCCGTCCCATTTTGGTGGACGGAGACTCACCAACAAGCTTTCAATGAGATAAAAGCAAGAGCCATGGATTGCCGTGGTCACCATCGACGACCTCTCGATTACTCACAAGGAGTGCCCAGAATAAACGTTGTAACGGATGGATGTGTGACTGGTGTGGCTGGAGTCGTAAGCCAAGGTGACGACTGGCAAAAGGCCAAGGTAGCGGTGTTTTACTCTGCGAAACTAAATCCTGCTCAACAGCATTATCCTGTGCATGAGATCAAGTGCCTAGCTGGGATAGAAACTATGCTGAGACATCAGGACATCCTGCAAGGAGCAAAGTTTTATTGGTTATACAGACCATGAGGGCCTGATAAGGCTGTTGAAACAAAAGAATCTGTCTCCTAGGCAATCCAGGTGGATGGAGAAGCTGTCCATGTTCAATTTTGAGATGATTTATGTTTCGGGATCTGAGAATATATTAAGCGACGCATTATCAAGGATATATTCAAACGACGCACTTGCACCGTTTGTGCCAGGTCTGAGTACACTCAATTTGATGATTCGGATGTGGGACCCACTGAAGAACTTATCAGACTGGTATTGGCTGGAATGGAGGGCACGTCGTCTGCGCTAGGAAAGCCTGTGGTCGTCAGAACGGAGGGCGTGTCTGTTTCCTTCATTGGTGAGCTGGAAGTCAGTAACCCAGGTGGTGGGGAGGAGGCTGGAGGCAATACCCTGTTCTAAAAGCCTGAGACTGGTGCACCTGTGAGGCGGTCATCCAGATTGGCTGAAAAATTGAAGACTGCTGTCCAACATGATGTGATTGTTGATAGTCCTCTGCAGAGTGAAGGAATAGAGGGTGGGAATAGGGATACAGTTGTTGTTGAACAAGCGCCGGTGCAGGCCAAGAAAATGAACAAGCAAGATAACAAGTGAAACAACCCTGAGATCAGTCAGGGTAAAGTGTCAGGAACAAGTGAAGTCGAAAACAATGACGATGATGGAGGGAAATCAGACGATGAGGAGTCATCTGACCAACAACCAACGGACACAATCAACTTACTGGACAACTTAGATATTGTAAAACTCGTAAAACACAAGTACAATGATGATAAAATGATGAAATATATTTATATGGCACCAGGAGAACATAAGAAATTTGTAGTCGACCAGAAAGAGGGATTATTGTATCTGAAAGAGGAGGAACAACTTTGACTATGCATACCGGATATAATGTATGGCAAATGGAGGTTATGAGAGGCTATAATTTGAGATGCACATTCAGTACTTGCTCATCTGGGACCGAAGAAAACCTATGATTATCTGAGAAGCCAGGTGTGGTGGAAAACTCTATCGGGAGATGTCCAAAAATATTGTGATAGCTGCATGACATGTAAGTGCAGCAAACCAAACAACCAGAAGCTGAGAGGCTTGTTAAACCCTTTGGACGTACCGGCGGTGCCTTGGGAATTAATTGGGATAGATTTTGTAGGGCCACTATCTGTGGCTACCAACTGTGATGGAGAATTTGATGCGATTACAGTTGTGATCAACCTACACTCTGCAATGGTCCATTTAATTCCAAGTCATTGTAATTACGCAGCTAAAGATGTAGTGGAATTAGTGTTCTCTGAAATCTATAAACTACACAGCTTACCGAGAGCAATTGTGAGTGACTGTGATCCGTTATTCAACAGTAAGTTCTGGCGAAGGCTACATGAGTTGATTGGCACAAAATTGAATATGTCAAGTGCCTACCATCCTCAGTCTGACGGTGCCACCAAGAGAGTGAACAGAATGGTTACACAAATGCTAAGGTCTTGTATCGATGATGACCAGAAGGATTGGGTAATGAAGTTACCAGCCATTGAGTTTGCCATAAATTGTGCCAGGTCTGAGAGTATGGAGTTCGCTCCATTCTTCTTGAATACAGGCAGAATGCCGAGATCTATAATATGGGATTATAGAGAACCATTAGAAAAGGAGTACTCAGGAGTACGCACCTTTGCCCAGCAAATGAAACTAGCCATAATGAAAGCACACAATAGCGTCATCACTGCCCAGGTAAAGCAAACATGAGGAGCAAACAGAAGATGGATACCAGCGGAATTTGAAGAGGGAGACTTTGTATATGTGTCCACTAAGAACATTACGATGCCGAAAGGGTTAGCTCAAAAACTATCACCTAAATTCATAGGGCCATACCAAATTACTAAGGCCAAGGACAATGAATCATTTGAACTGAATCTATCTCCGTCTCTGAAAAGAAGAGGAATTCATAATGTTTTCCATGCTTCGCTGCTCAGAGAACACGTACTGAATGATGATAGATTATTTCCTGGCCATCTAGATACTCAGATATCTGAAGCAGATGGAGAAGACAGAGAATGGGCAGTGGATCAGATTGTGGCGCACTCAGGCGCAAGAAAAGGAGCATTGTTCAAGATATTGTGGAAGTCGGGAGACAAGTCCTGGCTACCCTACGCTCAAATAAGTCACCTGAGAGCTCTAGATGAGTACTTAGAGGCCATGGGAATTGATTCGATTACTAACCTGCCCAAAGGTTCTGGAACTCCTCCTAAAAGTGATCCGCAAATATTTTTGGGATCAATAAAATTTACTCTTGACTTTGACAACAATCTATCCTCAGACTTCGAATCATCTTCTGCTATGGCTGTACCAGTCCCTGAAGTCCTGAACGATCCTCCGATTGCTACTGGAGGATGTGATCCAAGTCGAGCTACCACAGCTACTGGCAAGCTAGCCAACCTGAAGATTAATGTAGGAGGAAACAAGTTTCTCTTTCAAGAGATAAACGGACGTGACTACCAGTACCCTTCCCAAGCTGACCACAACTTGATGCTGACGGTCATTCCACCTCTCATGCGTTTGAACTTGCAATTTGACGCCACTGCCTGCCAGGGTTGAATTAAGGACGATTGTTTCGTACCCACCGGCTATTTTGACTTTGCCGAATTGATGAACTCCAACAAGGACTGCAAATGGGGACTCAGTATATTTTATGATGGGAAGTGGACTCCTGTCAAGGAACAGCCGTCATGGCGCAATATCTCTGTCAACTACCCTGACGACGATGCCATCAACAACCTCAGATACATTTTGGGGACGTTTGTTGACCCAATTTCTTGTCAGTACAGCAAGGACTTCGCCGATAAATGCTTGCTTGCTTATCATATGTCTATCGACTTACACACAAAGGTCACGGCACTCAAGGACGAGGTGAAAAGGTTGGAGGAGGCTCCTGTCACTCGAGGACGTTACAACCTGTATGGACCAATCTACAGGAAGTCCAAGAAGATATCTAAAGAGCAGACTGCTTACTCCACTGGGGAATTGATGAATGTGGATGCCGGGAGCTCTGGGATGATGCCTCTGGTCAAGGATATGGGATTGGGCAAGTAGTGATGTTGAGTTGACATCAGGAGGGTGTATGTAGCGCGAATTTTGGTGCTTGTGTCAATCCGACGCGAGTGCACTTTATTACTCACTACTAATTACTCTAGCTATTTGCTTATTTCTTTAGATTTAAATTTGATTATCTTAGTATATAAATACTTGATCTGTAGATAGTGAAGATTTGACAAGGTTTAAATTGTTACTTCGGAGTCCCCCTCAGAAGAAAGTGTAACAACATTGGAATAACATCCATTGGCATTACATCAAGGGCAGCAAGGCTTATATTACAACTTTGCCAGTGGGATGGCTGCTTGGCATGCTCCTCACTGGACCAGGTGTCAGCCTATGGCAAGCTTGGGCCATTGCCCAAACTTAGCATTGGCTATGCATTTTTAATCATGCCAAGGTTCCTGGCCTCATTTGTTGCTGGTCATAACTGGCTTTCTGGTCAAGTCTTTTGTGGTTTTAATGGGAGGGATACTTTCTGAGGTGCATCCTATGTCTACTATTTTCAACATTTTGCTATCAGCTTACAGTTTTCAGCCTAGCATAGCTATATTGTATTATTTATTACAATATATTGCTTTTTTGGACTTTTTGTGTTTCCTCTGGTCTCATAGCCTTGAGCCCATTGTATCACTAGTAACTGTTGCCATGAGGAACATGAGGTAGCCTAAAAAACAAAGTCCAAAAGTCTATACAAAGCATGAATAGTTTGAACAACACATATGTTTGAATTGTTGAAAAAAATAAAGGTTAGACAAAAAACATGGAAGAGGTAGAGGTAGGAGTAGAGGAGTGGCAGAGTGAAGGATTGAAAGAGCAACTAGTACTTGACATGTGCCAAGAGGTCTGGACAATTTGATCAGCAATTTGTATATGGCAGGCAGAAAGTAACTCTTGCTAACTGCACAGAGTCTTCTTGTATGGTGGGCAGAATTACATAAATTTGCTGCAGCCTTGAGTACCAGAAAAAAGAAGAATTCAAATAGATAAATGGTGAGAAAGTCAAATATTGACCAAAAGTCAAACTCCTCAGACCAAATGCAAATGAATGCCAGACTGAGAGAATGCTGTGCCAAAGAATCTTGTTCTGGACCAGTGCCCATCTGACTGCAGACTTGACAGGTCACATCAAATGTATTCAATTCTATGTCTTGTATTTATCCAATTCAACAAAGCATGTTTGAATTTGAACCCAAATGCAGTACATCTTTACATCTGGTTAATCTATCATAACTCTATTGTCTGTTGTCTTCTTCTTGCCTATTTGCTAAACTAAGTTGTATAACTTACCACCTTCAACCAATCACTACTCTCCACAACATAACCACTATTAACTATATCAAAGATATGTGCAACTGCAAACAGGCATTATACCACAGGAATTTATCATTTCACCTCTACTACAGTAGTGCTCAAAGTATTTGTTTGTGAAAAGCAAGCAACTCAGGCTAAAGAGGGATGTGAAGGTATGAACTTTTCTTCAAAACTTTTCATTATTGAGTTTTTGTAGTGTAGATATTCTGTCTGTCTCTCTCTCTCTCTTTCTCTCTTTGCATACTCATTGAGCTACAATTCTAGCCTGGTAGAAAGACCTCAATGCAGACTGCCAATACAAGTTTGATTCAGATGACACAGGTCTTAATTTCCCCAACCATTCCTTCTCATTCTGTTCAGTTTCTTATATCTATCACCATCTTGAGAAGTGTTGCTTTGATTGAAATACACCATGCAACTGCTTTCATTTTGCACAATATTATGTGTAGGGAATGGAGCCATAAACATGTGAACATGTGGATAGGCAGTACTTATAAAACAATTTGATCTTTTACTTGACAACCATATTGCAGTCATCTTTAGTTGTATTCTTATATTTTTGCATTCATTATTGTAGTTTACTATGGAATTGTTGCATTATATTAGCATTAGTATTAATATCCATTATTAGTATCCAAATGTTTCAATTATGACAAGATAGCTTAAATAAATTTAAATACTAATTGTTACTGATAATGCAAACTATTAGCAGTAGTAAAGTGCATCTTCCAACTCTTTGAGTATACAAAGATAAAGACAATAAGGGAAGTTCTTAAAAAAGTTCTTTACAAGAGCTTGTTTTTCTGTGGAAACACAAACAAAACTGATGGAAAGTAAGGCAACAATCAAGCCTAACAACTATAAAGTACTGAGTTCTCTAGATACACGGTCAATATATAATATTCAAGTTAATTAGGAGACAAAGGCAAAAACATACCCAGGAATGTTTGTCAGATTATGCCTGTCAGATTTAAGAGACATGAATGCCTGCCATTTCTTGATGTCCTTGTCTTGCAAAGCTGGCTTTTCATACCAGAACCACATCCAGATTGTCTTAAAGAGAAGTTCAACATAGTATTTCAGAAATTAGAAGTAAAAATACTGATTTTTTGAATGGAGCAATCACTTGCACTCTGCAGTTGACATGGACTTGCTGTTGAGTAGGAATCTGTTAATAAAGTATGTGCTAGGCTTCTAAGAATGTTGACATGTGTTTCAGCTTCAATGCAACATATTAGAATAGTGTAATTGATCGCTAGAGATTTTTTCCTTCCTTTTCTGTGGGCTTAAGTCAGGTTTCAAGCTCTTCTAAATGGGCAGATTGTTGTATATCATCATATTTCTGCAAAACAGTAAGCCAACAAAGATTGATTGAGGTTGCTCAGCTGATCTTAAATTGTCTCAAATGTTTTATGCTTTTTGGAAGTAAGTTTAAAAATATTAAGTGGAAGAAAAACACTGATAAGCACTCAATACACATAGTCACATGCTGCTGGTCCAGCTGGCACCCAGCATGTTAACATTGTCTTGGACATTTCACATTAAGCCAAAGTCTCTGAAATTCACTGAGATGCTTTTTAAACTATACTAGACCCATTAGTAAAGTCAGACTCAATTTGTAAAGTCAGACTCAATTAATGAAGTCAGACCCAGGATGCAGCACCACAACAAAAAGGAAAGACAAAAAGTAAAAAAAATCTGACAAATGCTTTCAACTTGTGCTTAAGCTTGATCTACCAACTACCATCATCCTTGCTCAAGTATGAGATGCTACTGCTTCTACCATATGCTTCATTAGTATTTCAATGCAAATACAGAAACAAGTCAGCCATTAGTATATGCCATCAGGAAAATTATCAAAAACATAAAACAAAATAGTGAGTAAGTGTTCAATTATATTTTAGCTCTGCTCTTACATGTGGCAAAATAGTGGTATCACTCACATTATTAACTTATAAAGAGGAGTAATGAGAAATTATGCAGATATAAAAATTACAAGCCTGTAAAAAGAAATGTTTGAACATATGAAGATTTTGTCATTATGTGATTGCAAAACTTTGTTGGGGTGCTCAATGTCAAGTGTTTGTCTACCCATATGCTTATGTAAAAAGTGGGCTGGAAGTAACTGTGAGGATATTGTCTTCAAATTCACTGTTAATTATCAAACTTCAATAATTTGCTCATCATGGGAAAATCATCTTTAACTCTAAAGATCAATGACATGTCATAATAGCATTGTATAAATGTCAGCTGTGATATTTTCATCAGCTCATGTAGCTAATTCTTTAGCCATTAGTGTTCATGTTATTCTCTGATTACTACTGCTCAAAAGTTCTAAATCTCAATATCTTTTAAGGCTTCTTTCCAGTTCTCCTTCATAAATTTTTTTGATTCTTTTTAGCTTATTGACTTTGACCCAATCTCACTTTGTTTGGTTTGATTCTTGATAAGAAACCAAATGCTGGGATACAAACCCAACCTCACTGCATTTGGTCAAGTCTTTGCATTTTGTTAATTTAATCAATCAATTCAAACCCAACTTCACTTCATTTAATTAGATCTTTGTATTTTGTTAACTTTTTATCCTAAAACATATGCGATGTTAATTAATACAAGAAAGCTTGCATCTAAAAATTAAGTCTCATAACACTTTCACAGTACATAAAAACTAGTTGTAGGTGCATAAATGTATTATAGAACTAAATAATCAACATAAGTGAGATGAAACATACCTATGGATATTAGACATGAGTACATGTTCCAACTTACAAACCACTTTTTAAATGAAGCATTGAACTAAAAAGTTCAGGTTGTACAATAAGTCAGAGCAAATACAAACTTTAGTGAAGATAAAGAGCATGGATAGAAATTATCAAGAATGAACTTTAAGTCTCTAATTCTTCAACAAGAACTGTAAATCTTATTACAGTGATTTTATTCAAGGCCACATAAGTCAATATAGCAGATAAACATCTATTAAGAAATACAATTTAGCAGCACTAAAACTCAAAGTCCAAGCCCAAAAGAGGTGGAAAAGAAGAAAAATCATTTATTAATGTTAAAAAATCTAGTGAAAATTTATTATTTTCATTTTAGTACTCTCATCCAGTCAAATTTTAAATGTGTTACAGGAGGCAGCCTCTGCATCATCTAACTTAGAATCATATAGCAGGAAATTACATAGTGGAATTCTAATCAAGGCCATATAAGTTAACATAGCAGATAAGCATGTATCAAGAGATACAATATAGCAGCACTAAAACTTAAAGTTCAAGCTCTAGAAAGAGTGAAAAAGAAGAGCAAACATTTATTAATATTAAAAAGTCTATAAGAAATTTACAATTTTCATTCCAATACTTTCATTTAGTTTACTTTTAAATGTGTTACAGAAGATAGCCTCTGCATTGTCCAACTTAAAATCATATGACAGGAAATTTTAAAAGCCTTTGCTATCAGAGAATGTCTCATCCCTTCTTTGTTCTATTCTCTTTCCTTCTGGTTTTCCTTTATTTTTCTTTGTTTTCTCTATCTGCTGGTCCCAGTTCTAGCCTTCAAGCTATACCAGTTCTCTGTTTGTAATTTTGACAGGTGTTGCTCCTTTCACATCACCTCTCACCAGACTCTTAAATTGTTTTTTGTATTTTAAGCCTACCATTCATTGTAGGCCTCCCATCTTTGGACCACAAATACTTTTGACTAAAGGCTATCTCTTAGTCATATTTGTACACAGTCACATACCAGGAGTCCATATATCAAGGCTATTTAGAATGGATTTCTGCTTTTTGATCAGACTCTGAATTTGGTTGTTGCTGAGTGTTTTGCCAGAAGCTTTAGAGTAAATTTTCTAAACACTAGCATTGGAAATCTTTAGACCTGTTCTTTTTGGAACTCCTTCTGCCAGATAAATAGCTAGGACTCTAACTTAAAATCATATAACAGGAAATTATATAATTTTCTGTTATATGATTCTAAGATTTTCTGTCATATGATTTTAAATTGAACAATGCAAATGTAAAGGCAACCTATAGAGGCTATAAATTAATAACACAACTGGCAAAGGGAGATTTAAAGTCTATTCAGCATCTACAAGAAGTTCTAGACAATACATAGGTGACTTTTTATAGCACATTTAAAATTGGACTGGATAAGAGTATTAGAATAAAAATAGTAATGATGCTGAGAAAAAGCAAGCATCAAGAGCATAGTGATGTGGTGAAGCAAAACAAAAAGGGCTTTTGAACAAATAATTTAGTTATATTAGCTCAGGACTTAAATAGATAAGCTAAATCACACTCATAACATTTAAAATAAAGTGATAGATTCAATGAAAATAAGCTAAATAAGCTCAATAGATTTAATAGAATAATTTTTTATTTAATGAATAAGACAAATAAGCCAGATAAATTCAATGAAAATTTGGCTTTAGCATATTTACATTGGATAAATAAGCTAAATGCTGAATAAATTAGATGAATTCAATGAAAATCTACTCTACACATAGAGTTTGATAAAATGTAGAGCAGAGTTTTAAAACATTGAAAGTTAAACAGACAAAATTTGACATTTTTTTTGTTTAATCCCTCATTATTTTTATTTGATTAAGTTACTGCATAGTTTAATTTAGATGCATGATTATGATTGTGAAAAAACTAATGCAAAATGTAGTAGAGGCCTCAAAGTTTGTAAATCTCACTTGTAAAGTTTTATTAATCATTCTGATAATTGTTTTGATCTGTAGAAAGTTGCATCAAGTGCATTTATGAGACTGGGACTCAACATTACTAATATTATCAATGTAGCTACTGATTTTAATGCTCACAAAAATGCTACTTCTCACAATATTGATGCTAATTTTTAGCTAGAACTTAGATCTGAGAAAAAAACAATTATTTGAGCTTTCCTACTCATTCTAAGCACTCTAAATTCTTTGCTCCTGCTTCAGAGGCTAGAGAAAGTGGTCAGATGAAATATGAACCTACAGATGCTTTAGAAAAGATTATTGGTATGCAAAATCAAATCTTATCAAAGTCTGCAAAGCAAAGAAACAGGCACAAAATTGAAAAGCATATAATTTCCAAGTTATTTGTTACTTTAATTATTTTATAAGTTGTGGCATGTTCATATAATTTAAGTTAATCCTAATGCTGTAATCACATTTACTGGAATCTAGCATGCACTTTCAAAAATGAACTTGAGCCATGTGTGTCATATTTATTTATTATAAACTATTTAAAATTAATTTTTATTCTTCAGATAAATTAAAATAAATTATGTCAACATTGAAAAATTATTAAATTAAGTAGTTCTGGATATTTAATAAATTATAAACTTGAAAGTCTGTAAATATACTAATTCAACCACTTATATTGATAAAGCATTTGCTTCTATTAGCATCTAACATAAAGATACAAGTGAGCAGAAGCTTTTTTCAAAGGAAAAAGTTATTAATGAGATTCAGAATGAATTTTTCACTCATTGTGAGGCTTATAATCATAGCAGTATGACTTATCTTGTTTAATTGACATTTAAGGTGGCAAATAATCTTAAATTAATTCAAAATAATAAAAGTCTCATGTGCTATAGTTGTGCTCTTGCTAATACATTTTAATCATTTTTTAAAATATAAACTTATAACTCTTTTTATAGCTGATACTATTGATGGCCACACAAATGTTTTAAAGTGGACAGTGTCAGCTTTAAAAAGCCTGTTTTTCTTGAAAAACTCCAAATGCCAATTATTATATAATAATTAATTATAAGCATTATCTTCTTTTTTAATACAGTATTATTTAAGTTTTTGTTGAGCCAAGAATGTTTCATGAACATGTTTCTTATGATCATATCATAAATGTAAGCTTTATATTGTTAGATTTCATGATATATTGACAGATCAAATTAGATTAAAGAAAAATCAATATTCAATTGGCTTACTTATGCATATAAAACAGATTTGGGATGCACTACCACTAAGTTTTAGGCTGACATGGTTTTCAAGCATAACACTATTGTCTAGAAGTTCATTCTAGACTCTAATATAGACCAACTGTTTTTTACAGATTTTCTCCCTCTTCATTCTGATACTATTTTGAGCATTATCTTAAAGCTAAACTACTTTTTAATTCTTCCTTTAGCTTCACTCACTATATTGAAACTATATATCAAAAAAACTTTCTTTAGTTTTAAAATCCTGACAAATTTTATATCCTAAAAATTAATGAATAATCTCAATTATTCTGATGTAAAATTCATTTATAGTGCATTTCAATTCTTTTTTACATACATTTCTTTAAAGGAGGAAGCTCAGAATGTTAAAGCCAAGTAATTGGCAGAAAGCCTATGAGCTCTATATGAAAATAGTTAATGACTCTACTTTACTTCAATATAAAGAGAAAAAAGTTTTAGCAGCATTTAAAGAGCAGTTTAAAAATGAGTAATCTTTATCTAATTTTATAATCTTGTAACTTGTTACTTTTAACAGATATAAAGAAAAAAACAAGCTAAGCAAACTGCTTTCAAAGATAATAAAGATGGGTTGGAGAAAAGTGAAGAAATGAAAGATGAAATAAAAGATATGCTTTCTTTTCATATTTGAAAATTTTTTCTTAATCAACTTAAATAGAAAATAATAATGATGAAGATGCAGAAATTTTAAGTAGAGAAGAAGACAAGATTAAAGAAAGAGTTCATGCCAATTTTCATAATGAAAGATTACACTGTAGACAATATTAAATACAATGTGAGAAGCAGCAAATTCCATCATATTTAAGTTCCATCTCTTCCATCTCATAACATTGAAAGAACAGAAACTGTATAGAATACTATACATACTTATTAATAATTGTATCATTCAATTGAGCATTGGCATCAGTGTTAGTAGCTTAGAATGCTTAAGAGTATCAGTGAAATAAGCATCTATTTTCTGTTTCTAAGAAAAATGAAGTAATTGTAATTGCTTGAAGAGATGTGATGTATTTGAAGGTGGAGGATCATTATAGTGGCAGAATATACAGTGGCTCAAAAAACTCTTCCAATATTTTATACTTGAAAAATGACATTAGCATGAAAGATTAAAAGTACCTAAAATTCTAATTAAATTGTATGCATTTTGGCTTATGTAATTTGAATCAAACTAACAGAGTAATAGCCATTTTGATATATTCACTTATTGGAGCAGTTTTTTTGACATTTCTGATCTTAGTATTTATAAGGAGGTGTTTCATACTGCCTAAGCTGCTCTTTGAGATACTCTCAGAAGTGTTCAATAGAGCTAAGATCAGAGGATTCAGCTGGCTACTATTTGATGCCAACATACACTCTACTTTTCAAGAAGCTCCAGTCAACCCAGAATCAAACTAGGCCTTATCAATTCCATCTCCTCATAGATATGCAAGCTATTCAAAGTTTTGATTCAAGACACAGTCTTACCTCAGATAGGTCAACTAGTCCACCAAAGGTTTGCAACTGCTCTCAGTGAATTTCAGTTGCAATTTGAATTCAATGATTCATTTGATTTGTCTGCAGCCCCAGCTCAGCCCATGGCACTTCAACTGCCTTATCAATTTCCACCCTCCTCCACTTCATAACTAATTCTAACTAGAGCAAAGAATGGGCAAAGTCAAGAGAAAGAATGCAATGACATACCAAACTGCCTTCATTGTGACACTTGTAACCCAAGTTATCTTCTGGCTTTGACATTAAAACAGCTTCTTGAATGACTTTTGTAATGGGCACTTTACACCAATGCAGTCTAGTCAAGTAATTTTCTAATATTCATCAGATTGGTCCATTGGCTCACTTTTTCACCAATCAAATTGGTCCATTGATTTACTCTTCCACCAATCAAACTGGTCTTTGCTTTAATCATGCATGCTATGTTGCTTTGACTAACAATAGGCTTGGCAAGGTCAAGGAGCTAACAAGCATGACCAATATACTATATGGCTCTGCTGATGTGGCTGTACAGTGCTATTGCTTTATTTGTTGAGCATAAAAGGACAGGCTGGTTCCCAAGACTCCAGATCACCATTTTTTTCCTTAATGTAAATCCATTGAGGAGAGGTGTGTTGCTCATGGATTTCATTCAATAAATTGACTGAAAAAGAAGTTCAAATTTTCCAAGTTCCAATACTGCTTCATATGCAGATTACCTCAAGGCAAATATCAATTAAGCAGTCATGCTAACTTTATTCAAAGAGTTAGAATGTGTTGCCCCTTTCAGAATCTAGTTGCTGCTCTGTATTAGTATATCATCTATAAAATAGCTATTTGGTACCAAATATGCAAGGCATTTCCAGCTATGAAGCCTTCAACATCCTTATCTGATATTGTCACATGGTTAAATAAAGAGGGAGGTCCTCATATGTTTTACAATGATTTGGAGTTGGTGGTGTGGTATTGACTTATATATAAGAAACAGCATATATAATTAATAAAATGGATGAGGATTGCTTTTTGTCTTCTCTTAGTTTAGTGAATTTGTCCCACACTTAACTCCAGCCCACTGCTTACATAGGCATATGGATGAACAAACACATGACATTGAGCATTCAAACAAATTTTGCAATCACATGACAAAAAAATCTGCAGACAATATTCCCACAGTTACCTCCAGCCCACTGCTTGTTAGGCATATGACTTAACATTGAGCAACAAAATTTTTTAATCACATGACTAGAAAATCTGCAGACAATATTCCCACAGTTACTTTCAGCCCCTTGCTTACATAGGCATATATATGGACAAACAAACACTTGACATTGAGCATTAAAATCAAAGTTTTATGATCACATGACAACAAAATCTGAAGACAACCATGAGCAATCAAGGTCAGTCAACCAGTCATCAACAAACAAAACAAAACATGTGATAGCAAAAAGTGAAGACATTTTTCCCACACGTAGTCTGCTGCACAAAAAACTTCGATCTATTCTAGAGCTTGGGACCCCAGTTGACAATGCTACCAGATAATTGGATGTCCATGTTTGGAATATTAGTCAGCAGTTAGTTACCTTAGTCCAACCCACTAGAGTATATTTGCGCAGGGTTTCGAATTTTGGCTCCACAGAGTTCAAATTTTGGTTGGCTTGTTTTGGATGATGTGATGTCCTGATATAGCCCTAAGAGTCAGGATCTGTCCAACAGCCATACTGGCTTGGCATCAGCACCTCATTCTCTTGCTTACTCCACCTCTTAATCTCCGAACATCCGAGCAGATACCAGTTTTGATGGACATAGTACAGCATCTGATATGTTCACTTCCTTTCAATACCCATGTAGCTTAGATTATCTAAATCTCCACAGAGCATCTCTGTTTGTTGAAGAATCCAACATTTCTATATCAATCCATCTCCCTCCTTGCTCTGGCTGTGGAGGTTGCTTGTTGATCAGAGTGATGAGTACAGTAACTGGTCCATAGTATTGTTTTCATATAGAAAACGAGAGAGACCACCAATGGTGGCCACATCAAGCATAGGCGGTGGAGAAGGCACTCTTGAAATTAGAGGCATACCAGCAACAAGAAATTGCAAGGATTGGCTATGACTTGTCATCGTTGAGATGGTTATCGGACTTGACTGGGTTATCTCTCATCACGGGGACTGCTGTGTCCATGCTTTCCATGTTAGGACGAACCAAATGTTTGTTGTGGAGCACTCAAATTTTTTGTTGATTTGGCTGGTGGGGCTGCTTGCAAATGTGCTCTACTACTGTGAAAAACCCTATATCTTAAATTTTAATGTTGGGCACCCCTTGATATCCGAGGTGGAGTAAGTTTTGCAAGTAATTATGTAACTCCACTTCTATCTTGGACTGTTCGGTTATCGCCCCACTGTTTTGACATATGAACGTTCACATTCAGTCCTCAGAGCTCAGACTAAATGGGTCATTGAATCGTCGTGGTCCATGGACTTCAATCTTGAGAAGTATTGTCGGCTGACAAGCCATCATTTCCGTTATCGCAGCTCACCTTCATTGTGCTATCACAAGGTCCCGTCAAATTTGTTATAAACTGAAAACAACAACTCCTCTGGGTTTAAAAGGCACTCCGAGGTGTCGACATCCGAGTCTATCGCTTGCCCCTAAAGTTGATACGATGCGGTTACAGTTCTTAGAGGTCCTTGCGCTATTCGTTTCCTTCTTGATGACCTTGGTCTGTTCCCTCTTGCTGTTCTGAAAAGATAATGTCGAATATAACTCTAGACATCTGCGAAGGGTGGCAATGGAAACGGAAATGGCAATCAAGTCGTCAAGGGCAAAGTCTTAGACCGCATTATTCACATTTGGCTCGAGAACACCGACTTTGACACAGCCCTCGCGGACCGTACGTTTGCATGGATTCTTGTATCGAATCAAATTTTCATTGCGTGATGGCACCATTAGCGAATCTTCACGCGCTAGCCAGGCAAGGGCTGGTTCTTCGAAATTACTTTGCGGTGACCCATCCCTCCCAGCCAAATTATGTTGCCGTACGTACATTTTCCTCTTCAATATAACCAGCATCGTCTTGATGCTACGGTAGTCCGTGGGCGGCGATTACTTTGGTATTGACAGTGACAATCTCTTCAACCTTCCCTCCAATGTCTCAAGCATTGCGGATCTGCTAGATGACAAGGGTATCTCATGGGGGGAATATCAGGAAGCCATGCCATCTACAGGTTTCACCGGTCTCCAGTTCCTTAATTCCACCGGCGGCAACAATTATGTCCGGAAGCATAAGTGATACTTCAAGCCATCAAGTTGATATGATGACCCAGCTGATATGTCCATCTGCAGCCCGTTGGTGACCTATGAGTCTATCAATCAGATGCCTAGCCGGGTCAATCATATCAAGAACTTTACCCTGTTCGAGCAGGATTTGGCCAAGGGTGCTCTGCCGCAATGGATGTTCATTACTCCCAATATGAGTAGGTATTTCAAAGCTCATAGTTGTCTAGATTTGATGAGATTCGTAGCAAACGACGGACATGATTCAAGTGTTACATTTGCTGGTATATGGGCGCGGGGTTTCCTTGAACCATTGCTCGAGAATCCAAATTTTAATGGTAACAAAACCCTCATAATTCTCAGTAAGCTGCAGTTAGTACTGTCAATCCTTCAAATCCAAACTAAATACTGTGTTTAGCCTTTGACGAAAACAGAACTGAAACTAAGCCCAACAATGTCCTTGCGATCCTTCTTGGAAGTGCCGTTCCAAAGAAGCTCATCGGCACATCTGACAAGAGTTTCTACACACACTACTCTTGGATTGCTACTGCTGAAGCCAACTGGAACCTACATACGTTAGGCCGGTGGGACGTCGGCGCGAACGTCTTGCAATTTGTTGGAGAGAAGACCGGGGACAAGATCCGTGAGGCGGACATTCAAGATGTTTTGCTTAATATGTCATACCCGGGCATTTTCAATTCGGAACATTTGGCGAAGCAGCCAATTCCTAACACTAACCTCGTAATAAATGGGCGCACGGTGCTACCTGCGATCCAATCTCAGTGGGAATCACAGGTTCACTGCACAGCGTATGACATGCAGCTTGTCCCGCCTTCTGCTCAGAGTCCTCCTGTGCTTCCACCTGGCTGCTGAAGGTTATAGTTACACTCAGGAAGAACAACGAGTACAATCAAATCTTCATTTCTTTTCTGAATATGCATGATAGATACAAATGACAATCGAAAACTCTTCGGAAAGCGCCTTTCCCTAACTTGTCGGCAAGAATATTGAATTCCTCGGAATCTGTCAGAAGATAGCGAGAATTCCAATGGCGTCAGCAGACATAACAACTTCATCCAGTTGCAAACAGAGATCAAGATTTGCGGGCTTTTGATCTTGTGCATCACGCCACCCGTTTACCTGTAGATATCAAGTTAGCATCATTAAAGAACTTACAAGCCATGCAGAAAACCATTCAGTCATCCCTTTGACGACAGCGCACTTCTCTTGGGTGGATCTTCTCTTAGGTGGATCTGAGATATGCTGTGCTTTCTCCAGCTGAGCCTTCAAAAATCTTGACGCGCCGGTGTTTCCCGCAATTTCTTCAAGCGCTCAATTTCCGCCAAAAGTTCCGCGCGTTGGCGCTCAAGGGGCGTTTCCATCGACCTTCATTGTCCACGGGAATGCTCCATCGCCATTCTTCACTGATGCCCATGACAATTCCTAGTCCCAACCCAGCTCTGGCGTTCTTCTCGCCATTGTTTGAGCATGCTCCGCCTGTCATCACAATTATGCATTTATGTCAAGCCTCCGAACGATGAAAGTAGCAAGTAGTAAATATCAAGGAGTAGTAGCGAGAAGTAGTTTTCACGCGTCGCATGCACAAATAAGAACCGTCGACTCCGGTCTGAGCAAGATCTTAGGAAAAACTTGAGTTTGCATTGATAAGTCGATCTTTATATGCAGTGAGTTCGAACCTTTTCACTGGATTGATCAAAATCATCTCAAGTGTATGAGACTCTTGCATATAGAATGAAATCTAAACTGACCAAAGGCCAGAGTGTCAGGTCTATGTTCGAGATATCGATGGTATTTGGATGTATACTGCAGAACTTGAAAAAATAGTGATAAATCCATGGACGATTAACTCTGCCTAGAAAGCACAAGACAGTGAACACCCATTCGAACATTTACATACGTTAACACAATAGGTACAGTACCATTAGCGAGACTTCAATTCATTATATGCGTACTTTTTTATGTGAGAGGGTTGCGAAAGAATGTTAGCAGAGAGAGAACGAAGTACTCCCGTCTTTTCAAATGCCACAGATAAAGATTTTGTGCTAATACTGGACACCTTCTTTTGTCAACTGATCTGCCCTGGGATTGTATTCTCTCGGGATGCGTCAGAAACCGACGTCAAAGCGAGATTGTTCCAATTCTACGACAAGGTCGTCCAGCTCGAGGAAGGGGTCGAGATTTGCAGGCCTTCTGCCTTGACTATTGTTCTGTGGTAAATGTCAATCACAGTCAAGGCTAATGATGCTATGCCAAAAGGCTGACACGCCGATTGGGGAGCCATTCCGTCATCCTTTGGAATCTGTGACAACGATCAGTGTAGGAGAGTATTGCGCATCTTCGTGGTCCTTGATTCGAGGTCTCGCATGCGTTGAGCAAGACCCTTGGGTAATCCCTTCGACGTTCATCATCAAGTTTCTTCAGGCCTCAGATGGCTGCTAAGAGCTCTGCGCATTGTCTGGTACGAGGTGCATCGCCATCAATGTTATCATCCACGGGAATGGTCCAACAGAATTCTGGGGAGCCACCCATAATGATTCTGAGGCCTGCTATTTCTCCAAAACGACTGTTTTCTTCGAGCACGAGCCGTCATTCACAACGAGCTACAGTCGTCACAGGTGTATTCTGGATGTTATTGGAAAGAATTATGATTGTAACAAGATCATCTAGAGAAATTGTTGCAATACACATGCAAAGCCGAAATCTGCGATTTGGTGTGAGGTACGGATATTTGTCGTTGTCGTGTGTACAAATTCATCTGAGTATTTGAGCTGACAATGTCGAGTATGTACTAGTTACTTATCACGAGAGTCGCGTGATCGCCGTGGGGGGGTCGATCACAAGCTACCCCGAGCAAATATTTTGTAAATACTAGTATCATCTACTGATAGAACAAAAACAGAATGAATAAATGAATGAAGTTTGCTTATACCGCCGGCAAGCCACAATGCTGGGCTAAGAGGCGGGGGTAAAAGTAATGTTCGTACTCTACTCCTTTTAATGTAATAGGCGTCCATTGTGAACAAAAAACAGAAACACGCTTAGAGAGGAAAATAATGGGCTCGATCTCAATCAACGTTTATTGCGCTCACTGTTGGAACTGGAGCGCAAAGGTACCAGATAGAATGCGGATGAGCGTTCGTTTGGTAACGTGTGGGAACGTTCCGAGATCTAGTATTAGACAAGGTTGTTCTATTTCATTTCCCCCGGTCACATAAAAATCGAGCCATGTGATTGAAAAGCCTTGCTCAAAAATGCACCGGTCTTTTTAAGCGATGGCGAGGATGATGTCACCAAAAAACGTCGGCTTTCTGGTAAATATCATCAAGGTGCGGATCACGAACGGCAGGAACTGATGGAAGATAGATCCCTGCGTGGGTCAAGCATAGTTATGCTTAGAAATAAATCGCTCTTGACCTACCCCTATTGGAGCATTCAGCTCAAATTATAAAGCCATCGGCGACCATCATGTCACTTCTCACCGTATTACCCACCACGCACGTATTCCGTCATCTTTGACTGCAGTGATATCACACATAAAACAGAACATTACGATCATTCGTTATACGAGGAATACAAAGTTCGAATTTCTATCTTCACGCTAAGGAAAAAGTAAGAAAACATAATCGTAAGGAAATCAGGCAGAAAGCTTCTTCCTAAGTAGCTCCTTGAGGGTCTCGCCATCCTCAGCAAACTTTTTGATACCCTCATGAAGTTTGTCAAAAGCCATCTGGTCCTGAAGGAGGGCCCAGCGGAACTCGGCCTCATTATCTATATAAGTAACTTTGGGGATGGGGTTGGCTTTCGCGGCTAAACGGACGACCGAGATCTTTAGTATCTTATCTGATTGGCGATTAGATATGTGTGACGTCACCTTGAAGAGAGTCGAGTCTCTTGGGAACAGGAGCGGTTGAAGTCTTGAGCTCCTCGAGAAGAGCCGGAGAGATGGTCAAGAAGTCGACACCAGCAAGAGACTTGATTTCTCCAGTCTGATAAACCAATGATTAGTTCACATTTGATGTTTGAAAACAAGTGACCGACGTTGCGGAAAGAGGCACCCATGACGATGGTCTTGTACCCATGCTGTTTATAGTAGTTGAAGATTTTGGTGACGGACTGGACACCAGGATCCTCGTCACCCTCGTAATTCTTTCCTGTCGTTTTCTTGTACCAATCAAGGATCTAGTAGCGTAACGTGATCAGCAAATGTGCCTGCGGACCGGAGTTATTCAGGGCTTACACGACCAACGAACGGCGAAATAAGGGTAACACCGGCTTCAGCGCAAGCAACAGCTTGACCGAAGCCGAAGAGAAGGGTAAGATTACAGTGGATGCCCTCATCACGTTCGAGTTCGCGTGCGGCCTGAATACCCTCCCATGTTGATGCGATTTTGATCAGTATGCGGTCCTTTTTGACACCAATCGATTCGTAGAGAGCGATGAGCTCCTTAGCCTGAAGTTTTGAATCCTTCATTATGCATTTCATTGAGATACACCGAGTCACATACCTTGGCTTTTGTTCCCTCCTTGGAGAAGGACAACCGTGCGTCAACCTCAGTTGAGACACGACCAGGGATGATGGCCAAGATCTCCTTGCCAAACTCAACTAGCTACAGGACCCATTAGTTATACAGATGGAAAAGCCACGAATCACTTACCAGTCTATCCAAGGCAGCGTTGGCTTGCGCATCGAGATCTCCGCCCTTTTGTTTGGCGTACTTGATAGCAACATCAATGAGCTTAGCATAACCAGGCTTGTTGGCTGCAGCCAAGATCAAAGACGGGTTGGTTGTCGCATCCTATAGCGGTGTGAAGCCTTTTCTACCCCATCGTCGATCGAACAATTTACCTGTGGTTTGTAAACATCGATGGCTTAAGATTTGAAGTATTCGATGGTAAGGGACACATTTTCTGCTAGTGAATACAACTTACACTCGAAGTCACCAGAGTCAGAGACGACGACGGTGCCAGTCTGCTTAAGTAGATCGAGGGAGGTGGACATGATGGTGGTAGTTGGTAGTTGGTGCAAGTCGAGAAAGGATACTCCGTAGACCTGGGAAATGCGGACTTTCGCTAGATCTCGGAGATCGATAGACTGCAAGATCGGGGATTCGGCCGGCTTCAAATTTCAATAATTGAAACTCAGATGGACTTCGTCAGGTACGTTTGTCTCATACCAGCTTATCCCAGACATGCTATACACATCATTTACATCTGTCGAAATCCAAATATGGCGATACAATCGTACCTGGTCAACCGCCTGGGTTTCTGGCCACATAACTTCATCCGAACCGTTGTTCGGACTTTTGCCTCATGAATCGCAACCATGAATACCACTTATTTCTCGAAAAATACATGTGTTCAACGGAATTCAGTCACAGATCCGGTCAATACCGAAAGACAACCTTGGCAGTCATCTATGATATGGTCTTGAATAACATTGAAGGCTGTCGAGCACCGTCAAAGCCAAGAATCTTTGCCTCATATTACATGCAATCGCAACACGTAGATTGTCACAGGATCTGAACCCGTCGTCGGTTTCTAAATTCAGTGCGGTCTTTTGTTGCAGGTTAATGATTGAAACATCAAGATGTCATTGTTGCGACTCCTCACCATCCTGAAGAGACGAAGATATTTTAGGACCTTTGATCTTCGTTCTTCTCGGCTCCTCGGGTTTCTCCTAATTGCTCAGAAACTGGCCGTGGCGCATGCTTCGCCGTTGGCTTTGCTTGAAGACTGTAAAATAGCTTCGAGGTACTTCCGTTCACCGCAGAAGAGATCTACCCTAGGACTTGAGGCCTGACCCTTTGTTGATTTCCTCTCTATAAAAGCAAGGTTAATCATTCTGAGGAACCTTGTACCGATTGTCACGTCGGCGATCATTCTGGACCTCCGTTGGGCTTGCGTTTCCATGGTCGGCCCCGCAGTGACGATCCCATTGCTCCATGTCAAATGCAATCACGATGAAGGTATATCAAGACATCGCAGAACTTATCGTTCCGGCAGATTCAACATTCATGCAGGAGACATTTTCAACCGCGACAATGTGTTTCATGCTGTCGGATCGGACGAAGGTCTATCTTGCTGTGACGAAACGTGGGCCCGTCCGTGTAAAACGTTGTCGAGAATGGAGACCACAAACCAGACCTATCACGCCTACATGGTAACAATGAACATTGCTGGCGTATCTACACTTTCCGGCATTGCGAGATGCTTTGAGGGTCATATACAGTCATACTGTGTATCACATACGAGGACTATGTGATTCAAAGTCCCTTGATAGATGTACAGAGACCCAGAACTAGTTCTGAGTCTTGCGCCAGGCTATTATTGTTATTAAGCCACGCGATGACATAGCCGATTCACTTGATATCCTGACAGGATCCCAAAAATTGAGGGAACTTGAAGATAGCCGATCCACAGCTTTGACATCATCAACTTTCTTATGATATGTGGGCTCGCATCGCCTCCTTTCGGTACTCCACGCGTCAGTCACTCGCAGTCATACAATCCAAGGGTCTATCACACGTTCTTGGGTGCTCTTTTTTTGCGATTTAAGGGGCTTACTAGTATTGTTACACGAAATATGGTCCCAACACACTGAAAAATGTCGATCATAAAGAGTCAAAATGGGTCCGTCCACGGGACATAGACGTTACTGGTTGTGGCCTCAACATTGCCCCGAGGGACACCGGATTGCAAGGTATGTCAAACTCTGGTACCTGTAACTGGTCTCTACGTCTGATGAGGACTCGTCACTTGTTAATAGTCACCCATTTACGATACCACTTCAAACTGCATACCCCTTTTTTGGCTTTGTGGTCGGTGATTTGAACTCGCGCTCTTATTTAACGCAGGACTTCTTGCCTGAACCACCCAACACACATTATTTGTCTTCAGCTTCGCCACAATGTCACGGTACTATTCTACGCGAACATCTTCTCCTCCTCTTATCACTCTCTACGATGCTCCAGGAAATACTCCCCAGCCATGGGCGCCAAATATCTGGCGGATCAGGTACCTATTGCTTCACTCACTCCAATGATCTTAGCGTAGTATATTTACCAAGTAAATCTTTTCTAGATTCGTTTTGAACTACAAACGGTTACGTTATCAAACCGTATGGATTGAGTTCCCCGATGTTGAGGCGAGGATGCGCTCTATTGGCGCGCCCCCATCGTCAGCACGAACCGACGGGCGTCCAATTTACACGCTTCCCGTCATTGTCGACCCAACACGCAATCCAATGAAGCCTGAGATTATCTCGAATACAAATTACATCGCGGAATATCTCGAGGCCGCGTACCCAGCACGACCTGTATTCCCGGAGGGGTCTCGGGCCATGCAGACTCTCTTCGTGCACTACGTCCAGGACGTCTTTGCAAAACCACTGCTGCCGATTATGCTGCCTCTGTCACATCAACAGCTCCAGCTACGGCGCGGGCAACCAGACGCACATCCAGCAGCATACTTATCGGATCCACAGCGCGAGCAGGCATGGCAGGCAGCCAAAGAACAATTTGACTTCTTGGCAATGATCCTAGATAAGAATGCAAGCGATGGTGACGGGGTAGTAGCTATGGGGAGAGAAGTTTCATATGCAGACTTCGCACTGTGCTCGGTGCTGATCTGGATCCAGAGGATGGCAGCTCACGATGGGTGGGCGCGTGTACGGACATGGAACAATGGAAGATGGAACCAATTATATGAGCGATGCAGGGAATATATGGACGAGTTCTGAGTTATGTGCTGACTCCGTAGATTTTTGTGTCTTTCTTCGGATATTTCGCACTCTGTAATACTGAATATATACTATATACTTGTATTTGAAGTAATTAATATGATCTCTATATAACAAATTATCTACATACCATTGGCGTGTTCAAGGCAAGAAGGAGAGTCATGCGTCTCTCAGTTTGTACTTTGTGTGATATCTTCAGAGAACGCAAAGTCGTACAGCCGAGCGCTGGGGTAATGATGAATCCCATTTGTTCACAGATTTGGCCGCTCGGCACAGTGTTTCAAACCCGAGCGGTCGATTACAGCGGGAACTTGGGAACGGGCGCACTATTTTCCCATTCCTGATTTGGATATCCATCGTCTAAACAAGCGCCCATACGCTGACGACTCGCTGTTTCCTGTGTTCCTGAAGATCTAGATCAATCATTGAAACGTATTCTCCGATATGTCAGGACGAGATCGCAGAATTGGTGGTTGTTTTTTTTTTGGTGGAGCGTTTATACAGTGATGACGTCTACGCCCTGGGCGTATCCGTCTCACCGGCTCGACCACGAAAGAACGCAAAAGTAACAGCTGTTATATTGAACTAGTTTTGAAACGACGTGATAATATCTAGAACTCGGCGGAATCAACTATATAAACGGTACACAAAAACACTACCATTCACGTTTAACAATGTGCAGCACTACGCCGTAACATTTGCTCATATCATAGCCTAACGTCGTCATCCCGGAAACATTAAATACCACGTTCACTTGTCCTCTCAATACGCCCGTAGCGCATAGTGACCATGACGATGCAATCCCATATACCGCCAGCAGCGGAAACCGGCTTCCAGGGACAGGCAAAGCACTGTAGTTCTGTGCTGCAAAGGACCGGTAGTATCGGCTTGCGCGCCATGCGAGGGGCCGACCACTCATCGGTGTGGTCGCATTTGTGAACCAATCGCCGGAGGCCGTCAAAGCATGCAAAGAATTGTTGACGAGTTCCAGTGCGGGGAAGTCATTGTAGGGATAGGATGCGTACGTCTAAAAAGTCGTATGGTTGACACCAATGAAATAGGAAGGCTGATGACCTACAGAAGTAACGTATAGTGCAGCCCCTGTGGTTGCGCCTGTTCGAGGGGACGAAAAGTCAGTAGCATCGAAATGGAACGCGCTAGTCTTCTTACCATTTTGCCCCAGAACCAGTGGCACCCCCGTTGTGTTGTCATTTGAGGATGAGGTGTTCCAAGCTGCGAGAGTGAATTTATAGGGCAAGGTTTCTAAATGTGGATATTTTATAGCTGCTAGTACTGACGACAGTGCCATGGTTGTACCCAGAGTCATTGATATAGACGGGAGTCGCATTCCGGTGGATACAAGATGGCTGGAGGAAAAGATCCCTACGAACTTCTGCAGTTACATGAACGAAATGAAATCTTCACATTCGAGTAGTCGGTGATGCATTGATTACCCATGCTCCGAACCGAACTAGGCAAGTTGATTGTAATATTAATATGCATCGGACCTAGCCCAGATGGCGGCAGAAAACCTTTGCATCCGTAAGTATTTTGTTGTAGTACTCTGGACTTGTAGTCATGCACAGGGACCTCTGCACTATGTCATAAAGCAGAGATAACGAACGAGAACAAGGCGTATTAAATGTACAAAACGCACAGCAAGACGACATGATAGATGCAAGAACCTACAGATTATTATATTTTCGAATTGCGTGGCCCTCATCCGGCGTTCTCATCCGCGGTATTATCAGGTTTAACAGGTAATAGACTCTTGATAAACTCGAGAGCGAGCTTCGGGCTAGAGGACAGAAACATGTTAGCCCTGTTCAGTTGTTGAGTGCATATGGTATAGTTAACCTATCTACAGGCTTGACGGGGATCTTCTTTTCCAGCAGCTTGCCGCCTTTTTCGAAGATGAAATGGCTCCGCTTCGTTTTGCCGCCTTCACCGGCCCCTAACGCACTGATGAGGACACGTTTGGGGTCAGAAATTAATTGATAAGGAAGGTTTTTCTGCGGGAAGAATAATGTCACAGATCTGCGGAAGATAACTTCATAGAGAGTACCTTCGTCTGCCACTTGCTCTGAACGACGGGCGAATCAGCACTCAGGCAGTATATGGTGTAATTCAATGAGGTGAAATCCGTATAAATGTCACGGAAGCCACATGCCTGGTTTGTACAACCGGCTGGTAAAAAAAAATGGTTAAACCTATGTGTTTAAAAACATAAATCCGCTTACGCGTATCAGCCTTGGGTACCAGAAAGAAAACAACGCCCTTCTCGACAGCCAAACCAGCAATATCTACGTCTTCTCCTTTCTCGTTCTTGAGTGTCACACTCGGCAAAATGTCTCCAATATTGATTGGTCCAGCTAACTCCTCAACGTCCTCTTCAGCCTCGACCTTATTTTTTTTTGCCTCCACGAGTCGTTAGCCTGTATTTTTCCTGTCTGCACCACGTTTAGGCAGAAACTCACCTTTTTTGGTATTGAAGAACCATCCCCCGGACCAGCATCCTCAGTTTCTGCAGCCTTCGCAGATCTCTTCTTCGATGCAACTTTCGGCTGCTCTTCCTTGGGCTGGGATACGATCCGTGATGAACGTCGCGTAGGTTCCGTGCTCGTCGCACCTGAGGTTTTTCGAGGAGGCATCGTCAAGTTTGTCAAGTTTGTTGATGTGTGAGAAATATGCCCAAGCCACGCTAAATTCAAATTGCGCACGTCTGCTGACGTTTTCGGCGCTGTGCACTACAATCATCATCCGGGGTTCCAATTTATGTAAACTTGCCAAAAAAAATCAACAGACACAGGGTTACTTGGCTGTGCGATGCTTACAATGCCAGGCGGACAACAGACAACTATGAAGCCGGACGCACATCAACGAACGTCACTCGTCTGATTCCCACTTGCGCTCGCGCCAGGTTCAGTCATGTTAAAGTGACTAGAGTGTAAGTGAATTCCTTGCCCCACCTCTGCTTGAATTTGATAAAAACTTCAAGTTAGGGGTCAAAACGGTGAGATTGAGTTGGGGGGCAAGAGTGGACGCTTCAATCAGTGTCCTTGCCTAGTGCGAAACAACCAGCCAGTATGCAATCAGCTGACGTGATATCAAGAAATCCAGGTTTTCTCTATCATTACTTGCCGCGAAAGTTGATGTTGACCTGAGTAATCAGCGCTCGAACAACCATTTCTATTACAATCACACATTTGACGAAGCTCATCATTGTTTATCACAGATGATTCGTGCATCACTGCTATGACGAGCGCCGTTGCCGTCTGTGGTGACATCCGGTCCCAGACAAATATATCCCCAAGTGGACCCTAGTCCACTCGTTATTTTCGCGTGCATCTCTGTTGTGATCTTAAAAGGTAAACTGCTGTGAAGGAACAGAGTAAGTGATACAAAGTGATACAGGATATAGCAAATCATCAATATTGCGAATTTCTTGCGATTTTCGACGTTGGCACACAATCGAGATGTCATCGTCTCTGGAACTTTGCTCGCTATCGCTGCTGCCCCCTCGCTCTATCTCGCTTATTCTATCACTCTTGTGAAATTTTTACTCGTCTCTTCGCAGAAGCAGCGAGCCTGTCGGAAATTCGAGGTTCTAGGCTTAATGAACCGCACCCTCACTGGTATTCCTGGACCCTCGTCCTGAAGAACTTTCTTGGGGGGGAAGACGTAGTTTCTCCCGATCCTAGTATCCCAAAGTTGTTCTATCGCGCACCGAGGAATGCAATTGTTTAAATATAGAAGCATACAGGGATACTAGTAAAACACTTGTATTCCTGGTTCGTGCCCTTCACAGTCGATTTACGTTGCGAATTGACCAGATTTATCCAATTGACAAGTAGACAAGTGTGGCTAGACAGGTGTGCTCTGAACGTGCTCGTCTCATACATATTGTTACACCTCCTTTGACCTTCTTGTAATTTCGTATGATAGCGGTATGTGAATTTCGTCCGCGTGCTTCATCAAATTCTCGAACCGCGCGTATGGTTCTCAGCAAACAAAGGATCACAGATCACGAAATTATCCACGACGCCCTTATTGACACATAAGCGCGCCGTCCCTGAAACGGACTTACATAGATTCACGATCATACGATCTTCTAGTTGCCTCCAATACGAAAGAAGTAATGTTTCAGCGGAGATGCACAGGATGCAAGTTATCATGTCTGGCAAGAACGATTCAACGAGATGGACAGCCGACGCCGCATCGATGGAAGGAGCAATACTAGGGGTTCGAGGAGGTAAGACAACCGGCTGCGCAACTTGCCCTCGTGTTTGAATGGTTCTATACTGTATGAAGGGCACACGCTGTCCGTCGCTTGAAGGATATGTCTCAAGGCCAGTCACGTCATATTTGGCATTCACATCTATCAAGTTTCAACCATTGATCATACAAAAGATCAGTCAGTATTACAACATCGTACGTTCATGGACGATTGCTTCAGCACGGAGTTCTGTTTGACGAACAGCCTCAGCGGTTACATAGTATCGATTGGTAAATTCAAGTCAATCGACGTACAAGATTAGTGCGTTAGAGATACTTGACTGACGATGAAAGATTGTGAAAGATATCGAGCCTCTGGTTGTTTGAGCGTTGAACGTTGAACGTTGAACGTTGATGAACTCTATCAATTGGTGATCCGGAGGATCCAGCTGAGCCGGGAGGTCGGCTCGAGGTTAGTTCGAGAATAGGTACTTAGAAAACGGGACGTCCGCAAACATTGATCAGGAGAAACCTCGGACTTGTACGCCGTTGCATTGTATCCTTAACTTCTGCCCATCTCTTTCTCATTCACAAATGTAAGATCTTCTCGTCCAATCTTTTTTTTTGTGATTGTGAGTATAGCAAGGCCTGAGTCATCGCGCGCAGGCGACAGGTCCAACCACCAATAAGAATGCAGTAGAATAAGTATCTGACGAGGTTGGGCAGATGGAATATCGATTGTAGGTATCATACTCAGTGTTGTGATATAGCGAGTGATAATTAATCCAGATATAAATGAAGCGGAGAATGAAGAATATGATGAGTGATTGGACAAGGCAAAGGGTGCCCGGACCTGGAGCATATTGAATCTCGAGCAAGTGCATCCAAAGCTCAACCCTGCAGTCCCTGTCAATGGGACTCCTCGCCAGATATCGAGGGACTCCGTCCGACGATGCTTGAGAGCGAAGGCCCAATGCTCACTGCTGGAGATGACGGGCCCGAACTCGGCACCTGGAGTGATTTTGGGCTCGAGAACGAACCCGGACTGTCGCGTAAGGAGAACTCAGTGGTCCCTGGTGGCGCTGACGCCGGCATCGTGGGCGAGATCATGCTGAGAATAGAGTTGGTTGACGAGCGTCGAGAGACGTAAACGCGCGGTGGAGGCTTGGTTTCCACCGGCGACGTCGGTGTAGCGGGTTCCTCATTGCGGTCGCTTGGGACCGGCATGTCAGGATATTCGTCTTGATCGTGCAAAGGACGAGGTGGCGGTCGTTCCACCATGGCCTCAAGAAGCTGGACGTGCAGGGATAAGAATAGATCCCTAGCATATTATCCATTAGGACTCACCTCTTTGCGTAACTCCTCGCCTGCATATTCGCCCTCCATCTCCTCGGGCCCAAGCAACACCGTACCCTTGCGAAACACCTCGCCCTCCTCTGCAACCCAACTCCTTGATCTACGAAGAAACAAGAATAAGAAGACAGCCAAGAGCTTGTTCATCCAAAGGTCGCTCACCGATCATTGGGAGACGCGCTAACAGTGCCTGCTTCAGGCGTATACACTACCAACCCATCCTCATCCTCCTCATCCTCATCTTCCGAGTTCCGTTCCACAGCCGAAGCAGCAAGCACTGACGTCGGACTCAACACCTTCTCATGCTCCTCCGGCTCCGGCTCCGCCCTTCCCTTCCCCTTATCCGCTCTTGGCGTCGTCGGTGTTGTTTCCTCAGGCTCAGACTCCGGTCCATGTACATGCGCATCTCCATTCACCAACACATGACCGTTCTGCATACCTCCTCCGTTCCCGTTCTTCGAATCTGGATCCAGGCTGTTGTACTGGATGCCAAGCCCATGGAGAGTAAGAACGGGCCGTGCAGGCGCAGGGAGGTCGCGGAGGAGTGCATTGAGTTGGTCGTTCACATTGAGGAGCTCTTGCATTAACGCTGCGTCCTGCGTGCTCTGTATCACCGTCGCGAGCTCTGCCACAATTGTGCGTGCGTCCTTGGAGAGTTCGGCGATGACGTTGGGCTGGCTTGTTAGAGCTGAGAAGGGTGGTTTGGCTTTGGTGGGCGTCGATGATGGCTGGAGAGCTTCAGTGAGTTTGTTGAGGCACTCGCGAGCGCGGACGGCGATATCAACCTCGGGCTGCTTGTTGGGAATTAGTTGGGACTAGATAGAATACGCATAGAAGATACACACATCCTTCTCGCCAAGGCGGATAGAAATGGATTTCGCGAGCTCGCTCTCCTCAATCATGCCCCATACACCCTTCCCTAGACCACGACCACTCACAGCCGCCTGCGAATTGCGCTCCGCCTCCTCCGTATTTCGTACACACGAATTGAGGATCTCCCTACACATCCTATCAAGAGAAAGCATTTCATCAGCACTATTGTCAGGATATAAGGACATCAAACCAACTTGGCGAAAACCTCATCACCGGGCGGGATATTCAGATCCAAACAGCGCATAACGTGGTTCGCCTTTAGTCCAGAAGAGAGGGCCATGACTGCTGCGATGTCGAGGTTATTCAGGGTCAAGTCGAGGTGGAGGAGCGATGTTGATTCCGGAAGGAATTCGGCGAGAGCGATAGCGCCGGCTGATGTGAGGGAGGTCGAAGAGAGGAAGAGGCGCTTCAACGCGTTGTTCAGAGTGAACGCTGTGCGAAGAGACTGGATCTAGATTTAGACGTGGGAGAGGTTAGTGACATAAAATAGGGAAGTAAGAGACGTACCCCTTCGAGCCCGGGCCCGGAACATGGGTTCTTGCTTAGGTCAAGAGTTTCCAGACATGAATTGTATTTCTACAGTGGTGTATTGATTGACAAAGACGCCAGAAGTACGCCGAAATACTCACCAGCGCTTCCGCTATCGTCGCAAGACACATCACATCCAGCTTATTCTCACTCAAATTGAGCACCTTCAGCGTCCGGTTCCGTTTCAACACCTGCGCAAGATAGGTGATGCCCATCTACCACATACAAAAAAGAAATCAAAATCAAAACATCAGTTAAAACTTTTCCAGGGGACGATACAAACAGAAAAACTCACGCGAAGATCATTGCCCTTCAAATCCAACGTCCTTAATGCCCCAAGACGTGGCAACGCATCCAATGCCCTGACTTTGTCCAACAACGCCGCACTCGGTCCTGCATCACGTCTCGAAGGGCTCTCAAAACTCGCACCAGGCGCAGCACTGTGCGGCAGGTTCAGATGGCGCGTCGTAACGCCGCCCTGCGAAGATGACGTGATAATAGGCACAGGTTGTCCGGTCTCTGACAGTGGCGGGTTATTTGCCGATATCGGTGTCCGTGGTGGAGCCCCCCGACGTGCACGGGGGACATAAGGTGTGTATGTTGTTTGGACGGTCTGTGTCGGGTGCCTTGGGGGCGGGAGGATTGAGCCTGTGCGTGCAGGGGCCGTTTGAGGTGATGATGGAGATGTCGGGGACGTGGGGAGGCTGATTTGGGATGAGGAGGGGGAGGAAGACGCGGAGGAGGTGGGTGTACCGAGGGATGCGGGGACGACATCGGGATAGTCGCGTATCATGAGTGCAAGTGCTACGGCACCCGCAGCGTTGATTCGGTTGTGGCGTAGGGAGATGTTGCGGAGGGAGGAGGTTCGCACGGCGCGTGCTGGTGGGCATTGTTAATGCATAGAGCATCGATGGCGGTTGAGACTCACAGAGGGCTTCTAGAGCTGCTGGACGAAGTTGGCAGTCATCTATACGTAGTGAGACCAGGCCTTGATTTGGTGCGGTTGCGAGAGCAGCCACGATGTACTCGACCGACTTTTTATCCAAGTTGTTTTGGGACAGATCTAGGAATTGAAGATTCTTGGCCTGTAGATAGATGTTACAAATGAAAGGTATGATGTTGAGGAACCTCGTACCTGTGCGACGTATGCACCGACTAGCCGAAAGGCTGAGGTCTTAAGCTTTCGATTTGATGCCAAGGAAAGGAATGATAGTGATTCAGGTATTAACAGTGAATGTAACATTGGTTTCAGTATCTGTGCATTTTATTAGATGATAAGACGTCCAAAAATCAGGTATCATACATGTTCATCCAGGTTACATTCACGAAACACCAGCTTCCTCAGCCCCCACTCTATAGTAAACACATCGGAGAGGATTGAGGAGGATGCAAAGGTCAGCTGTACACCTGAGAAGTCTACTGAGCGCGGATTGCTTGGAGACGCATTCTTGACAGAGCATGAGATTCACTACAGATTGGACAGTAGAGATAGCATACCTTGAAGGCAGTTGTGATACCTAGATCAGGTTGCTCGTCACATTGGACACAGCATTCCCTATAGAATGATTCGACCTTGTCCAAAGACCACCAATCATCCGCGTCGTGAAACCCTGACCCTGACGCATTTCCCCTTACCACTCGTTTTCGACGCTCAAACTCCCGATCCTCGATGGCCTTCTTCTCCTCCTTCAGGGCCGGGGTCGACGGTGGGTTAACCGAAGATATTGGATACACTATTGCAATCTCAGGCAGTATGAAATGAGCCCTCTTTAGCGGTTTGGAGTCATCGGAAGGTGTAGTGGGGCTCTGCGTCGGTAGGAATCTAGTGATGCGCGAGAAAAGCGACGAGTGGACTTGCGTAGGACGTTTGAGGATACTTTTGCCGGCAATTGGGATGGTTACTGCAGACGACGACGGCGAGCAGGAAGAGTTAGAGCCAGCCATATACCGTCAGCTACTTACAGAGCCATAAACTCCGTCGCCGAATGTTATGATGGTCGAGTGGTTGTCACACTCACGCTGATTTCGCAAGCGTGTCGGACTTTGTCACGCAGGCTGCCTTCCGACCACATCGATTTCTGCAGGCGTAGTATCTCTGGCATTCTCTATTATATCATTCCAATCAGCGATGTTTTTTGAGTCTGCTCTCACACGTTAAAATGATCCCTACCAGAAATAGAGAAATATTCCTCGCTTATGAAATGGGTGACAGACGAGACGGAAAGTGACCACAATGAAGAGTTGTAAGTACCTAGGGCCTCCCAGAGCCAACATTTCAAGCCTCTCTCAGGAAAATCACCATGGAGACAAGGGCATCCCTTGCACGACCTGTCCTCGCTGCTATGCCGAATATCGACCGAGCTTCATTTACAAATTTGGATAGCTTGCCAAGATATGAGCTTATCATCCGCTCATCTTCCTGTTTTAGTATAGTATAGTATTCGGCTTATCTATTCAGTATGCAAGTTGACACGTAAAAGTACAGATTTTTGTGGAATACAGTCACAGTAGGGTGTACATATATCTACAGCGTATCACGACGACAGGCAATTGAGGCTGTTCACGATAGACGGGCATCAAAGATCGCCAAAGTCTCCTAGATAATAAGAAGACTATGATTCGGAATTACAGGACATAGAAGGCCTACTACTCACGCTTCATTTTCATCGCGATAAACTTCGTCAGATACTCTAGCATAGCACTCGTCTCCTCACCAACAGGACGAATCCAACGAGCCGGCAATGTAAACCCGTACTGTGAAGGGTTGGAACGACGTCAGTGTCAGCTCGTCAAGATCCGAAGCGTCAGGAACACACAGTGCCGGTATCTCTCAAATGAAGGGCATACGAGTACTTGATTCCAGCACGCTTGTACATCCAGTCAATCACATTCCCTGGTGCGCGGTATAGGTTCGAGCAAAGCGATCCGGTCTATAAAGGTAATATTGATTATAATGCGAAGCGAGACGAAGAACTGCGGGCGTACAGTGACCGTAGTCCCATAGACCTGCGACATTGTCCACGCCCCGCCTAGACCGGCTTCAAGCTGATCCTCCGCATCCTTTGGTATTGAGCTGCATGAATAGGAGAACGGCGACGACACTAGACAAATATGTATGAGCGTCAGATCAAGTCACTACTTCTGCATTCTTCACTCTGAATCTGAAACGGAAGCAAAACGTACGCATTTGTCCATAACTCCGAAGATCAAGAAACCCGACGAGGTTTGGAATCGTAGAGACCATATTAGCGATGTTGTTCACTTCGGGAGCTTCGAAGGGGCGATGTCCGGGATACCAGTGCGAGCATGGAGCAGCAAGCCCAGACCCGCGGTGTCTGGGTTTCCTCGACTGTTCCTCCGCTAGTGCCTTCCATTTATAACCCTATTCGCAAAGTCAAACAGCGCGAGAAGCATAGATAAGTGAGGCATACCCAGTTCCTGGAAAGCAGCGCAATGGTGACTTGCGGAAATTGAGACACGGCAGGATGGGAACCTACCTGTTCATGTCGATTCCTACGCAGTCGCTCTTGGGGCTCACCTGCTGACGAGTTTTGTACCTAACGGGTATCGGGTCGGAAAATCTGCTGTATTAGATCACAGTAACCCACCAAAAGCGGTCCTTCTCCCATGTATACTCGTATCCATCTGGGTTGGGAACAGGAATGATATAAAAGTCCTAATCCAAGTCAAAGAGTGTAGATATGAGGATAGGGAAGACATACGAAGACATTGAGAAGACGAGAAAGCGAATAAGGCTCGGAAAGATCAGAGACGAGTGCATGGGCTAGATAGAGTGAAGCAGAAGTTGCAATCCACTAAAGGAGAAAGTTAGTTATAGATGGGGTCTTTAGGCGGGATACAGCACACTTCGCGAGCATGTTGCGCTCCGATGATCACAAACGACAATTTCTGTTCAGACGGAACTTCCTTGGAATCGGAGTGTACTGGCTCACTTTGCTCCCTCGCAGCCGTAGCCTCACCATTCGAGATAACGAGACTGAGCATTTCCCTCCCCATCCCACTAAGTCCGACATTCTTCAGCTTCACAAGATTCGGTCTCAGCCTTGCTATTTCCTGAATAAACTCGTTGATCTCGGACAAAGGATGGTAGTCTGCGTGAAAAGTCGTGTTTTGTAGCGATGAGAGATCCCATTTTGTGTGTGATCGTGGTGGCTTGATTGCTGGTAAAGATATATTCGCCAATAGAGAGGGTTGGAGGCGGAGAAGTCCTTCTGGGAGCGCTAAAGCGGAATTTGGGGTGTATATGTCAAGATGGGTGTGTCCAATGTGCCACAAGTCCAAGTCATGTGTCTATTGATAGACAAACCAGTCAGGATGTGTCGATACACTTGTGTAACTGGAGCTATACATACGTTCACGAGATCTATCACATCCTTAAATACTTCGCTACTGTCGACATCGAAGCGCCATAATCTACCAACCGAAAGGGGCTCAAAGTCGGGTGTGGTAGGGACATCTAAGAAGTGTTGATTGGTCACTACCGGTTTAGCAGAAACCACCAATAGCAATATGCTCGCGAGCGCGATAAGATCGCGCGTTCTTGACATCTCGGGCTGTCGACCTGGTCTGGCGTCGAAGTAGGAAATGAAACGCAGGGATATCGTGGGAGGCCCGGGAGCGAATTAATGGTCGTGTGCCATAATTGAAATTTCAGAATCTTATCTATGCTTCCCACCACTATCATCAACATTCCGATATTCACTCAGGCAGGATCCTTCCGTCTTTCTCGTTTCTTTCTCCTGAGAATATGTACCTTGAATTGGCTAGCTTCGCAATGGAGTCCTTAGACTGGAGCATCATTTCATGGCTATCGGCACTACTTACTATGTAATGGCAGCGGTTTGGTCGGACTGCCAGACTCTTAAGCTTTTCGTGTTTTCTAATAAAGAAAATCAGCTTCTATCTGCTCAAAAAGTCTCAATAGATAACATTGCATATTTACTCTTGCTAGTCCTTTGTATGCTAAGCGCCTCATTCTGCTTCAAACTCTACGAGCATCGATCGTATCAACGGGAGGTGCTCATGAATGTATAACATATAAGCTCGGAATATAGTCAAGCTCCGTTTGGTCTCAGTTGGAAATGCCTGACGTTGAACCGATACTTCGATATCATTGTCTCGTGAAACAGGGTGGTCGATGTCGAATAGTATTCTCGAGTTACCCTCCTGCCGCTTCCGAAACCTTAAGCGAATGTGTCGTCGTATTATGCTCAGGAGTTGCCTCTTAGAGATCCCAGGTCCGTGATCAAATCATTCATCTGCTTACCTCGTTCTGTGGTCTTACGGTTATAGTCAAGCAAATTTTCTCTGGGAGTCAAGGTTGACCATGTGCAGGCATGCTTCATCTTCATCTGTTGCACATCTGTGAATTCTCCTACTAACCAAATGACTACCATAAACGCTGCCAACACCTCCGCCAGCTCTTTTCTTGATGTTTCTTCTATGATTATGGTTCGGATGATGTAATAGGTCTGTTGTGACTGTTTCCTTATCTATTTTTTCTCTCAACGTGATATCCGATTACACTCCTCATTTCCTACTACGCTCCACCTTTTTGGTCCTATTCCGAGTCGTCAAGCAAGCTTCCGAGTCGGACTGGAAGTCAAGTTGACGGTGTTCAGGTATGCTTTGGTAATTTCGATCTGTTACACGCCAGTAGATTCTCCCACTACCCAAGTGATTGTCGTAGACGCTGTCTACATTTCTTTCGGCTCTTTCCTGGATGTTTCCACTGTCACCATTTATGGATGATAATCTCATAACTCTGTCTATTCTCTTCTCTTGACGCCATATCAGATCATGAATAGCTCCTCATTTCGGTATACCTCGCCTATTTCAGCTTACATCCACAAAGGCGGCACCTAAGCACAATCATCAAGAGGAAGACGAGACGTCCGTGCGTGAACTTGTACTCAATCTGGACTGATACATGTACGCACAAATATGTACATGGTCCTTGACTGCTATGACGAAGAGGGCCTCCAATATATCAGGTTGCGTTGAAGGAGGTCAATGCCGAGCCCGCTTTAACCCCTGAAACTGCACTAGCTTCCTCCTAAGCCTTTACAATCACTATGAAAGCCGAATGTTGCCGGCCAACCTTGCCGAGGGGTTGATGTACAGTCATTGTACATAGGGTTGATTATAAAATCAACCAAGATTCTGGTTCGTCCATTAACTCGTATTTCTCGATGACCATCCTCAACCTACTCCTTCAATTTGGATGCTCGATTCATTCTAGTTGCCCATTGACTCACTATTTTCAGCCTTGCAACTTTAACCTGCTTCTTCAATTCAAATTCTCGGTTGATGATCAAACTCAGCAATTAGCCAGTCCACTGGCTGTTCGATCGATGTGCATAGTTTCCAGAGCTTTTCTCGGAGTGCTGGAGCTCAGCAATTTTGAACGGTACTTTATGTACAATTGCGCGCGGCCTCTCCCTCACTCCCGTCATGCGCCATGCTCTCCAGGTACTTAAGCTTATGTCCGAAGCTCCACCTCCCTCGCAACCGATGCAGGTCTAGTTCGCCATTGATATTGTACAGGCGAGGCCGTCACGCAAGAACCGAAAATTCGGCGAGATGTCGAAGCAGTTGATGCCTGTTCCGAGCAAGCAGAAACCTACGCATACATTACCTTCAACACGTCTTTAATTGGCCATTGTAGGATAAGTAGATAAGGAAGGAACTTGTCATATACAAAATTCCCCTCTTTTGAAGTAGCCTTATCGAGCAGACGGATATAATACTTGAAATTCACAGCTTGGCGATTCTGATGGAACTGAAACTGAGATGGTTGAGATGTCAATGTTGCAGCGACGCACAGAGATGACTGTCTGGGCAGAAAGTAGTACTCCTGAAAATATATTTCCTACGGTGCCCAACTCGCACACCAAAAGCATTCGAGAATGTAGCCATCAACTATCGCTATTGAATTGCAAAATTCAAGAAACAACCATCAATATTTTTCGAACACAATAGATCGCACTCGAATCCACGGAGAAATCCATCGAGCTCCGCTGTGTAGACATAGGTTGAATCTTGGAAATTGGGCTTCCTGTATACGAGGGCTTCTTGCGGCAAGTCATGGAGAATAAGTGGAGACTATTTGTATCAGAAGATCCAGACAACGGATGGAGTGGTAATGGTATTAGATGCGAATGATAATACCATGCCAAGGCTAAACAAAGTGTTAGAGACACGGTTCTGTACTGTACTAAGACCCTTAGCAAAAGCACTCGAGCACATTCTCAGTTGGCAAAATGTCAGGACTTCAAGACGGAAGATGAGTGAGTTGTTTTGAAATTAACAAAGGAAGAGGTTACTGACATAGAGTGATTATCCATGGAGAAAATATAACCTAATTCACTCATCGTGTTCTAGCAAAAGCTTTCCGAACACGCCATAGGGTTAGTGTGTCAATGAGCAGAGGCTGCGCTCTCTCGTCGCAAATGAAAAGAGGTGTTGTTCAGAGGCAGAGGCGTACGGGGACACGGGAACTCCATAAGCGATCGTGAGAGCAGCGGAATTGAATTTCTCCATGAGCAACGCCATGGATATGGGGTAAATATCGATTTCCATCAGAAAGATCAATGCAATTACAATGAATGGTCGTCACAACGAGTCCAAGAAGATCAACAATCATCATGATTCTGCTTGAATACGAGACGCGGCCCAAACCAATTCTAAATGTGAGTCCCTAGAAGACTTGCAGAGCTCGAGTCACATACACGAGGGAGTGCATCATCAGGGTACAAAGAAAGACCCCTGCTAAGAGATGGATTGACCAAAAAGGTCACAACACTTTCGCAACACCGAGAAGCAACATTGCAATGAAAAAGGTCAAGGGTTATTCAATATATGATTTCCTGCGGCGCGAAGTATTCCTCATTCGATAGGGATCATCTAGAAAGAAACATCAAATGATATCAATGAGACCTAAGTAGGAGATACTTATACACAATTGCTCAGTACTCAAGGTGATTTCTGAGCTCGGCCTTCCGATGCGCATAACAGAATTTTCGCTGGTATATCTATCAGGTTTCAACAGCAAGGACGCCGAATCAGTTGAAACATGAAATTTGATGACAATTTTCGTCACTTCTCAATCGATTCTACCTGTCAGAAGAAACTAAGGTAGATTTGACGGCAAATTTGACTGCATCATGACCAAGAGAGCTTGTTAATCTTGTTTGTATCCAAAGGCCGAAGCAGAAAGCAAGGGAGTGACAGGAAACAAAGCCCTGAAAGATTGAGATCGAAACAGAAGATCTGGATAATATAAACCGCCAATACTAACGAAGAGAGACGCTGATATGGATCAATACAGGAGTCTTCAGGAATTATGAAATTTGTATATGAAACTACTACCTGGACGCTGGAGATTAGTACGGTGATTCAGTTTGGATTATTCAGTTTTTGAGTACCGTTTTATGAATACTTAAAGATAGATGATCATAAGCTTCAAGATATTTTGATACTAATATGTACAACCTATTATTTGAGCTCTACAAGCTACAATCGGTCCAGTCGCTAATGATAAGATAACATAAACAGATCGTCATCCGCAATCAAGATGCAACAGATACAGCATTTGAGAGAATGGTAGTGATAAAGGAATGTCGAGGTCTGGAAGTATGTATCGCATTAGCCAGGTGAGCAGAGTCCGGAAGAATAACGATTGGGATGCGAACGGAATGGAGTATCAAAGTGGACAAATTTCCGTGGGAAAAGGGGTATAAGACCACTCTCGAGAGGCCACGTTACAACACAGGCGCCATGGTATCGTGCACGATTAAAGATAACTCCTTGCAAAGTCAAGTGTTTGTAAGGTTGTCTCATCACAGGAACGCGATGACGACCCGACTCTCTGATAGTATCGCACGAAGTCTATAGCCATCGTTTCTTCAGGTCCTGGGCAGGAAAGTCAATAATCGTTTATTCTAGGATCAGCATACCAACATTACCTGAATCAAGTCTCAATTGTAACAAAACTGATTCAGAGAGGCTAGCGCCCTGTGTCGGCACATCGTCACCGGCGGTCCAAGAACCTGCCCACTATACAGCCACGTGAGAACTTTAAGTGTCCATTCATTCCTTGCACACAAATTGACTTACCACGATAGGTGTATCCTCTGTAGATGATGAAGACACGACGGACACCTCAAGAAAACCTTCGTCCAAACAATAAGAAGTCCGCTGCTTCAAGGAACCATTTGTCCGTACTCCGGCCTGAGAACCCCTTACGGATACGGTGCGAGACTTGATGATCAGATATCCGTTTTGGGTTGTGATAAGCTTATGATCATGTAGATTGTCATCCACAGCTTCCCAGAAAAGGTCATCGTCTGCATCGAGTATAATCAATGCTTCAAGCACACGACATATATAATAACCAAATTACCTCCGTAGAATGACCGGCCGTCGGTATTAAACTCGTCTGAAAATATTAAACGGTATGACACGCCATCCTTGCTACTCCGGGTCAATGCTTCTTGAGGGGTTGCAGGATCTATTACTACCGATAACGGACTGACCACGACCATTAGTAGATGTTTGTATGTAAGAGGCGAACGACTACCCACAGTATCGGCATTTGACTTCGTGGATCGAACTCGACAAACGTTGCCTGTCCCGTCGAGTTGATCCTCGTGTTTCCAACAATCAACTCATTCCGCCCGTTGTCAGTAAAATGTCGGTAAATGGGGTACATCACAAACAGACAAAGAAGCGCGGACAACAGGAGGATCAACGATGCAATATTGATGAGGCCTCGTAGTGACATCGAGCTCTCAGAGTCATACGTCAGCTTCTCATCAAGAGTATCCTCGTCGTCAAGGTCATCCACTAGCGGATCCCATGCATATGCCACGAGCCCGTGCTCCAATATCATCGTCCCAACGGGGTATTTGGAATCTGAGGAAAGGGGAACAGGATCGACAGGAAGCATGGTGTTATGTTTCGCGTAAGGGAGTGGAGGCAGGGAAACGTCGTCCTGGATCTCCGCCTTGCGGTAGAGAATCATGGACCCGCGAGTATGCGACGGGTTGGTGGGTGTTAGCGGTCCCGAAGAAAGCGCTCGACTTTCCTCCGAGGGCATTCTCATGAATCTGGTGCTTTCTCGAGAACCAGGGCGATGAAAGGGTGAAAACACGTGAGGGCCAGAAGGGATCGCAGGATTGAGCGGTGACGGCGGAACTCCTTTGTACGATACAGATGGCGAGATCTTGCTATAACGCGCCGTGTCTTGAGGTCCTTTCATTGGAGAAAACTCGACTGAGGGAGTGAGAGTGGAGGATGGTGGCATGTTGTCGTAGGGCCGTGAATAGGCGATGGGAGGATCGTAGGATGACAGCGCTTCGACGTTGTCAAGGACGGCAGCATGCCGCGTGGACGGAGTAGCCTCAGCAGCAAGCATATTTTGTCTCTCGTAAGGGGACGATCGCCCAGATGAGAGAGTCGAGAAGGAATCAAATGGGTGGGAGTGAAAGTCGTCTTCTTGAACACATGAGCGAGGCCCCAGAACCATTGATGGGGAAGTCAAACGAGGGATAACGCGCGATAATAAAACGCGGCATACTGTCGCCGACTTCTACGCAAGACGCAAGTACAAGCAAAGTGATTCGTGACGGAATGTGGTGATGTGACGGAGACTTGGCATTCCCAAAACATATATATGGCAACATCCAAGCCACAGTGCGGAATGAGGTTCTTCTAGTGTTCTTTGTTTTTCTTGCGTACAAAAGAAGGTGAAATATTCATGCCTGCGTGAAATCAGTCAAGTTGAAGTAAGTATAGGGCCTGAGAGACCGATCACCTCAGGGCTGTACATAACCCGGTTACTCTTCCGATGCATGCGGTAGGCGTGACCGGCTGTTGTGCCTGACAATGTGTAATGGGGGAGGCGCCCGGCGCCTTTGTTTCAAGTGAGATTTATCAAAAGAAGACAAGCTTTCTGTTGACAGCTCACAAAAAACGATGAGCGAACTCGGACTCGAGACATTGAAAGGATATACAAGCGCTACATCGTGTATAGCCTTCGCTTGGACGGCTTGTTCTGACTGTTGAATGAGGGACAAGGCAGTGGTTGAGGAACAAAGTAGTTCTGGCAGAATGGGCCACAACGGTGAAACATTGAATTGCAGCCGACTGCCGCTTGCCTTTTTTGCGTCATCTGACTTCAAAATCAATGTTTGGTGTGGAACATCGGACCGTCGGCAGGGCCGATCCGAGGTAAAGATAACCTCCTTGTCCGCGAATATCATTCCATTTCACCGTACAACATACAATCAATGACTCTCATGAAAATGCACGTCTTATAGGTATAGCACATCATTGCCGTGATGTCCAACGTAGGTGCAAACTAATATCGTAGATTTTCTGGATATCCATTGTAAGGTGTCGGAGCCTCGAAGTAACATATATGTAGAACGAAATACTTGCCGAAGGGCGGATATAAGCGGCGCAGATAATCTCTCGGATGGCTGGTTTCGAGCAAACAAAGGTTTACAATTAGGCAACAAAGGGAAACGAGCCTTTCATGTATTGTGATACAAGCATCAGAACTACACCCTCAGGATGGACATTGGAAGCTCTAGGATTAGAAGTCGAAGGAATGAGGTGGAGCTTTGGAAGATATGTCGGGGTCCGCCACTAAGTAGCCCTCAATAGCAGATGCCTTAAACCAAAGGGATGATCAGCGATCGAAGAACTTTCTTGATTTATCTTATCACATTGACAAAGCTTCCAACATATAATCACATAGAAGGACCAGAATGAATCTATAGTAATATATGAAGATCAATCCCCTTGTCTGGGCGACAAGAGATCAATGAGATTGCGAGACTTCAGAGATTTTATTCTTTTGCATTTGGATGCAACCTTGGATTCTACGAAGACAGCGTATGCCATGTCAACACGTCGTCAAGTCGCAATATCCGATCTTTTGTAGCTGCGAAGCTCCTCCGGTCGTTGGGAAAATCTTCGCGGTAAAAGAAAAATAACATATAGAAGCCTGCTAGAGAGTGCATGTGGTACCAGAACGTGATCTGTAATAGTTCCACTCCCGTCAGTCAGTATACAGTGCCGGACAGATAGATGACAGATCACTGATTACTGCAAATTTGACTCCGCCCGCAGAGCAACCGAGAATCTGGAAGGAAACCCGTCTCGAAAGCTATAAGAAAAGTTTTTTTTATGTTTTCTAGATTTTGGGAGAAAAAAGTCAAAAGTTTTGAGAGCCTGTTTCAAGCAAAATGCCCAAAAAGAGTCAGCGATCTCCAACAAGCAAACCCTAGAGCATGGATATGCTCGTAAACCAGGTGGAACTATTTTCCTCGAGAGTTTTGATCACAGATATGATAATAAAATAAGGGAAAAGGATCTTAGTTCTAGACGTAATGTTCCGGAACATATGAAAATTTGGTTACGTTCAGTCAATAGCTATGATTGAACAGAGTTTTTACAGGGTTCATCTCGAGAATTTGGTAGAAAAATCACGATTTTGAGGGGAAATGGCATCTCCAAGATTCAGGTTCCGAACTGTTTATTTTGAGAGCGGACGCTATGTCGAAGTTCACCCAGGTCGCTCCAATGGATCTGTTTTATCGATGCTTCATCGGATCAACAGCTGCATCTATGTCATATAGGATTCCTCCGTTACTGCTATAAAATGCTCAAAGTTGTAGCTTCTCAAAAGCTACAAACGAAAATGTTCGCTCGCTCTCTTCTCGGGTTCGTGACGGTTGCTGCACTCGCTATAGTGAGCAATGCTGCTGCTAATCAACTACAACAACTCTTCAACTTCGGCTCAAACCCCACAAACGTTGGGATATATCTTTACCGTCCTACGAATGTAGCAGCTTCTCCTGCTCTCATTGTTGCAATGCACTATTGCGGCGGGACGGCTCAGGCGTACTTTACGGGTACCCAATACGCCAACCTCGCTGATCAGCGCGGCTTCCTCGTCATCTACCCCGATGCTCCAGATAGCGGTAATTGTTGGGACGTCCATAGCAACGCTACGCTCACCCATAATGCTGGAGGGGACTCTTTGGGAATAGTGTCGGCAGTTCGTTACGCCATCTCGACTTACAACGTAGACCCCAATCGTGTTTTCGCAACTGGCCTTTCCTCTGGAGCAATGATGACTAACGTCCTTGCTGGCGCATATCCTGACGTCTTCAAGGCTTGTTCGGCTTTCGCGGGCGTTCCTTATGGCTGCTTCGCTGGCCCTGACATGTGGAACTCTGCTTGCGCCTCTGGAACACTTTCGAAAACAGCGCAGCAATGGGTGAGACTACGCGTAGAATATCGTCTTTCTTGGCTTACTGTCCATCAGGGTGACCTTGTCCGAAGTGGATATCCTGGTTACAGTGGTGCCCGCCCGAAGATGCAAATCTGGCAAGGAACACTGTAAGTAATTCCAGCGTCATAGTACGACAATCGCCTAGTCTTATTGAATCCCATATAGTGATACCACTCTCAACTATAATAACTTTGCGGAAGGCATCAAACAATGGACCAATGTCTTTGGTTATTCCACCAATCCAACGTCCGTAACTTCAAATTCTCCCCTCCCCAACTGGACTCGTTCTGTCTACGGGCCAAACTTCCAAGCCATCAGTGCGGCTGGTGTTGACCATAACATCCCTACCCAGGAGAACGATGTCCTTGCATGGTTCGGTCTTTAAACCAGTGCAGTGGCAGGGAACTTCTGAATATCAAGAGCCCCGTCGTTCTCGACCATTACATTTTTGTATCACTACTAAACCGTCTCCTTGGTATGCTCGCCATTTTCCTTGCCCATTTCGTTACTCTTCCATAGATGAATGATTCTGATGTACTTTTATAGTCTAGCTAAGAACATTAGCATGTTAACTGTCGTTGTGTGAACGTGCAGACCCGTATCCAATCAAAGAAAAACTTGAATTTGAATTAGAATCATGTCAAGACTGAAAAATGAGTGTATATACATCCGCATCATACATATTCAGTACACGAAAATATATCGGCGCTTTCTGTATTTCTAGGATTTTCCCAGACCTGTTGTATACGCCATTTGAGAATGATATTCATGCCACTCATTGGAGATCGTCGTTGCATACACAGACAGTTCCATTCAATATTCTCATCATCTGATCATACATAATGATGATGACTTACCCTGCTTGAAAGGTAGTAGTAAAGCAGATCATGGAATCACGCGACGGACCGCGCTTGGAATTAACGCACTTGGGAATGGTACTTTTGGTTTTGGTTCGACGTGAATTTCAAGTACCGACTTGGGTATCTCCGACTCCGGCTTGAGGCAAATTTCAGTGTCTACTTTGATTTAGTCTCTCAGCTTTTCAGCTTGCTCCGGCCATCTGCTGTATGATCTTGACTTGAATCTCTCAATGTTCCAACATTTACCATGCATCGACACCGTTCTGACGATAAGAGTCGATGCTACTGCTACTTTGTACCTCGTGGAGGGGGTATGTATCGACTGGCGTCGATGCCGCTGACAATTCAGTCGTGAATGTTATGTATTACAATAGCTGGCAAAGTCATTCCATTGGACATCCACTTCCGCGATATTGTCTATCTAGAATCGTATGAGCACTTGACCTGTCTCTCGCTTTACCCACAAGTGTTCGGTTTCTGTTCCCTTCATTCTTCCCCGTGGTGGAAGGCTTCTGACATGTTAATCGATCCTACAAACCAGCTTAATTCATGTACCAGTAGCAACTCCGGTCGTCTTCGAAAGGGCTTGCTCGTTATATCATAGCTAAGCGGAGCTTATTCCCATACAACGTGACATTTTTCGCACAAAGACAAAATAAAAGACAGAAGCTTCGCAGCTACTACGGGAAAGATACAGGATAGAAGTTAGCGCAAAGTAGTTCCAGGGTATTGTGATGGTTCATTCCTGCTACTGCTCCTATTTTCTCACTTCTGTCGAGGTTTATCCCAAGGGCCCAGTCGAATGCTTAGCCGTCGATGCGGGCTGCGAAATTTCTTCGTTACTAGTATAAAATGTTAAAGTCTTGGACAGGAGTCGTGACCCACCACCACAGAAAATGTTCATTCGCTCTCTTCTCACGTTCTTGACGGTTGCTGCGCTCAGTGTACTGAGCAATGCCGCTGCTGGCCAACTACAGCAGATTTCCAACTTCGGCTCAAACCCGACCAATGTCGGAATATATCTTTACCGTCCTTCGAATGTCGCAGCTTCTCCTCCTCTCATCGTCGCTATGCACTATTGCGGTGGAACGGCTCAGGCTTACTTCACGGGTACCCAATACGCCAACCTTGCTGATCAGCATGGCTTCCTCGTCATCTACCCTGATGCTCCAGATAGCGGTAATTGTTGGGACGTCCATAGCAACGCTACGCTCACCCATAATGCTGGAGGGGACTCTTTGGGAATAGTGTCGGCAGTTCGTTACGCCATCTCGACTTACAACGTAGACCCCAATCGTGTTTTCGCAACTGGTACTTCTTCTGGAGCGATGATGACCAACGTCCTTGCTGGTGCATATCCTGACGTCTTCAAGGCTTGTTCGGCTTTTGCAGGCGTTCCTTATGGCTGCTTCGCTGGCCCTGACATGTGGAACTCTGCTTGCGCCTCTGGAACACTGTCGAAAACAGCGCAGCAATGGGTGAGACTACGTATAGAATATCTTCTTTCTTGGCTGACTGTTCATCAGGGTGACCTTGTCAGAACTGGATATCCTGGTTACAGCGGTACCCGCCCGAAGATGCAAATTTGGCAAGGGACACTGTAAGTAATTAGTCCCACAATCGCCGATTCTCATCGAATCCCATATAGTGATACTACTCTCAACTATAATAACTTTGCGGAAGGTATCAAACAGTGGACCAATGTTTTTGGTTATTCCACCAATCCAACGTCCGTAACTTCAAATTCTCCCCTCCCTAACTGGACTCGTTCTGTCTACGGGCCAAACTTCCAAGCCATCAGTGCGGCTGGTGTCGATCATAACATCCCTACCCAGGAGAACGATGTCCTTGCATGGTTTGGTATAACCGGCAGTGCAGGTACAACGAGTGCGCCGACTTCCACGCCAACTTCATCGTCCACAACTGTTACAACGACGACCACAACTGCCCCTGGAACTCAGCAGACCCATTATGGTCAATGCGGCGGGTACGTAAAACTGTAATGATTGTTTCAGACTCACTCATCAAAGGCTAGCGTGTACTGGACTGGGCCAACTGCTTGCGAACCTCCATATACTTGTCAGTACAGTAACGACTATTATTCCGAAGTATGTTTTTGCATTATTGTCAGTTTACTTTCCTATTCACCTCTTTGCAGTGCTTGTAAGGATGCTTCCACAGCGTTCTTATTAGGGTTTGCCTTAATGGCGTAGTCCACTATTCGTCTATATCTTTTTTTTCTTCAGTATCCCGACGTAAATGCGACAGCGACGTGGTCGTATCATTTTACGAATTCAGAATTGTTACGGGTCGAATGTAATTGCGACGGCGACGTCGTTGTACCCATCCATCTCATGAATTCAAAATTGTCTTGATTCCACCGAGCTTCTGCTAAACTTTATAATGATGGCGGAAGGTAAGGAATATTCATAGAATTTGCCAGTGCCTACCTCCATGAAAACGCTCAGGCCGATGCTAGCCAAACATACAGATCTGCTCCTAAGGAAAAGACATTGTCAAGGAGCGGGCCAAAATTCGTCAAACACGATTTTAGCAACATACATACAACGAACCTGAGGATGTCTGCGAGCAAGGTAGAGCTAGAAGAGAGGCCTATGCCATGTTCTTTGAAGGCGTTAACTCGTAAGTCTACTGTAACTACATTGTAGACCGTCGCAGCAAAGCAGTATATGCCTTTCACTCTCTCCAGGACCGTGCTTCATCCAATCTGGATGTCGCTCTACTCCATCGTGATCACCATGTGTATGGCCTTCAAAAAACTTATTGATTCCAAGTTCACTCTAGCATTGACTATCGCACAAGAAGTCCTTGATCAAGTCTGTAGCTCTGTCAGCGAAGATGCATGAGTATGTGCTGTTAGTATATATAGCTTGTAGCAGCATATAAGATCAAGTTCACAGCGGATGAAAATCAAAGGGTTCACCATAACCGATTCATCGACGACAAGAAGACTAAAAAGCACCCTTTACACGCAGATCGGGGTCTACTACATGCGGTGCACTTTGGGCCGACATCGCAGCAGTCTCTACACCGTGTAGGCTAACCACAGTGGAATCTAGAATGAAGCTTTCCAGCTCGTCATCCATGGTGACGTTCACTAAACCTCCGTCGAGCAGAATCTGTAGTCTTTCCATGCAGGAGAAGATATGAAGCGTATGCACTTTTCCACTGACTCTCGTAGTGCTATTCTATCATATGCTGAGGTCATGAGTACACCATTATTGAGAGGGGTAGTCAAAGGGGTTAGAGGTCCTCAGTGTGATATTTCCACCTGTGACACACATATTATGCATTTATACTCAAGAAGAAAGAATAAGGAACGTACAACTTGCAGACAGAGGACAAGATACAATCGACGAAAGAAAGATAGTGACTTTCGATCCTCGGCGTAGATGTTCCTCTATAATTGGGCAAATGAGCTGCGCCAAGATAATCAACACAAGACGTATATATTCATAATGAAAAATATCTAGTAATGGGATGTGTTCTTCCCTGAAGCAGGATCAGAACACGCTTAAAAAAATGGATGAATTCGCCCTGGAAAACAAAGGAAAGTCCAGTCACGGTAAATGGTCCTGTTTGATTCGTCTCCCGTTGTTGGAAGTATTTAATCTGGAGCTCCGGGTCTTTTGAGATACTAGACGACTATGAGTAAGTGAGTATTAAGTTGAAATCGGTTCACGCACTCATCAAGGTTGTCGTTGCTAGTAGAGTTCACGAGCAATGGTTGACGGGTCAGAGGGCTAATCCGAAAAGTTTTTGCCTACGTCGGGCAAATGGAGTACAGGCTCGATTCCAACAAAACGCAGCTCAAAGGCTCTCAAATGCCGGAATTCAGTGAGAATATGACCTCTTTTGATGTAGCCAAGCGTTTGCGGAGATCTATGATGTCGGCCGGTTAGTATCTATTCTTGAAAATCCTAGTCTTAGCAGAATTGATGCCAACTTCAGCAGCTCCAAAGATTGGAAGGGAAGACCATTAGCATCGCTTGTTTTAACAATGTAAGTCACCTGAGAGTTGATCAGAACATCCAAGTTGATCAATTCAAGAACTGGGGCGCCAGATACTAAGTTTCCAAACTGCTTTGATGCTCTTATGAATAATTTTCTGTAAATGGCTTGCGAACACTTAAGAATTGGACATCAGACAATGTTGGAAACCTAAATCTATAACGCATAACCCATACGTACATCTTATCTTATCTAACCCCATATTCTATTCACCGAGACATCTCAACACTGTAATCATCCAGTCCTCCACGCCAACTCTACTCACGATCAGGTTTTACGCAATGTTGTCGCCAGGAAAATTCGCTTTCCGAGTTCTCTGACATCCAAGTACATACACTGGTGATGCCATCACCAAAAACGAGACTTTGGGATCTCTCTTAGAACTTGTAGACACTTGATTCCTGGATTATACAACATTTCCCTTCCAAAACATAACCATTCGAGGTTCGTGACCTTTGATGGCCTGGCTGCGATTTCAGAGCTGATGTTTTTATCATCCAGCTCGACCCGAACACTTACGTATACTCAACAGGTATTTATTCAATCTATTTTTCAAGTATTTTGTGACCTCTTTCTTCCTAGACTAATCATGAACCAATCCTCACAACCACCTAGTAGCCCATCTTCAAAGCTACCAAACTTTCGCACCCGCGATCGCGCAAAGTCCATCGCTGACTCGAGCACATCAAGCCTTGCATCGACCTCTTCCGAAGGCTCTTACAAACTTCGCAAATCACGCTTTCTACCTCGTCGCTCAGCCGACGTCTCTTTGCCACCCCTCGTTGAAGGACCTCCAGCCATCATACCGCCTCTGGACACGGAACCGTCCATCATCGTCGAGCCAGTAACGATCCCGCGTCCCCGACGTGCACTGAGCCCAACCCCGCCTTCGTCACCCTCGACCTCCCCACCACGCATCTCACTCTACGCCTCTACGCCTGGCACGTCTACATCCCGTCTCACGGACTTGCCTACTCGCCTCTCTGGCTGGTTCTCGCATACTTTCAGTACCAGTGCCACCGACCTCTCCCTTCCCTCTCTACTTAGTGTTAGCCAATCCTATTTCACCAACTCTACGAGCAATGTGTCATCTGGGACATCATCCAAATCTAGCGTTGGTGCTAACGCTCTCCTCACTGCTGCGAAACACGGTAAAGGTCATCTAGATAAGGCAATGAGGTACGTTTTGGACAGTGATGCGATGCCAGATAACTGTACAGACCCAATATGGATTCTTGGAGTCAAACATCCGGGATGGGAACCTCCACCACATTCCACCACGCTTACGACGACTGCTTCTCTATCCCTCTCATCTTCAACGACATCCATGCGGTCGTCCGTCTCCGACGCAATTCAAGGCCAGGGAGGAGGAAAGGCAGGTGGCGTACAATGGCCACCCGTCTTTTACGCTGATTTCACATCGCGGATTTGGTTAACATATCGTTCGAATTTCATGCCTATCCGAGATGTACAGCTGGGAGACCTGGATAGGGTTGATGCGGCGAGTTCGTCATTGCCGGTGTCTGTATCTGGGTGGGCAATGGGGACGTACAGCTCGGGTGAGGCGGATGCGAGCGCGAGAGGGCGGAAGGAGAGAGGAGATAAGAAGAAGGAGGAAGGAAGTGATAGCCCTGTGATAGGACAGCGACCGTGGACGTGTGGTGGTGGTGGTGCGAGTGCGGAGAAGGGCTGGACGAGTGATTCGGGGTGGGGATGTATGCTCCGGACTGGCCAGAGTCTTCTTGCAAATGCATTGGTGCATCTACATATTGGGCGGAGTGCGTCTTCAATTTTCCGTTCTGATTTTTTAATTTTATTGATTATTTACTTGTTAGACTGGCGCCGCCCTTCACACCCGATACCGACAGCTGACTACGCGATGTATGTGCAGATCTTGACGTGGTTCCTTGATACACCTGCACCCGAGGCCCCGTTTAGCGTGCATCGGATGGCGTCGCAGGGAAAGAGCTGGGTAAGGATATCGGGCAGTGGTTTGGACCTAGTACAGCTGCGGGTGCGATCAAGTCAGTTCTGTTTTTCTGCCTCTTTTCTATGGGCACCGACTGACTATATTTCTCAGGAGACTGGTAAACGCGTTCCCAGATGCCGGGCTCGGCGTCGTCGTCGCTACCGATGGGGTGCTCTTCCAGAGCGAGGTATCTAGTGCTTCACGTACGACTTTCGCAACGAGCGTGAGCGCGACGAGACACCAGAAGGGTTTGACAGGGACATCGTGGGGTGATCGGCCCGTATTGCTGTTGATTGGCGTTAGACTTGGGCTGGACGGGGTTAATCCAATCTATTACGAGACTATCAAGGTGCGTTGTACAGTCCGACAGCCCTTTTGAGCGGTCTTTTTCCTGATTGTATTCTTGTCGGCTGTAGATGTTGTACACGTTCCCTCAATCCGTGGGAATTGCAGGCGGCCGACCGAGTTCCTCGTACTACTTTGTTGGCTCGCAGGCTGATAACTTATTCTACCTCGACCCGCACCATGCTCGGCCCGCGGTTGCCCTGCGCCCTGCTCCACCACCACCATCTACGCTGCCGCCAACACCACCACACCAGGGCCATCACTCCCACGAAACCGAGACGACGCCAGACGAATCGGAGGCGGGCAGCGCGTACCCTGGACACAAGCGGAACACGCCACCTAACCATGCTTCCACAAACTCTCCGTCGTCCGTACGTACAGGATCATCGACATTTTCGTACCATGCCGCACTTTCGCCTTCGCCGCTGCAGCAAGAGTTTTTGACATCTGGAAAGAGCACGGAGTCGAAAAATAGACTGAAAGCCTCGCTCTCTTCTTCGATCAAACAGCCTCGCCCACATACGCAGCCAAATTTCAGCACACATTCGAATACAGCGCGGTTGCGCTCCGCTAGCGTTAGTGTGAGCTCTACACACTCCGAAGCTCTGCACGAAAACGACTTGAGCATGTTCACTGGTGGGGGAGTGCTCGATCCTGTACAGGAGCATTACGTTACAGCGTATCCCGCGGTCGAGTTGAAGACGTATCATTGCGAGCGGATTAGGAAGATGCCTCTTAGTGGGCTGGATCCAAGTATGTTGATTGGGTTTGTGTGTAGGGATGAGGGTGATTGGGTGGATTTTAGGAGACGGGTTGGGGAGGTGAGCCGTTGTTTTGTTTTCTGCTTTTCTGAGTCTTTTGAACTGATAACGATGGATGCATTTCCATAGCTTCCGAAGACTGTGTTCTCGGTACAGGAGGAACCACCTTCGTGCCCGTCAGATATAGATGATAATATGGGACTCGAGTCGTTCTCGGAGCCTGATCCAGATGACTTCTTGTTGGATATGGATAATGAGGAGAAGCAGAATGAGGACGAGGATGAGGACGAGGATGAGGAGAGGGACGAGTACTTTGATACACGCTTGCCTTCGGCATCGACATCCACCTCGAGTGCTAGTGCCAGCCAGAGCGGGAGTGCAAGTGGACATGGGGTAAGCATGCGCGAGGTACGAGCGAAGATGTGGACATGGAGGAGGATTCTGTAGACCCGGTCACTCCTTCTTCGAACGCGAGGTTTACTATCGTGCCCCCACCTCCACCTCCTAAAATGCGTGACGACGACGATGGCAAGGAAATCAAGCATGAGATGTTCGACGGTGACGACAATATCGAGGATGATTGGGTGGATCCATCTGTGCCTACGCCTATATCATCCGTCCCGTCTTCGATGCACGTCCCTCCTCCTGCTGCCCCGGCCGCTCCGACATATGTCCGTGCCCACACGAGTCTCAGAATGCACAACAAGACGAACCCAAAAGGGCGAAAGGAGGTTCCGGTTCTTGTGCCTCCTGTAAAAGTCCCTATGCCGTCTTCTTTGCATCGTAGCTCGAGTCACGCCCAAAGTCAGCAACAACAACAGCAGCAGGAACATTACCCTTTTTCTGTCACGGATGGGGTGTCTCCGCTGCGGCCGGAGCATCGGCTACGCCATACGTCAAAAGGGATGATGGGAGGAAAGAGGATGCATACGACTCGTGCGAGGGATGGAGGGAGGTTGACGGATGACTGAAGAGGAGTTGACACTCCCCGATTCGTGCTGTTGCCGGGTTCTTGCCCCTACCCTCTCCATGCTGGACACTCGGGCTTCGTTTACACCCTTCTTGGTCAGGTCTTGATGGCGGGACACGTTTACGCTTAGTGTTATCTAGAGAAAAAAAAATGGACTAGTTATATACATCGCTGGAATACCCACTGTGGTAGCGATCCTTCCCGCGATCCTGGCGATACCCACTCTTAGGATCTCATCTGGTCATTTTCTAAGATAAAATTGGCTTGGCCTGGTCTTGCCACCATTTTTGGGCTCCAGGAGGGCTCACTTTGAGGGATTGCTGTGGGATCGCCAGGAGTCGCTGAGCGATCCCAGCCATCCTAGACTTAGAATCTGACCTGGTCATTTTCTAAGATAGCATTGGCCTGGACTGCTTTTGAGGGATCATCTTGGCTGAGCGATCGCAGCGATACCCACTCTTAGGATCTTACTTGGTTATTTTCTAAGATAAAATTGGCTTGGACTGCCTTTGCCACCCTTTTTGGGCTCTAGGAAGGGATTGCTGTGGGATCACCAGGAGTTGCTGAGCAATCCCAGCCATCCTTGACTTTGAATCTGACCTGGTCATTTTCTAAGATAGCATTGGTCTGGACTGCTCTTGAGGGATCATCTTGGCTGAGCGATCCCAGTGATCCCCAGTTTAGGGACGTTATCCAGTCCTTTTTTAGCCTAGTCTTAGAATCTAATCTGGTTATTTTCTAAGATAGCATTGGTCAGGACTGCTTTTGAGGGATCATCTTGGCTGAGCGATCCCAGTGATCCCCAGTTTAGGGACCTAGTGTTAGTGTTATCTAGTTATATACATCGCTGGAATACCCACTGTGGTAGCGATCCTTCCCGCGATCCCGGCGATACCCACTCTTAGGATCTCATCTGGTCATTTTCTAAGATAAAATTGGCTTGGCCTGGTCTTGCCACCATTTTTGGGCTCCAGAAGGGCTCACTTTGAGGGATTGCTGTGGGATCGCCAGGAGTCGCTGAGCGATCCCAGCCATCCTAGACTTAGAATCTGACCTGGTCATTTTCTAAGATAGCATTGGCCTGGACTGCTTTTGAGGGATCATCTTGGCTGAGCGATCGCAGCGATACCCACTCTTAGGATCTTACTTGGTTATTTTCTAAGATAAAATTGGCTTGGACTGCCCTTGCCACTGTTTTTGGGCTCCAGGAGGGCTCACTTTAAGGAATTGCTGTGGGATTGCCAGGAGTCGCTAAGTGATCCCAGCCATCCTTGACTTAGAATCTGACCTGGTTATTTTCTAGGATAGCATTGGTCAGGACTGCTTTTGAGGGATCATCTTGGCTGAGCGATCCCAGTGATCCCCAGTTTAGGGACGTTATACAGTTCTTTTTTAGCCTAGTCTTAGAATCTAATCTGGTCATTTTCTAAGATAGCATTAGTCTGGACTGCTCTTGAGGGATCATCTTGGCTGAGCGATCCCAGCGATCCCCAGTTTAGGGGACGTTATCCAGTTCTTTTTTAGCCTAGTCTTAGAATCTAACCTGGGTCATTTTCTAAGATAGCATTATTAGTCTGGACTGCTCTTCAGGGATCATCTTGGCTGAGCAATCCCAGCAATCCTTATGGCTCAGGACCTGACTTGGTTCTTTTTCAAGATAGTTGATCCCAGTGATCCTCACAGCTTAGGACCTTATCTGGTCCTTTTCTGGAGATGGCATTGGTCCAGACTTAGAATCTAACCTAGACATTTTCTAAGATAACATTGACCTAGACTGCTCTTGCCACTCTGCTTTAGGCTATTAGAAGGCGGATTGCCTGTATTACTAGAAACTTGGCTCATAGCTGGGCTGAGCTTGAAATCATCTAGAATTGTCAAAGTTCC